>JALGQZ010000020.1:475000-1095000 GCA_023105745.1 Austropuccinia psidii
GAATGGGCTACATTCATGACCATCTTTCATTAATAAATAGTGGATATACAATTCATGATTTAACAAATGAACATATTGGAAAATTCTTCATCTTCCATTTTCATTGAGTAAAATTCTGGATGATAAAAGCTGTGGCTGAAAGTATCTTCAAAATCATTTAAATTTTAGAAACAAGTTTAGGACCCAGGTTGGACCTTCTACCCCTGCTGGCAGGAATAGCTTTTTTTTATACTGAATGGGGGTATTGAAATACACCCAGTTCATTTCACAAAGCAGTCAATACAGCTGTCCACAAATCATAAATCTGGGTTTTCAACCCCAAAGATTAAAGTGGTCAGCTTCTAACATATACTGGCCACTCTTTCATCCACTGGGAACCTCTTCCCCAGTTAATCAATACATTGGATTTATTTTCATTCTTTATTTTCTCTCATTCTTCAATAGTAGATACGGATACTCTGAAGTCAGTAATCTGCACCTTTTCCTTGCCTGTTCATTGGATATTGGCTGTAATACTCTTACTAATTTCTTTATTCCTTGCAAACAGGTCATAACATTGATTAAGAGCTTAATTGGTTGGCACTTTATCAATTGAAATTCTTTCTTATTGAATTTCCCTCAATGAAGGCATATATTATTTCCTTTATTTCTTTCCTCCTTACAAGTATTAAAAGTTAGTTCCCTCATTTCTGAGTGACATGAAACTCTTGTTGTTTGTCAGATCCCCTGTGAATATTACATTCCTTCCTGTACCAGAAATCCTTTTAGCCTGGAGGTATTTTCCACCTCAAAATTGGAAGGTGTCCATGTCATTGCTAATCTTTGACTCTGAAATTTCAATGTTACTCTCCTAGAGTCTATCAGATCTCTTGAAATGGCCTTCAAGAGAGCATTTATTGAAATACTCAACAGAATCTCACAATAATTGATTATCAATTTTAAGAATTCTCCTCCTCACATATGTGCTCTCAATGGCAATTTGGCTCATTAGGCACTTCAGATGGCTTTTGAGAATTTCAAAATGAAATTTTCTCCCAAATCAAAAATGCACCAAAAAATACAGTAACTATTGAGGGATACATTTAAAGAGTAAGACCTAACAGTAATTTTTCAAATGTCAAAGGCTCCAGCTATCAAAATTTCTGTAAGGTCTGACTATGAAACAATAATTAAAAGTTACTAATATTTTACTTATTGTACTCTGAATTTCCTTATGAACAAAATAAATAAGATGAAAATAGTTATAATAATAAATATTTATTATAATTATGGCATAAAAATAATTATATTAATATTTAATGATTAATATATTTAAGAGCACTTTATTATTGTTATCAACAAATAATAAAGGTTTAAGATAAATCTATCAATAAAAAACAATTGATAGCAATAATATTACTAATATTAAGGTTATGTATTAATATGAATACTATTTATATTAATAAAAGAGCCATTAAGAATAATAATAGAGAGAGATTATTATAATAAGAGAAAACAACCTACTTTGAACACTTAATATAATAATTTCAAAGGAATTTATGCCAAATAATGTAAATACAACTTATTTAAGTTGTATTTACAAATAAAATTAAAAGAAATTACAAATAATCTTGATTTTACATGGAAATAAGATTTCTAAGAGAATTATAACAAAAGCAAGTAAACAATTGGAGTAATCATGTCAAGATTGATTATTACAATAAATATAACCTTTTCTCTTTGATAATTTAAAAGATTTATATATAAAGAATAAATATTTTACCTTTTGATTTGACTGTCTTATTGTTTTTGATGCATCTGAGAGGGAAATAGAGTAAAAATAGCTCTATTTATAGTAAATTCCTCCTTCCTAGAGTCCAACGAGCTTATAGTAGACGTGTATAGATGTTATCCACTGGAATTGATTAGTATTTTAAGTTTTAGTAATGATTACATAATAATTAAACCATCTTATCTCATAATTACACCATTATATAGAGTTATAATTACAATGCTAAGTTGGATGACATCATAGGCTTGGAAGAATCCTAAACTTTGTTTATTTTATTATCTTTAATCATAAAGTAGTAGTATTCCTCAATTTTATCAATTATATGACTGTTAAACTGAATTTAAGATTACAGTGAGTGATCATAAATGATCAATTTCAAGCTTAATCTTTGATCATTGATACCTTTTAAGATTTACATGCTAAAGCCATTCTAAGAGTGAATTCTGATATCTTTCAATGTCATTAATAAATTTCCAAGAGCATTTCATTACATCATCAAAACTCTATTTTTTATGATTTTTCTTGTAACTCATCCTTTCTGTCAAAATTTACTATTTTAAACTTCAAACCATGATTTCAGGGGGTTTTACCTTGAATATTAAGATATAAAATGCATCATTATTAACTTATGAGCCATTAGAACCTGAATATCCACTTTATTTCAAGTTTTGACCACTTTCACAACAAAGTGGTCAACTGGTCTAGCAATTTTGTTCAATAAACTCTTACAAGTCATAACCTTGTTTATAGCTTGTCAAATTAGGTTCATATCTTTATTTTTAAGTTGATTATGTTTGAACTTTGTTTTTTGTTTAGCTATCTATCATGTATAGCCTAAGATATGTGAGCTAAAAACCATGAATATATGCGTTGATCATAAAAGTGCATATATTCAGGTTATTTCCTTAAATTTTGAGCTTACAAACATGGAAAGAATATGTTATATGTGTAGGGGTTTATTGGGAATCCAATGTTTTAATTTATTTCACATCTTGTTCCATTGTTTTCTGAGCTAAAAAAGCTTTTATATCTTTTTCAGGGTATTATTGCTTATTATTCAGTAATTATTAGCTTTACAGATATTCCATAAAAAGGATTTATGTGTATTTTACCATTAGGAATCTAATGGTGTAATTTATTTCATGTTTTCACCCATTATATTATGAGTTAATTCAAAGTTTATTCCTATTTATGGCATTTTCACTGGTTTTAAGATAACTATTTAGAGTATAATTATTATAGAGTTTTCTTGTGACCTTTTTGGATATGTGGTCATATCTCAAGTGGTCACATTCCCTACCACCAAAAAAGATTGTACCACAACCTGATATAGTTAATTAGGTTATCATCCACTGTCCTACCTCCTCAATAGACTTTGTTAATCTTGAAGCTCAATAATGCTTAATTTTCTATTCTTTAGGTTTTCTTTCATGTCTGAACCTTCTTGATAGTTTATCAGCATTTGTTATATCTTTCTCAAGTATCCATTCATCTTCTTGAGTTGGGTTTCTATACCTTACAAGGTATTCCCTTTCTTTTTTTTTCTTGTCCTTCTTTCTTTAAGGACTTTTACAATTTTCTTTTCTTCTCCCTCCTCTAAAGGGGGATTTTGAGTGGGGGTTTATTTCTTAATGGAATTAATTCCTTGTCACTTGAGCTGTAAGGTTTTATCAGACTTACAGGGAAATCTAGGTGTTTGTTCATTAATTCACCTGTGAGCTCTGGTTGCACAGCATTAGGTCCATGTAGTGCTTTTATCATAAATGGTTCTGCAAAGGAATCTTTCAATTTCTTTGGGCCTTTAATATTATTTAAATTTAGAGTTGATACTAAGGCCAATTCTCCTATTTTGAATTCAGGTGGTTTATGGCTTTTATCCCATCTTTCTTTTGCATATTTGAAATAATCCTGCATACATCTGTTTGCATGGTGTCTTTCTTTTTCAAGCATTATTTTAAAACTAATTGCTGTTGGGTGTATATCCACTAAGTCCTTTTTGAGGGTATAATAAGGAAGTATTGGATTCCGACCTTTTTCTAGCATTTCTGGTGTTTTTTCAGTTGAAGAATGGATTTATTTTTTATATGCCAGTTCAAGAGCTGGTATTAATGTACACCAATCATGGGTGAAACCATCAGAATCTTTGAATTCTAGTCCATAATCACAGAATCTCCTGATCATGTCTTCTAAGGTCTGTATCATTCTTTTTTCTAGACCATCAGCTTGGGGGTGGTAAGCTGTTGAGAATGATAATTTTGCTCCAAACAGGTTATGAAGGTTTGTCCATGATTCTGAAGTTAATTTTGGGTCTCTATCACTTATGATATTTTGTAATAAGCCTGTATGGCTAACAGCTTTATTCCATATCATTATGGCTGTTTCCATAGCTTTGTCCTCCTTTTGAAATGGTAAGAACATTGGAGTTGTGCTGTACCTGTCAACTAATACTAGGTATGAATTGTAACTTCTGTCTCCTCCTGGAGGTAAGGCTGTTACCCAATCCATGTGAACTATTTCCCAAGGGGATTTTGGCTCTTGGATTTGTAGCATCATTCCACATTTCTTTCCTGTGGCTTTCTTTGCTTTCTGAAATCTGTCACAGGTTTGGTAGTATTCTGCAACATCTTTCTTACAATTTGGCTACCAAGAGCAGGTTTTTACCCTCTCTAGTGTTCTGTCTTCTGAGAGATGTCCAGCTGCAACACTATCATGACATTCATGTAGTATAGTGCTTATCAGGGTTATATCTGTTAAAGCCATAACACATGTATGTTTAGTTCTATGATAGAGGATACCATCAAGGAGGTGGAATCTTCCTTCATCATATTCTTTTTTCCATATTTCATCACTTTTTGATGAAACTGATGGGTCTTTAAAATCATTCATTAGAAGTTGGCATATGATATGACAGTTTTTGTCCATTTTATAGCTTTCTTTAACATGGTTAAAGAATTCTGTGACACATATTCCTTCTATGTGGTCCTCTTCCTGTGGTACCCATGCTGGATTTTCAGGTGTATTTTGTAAACGAAATTGATTTAATATGTTTTAGTTTTTTTATTTAATCAATGAAAATAGATAATTGTAATATAATATGAAAGTTAAAAGAAAAAAAATCTATTCTAATCTACAACATGAGTAATATTGACTCTATATTTATATGCAAGATTTCTCCTGCATTTAGTTATTCTTTTGTAATTAACTAGGTACATTGTATCTATTGTTTTGTGTTTCCTCCTATATTTGTTCATTTCGCTGTCCACTGTATGTTATTTTCTTTTGTATTCCATTTAAACTGACTTCTCTTTGCATTTTATACCCTATTAGTTCATCTAGCGACTTTTGATCCTTTTCAATCAACTTTTCATAGTACATGACTTGAAAGTCCTAAGTCTTTTATCTTGAAGCTTCCCTTTAATCCATTTGTAGCTTGGGTTGAATCATTTCCAATCAATAAGATATCATCTACCCATGCAAAGAGAATTGTTTGATTTTTGATAAACAAACAAGGGTCAGAATTACTTGTTACAAAACCATAATTACTAAGCCAATTTTTGAGTGTTTGGTACCAGCGTTTTGCAGCTTGTTTTAGTCCATAGAGTGATTTTTTTAATTCTAGTACATAGTCTGTTGTATTGGTCATGAATTTCTTTGTAATGCTGTCTTCATATATTTCTGGTTTAGATTCTCTAATCCATTCAAGGATTCCCTCAGGTGGTGAAGAGAATACTGATTCTTCTTCATTTAGCTCAGAGTTAAGATATGCTGTCACAAAATCTGTTGTTCTGTCTGTACAGCATAGCTCATCAGAAATCTCCAAGTTAGCATATGTCCATTTTGTGAGAAAGTTTCCTGATGGTCTATTCCATTTTTCTGTTTAAAACCTCTTGCTACACATTGAGCTTTGTACCTTGCTAAGTTTCCCTTTTGATCAAATTTCTTGGTGAATACAAATCTAGTATTGATTAAGGTTTTTTTTTGGTACAATTTAAAATACATTCTGATCTGAGATGGAATTCAATTCAGAAAAATAGGCTTCTTTCCATTTAAGCCAGTCATTCCTTCCTCTGGCTTCTTTTAGATTATCTGGATTTCCTTCATTCAGTTCTTTTTGTGTATTCATTGAAGTAGAAACTATTTTGTTGTTTTTGTAGAATGCTTTGTCTTTCTGTTTGGCAGCTTCTTCTCCTACATCAATGGTTAAAGCTTGTTTAGTACATGATTGTCTCTCAATAATATTTTCTGGTGAAATGTTTGAGTTAATGTCCTTAGGGGCTTTTGTAGAGCTTTCCCATTCCCATTGTGGCTTATTTTTTTGCTTCTTGTATTTTCCCCCTCATTGACTGGAACCATTTATGAGCCTTCTTCATTTCTTGTTATCCTTAACCTTATGCAAATTGTCTCTTTTGGTTCTTGTAAAACTGGGGCCTCCTGTTCTTCACAAATTAGTTCTATTTCTTCTTCAACTGTATTTTCTTGTTCTATATGCTCTTGATTCTTATTCATTCGTAGTGGTAATTCATATTCATTGAATCTGACATCATGGGAGCATATAATTTTTCCAGTGTCTTCCAGCAGTATTGGATAAACTCCAAAACTTGGTTCATATCCTATTAGTATTCCCTAATATTCTATTTTCTCTAGTTTAGGTTTGTAGTTGCTGTTTGTTACAGATTCTCAACATCCAAATCTTCTGATTCTGCTTAGATTTGGTTTTTTATTAAACAGCTTTTCAAAAGGGCTTTTCCCACTATCTGATACTCTGACTCTTAGAAGGTTTGCAGTATTAGTTTGCTCTGCCCAAAGTTCTTTTTGGTACTCCTGATTCAATCATGAGTGTTCTGACTTTATCCATTAGGGTTCTGTTTGTTGTTTTGGCTATTTCATTACTTTGGGGGGTATATGGTGTTGTAACAGTAAGTTGTATTCCTCTTGAATCACAAAAATATCTTATAAAGTTATTTACAAACTCTTTCCCTCCATTGCATATGATACTTTTGACTTGTGCTTCTGAGGCTGTCTCAGCTTGGGATATGATTTTCTCTAGTTCATGTTTAGCATCTCCTTTGTCTTTCAGCATTCTCACCCAGGAAACGCCAACATTTGAATCAACTACAACAAGAATATATTTGCCTCCTCCTAACAATTCTGGTGTGATAGCACCCATAAGGTCAACAGAAATCTCTTCTATTGGTTTATCCGGTCTGATAATTTTTCCATTGAAGGCAATTTGAGTCAATTTACCAATCTTGCATGCTTCACAGTTGCTGGATCTTCCACTATGTCCAAGACGCTCATTTTCACTTGCAAAGGCCTTTTTGTAATCAAAATCAACATTTAAGGGTCCATTTTCTATATGACCTCCAAAAACTTTCTTTTTATTTTTAATAACTTGAAACTTGGTATCCTGAATTCTTTCTAGGTCACCTTTTTCTTTCCAGATTCTTGACAGAGATATCAGGTTATATGGTAATCCAGGAACAAGGAGTGATTCTTTGAATACTATTTTGTTCTTATTTGAAATTTTTACAACTTCTCCTCTACCTTGTGTAGTAATTTTAATGCCTTCTTGTCCTATTTGAACACTTCCAGACAATTCTTTTCAATTGACAAAGTTGCTTTCTGTCAGGATTAAACTATGATAAAGGTGCAAATAGGCTAAATACGACTTTAGCTATGTTTGTGACATGGTAAAAATAGTTTAAAAAGATTTATAAGGGCTTAAAGATAATTAAATTCAAGATGAAAAGGGCTTTACTATATATGATATAGTGGTGGTGAGCGCTGTTGAAAGCCCTGGGTGCAGCTTTATCTGTTGGGTTACAATAATTAAATTTATAATTATACCTAATTATTAACCAAGAGTAAAACTGTTTTTGACAGTTTACTACGTAGGTCATTCAAGAGCAGGATGAGGAGACAATTCTGGCTGTGAAAAGCCTCCTTTTTATCCTGAAATGGGGTGGAAAGGGTGCTAGACCTTTCCACGTAGAAGAAGTGAAGATTATTTCACTCTCTAGTATTGGCTTGTGGTTTGAAAACAGCCTGTATAATCTGTATTGGGCTCAGATGTGGTTTTGAAACCACATCTGGGGACCTCACAGCCTGATTCTGACGTGTATGACGTGTAGAATGCTGTACAGAACCTGTATGGGACCCCAGTATTGACTGACCTATGGAGTATTGAAGTAAAAACAAGCTTCTTTGTCTATTTGACACCTGATATTCATGGCTATAGGATATTATCCCATGGTAAGGCTGTATATGACAGCAGGTGGGAATCTGACCTTAAAACAGCCATACCTTTGTCAATTCTTGAGATATCAACCTCAAAATTGGTTCAGTGTGTAGCCCTGTATGTTATCTACTTAATGGTACCTCATTTGATATGGGTATCTTTAAATATGGCAAAGTTATCCCATGTACAAGAGTTTTGTACATTTGGGTGGTATAGGCAAAAAGCTGTATTGAGCTTGTTTGCCTCATAACTTTTGTTCTAGTTAAGCTATGGGGAAATGGATGACACCATCAGATAGCCCTGATTGTTCTCTTTCCAAAAAGACCCCACTTCAAGTATCTCACACTAAAGCTGTAGAAGCTAGATGAGAGGTGAATGTTTTGTTCACCCTTATTTGGCCTGAAATTGACCATAACTCCAGTAATATTGGTGCTAGCTCAGTTTGGCTGGTACCATTGGATAGCCCTGGCTTAGAGCTTCATTTTGGGTACCCATTTGATGGTTTTAAGCCTCTCCTTCTAGATTTTAGATGAGAGGTGAAAATTAAGGTTTATGCTCAGCAATAACTTTGAGCAGGAATAACTTTGTTATTTCTTGTCCTATGGTGATGGGACTTATGTTTTCAGAAAGAGGTGAGTTTCCTCTTTCTTTTGATACCTTTTGAGCTGATTTGGCTCAGCTCCATGTTTTGGTGGTATCTTGGCTATACCATTGGTTTATGGTATTTTGGCTGTCATGCTTGTGCTCTGGTTTTGAGTCACAGGCTGACATACCCTCCCTCTAAAAAAGGCTCATCATTTATGAGACTGTTCAGTCCTCTTAGAGACCCTGAATCTCCTTAGATGAATGTTCCCATCTGGTATGGCATCTTCTGCCGACCATTTGTCTTTATCAGCTGTTTGGTGCTTGAATCTGACTAAGTATTGTCTCTGATCCTTTCCATTAAGTATGATCTTCCTGGCCCTGATGATCTTACTCACAGGTCCTTGGGAATCCTCCACTTCCACTATATCAGGTGGTGTGGGGTTCTTTTTCCTGGAGTGGAATTTATCCTCCTCTGTTTGGAAGTATGGTTTGACCAAGCTTACTGGGAAGACTGGGTGCTTCCTGGAAAATTCCTCTTTAAGTTTGAAATCCACTGCATTCTTTCCTATCAACCTAATGATAGTGAAAGGCCCTACAAATGAGTCCCTCATCTTCTTGGGTCCTTTGAGATTATTAAAGTTCAGTGTAGACACTAGCACCTGGTCCCCTTCTTTAAAGTCAGGTTCCATGTGTGTCTTGTCCCACCTCTGCTTATTGTATTCTTTTGCCTCAGCTATGCATTTGGCAGCTGTGTCACAAGCCCTCTTCCACATATCATGGAAGCCTTTGGCTGTGGGGTGGATGGTTAGAAGATTCTTCTTTAAGTGATCCACAGGCAACAGGGGATTCCACCCTTTCTCTACCACTGCAGGTGTTTTTCCTGTTGTAGAGTGCTTACTTGTATTATAAGCCAGCTGGACAGCTGGTAGAAGGGTAACCCAGTCATGGGTGTATCCTTCATGGTCCTTGTATTCCATGCCATAGGCACAGAACCTTCTAAGGATGTCTTTCATAGTCTGGATCATCCTCTCAGCTAGGCCATCTGTTTGGGGATGGTAAGCTGTGGAAAAAGCAAGGTTGGTGCCAAGCATGTCATACAAGTTTGTCCAAAATTCAGATGTGAATTTTGGGTCACTATCACTAATGATGATTTTAGGGACTCCACAGGTAGATATGATGTTATTCCAAAATAAAAGGGCAGTATCCATGGCTGTGTCCTCCTTGTGGCATGGTAGACACCTCATGCTCTTGCTGAACCTATCAACTATGATCAAGCAGGCATTGTAGTTTTTTTTGCCTCCTGGGACAAGTGCTGTAACCCAGTCCATGTTGATGGTTTCCCATGGGTGTTTGGGTTCTTCTATATGTTGAAGTAACCCATATTTCTTCCCATGTTTCCTATTTGCCTTTTGGCATCTTTCACAAGTGTTGATGTATTCTCCCAACTCTTGTTCCCACTTGGGCCACCAAGCTGTGCTTGCTACCCTCTCCTTAGTCCTGTCCTCACTCATGTGTCCCATATAGGGGCAGTCATGGAATTCCTGCAGGATCAAGGAGATGTGGTCTCTGTCTACCACTGTGAGTGCACTTGTGTGTTTCTCTCTGTTGTAGAGCAGGCCATCTATAAGGAAGAACTTGTTATCCTTATAGGCCCTCAACCAGGGTTCTTCCAGTTGGGATTCCAGTTCTGGGCTCCTGTACTTTTGTTGAAGGAGTTGTAGCAGTATGCCACACTGTTTGTGTTTGGAATAAGACTTCAGTACTGCACTAAAAAATTCATTGTGCAGTTCAGAGGAACTTATTCCCAATATGGGAGTTTCTCTCCCCTCTGAATCAGTGTTTCCACTGTCAAGGGTACCACTTTCTGGTGCCCATTCAGAAAATCTGAAGTTCTTCCTCCTATCTACTTCCATGAAATGGATGGGGATTTTGGCTGCAACTTCAGGGTCATAAGCTGGATTGCTTTTGACATTATCCAGTGGCCATCTGCTAAAGCCATCTGCATTAGTATGACTTTTACCTTCTATGTATATGATGGTCATATTCCCTCTATACTCCTGGATGGCTATTTGCCATCTCAGCATGTGTCTATTTGTAGTCTTCATGTTTAGTAAAGACTTCAAAGCTGTGCAGTCTGTGTAGACTTCAAAGACTGCACCCTCCAAATAATAATGGAGTTTCTCTAGAGCCCAGACTAGACATAGACATTCAGTCTGGGTGGCCCCATACCTGGCTTCTTAATCTTTCAGTTGCCTAGAGATGTAACATATTACACCCTCTCTTGGTTCACCATCCACAATTTGTCTTTGGTGAAGGGCTGCTCCTAGGCCTTGACTGCATTCTGCATCTATATATAACTTGAATGGTAGTTCAAAGTCAGGTAAGATGAGCACAGGTGCATTTGTGATTTCATATTTGATCCTCTCATATGCATCCCTCCTTTCCTTGGTTATTTCAAAAACTACATCTTTTTAACATAACTTGTATAAACTACTAGTTATGTGTGCAAAGGTTTTGATGTGGTTTCTATAGTAGCTAGCAAACCCAAGAAAAGATTGCATTTCTTTGATGCTTTTTGGTACTGGCTTTTGCAGTACTGCTGCTACTTTATTCTGGTAAATTGCCAGACTAAGACCTGAGACTTTATGTCCTAGAGCCAGTAATTCTTGTTGGCCAAAATTTCACTTTTTAAGTGAAATTTTGAGATTTATGGGTGTGCATTTACTTAGTACTCTGTGTATGTATTACACATGGTCCTCCCATGTTTCTGAGTATATAATGATATCATCAATATATGCCACCATCCAGCCTTCCAGTATTTCTTCTTGAAATATTGTGTCCATCATCCTTTGGAAATGGGCTGGTGCATTTTTGATGCCAAATAGCATCCTGGTATACTCATATATGCCCATATGGCATATTATTCTGAGTAATTTCATGTAG
Source organism: Austropuccinia psidii (assembly GCA_023105745.1). Classification (NCBI taxonomy): domain Eukaryota; kingdom Fungi; phylum Basidiomycota; class Pucciniomycetes; order Pucciniales; family Sphaerophragmiaceae; genus Austropuccinia; species Austropuccinia psidii. The sequence goes on from JALGQZ010000020.1 coordinate 486,538, forward strand.
TTTGGTTTAACTCCATTTTGGTGGAAGCCTTTCATACAATCCATTTTGGTTATATATTTGGCTTTTGCCAGTTTATCCAAGGCATGAGGTATCCTGGGTATAGGGTACCTGTCTGCTTTTGTGTAGTTATTCAGAGCTCTGAAATCTCCACACCATCTAGACTTGCCATCAAGCCAGGTGATTAGGACAGGGGTGGTGATTTCCACTATCTCATTATGTCCAATCTTCCTGATGACATCCATATCCATGAGTTCATTGATATGTTTCTCAATTTCTTTCCTGGTTTCCAGGCTTGCTGGATAAGGAGGTCTCCTAAGCATGGGTGGATAAGGCCTTTCCACATCCAGATACAGTTCTATATCATGGCTTTTGATCTTGCCTAATGGTTCTTCACCAATGGCAAATGCTGGTCTGTTCTTTCTCAGCATCTTCAGTAAACTTAGTTTCTGTTTACTGGTGAGGGTAATGCTAAACTGTCCCTCTCTGAATACCTCTAAAAGCTCTTCTAGTGGGTCTTGAGAAGATATCTGGTATATATCAAGTGAAAATTTCTTTTCCTTGTTAGTACCAATGGTGATGTGCCTATGTTTACTGTTGTAAATGTCTATGCCATACATCCTCTGGTAATCTGTTCCCAGTAAAAACCCTTGGATGTGGGCATCATCAAGCACTACAAACTCTGGATTGATTCTGATGTTACCCTTCCTGTGGGTTATAATTATCTCTTTGATAATTGTCCCAATGGAAGTCATCTTCCCTGATCCACTTTTAAAGTTCTTTGCCTTAGTGGGCAAGAGCTGTTTTTCCCAGTTTGGAAAGTGGGTATCCAGATAGTGTCTGGCCACTATGGAGCAGTGTGCTCCACTATCAATGATCAGTGGATGCTGAGAATTGTCAATACAAACAGTCATTTTTGTGGCTGTCCCATGTATATATGCCATTCCTTTAGTTGGTGTAACCAGGAATGTTTGTGCATGTTGTGTGTGTTTGCACAAGTTCTTGTTTGCAGTGTCCTGTGGCATGCCTGCTTCCAACTGTATGTCCTGGATTTCTAGTGGGGTTTCCTCTTGGTATTCCACTAGAAATTGCTCTCTTGGGTCTTTATCATCCTCAGATGGTTCTCTGATGGCATCACCCATGGAGTCTGATTCAGAATCCTCTGTTGGAGATTCTTCCTCTGGGACTTTCTCAATGGAATAGACTTTTTTCTTTGCCTTTGGACAGTTGTTGGCATAGTGGTCTGTTGAGCCACAATTGTGACAAGAATTCCTCTTCTTTGCCACTTCTGCCACACTTTCTTTGGGTTTGTCTTTAAATTCTACCCTGAAAGGTTGTTTCTCTTTGAAACTACTGCTCTTATATGGGGTGAATTTCCCTATATTAGTCCTGTTCCTTATGTCTTGTAAGGTGTTGGCAATGTCATCTAGAGTGCAATTTTGGTTGCATCTGCATTTTACTGCATGCTCTAGTTCTGCTGGAAGTTGTGTCAGAAGCTTGTGATTCCTCATTTTGATGTTCATCTGAGGATCAATGGCTTTAAGTCTTTTAGACTGTCTAAGACACCACTCATATGGATATTTGTCCACAGAGTATTTGTAATTTTCAAATGACATTGTCTTCTTCCATATCCAAGTTCTCTTACTGTACTTCTGGATGATTTGACTCTTCCACCATGGCCAGTTTCTTCTGCCATGGATTTCTTTCATTTCTGTGTACCATATACTAGCATGACCTTTAAATGCAGTATTCAATCTAGAAGTAATCCAGTAGTCTTGTATGCTTGGTACATCAATGAATAGTCCATCAATATAATCTATGAGTTCCATATGATCATATTCTCCTGATCCAGAGAATTTGGGCCAGCTTGAGGCCTCAGGAAGCTGTTTCAAGGCTTCCTTTTCTGAATAATGCATTCCATCTCCATCCTGGTATTGTGATGGAGATGTTGTCGTATTCATCAACATGGCATCTGGTTGATATGGATTCTCCATAACTTGGCCTTGTGGTTGGGGCTTCAAGTTTCTGGTAGACATTAAACAATTTGTTTATGTCTTGTTCCAGACAATCCCTGTCCCTTTTGCTGTGGTGTTGTTCTTCAAAGACTATATTCAATCTGTTGTTGGTTTCTTCAGAGGCTTTGCTCAGTTGAGCATATCCTTCTTGAAGATTCTTAACTATCTGTTCCAGGGAGGCTTGAGTTTTTCTCATCCTCTCTTGGCCAGCTTTAATTTCTGCAAACTGCTTTGCAGATTGTTCAGCATATTGGGACATTTGTAACCACAGTGTATCACTGTTGATGTTACTCTCAGATGTGACAGTGTTATTTTCAGTCTGAGTGGGGGTAATGTTTCTATTACTAGGACTACTGATTCTAGAGTGGTTTACAACTACTTCTGGTTCTTGTGTACTTCTTTCACCAAATCTAACAGCTTCTGGATCATGGGGTCTGACTCTTTCCTCCTCTGGTTGAAGGAGGCTTTTTTCTTTCCCTTGTTTCCTTGTCTTCTCCTGGAAACCTCCTGGAATTGTGAAGAATGGTGACTCTTGGCCACTGATCTGCTGGTTTCTGAATAGTGTGAAGCCACTGGAGAGCTGATTTGGCCTGCTCCTTGTGAGCCTGAAGGAATCTGAGTAGGCCCTGTCTGGGTTAACTGTTCTTCTATAGCTTGGATAGTGGCTTGATTCTCCCTTATCCTCTGTGCCCTTGCCTCCAGGAGTCTGAACTGCCTGGTAGGATTCCAACCTTTGGTGATTACCATAAGGTCCTTGAAGTCCATCTCTTTGAGACAGATCTTCTGGAAGCTTGCTCCAAGTTCTGCCCAGTGACTTGCCAAGTTGAACCTCTTGTTGTCCATGCTCCATTGAAATAAGTCTTTGAGGAGTTGATGGAGCTGAAGAACTTGATCCATATCCTTCCAGTCCTCTGGTTTAAGGTTCCTGTTGAATTGGAGTGTGAATGGCAGGGTTGATATTATCTCCCTCATTGTCTTGCCATCCACCACTGTGTCCAAGGTGTCCTCTTCCAGGTCTTCTGGTTCTGGACAAGCCTTCTCTGTCCTCTGGCTGGTTCCTTTGGAAGCCAAGGTCTCTGAGGTATACAGGGGACATATCAGTGTTTTCAAGCAGTTGAAAACTTTATTTTCTTAGGGTATTTACCGTTGACTGCGCCTTGTACAAATTTGTTATCTGCTGATTTGGGCAGTTTGCCTTTGGAGGTTACAACTGGGTTAATAATTGTAATTTTTCCTGTACAAGTGGTTAAGGTTGGTTTACCTTGTATTGATGCAGAGTTTTGTGGTTTTCTAATCCTCTGAGTGGCTATTGGAGTCCACTTCTTGGCTGTGATGAGACCTTCACTGTGCCTCTTTCCTTTGCCCTTGCTGCCCTCTGGTTCTGAGGGTGTCACTGGTGTGTTGGCCTGTGACTGGGTCTCAAGTGGGATGTAATTTTCTTCCACTGAATCAAGGCAGGAAAAAAGAGGGCTTATGTCAGTTAAGACTTCTCAAAAATGCTGGTTTCGCACGTCTAAGATTGGCCTCTGGGCTTGTATGTTACAACAATATTCCCTGTATAATGACAGTGTAATTGAATCAACAATTCCACATCAGGATTACAGCTTTTGGTACCCTGTCACACTGTTTGTGTGCCAGTATCCCACAGATACACTTGTGGTTTTCAAGTGTAATATGAATAAGTGGCTCTGTATAAGTGTAATTGAGTTAACAATACACTTAACCACGCCTCAACTGATGGTTTTTCAGTCAGAGGTGTCCTTATTCAATCAAGAATACAGGACTTATTGATGGCTTATGTGTTTTATATGTAAACATGCCAAAAATAAAGGTTCCAGTGGGTATTAACCACATGGTAAGTACTGTTATAATATGAGTAATGAAGTAAAATATATATATAAATATATATTTTAAGAGAAAATACTCCTAAAAAATATAAAACAATTGTCAGAAATAGAAAATAAGAGAAAAAAACTTACTTATAAGGTCCAAAAAGGTTTAAAACACAGCCAGGCCCCCAAAATGTCAGGATGAAACTATGATAAAGGTGTAAATAGGCTAAATACAACTTTGACTATGTTTGTGACACGGTAATAATAGTTTCAAAATATTTATAAGTGTTTGAAGATAATTAAATTCAAGATAAAAAGGGCTTTACTATATATGATATAGTGGTGGTGAGCGCTGTTAAAAGCCCTGGGTGCAGCTTTATCTGTTGGGTTACAATAATTAAATTTAGAATTATACCTGATTATCAACCAAGATTAAAACTGTTTTTGACAGTTTACTATGTAGGTTATTCAAGAGCAGAATGAGGAGACAATTCTGGCTGTGAAAAGCCACCTTTTTATCCTGAAATGGGGTGGAAAGGGTGCTAGACCTTTCCACGTAGAGGAAGTAAATTTTTTTTCACTCTATAGTACTGGCTTGTGGTTTGCAAACAGCCTTTATAACCTGTATTGGGCTCAGATGTGGTTTTAAAACCACATCTGGGCAGTTTTCACCAATACAGGGTGAAAATTTTCATCTGGGGACCTCACAGCCTGATTCTGACGTGTATGACGTGTAGAATGCTGTACAGAACCTGTATGGGACCCCAGTATTGACTGACCTATGGAGTATTGAAGTAAAGACAAGCTTCTTTGTCTATTTGACACCTGATATTCATGGTTATAGGATATTATCCCATGGTAAGGCTGTATATGACAGCAGGTGGGAATCTGACCTTAAAACAGCCATAACTTTGTCAATTCTTGAGATATCAAACTCAAAATTGGTTCTGTGTGTAGCCCTGTATGTGCTCTACACAATGGTACCTCATTTGATATGGGTATCTTTAAATATGGCAAAGTTATCCCATGTACAAAATGTTTGGACATTTGCGTGGTATAGGCAAAAAGCTGTATTGAGCTTGTTTGCCTCATAACTTTTGTTCTCGTTGAGCTATGGGGAAATGGATGACACCATCAGATAGCCCTGATTGTGCCCTTTCCAAAAAGACCCCACTTCAAGTATCTCACACTAAAACTGTAGAAGTTAGATGAGAGGTTAATGTTTTGTTCACCCTTATTTGGCCTGAAATTGACCATAACACCAGTAATATTGGTGCTAGCTCAGTTTTGCTGGTACCATTGGATAGCCCTGGCTTAGAGCTCCATTGTGAGTACCCAATTGATGGGTTTAAGCCTCTCCTTCTAGATTTTAGATGAGAGGTGAAAATTAAGGTTTATGCTCAGCAATAACTTTGAGCAGGAATAACTTTGTTATTTCTTGTCCTATGGTGATGGGACTTATGCTTTCAGAAAGAGGTGAGTTTCCTCTTTCTTTTGATACCTTTTGAGCTGATTTGGATAAGCTCCATGTTTTGGTGGTATCTTGGCTATACCATTGGTTTATGGTATTTTTGGCTGTCATGCTTGTGCTCTGGTTTTGAGTCACAGGTTGACACTTTCATTGCTGAACATATGGTCTTTAGCTCCTGAATCAAGGATAGCTGGTTTATTATTGGCTACTAGAGCACAATCCATTTTGTTGATTTCAACAAAGGCAATTGTAGGCTCTTCTTCATTTTTGGCTAATCTAGCTTGTATATTTTTGTTGTATTGATTTTTTCTGTTTTGACAGTTTCTTGAAATATGTCCTTTTTTCCACGAAAAAGACAACTCCTGGTTTCTCTATCTGCTGAAAAAGCTACTTCATCTTTGACTTCTCCTTTTTCTTGGAATAATGCTTGATCCTTTTCAACATTCACAATAATGTCTTCAATTTTAAGATATTGGTTTCCATAGGTGAGTATTTTGATCAGTGACCTATATTTATTAGGTAGAGTCCTAATGGCTCATCTGGAGACTAACTCATTGTTTACATCTGCTCCAGTTAGTGTCATTTGTCTTGTAGTACTCTGAAGGTCTTCAATCCACTGATCTAAATTTCTGAATTTTAGCTCTAGGAATTTACTAAAGCTATACCTTGAGCTTGAGCTCCAGATCCAACAATCTTTTCTTTGAGAATTCTCCATAATGCTTGTCCATCTCCCTTCTCTTCCTATGTGATTTTATTTCCTACAAATGCAACAATTGATTCATCCAGATGTCTCATGATGAGACAGTAAGACTTCTCTCTTTTTTCTTCTGTTACAACACTATTGGTCCCATCCATGAATTTCCAACATGCTATGTGTCATATTTCTGCTTCTATTGTGGTAACCCATGTTACGTAGTTTCCATCTTTCAAGACAATTTTTCAATTACTATCCGATTTATCCCTAGTGGTTTAGTAAGAGTTGGGTAGCTTAACTTTTGGTGAGTACTCTGGTACTTATAATGTGTAAACAAAATTGATTGAATATGTTTTAGTTTTTTTCTTTAATTAATGAAAATAGATAATGATAATATAATATGAAAGCTAAAAGATAAAAAAATATATTCTAATCTACAACATGAGTCATCTTGACTCTCTATTTATATGCAAGAGCTCTCTTGTGTTTAGTTATTCTTTTTTAATCAACTAGGTACATTGTATCTATTGTTTTGTTTTTCCTCCTATGTTTGTTCATTTCTTTGTCTACTGTATGTGCTTTTCTTTTGATTTCTTTCTTTTGCATTCCATCTAAACTGACTTCTCTTCGCGTTTTATCCCCTATTAGTTAATCTAGTGCTTTGTAATCCTTTTTGATCAACTTTTCATGTTTATCAATAAGTTCTTCTATGAACTTGGTTTCTTGTTGACTTTTGAAGATTGCCCTCTCAACATATTTGCCAGAGCCCATCTGCATTTTTATGAATACTACCAAGCTCATGAGCTATATTCATATTTCCTCTATATTCTTGGATGGAAATTTTCCATCTTAGCATATGTCTATTTGTAGTTTTCATGTTTAATAAAGATTTTACAGCTTTGCTATCTGTAATTACATCAAACACTGTTCCATCCAAATAATATTGTAATTTTTCTAAAGCCCACACTAAGCAAAGGCATTCCATTTGGCTTTCTCCATACCTTTCTTCTGGTGGCTTTATTTTCCTTGAAATGAAGCAAATTGTTCCTTCAACAGGTTTTTCATTGATGATTTGTGTCTGGTTTAGTGCAGCAGCTAGCCCCTCTCCACAAGCAGCAATGTATAGCTTAAAGGGTAGTTTCCAATCTGGCATTAGAAGAAATGGGGCATTTGTTAATGAATTTCTCAGTTCTTCATATGCCTTCACTCTTTCTTCAGTTATTTAATAGACTGTCTGTTGGTCACAGAGCTTATACAAGGATTTGGCAATTCTTTCAAAGTCTTTTATATGCTGTCTGTAATAAACAGCAAATCCTAGAAATGATTGCATTTCTTTTTTGGTTTGGGGCATTGGCTTCAAGATTACTGCTGCTTATTTTTTTTATCTATTCCCAAACTTAGTCCAGATACAACATGTCCTAGTGCTTTCAGTTCACTGTATGCAAAATGACACTTTTTCAAGGAAATTTTCATGTTTACTTGTATTATTTTTTGCGAGTTTCTAGTCTTATAAAGTTACCTTCCCAAGTTTCAGAGCAAACTATGATATCATCATTATAGATAATCAACCTTCCTTCTGACAATTCTTTGGGAAATATGGTATTCATCATCCTTTGATAATAGGAAGGTGCATTTTTTATACCAAATGGCATTCTTAAATATTCAAAAATTCCACAGAGGACTATTATCCTCAGTAGTCTTTTGGCATTATCTGTTAATAAATTTTGATGAAATCCCTTTAGATCATCCATGGCTGTGATGAACTTAGCCTGTGACAATTGTTTTAATGTCTCATGGATTCTGGATATTGGGTATCTGTCAGAGATATTATAGGTGTTCAGAGCTCTAAAGTCCCCTACCCTCCTCAATTTTCCGTTATGCCAAGTTATAATTACAGGTGTAGGGACTTCTACCTTTTCATTATGTCCTAACTTCCTTAATGTTTACCTCTAAAGCTTCCCTAGCTCTTGGGCTGCTTGGTAAGCTGATCTTCTTAATAAGGGTGGATACAATTTTTCCACATTAATGATTATGTCTACATCATGTCCAATTATGGCACCTAGTGGCTCTTTGTCAGTTGCACAGGCATTTTTGTATTTAAATAAGAGGTCAATCAATTTTTCTTCCAGTTTTGCTGTTAATTCTTGATTGAATTCTGCCACTAAGCTATTCAGCTATGAAAAAATCCTTTTCTGGCTTTTTTTATTTATTCTTAATAACCGTGATTTGTTTTTTGTTATTTAAGAAGCCAAATTTTTTGCTTTTATTGTCTCCTATGGTAAAATATCTATCTTTTTGGTTAGAGATATCTATGCCATAAATTGACCAGTAATGAATTCCAAGTATAAAATGGCTACTAGTGCAATTTTCCATTACCACAAACTCTAGTTTCAATCTGATACATTGTGAAGGATGAGGAGAAATGAGTTCTAAGTCAATTATTCCAAGGGGCTTCATGCTTTCACTTGCACTACTAGATTTGACTCCTTGTATTGGTATATGCTTTCCTTCCCAATCTGGTACAATTGCTTTCAAATAACTCTTACCATCACGGGTACAATATGATCCTGTAACTAAGTTCACTTTGGCCTCTTGGTTTGCTGCCATGACAATACTTATACTTGATTTTCCAGCTGTATATCCCATTCCTTTTGCTGGTTTGGTTCTCTAAAATTTGGCATGTTGTATGTTTGTCAGGCTTGTGTCAGATGTTCCAACTTGTGGTAAGTTTGAATTGACATCCAGTCCTTCATATATTAAATCAATATTATTAATTTGTACATTAATTATATTGATTTCATCACTTTCAGAAGTTTCAGATTCTTCAGTGTCCTTTTCAGAGTAATATTATTCTTCTTTCTCATTGTGGTCTTCTGTTTCCACAATTTCATTGATTTTTTCTTTTTTTAAGGCAATTATTGGCTACTTGTCCAATACCTCCACATTTGTGGCACTTTCTTTGCTCATTACTGTTGGATGTATGGGGCTTGAAAATCTCTCTTGGTTTATCTTTCTTAATAAATGGTTTATTCGAACTTTTAATGTCCAATTTCTTCCAAATTCTGTCATTTTTTGTCTTTGTCACTATGTCTTCTAGTGCCTTGATAGACCCTTCTGTGGAGAATAGCTCCATACACCTGCTTCTCAGGGCATGTTCCAATTCTCCTCCACATTTCTTAAGTATTTTCATGTGTACCATTTTTTGTGACATTGCTGGGTACAGTGAATTTAATCTTTCAGCTTTTTTTAAGAACCAAGTCAAAGGTTTATCCTTTTCTGGGTCAAAGAAGGAATTTTGAAATTCATTCTCTATTTTGTACCTCCAGGAATCATTAGCCCACTTGGTGATTATTTCCTGTTTCCATCAAGACCAGATATTTTTGCCATAATACCATCTTTTTGCAGAATTCTCAAATAATGAGTGTAATTTGGCAGTGATTAATTCATCTGGTATGGCATAATCTTCTTGTAACATGTCAATTGTGTTCATGAATGACATATGGTCATATTCACCTTCTCCTGTGAGTATTGGCCATTCTTTTAATTGCGGTGCTTCCTTCACTAATACTTGGTTATTGTCTTTATGACCCAAGTCTGTTATGAATGGTTTTTTTAGTTACTCTTTTGGCTTAAGAGGACTTGTTATGTGAGATAATAGGGTTGATAACTTTGGCATATTTAAGTTAGCCTCACTTATTTTATCCATTTTTTCAGTAATAAGTCTTATTTCACTTTGAATGTCATCTTTAGTATTCATTTGTGCTTCATACCTTTTTGCTACATGGTCTAGAAGCAATTTTTGGGGTGATGAAGTCTTTTCTTCAAATGTTTCCATATAAATACTTAATTTGTTTAATTTTCTGTAGGATTATCAATACTCACATCATAATTGATTGTCAAAGTTTTTTCTTTGAGATCTTTTATGTATTTATACAATTTCTGTTGTCCTTGTATAAATTTCTGAGTATTTTCAATTAAAAATTTTGGTTTATTATTTTCAACAATAGATTTAATGTTATCAATTTCTTTCTTATCTTGTACAACAATTTTGGTTAAAGATGATAAGCTATTATTTATTTCTTGTAAAGATAATAAACTGTTTTAATTTCTTTAAGAGGTAAAATACTATTTTTAATTTCTGTTAAAGTATTTACAAAATCAGGGTAAAAAGGTATTTCTTTGGGAAATTAGGTTTTCTTATTCTTTGTTCCTCTTTGTCCTTGAATTCCATCAAGGTTCTGGCCATGTTGAAGACATTGTCCATGGCATCTTTGGGATTTTTGGGATCCTTTAGCTTGGGAAATATGGTTTCTTGAAATTCTTTTTCTTTTTCCTCTTCCCTTCTTGGGGAGTTTGGTTGGCTTGAGGCTTTCTGGTAGACACTACTAGGGCTATTTCCTTGCTTGCTTCTCTCTTTCTGGAATGGTATTCCTTGATCTTTTTTGATTTGAGTTTTGGATGATATTGGATTCCATCCATTGGAGTATCCAACTATTTCCTCCTCTTTGAGGAAGTTTTTGAGGATGTGCCAGGAGTTCATCACTCCTTGGTGGATTTGAGGCAACATTTCCCAATCCTTGTCCTTGTACATGGTGTATTACTGCTTGGAATGGCTCATTTAAATGTCTGTTTGAGCCCTCTGAATGTGACTTGTCCCTGTTGTAGTTACTCTTACCTAGTTGCAACTCTGGTTCAGAAATCATGAGCATTTCTGGGAATTGCCTTTGGGTTATGGCACTTCCTTGTGTGGATTATGTTCAGCTGGGGATTTTTCCCTTTCTTTTCCCTTTTGAGGGATCAATTCTACTTCTGAGTCTAGTTCCATCTGATTGGATGGAGTATTGGGAACCTATTCTAGTAGTCATAATTTGAGAAATCAAAAATAAAAAAGATTTCAGGACAAGAATTTCTTTTTCTGGCAATTTTAAAAAGAGGTACTCACCTTCAGAGTCCTGAATGGTGGGTCCTGGAAATTCTAATTTCTTAGCTTTCTTTTTCTTAGTGACAATTGGTGTTGGGGAGCTTGGGCAGTTTCTTCCACCAATATTTCAACAGTGGTCTGGTTGTCCTCTTTTTGATTGTCTTCAAACACTGAAAATACAAATAAATATAAGTCTTTTATAAAGAAGTGTTATTCTTATAGGATAAGGAAATGTCCACCTAAGAATTGGTTTTTTATCTTAAAGTAAATGAAATGAATAAAGAAAAAAATTAATAAAAATAACTTTTTTATTGGCTTTTATATTTTTATTTTTGAAGAATAAAATGAAATTGAAGATGATTCTTAAGATTAGAATATAATATAACTTTATTTTGAATTTATAAATATCTCTTTCAATCACTAGAGTCTGTCAGGCTGAGTCTATGATGAGAGTATTAAAAAGTATTTACAACTCTTAACTATGACTGTGACACGGTAAATAAAGATTTAGAAGATTTTATAAGAGTTAAAGATGGTTTAATTTAATAATAAGAGGGCTTTACTAGAAGGAATATAGTGGTGGTGAGTGCTGTTGAAAGCCCTTGGTGCAGCTTTACCTGTTGGGTTACAATAATAAAGACTAAAATACTTTACATTAAGAGTATACCTGGTTATTACCCAAGAGTAAAACTGTTTTTGACATTTTACTATGTAGGGTATTCAAGAACAGGATGAGGAGACAATTCTGGCTGTGAAAAGCTGTCACAACCATGTATTTTGACCCTCCTCCTTGATGGCGGCGGCAATCCAACCTGGAGCCAAGTTGGGGCCAATTGGCCATGTCATATCATTTATGGCCAATTGACCCTTTTTGGGTGTTCCATGGCTCTTATGCCATAACCCATTCCATTGGCCACTTATGGCCTCAGGCCATATCCTGCGTCATTGGCCCTCTTGGCCAATTTGCACCTCACCAACCCCCAGGCCTCCATCACTGTTTTTGGGCCTGGGGGGTCCCTTTGTCTTCCAGGGGCTTCCAGGCTCCATGGCCACCTTCATTGGTTTCCTGGCCACCCCTTTCATTATGGGGGTTTTGGCCTAAAAGGCCTTTTTGGGCCATTTAGGCCCCCCACGGCTTCCGCGGTCCGTAGGCGGATTAGGCCCCTTTTGGCCTAATCCAATGAGGCCAAAAGGGGGCAGCCACCTAGCCCCCAAGGCCAGGTGGGTCCCAAACCACAATTGGGCCCACCTGAGCCATTTTTTGGCCACCAATCCCTTGGACCCAATTTGGACCAAAAACACCTTGGATCCATTTTTGGCCACAAATCCCGTAGGACCAATTTGGCCCTGGACCACCATGGACCAACTTCACCATCATGGCCTCTGGCAACCACCAGAGGCCACCAAATCATCTCAACAAGCATTTCCCTCAAATTAAGGGGAATTCTTCCCTTTCCTTCATGTACTCCGTACTCAAGATTTCAGGTGTGGTGCATATATGGTATTATATACCATTATGTACCATTTTTACTCAGCAATCCAATGGTGACGTTTTCAGGACCAAATTCCACCTTTCCATTTCAAGGTCCATAATTCCAACGCCCATTTCGAAGGAGGACTTTTCAGCTTATCAGTCTGGCAATCCATGGCGGTAATTCAGAAGATCATTCAAGGATCCCAACCACCTGTATCTGCAGGAGTTGGGTTGGTACAATTCATTCAGGATTATTCTAAGGTCAATTCTCAAGAGGTATTACAAAATTCAATCAGTTGTCAAGACATCAAGTATTCAATACTCCTTAGACAACCCAATTCATCCGTACAGGCCTTATTCAATCAACCTGTATGGCCTTGGCCCAATTGGGCCACTTCTTATTCCACTGTGGGAATTCCATCACACAGTTCAAATTTCAAGATGGCCAGAACTGTATTTCCCGATTCGGACAATACAGTCATTGATCCACCTTCCAGGATCAACTTTTCAGCTTTTCACATATACTGGCCACCTTTTCAGCACCTGGGGACTTTTTCCCCAGTTAATTAATATAGTGGATTTATTTTTATCCTTATTTTCTTTTACCTTATTAAAGTTAATACTGATAATCTTAAGTCAGTCATTCAGAACCCTTTTCTTTTATTTCCTTGCCTGTCCAGTGGATATTGGTGGTCATATCCTTATACTAATTCCATTTCCTTTTCTGGCAGGTTGAAACAGTGAATTGAGGATTCACTTGGTTGGCTTCTTGGCTTTTGGCTTCTTTATTATCTTTGGCCATTGGCTTCATCTTTTCTTATCTCATCTTTTGGCATACTTGTTTTCCCCTTTATTCTTTCTTAAAGAAATTCAGTCTTATTATTCTTTTATCTCTGGAGCCCTCCAAGTGAGTTCTTGATTCCTGAGTGCCAGGCCCTCTTCTTCCAAGAGCCCCTGTGACATTATATTAATTAACTCATAATTCTTCTTCATTCATTCATTCTTTCATTCTTATATTTTAAATTCATTCATTCATTTCATCAAAGTTATGATTCTTTGACGTTTTATGATCTTATGATTCTTCGTCACCTCTCAATTTTCTCTCATTCATTCTTCATTCTGAAAATTGAAAGCTGACCCATTTTTTATTTTCTGTTATCTTCTTCAATCTCATTCTCAATCTTAATCAATCTATTTTTATCTATAATTCAGGCATTTTTTATCTTTGGTTCTCAAGTTATTCATCAGGTTATTCAGACACGTTCTTCATATCAGGATTCACTTTGATTTATTCCTCAAGAATTTTTGATTTTTTGGAAGAATTCACTTGAAAATTGATTTGATTGACTAATTTGACATAATTGAAATTGACCTCAAGATAATTGATTGACCTGAAGACTTTATTGATTTGCTGACTATTCACATCAAGATTTTGACATAAATTGATTTTGACTCAGGAATTCATTTTGATTGATTGATTTTTTCTGCAAGATTTTGATTTGATTTGATTTTGATTGTTTGATTGATTGTTTTTATTGACTTCAAGATTCTCATTGATATTGATTTTTACTTCAAGACTCATTTGATTTGATTGATTGACATATTTGAAGAATTTTGATTCATTGATTATCCAATTTCCTCAAGATTTGATTGCTGATTTTGTACTTCAAGAAAATTTTGATTTTATTTCATTTATTTTGGTTTTTTATTCCTGAAATCATGCCAGTTCAACATTCACCTCCAGCAAGGCAGACCAGATCTCAGGCCAGAACTCAAGCTGTTCTGACTCCAACTCCAAGGGCTCCTCTTGACGGTACCCCAGCAGTTTCTCAACTGAGGGCCAGATTGGACAGAGGACCCATTATGGAAGGAGCAGCACCATCCAGGAAGGAAGGAAGAGGGCCAAGAAGATCAATGTCTTTATCAGGAGTGGTTGGCGGATTCCCAGGATTTTCAAGAACCAGTCCCAAGGTTAAAGGTGAAGATGGTGAAGAGGAGGAGGAGAATTCTGCGGAAGAGGAAGAGTCTAATGGCACTGAGGCTGCTCCTGCTCCTGTGGGAGCATTTGAAGGCACCAGAGGACCAACTCTAGCCCAGTCTGATCCGCCTGCCTCTCATCAGTCTGAACCGTCTTTATTGGCCATTATGCAGCAAATGACTCAGATTATGGCCAATCTTCAAGCAGCTTCTTCTTCTGAATCATCAAGACCACCAGCCTTCAAGACTCCCTCTATGAAGGCTCCAGAATGCTTTGATGGGACTCAGCCCTTCAAAGTCAGAAGCTTTATTCAATCTTGTCAACTCATCTTTCATAATGATCCGGCAAACTTCTCTCAAGACAGAAAGAACGTTCTTTATGCCACTTCATTCTTAGTTGGCAGGGCTGCAAAATGGATTGAGCCTTATTTATCCAACCTCAATAACCAAGACTCAAATTATCTCCTCAATTCCTGGCCATTATTTGAATCCCAATTGTTCACTTTATTTGGAGACCCAAATGAAGTTAGAAAAGCAGAAGCTGAATTGGATGGCCTTAGGATGAAAGAAGGTGGGAATGTTGCTTTGTATATTGCCGATTTCAGGAGTTTGGTTTCAAGAATTGGGGATTGGGGTGAAAGGGCTCTTATTCATCATTTCAGGAAGGGTTTGGCCTCCAGGATTCTGGATCAATTGGCCTCCCATCCTTCAAACATTGATTCTCTTCAAGACTTAATGGACGTCAGCCTGGAACTTGATACCAGGTACCATGAGAGGCAGAAGGAAAAGAATCATCATCAAGAGAAGAAGCCTGAAGCCTCAAAGTCTCACTCTTCTCATCATCAAGTTTCTTCAAGTTCAAGACCAAAGAAGAAATTTCATTCTCAAAAGCAGGACAAGCCCCATTCTTCGTTGTTGAATAAGGACTTCAAGTTGAAAGGTTTTGAAAAGGAAAGAAGAATCAAGGAGGGGTTGTGTACCTATTGTGGTGGGAAGCATAGTCTTGAGTCCTGTGTCAAAAGGCCTCAAAACAAGCTTACCCAACCGTCAGGCAGTTTTCCCAGCCAGGGAAAAGCCTGAGTGAAGACCATGTTGTGTTCAATGGTCTTTACAGTTTTCCTTCCAGAGCACAATTGTGCATTCTGAATACTGGTGTCAAGAATTCTCTTAAATTTTTTGTTTTCTCTTCTCTTTCTGATGTTTTTCACAGTATTCTCATTGATTCTGGTGCTACACACTCATTCATTGCAAAGCAGTTTGTTCACAAGTATTCATTGACTACGTCAGAGCTTCCAGAGAAGATTCCTCTTATCATTTTGGACTCCTCTGAGTCCCCTTCCTTATTTGTGACTCACCATACTAAATATATGGTTGAGCTCCCTTCCTTCCCAAGCTTTGAATGGGATTTTTTAGTCATTGATACTCCCAAGGGAGAAGACCTCATATTGGGCTTTGACTTTCTCAATCATTTTAATCCTTCTATTGATTGGAGGCAAGGGCTGATCACCTTTAATACTGATCAAAAGGACTATTCTGATCCTTCCAAATCTTTCCGTAATGACTCTTCTTCTGCCAAATCATGTGCAGCTCTGGTTGGTGATTCTAGAACACCATCAGTCCCATCTTCTGTCCATATTCCTTCCCTTAATTCCCATCTGTCATTACCATCATCTGGAGATGAAGTCTTCAAAGAGATTCAAGATGTTGGGGAAGATAATTCTGTATCTTCACTTCATCTCTTCTTTGGGAATATGGACCTTCCTCCTTCATCTTATCATGACTCCCTGGAGGAGTTGTGGGATGAAGAGGAAGAGCCAGAAGAAGTAGAAACCGTGATGAAGGTTGTTCCCTCTGTTTATCACCAATACTTGGATGTATTCTCCAAGGTGAAAGCAGAGAAACTTCCTCCTCACCGTGCCTGTGATCATCATATTGAACTGGAGGGGTCTCTACCTCCAGTTGGGGTGATCTACTCTTTATCCAAACAAGAGTCAGACACACTCAGGGCCTACATTTCAGAGAATGTAGAGAAAGGCTTCATCCGGCCAAGCTCCTCCTCAACAGGAGCACCTGTCCTCTTTGTTAAAAAGAAAGATGGTGGCCTCCGTTTGTGTGTTGATTACCGCAAACTCAATGCTGTCACTAGGAAGAACAAATATCCTGTTCCTCCTATGAACCAGCTTCTTAATGTCTTTAATGGTTCTTCTATCTTCTCCAAGATTGATTTGCGTGGTGCATATAACCTGCTCAGAATCAAGGAGGGTGATGAACATTTGACATGCTTCAGAACTAAATATGGCAGTTTTGAGTACTTGGTTATGCCATTTGGGCTCACCAATGCTCCTGCCTCTTTTCAGAATCTTGTCAATGATATATTCGAAGATCTTCTTGATGTTTTTGTTGTGGTTTATTTGGATGACATTATGGTCTTTTCCAAATCTGAGGAAGAACATGTCACCCATGTGTCCACTGTTCTTTCCAGACTCAGAGCCAATAACCTTTTTGCCAAGGCTTCTAAATGCCTTTTTCATGTTTCTAGTGTAGAATATCTTGGTTATGTTGTTTCTTCTGAAGGCCTCAAGATGGACCAAGCAAAAGTCCAGCAGATCCTTAATTGGCCTCCTCCAAGAAACCTCAAGGCTCTTCAATCCTTCCTTGGCTTTGCCAACTTCTACCGCCGTTTCATCAAGAATTATTCAAAGAAAATCAGTTCACTCACCAGTTTCCTCAAGAAAGATTCCTGTTTCCCCCTCAATGAGGAAGCTCTTAGCCAGTTTCATCAACTCAAAGAGGCCTTCACTACCGCTCCAATCCTTTCCCACTTCAATCCTTCTCTACCGACCATTGTAGAGACCGATGCATCCGATTATGCTTTGGGTGCTGTACTGAGTCAGGTCTCTGACTCAGGAAAACATCCCATTGCCTTTGACAGCCGCAAGCTTATTCCAGCAGAACTCAACTATGAAATTCATGACAAGGAACTCCTTGGTATAGTCTGGGCTCTCAAGCGCTGGAGGGCTTTTCTTCTTTCTCTGTCCTCTCCTTTTGAAGTTCTCACCGATCATTCTTCTCTTCAGTACTTTATGTCATCAAAGGTCCTTACTCGCCGTCAAGCCCGTTGGGCCGAATTCTTATCTGAATTTCATTTTTCAATCACTTACCGCCCTGGCCGCCTAGCAACTCTTCCAGATGCCTTATCACGTCGGGACGACGTCTATCCGGAGAGGGGGGAGGATTTCATCAGCAAGAATCCAATGAATTTTCAACAACTCATTAAGCAAGATGAAGTTCAACCCTCAAAGTTTTTTGCAGTCAAGGTGGATTCTTTTTCAAATTTGATTGATTCAATTCAGAAGAAATTATGGCAAGATCTTCAGTACAGAAGTATCCTTGAAGATTTGGGTAAAGGTAAATCTGTCCAAGATTATTCTCTTGATTCCTCCTCCCAACTTCTTCTCTTCAAAGATCGGGTGGTAGTCCCAAATGACTCCACAATTCAACTCAGCATTCTTCAAAAGCGTCATGACTCTCCTCTAGCTGGACACCCTGGCCAAGAGAAGACTCTCAAACTTGTCAAGCGGGATTTCCACTGGTCCGGCATGACTCAATTCATTAAGGATTATGTATCATCCTGTCAACAGTGTTCAAGAAACAAGAATATCCACCATAAGAAGTTTGGACTCCTCAAACCTCTTCCAATTCCAAATGGTCCTTGGATTTGTCTCTCAATGGATTTCATCACTCAACTGCCCCTGTCCAATTCTTTTGACTCAATTCTTGTCATAGTGGACAGATTCTCAAAAATGGCGGTTTTTATTCCAACAATGTCTTCAATAACTTCATTGGATTTGGCCCATTTATTCATCAAGAATATCTTCTCAAAGCATGGCCTTCCATCAAGCATTGTCAGTGATAGAGGTTCACTCTTTGTTTCCTCCTTCTGGACCAATCTTTGTCAGCAGCTCAAGATTTCAAGAGACTTGTCAACTGCTTACCATCCAGAAACTGATGGACAGACAGAGAGGGTAAATCAGATACTAGAACAGTATCTTCGGATGTATGTCAGTTATCATCAAGATGATTGGAACACCTGGCTCCCTCTGGCTGAATTTGCCTACAATAATTCTGATCACTCTTCAACCAAGCAATCACCGTTTTTCACTGTTTATGGAAGAGATCCACAATTTGATTCAGTTCACATCACTCAAGATACTCCTGCTGGAAAGTTATCAACAAAAATCCAATCAGTACAGCAAGATGTCAAGAGAGAACTTGAAATCGCCATAAACCGGTTTAAGAGGTATGCAGATAAAAGTAGAGCAAGTCCACCTGTTTTCAATCCTGGTGACATGGTATGGCTTTCTTCCAAGAATATCAAATCAACTAGACCCACCAAGAAACTGTCTGAAAGATGGTTGGGTCCCTTTCCAATCTTGAAGAAAGTCAGTACTCATGCTTACCACCTCAAGCTTCAATCTCAATGGAAATCCATCCACCCAGTCTTCCATATCTCACTCTTGGAACCAGTCAAGACATCAACAATCCCAAATCGGCATCAAGAGCCTCCTCCTCCAATCATTATTGAAGAAGAAGAGGAATGGGAAGTCTCTCAAGTACTGGATTCAAAGCTCAAGAGAAGAAAATTATGGTATCTGGTGGAATGGAAAGGTTTCAGTCAAGATTCAGAAAGATCCACATGGGAACCAGCTGAAAACCTCAAGAATTGTCCTGAACTTGTCAAAGATTTTCATTCGTTATATCCTGACAAGCCAGGACCCAATTATTCAATGGCTTGAATTTTTTATGGTGCTTGGTGGGGAGAGGAATTACCAAAAGTAAGTCCCACTCCTGGTATGCACCTTTAGGGGTATTCTACTCTTCTTTGTTGTAAGCATCACCTTGGCCACTCTGTGAGCACTTTTCAATTTGGACACAGACCTTTTGGCCCGGCTTTCAACATCCAAATTCCAAATTTATGGCCATTCACACTTGGGCAAATGGACCATTCCTTTTTTACTCTCCTTCCCAAGACTTTATTCTTCCAACACATTCATTTATCAAGAGTTTTCTTATTTATGGCACTGGGGGGAGTGGCAACTACTAAAAGTAAGTTCCTCTCCTGGTGTGCACTTCCCTGAGGGGTCTACAATCTGTCAAAACATCACCTTGGCCACTCTGTGAGCACCTGGCATCAAATTCTTTTATTCAGGTCCTTGGTCACTTTCAAAATCAATTGTCGTAATCCGTGATGAAGATTGGATTCCTCCTCAAATTTCATTTTCTTTATTTTTTCTGTTCCTCTCTTTATATCTGTTTCCTTTTCTCTTTTGCTCTTTATATTCTTTCAAAATTTCTTTTCTTATAACTCTTTAACGCCAAAATCTTTACGTCAAATCATGTCTTCAACTTTGTCAAAGCCAAATGTCAAGAGAAGATCAAGTCAACCTCAATTCATATGCCAACAAGCTTATCAGTTCAATTCTTCTTTTCAAGATTCAATACCTCTGGAATCCTTACGTCAAATCCGTCTCATTAGCCTCAACAGGCCTCTACCTTATCTTGGTGCTCAGGAGCTCACCATTCAAGGTAGGGGGGTACTGTCACAACCACGTATTTTGACCCTCCTCCTTGATGGCGGCGGCAATCCAACCTGGAGCCAAGTTGGGGCCGATTGGCCATGTCATATCATTTATGGCCAATTGACCCTTTTTGGGTGTTCCATGGCTCTTACGCCATAACCCATTCCATTGGCCACTTATGGCCTCAGGCCATATCCTGCGTCATTGGCCCTCTTGGCCAATTTGCACCTCACCAACCCCCAGGCCTCCATCACTGTTTTTGGGCTTGGGGGGTTCCTTTGTCTTCCAGGGGCTTCCAGGCCCCATGGCCACCTTCATTGGTTTCCTGGCCACCCCTTTCATTATGGGGGTTTTGGCCTAAAAGGCCTTTTTGGGCCATTTAGGCCCCCCACGGCTTCTACGGTCCGTAGGCGGATTAGGCCCCTTTTGGCCTAATCCAATGAGGCCAAAGGGGGCAGCCACCTAGCCCCCAAGGCCAGGTGGGTCCCAAACCACAATTGGGCCCACCTGAGCCATTTTTTGGCCACCAATCCCTTGGACCCAATTTGGACCAAAAACACCTTGGATCCATTTTTGGCCACAAATCCCGTAGGACCCATTTTTGGCCCTGGACCACCATGGACCAACTTCACCGTCATGGCCTCTGGCAACCACCAGAGGCCACCAAATCATCTCAACAAGCATTTCCCTCAACTTAAGGGGAATTCTTCCCTTTCCTTCATGTACTCCGTACTCAAGATTGCAGGTGTGGTGCATATATGGTATTATATACCATTATGCACCATTTTTACTCAGCAATCCAATGGTGACGTTTTCAGGACCAAATTCCACCTTTCCATTTCAAGGCCCATAATTCCAACGCCCATTTCGAAGGAGGACTTTTCAGCTTATCAGTCTGGCAATCCATGGCGGTAATTCAGAAGATCATTCAAGGATCCCAACCACCTGTATCTGCAGGAGTTGGGTTGGTACAATTCATTCAGGATTATTCTAAGGTCAATTCTCAAGAGGTATTACAAAATTCAATCAGTTGTCAAGACATCAAGTATTCAATACTCCTTAGACAACCCAATTCATCCGTACAGGCCTTATTCAATCAACCTGTATGGCCTTGGCCCAATTGGGCCACTTCTTATTCCACTGTGGGAATTCCATCACACAGTTCAAATTTCAAGATGGCCAGAACTGTATTTCCCGATTCGGACAATACAGTCATTGATCCACCTTCCAGGATCAACTTTTCAGCTTTTCACATATACTGGCCACCTTTTCAGCACCTGGGGACTTTTTCCCCAGTTAATTAATATAGTGGATTTATTTTTATCCTTATTTTCTTTTACCTTATTAAAGTTAATACTGATAATCTTAAGTCAGTCATTCAGCACCCTTTTCTTTTATTTCCTCGCCTGTCCAGTGGATATTGGTGGTCATATCCTTATACTAATTCCATTTCCTTTTCTGGCAGGTTGAAACAGTGAATTGAGGATTCACTTGGTTGGCTTCTTGGCTTTTGGCTTCTTTATTATCTTTGGCCATTGGCTTCATCTTTTCTTATCTCATCTTTTGGCATACTTGTTTTCCCCTTTATTCTTTCTTAAAGAAATTCAGTCTTATTATTCTTTTATCTCTGGAGCCCTCCAAGTGAGTTCTTGATTCCTGAGTGCCAGTCCCTCTTCTTCCAAGAGCCCCTGTGACAAAAGCCTCCTTTTTATCTCAAAATGAGGTGGAAAGGGTGCCAGACCTTTCCACATAGAGGAAGTGAAGATTTTTCACTCTCTAGGACTGGCTTGTGGTTTTCAAACAGCCTGTATGGCCTGTATTGGGCCCAGATGTGGATTTGAGACCGCATCTGGGCAGTTTTCAGCAATACAGGGTGAAAAGTTTCATCTGGGGACCTCACAGCCTGATTCTGACGTGTATGACGCATAGAATTCTGTACAGAAACTGTATGGGACCCCAGTATTGACTGACGTATTAGTTATTGAAGTATTAACATGCTTCTTTGTCTGTTTGACACCTCATAATCAGAGTACAACTGTATCCTGTCATAATACAGCTGTATTGGTCATGTTGTGGGATTATAGCTTTCAAATGGCCATAGCTCTGTCAGTTTTTGAGATATCATGCTCAAATCTGATTCATTGAATAGCCCTGTATGTGCTCTACACAATGATACCCAATGTGGTATGGTTATCATCAAATATGACAAAGTTATCCCATGTACAAGGTTTTTTGTACATAGGCGTGGTTTGGGCAAAAAGCTGTATTGAGCTTGTTTGCCTCATAGCCTCTGCTATAGTTGAGATATGAAGAAGTGGATGGCACCATCAGATAGCCCTGATTGTGCTCTTTCCAAAAAGACCCCACTTCAAGTATCTCACACTAAAACTGTAGAAGTTAGATGAGAGGTTAATGTTTTGTTCACCCTTATTTGGCCTGAAATTGACCATAACACCAGTAATATTGGTGCTAGCTCAGTTTGGCTGGTATCATTGGTTAGCCCTGGCTTAGAGCTCCATTTTTAGTACCCATTTGATGGGGTTAAGCCTCTTGTTCTAGATTTTAGATGAGAGGTGAAAATTAAGGTTTATGCTCAGCAATAACTTTGAGCAGGAATAACTTTGTTGTTTCTTGTCCTATGGTGATGGGACTTATATTTTCAGAAAGAGGTGAGTTTCCTCTTTCTTTTGATACCTTTTGAGCTGATTTGGCTCAGCTCCATGTTTTGGTGGTATCTTGGCTATACCATTGGTTTATGGTATTTTGGCTGTCATGCTTGTGCTCTGGTTTTGAGTCACAGGCTGACAGAGTCACTCAAATAAAGTTCTTTCAAGTCTAAGGATGTGAAAAACCACATGTAACACAGTACAATTTCTTTCAAAATGCCTCAATAGCTTTCAAAATCAATAAATATAGGATTATTATATAATTTTAGAGTTATAAATATAATTTATTATTGGATAAACCCAATTTTAATCTTTTTAAAGGTCTTTTCAATTAAATATCATGGCCAGGACCCGAAATGTAAGGTTTTACTATTAAACAATGGGTAAAAATTACTAATATTTTACTTATTGGAATCTGAATGTCCTTATAAATGAAATAAATAAGATAGAACTAATAATAATAATAAATATTTATTATAATTATGGCGTAAAAATAATTATATTATTTAATAAATATAGTAATATAATTTATATTATAAAAGACTAATATCCTAAATAAATATATTAATATTTAATAATTAATATATTTAAAAGCACTTTAATATTGTCACCAAAAAATAATAAAGGTGTAAAAAATGTTTTTCATTAATAAAAAACAATTACTAACATTAAAGTTATTTATTAGTATAAGTACTATTTATATTAATAAAAGAGATATTAAGAATAATAATAGAGAGAAATTATTATAATAAGAGAAAATAGCCTGCTTTGAACACTTAATATAGTAATCTTGAAAGATCTTATGCCAAATAAGTTAAATACAACTTATTTAAATTGTATTTACAAGTAAAAGTAAAAGAAATTACAAATATTCTTGATTTTATGTGGAAATAAGGTTTTTAAGAGAATTATAACAAAAACAATCAAAAAATTGGAGTAATCACGTCAATATTGATTATTATAATAAATATTACCTTTGGTCTTTGATAGTATAAAATATTTATATATAAAGAATAAAGATGTTACCTTTTGATTTAACTTTTTTATTTTTTTGATGCATCTGAGGGGGAAATAGAGTAAAAAGAGCTCTATTTATATTTAATTAATCCTTCCTAGATTCCAAAAGGCTTCTAGTAGATGTGTATGTATGTTATCCACTGTAATTGATCAATATAGTAAGGTTTATTAATGATTACATAATAATTAAACCATCTTATCTCATAATTACGCCATCATTTAGAGTTATCACTATAACTCCCAGTTGGATGACACCATAGGCTTGGCAGAAAGATAAACTTCGTGGATTTTATTATTTATTATCATAAACTAATAGTATTCCTCAATTTTATCACTTAAATGACTGTTAAACTTAATTTAAGATTACAGTGAGTGATCATAAATGATCAGCTTTAGGCTTAAGCTTTAATCATTAATACCTTTTAAGTTTTACACGCTACAGCCATTCAAACTTCCCAGAGAATTTCATTAAATCATCAAAACTCTATTTTTGATGATTTTTTTGTAACTCATCTTTTCTGTCAAAATTTACTATTCTAAACTTAAAGCCATGATTTCAGGGGGTTTTACCTTTGATATTAAAATAAAAACTGAATCATTCTTCACGTATGAGATAGTGGAGCCTGAATATATACTTTATTTCAAGTTTGGACCACTTTCACAACAAAGTGGTCAACAGCTCTAGCAAATTTGTTCAATAAACCCTTACAAGCTATAAACTTGCTTATAACTTGTCAAATAAAGTGCATATCTGTACTTTTAAATTGATAATGTGGTATCTTTATTTTTGTTTTAACTCTCTATAATGTATAGCTTCAGAGATATGAGCTAAAAGCCATGAATATATGTGTTGATCATAAAAGTGCATATATTCAGGTTATTTCCTTAAATATTGACTTTACAAATATGGAATAATAATTTTATATGTGTAGCTCTTCATGGGTAATTAAATGGTGTAATTTATTTCACATTTTGATTCATTGGTTTCTGAGTTAAATAAGATCTTATGTCTTTCTCAGGGTATTCTTACATATTATTCAGTAATTATTGACTTTACAGATATGCCATACAAATGATATATGTGTATTTTACCATGAGGAATCTAATGGTGTAATTTATTTCACATTTTCACTCATTATATTTTGTGGTAATTCAAAGTTTATGCTCATTTATGGCATTTTCACTGGTTTTAGATAATTATTATAGATTTTTCTTGTGACCTTTTTGGATATGTGGTCATATCTCAAAGGCTCACAATTGCAACCACAGTGGCATTATAATTTGACTTTAAAAAATTTTAATCTTAAATTTCTTGCCTTTTTTCCACTTATTAATTTGCTTTGCAATATTCTTCTCCAAATGGTTATCAAGCAGATAACCAAAGTTTTGGTAAAGAACCTTTTCAAACACTCATGGAAAAACACCATTCTTCAACATTTTCATGATTTTCCAGCCTTATAGGTACCTTTTTATTAAACTACACTGATTCAAGATAGGGAAGGATATTATCAAGACTTGATTTAATCAAAAAATACTTGTGGAAGATCTCAAGGGACAAAAAATGCAAATACAAATGATGGAGATCCCTCAATATTTGAAGTAATTGAAAGTCAATCTAAGAGGAGAGGAAGACCTTCATTCAAAGTAAAAAGCACAAAACCATGAATATCACAGTCAATTCCCCCCCCCTCAGTTTATGTAAGTGGATTCATCTTAAGATTCTGAATATTTTGAGGCCTTATTATCCAAATAGGTTACTTCATACCTTTCACTACCATCAGAAACTGACTTCAATGAACAAGGAAAATTAGGAGTCACTCTCAGGAGGCCCAAAAAATTGGCCAAAAAAAGAATAAGCTCAAAAAAGGCCCACAATCCTGAAGTCACTTGGAAGCTTTATGATTCATTTTATTTTCCCAGTGAGAATCTCCAAAGAAATTATCATCAAAGTTATTAATTCTCAAAGATTCTTTGGGAGATTGGCTTCATTTTAAAGTAGAATGTTTTGGTTATTTTGATATTGATTAACTATTTGGAAAATTTGCATCAGGTACCTGTCTCAGGAAAATCTCCAAAAAAAAAAATTAAATACACCTTCAACCCTATCAATGTCCAGGTTTTTGGAAACTGTGGCTATAGATCAGTATCCCATTACATTTTCAAGACACAAGATCAATGGGCTAATTTCAGGGTGATTTTACTGAAAAAAAATTAAAATAATAAATACCTTTATCAATCCATGAATATTTTGGTACCCTCAGTAATCTCTTAGTTAAAATAGCTCATTGGTATGAAGATTTGGGCCTTCCTCCAAAGAGCAAGTGTATTTCCATTACTGATATGGGGGATGCAAATGCAAAAAAGTATGAAATCCCAGGTTATTTCATTCCAAAGTCAATTTTTTCTCCTTTTCCCTTGTTTCTGTCCTTCAAATTGTAATAAACCATTCCTCATATGTTTTTTGGATACCTGTTCTCATCTTGTTCCCTTGGAGTTCATCATTTCTAAATCTCAACCCATCCCCCCTTACTCTTAATTGGGAATTCCATCTTCAACACCAAGCCCTCTTAGCAGGGAAAGTTAAGGAGTACACAATTTGATATTTATCAAATCTTCCTCCCTCTTTTTTAAAACAACCTCCTATGTTAGAGGTTTATTCAGATTGAAATTATTATTTGTTTTTTTATATACCATTTATCCCAGTTATCCCCCTTCTCAGTTATGTTTGATGTTTAAATCCCTGCTGGTCAGTTTCTTTTATCAAAAAATATGGCACTTTTTTACTTTCAAACATTTATATCGCAAAAATGAAAAAAAAAATGTGCAAAACAAACACTTTGTTGGGCCCACATTTATACCACCCCAAGAAATTCCAATTATAGGCTTATGGTTTTTGATTTTGAAAATTGAACTCTTCTTTTCAAAAATAGCTTTGTGATATTCATAAGTGGGAATTTTTTGAATTAATTTTTGAAATGATCTGGAAAAATTGCCAAATTTGCCAATTAGGATAATATACAGGGAAAATATAGAAAATTTGGGGATTTTAGCATTCCAAAAATGAAGAAATATGGCAAACAGACAAAAATCCCCAAAAATTAGCCTGAGTAACTCTTTTCTAAAAAGGGGGTCACTTATGTCTTTTGTCCATTAGGTGGTAAAGTAATGCCAGGTCTTACATGCTCTTATTAAGCACTTACATGCTTCTACTAGAGCCCAAAATGTATTTGATGCTAAATATAATAACTCAAAATATATTCCTATCCAATTTTTGGCATACAAAGTTGCAATTACAATATTTTCGGTCATGTAAAATCTAAAATTTGCTTTCAAATTTTTGAAAAAGATAAGTTGAGCATAATAGCTTTAAATATACTTTGATTAGTTATTGCTTTAAAAATTTCGTAAATGCAATTTTGCAAGTCATAAACAATTATTCCTTTTTTCCCCATGGCACAGCAGAGAAAACCAGGAAACTTACTTTAAACTTATACTTTATTCCACTGGAAATTAAGCCACAGAGAAACCCCACTTTGACCCCTTCTTACACAACAGACCATGTGCAGAAGAATAAAGGCAAGAGGAACAGTGAAGGTCTCATTACCAATATTAATTGGACATTTATATCCACCCAGAAGAACACTTTAGGTAAACCTACTCTGCTTATTTTTCAAGGAAAAATCATAATTAGTAATCCTGTTGTAACATCTAAAGGAAGATTTGTCAATAAAGTAGAACATAAGCTTTTCAAAGGAAAAGTGAAAGTTAAATGAGCTTAAACAAAAATCTTTTGCCTGTGTGCCCCAAACTGATCAATATTTCCCTGCACCATTTTGAGATCTGGTAATTCAAAGGAGAAAGCCAAATGGAAGAATCAAAGCTGGAAGGGGACAAAGATCTAGGAATGAAGATGGCTATAAAAAGTGACAAAAATTTGAGATAAATTCTTCTAACAATCTCATTTTACAGAACCTTCAACAGAGCTCCTCAGCCAGAGGATTTGGAATACCTGTACCATGTTCTTTCAATCCATCAACTCCTCAAGAGCTCTTTTTAATGGATCATGAAAAAGGAGAAGGATCAAGTCAGAACCCCAATTGGAAGAAGTTGGAATGACCACCAATAGCATATTTCTGAGAGACATTACTTGGGTAGAATGTATGAAGAGTATTGATGTATTTGACCCCACCATACAGAAACAATTGCTAGAGAAGAGGGGAGAAACAACTGAAGAGAATTAGGAAACAAAAAAAGCCATCAAAGAAGAGTGGAAAGAGGAAAATATGACTTAGGAAGGTACTCATGTGGAAAAATTACACCACAAGCCACCATCAACACGCTAATCAGTGGTAGGTTCCTCCAAAACTCCCCATTCTTCATAATCCCAGGTGGCTTCCAAAAAGAGGAAAGGGGAAGAGAAAAAACCTCCCAACCCAGGGAATAATTCCAACCAAAAAAATAATTCCTCCAATATGTTAGTCCTTGAGAGATGGAATTTTTGGCTTGGAGAAAATTATTTCTACCCAATATCCTATATGTGTTGGACTTTTAAATAATATAAAAATATGAATCTTTACTAAAGAATTGATAGATTCATTTTAAAATAGTTGATGAGAATTTTTTGAGGATGGGGAATATTAATGGCTGATACATTCCTGAATTATTTTTTGAGTAAGCTTTGAGTTAACTTTAAGATACTTGGAAACATCCATAAGGGACCTGCATGCAGTTCACCCCCAAATACCTTCAGTTAAAGGAAAATGAAAAAGTAAGAGAGGTTGAAACCGATAGGATAGAATAATGCACCAATTCTGTGAGCATAAACCTATTTACGGTGCCCTCCAATAAATTTTCAAAGGGTTTTTTTCAATATTGCAAAAAAAATAGAAAAATTTAATTTTAATTTTTTTTCAAACTCATATCATCATGGTCTTAACTACTCTTTTTGAAACTTAGTTTTTTTTTCTTTGGTAGTTGCAGTTTTTTTCCTTCTTAACTCTTAGCCAATAAAATAATTTTCATTTATTATTTATTAACCAATCAAAATCGGTAAATTTTAAATTTTGGATCCACAGCAATCAATCAATTTGTTTATTCCATAATCTCTTTCCACCAATTTGATGTATATTGATATAAAACAGATATTTGAGCGGTAAAGCTTCTTTCATTACTCTCTATACTATATCCTTTCCTCATAGCTTATCTATACCATAGCATGACACCCAACTGCACTCCAGACATTTTTGGCCGTGTGATTGGAATGTGAGATTCTGGGACCTCCATCCAAAAAGTTGAAAATTTTTTGGGTGTACCACCAACAACAGTTCATAATACAATCCGCCAATTTCAATATCATGAGCACTCCAATAATTTTCCCATACCTGGCCAACCTTCCAAGTCGAATAAGCAAGATCTCTGTGAATTATACCAATTAATATAGAAGAATCATGGAAAAACCCTTGTGTAAATAAAAAATTTAATAATTGCTTGTTTTTCAATAAACACAATCTGAAAGGCTATCCATGGTCTCAGAAAGCAATCACGTCTCTCAGTTAAAAAACCTTACCTCAGTCCTCAACACATGCAAAATTGTTTGACCTTTTCTCAAGCTCTCCCGAATTGGACTGTGGCTGATTGGTCCCAGGTAATATGGACTAATGAGTCCTCTTTTGAACTTGGTAACCTTGTCACTAAAAGGGTATTTTGGCGCTCAACACACAAAAACTACGACCTTGAATCGAGGGCTGTCAATCATCACTCAGGCCGCCAATAAATGCTTTTTAAGGGGCATATGTGGGCCAATACAATCAGAGCTGACTTTTATTACACCCAGTAAACAACAAACTTCTCAATTCATTGAAAACATTTATGACCCTGATATTTTTCCATTTTTGTATGAGCGTGTTTAAGTTGGGATTTCAGAAAATTGCAAGGGACTCACTTTAATTGAGGATGGTGCTCCCATTAATAAACCCATTGTCAGCCGAGAATGGAGTGAAGCCCATCAAATTCAAAACCTGGTCTGGCCACCCAGCTCACCAGAGCTCAATTCAATTGAAAATATTTGGTTCAAAATGAAATTTTTTTCCACCAATCTTTTCAATCCCAAAACCATGGAAGAGCTAACAAAATCAACTAATGTTGTTTGGGACACAATTCCCTTCTATCAATTGGAGGAGTTACTTGTATCCTTTCCTGCATTGATGCAAATTTTTGTAGAAAAAAATGGAGCTCCTACAAAATTGTAGGAGCTGGAGCTTCAACTATCATTCTTTTTGTTTTCAGTTGCTACAGCTTACACAGTTCTTAGAATAAAAGAACAAAAAAGGTTTCAAAATTATGACTTTGGTTTTTTTGATTGCTACTACTCATACATGCGCTCAATAAAAGAATATCTCTTACTATTTCATTGAGACATGAGAAAAAAGGGGCGAAAATGTGCGTTAGCTTTGAAAAAAATTGCTAAAACCTTTTTTGTAGGGCACTGTACACAGACCCTGACCCCTGTTAACATACTCGAGGGACGTAAGGGTACTCAATAACATTTAAAGCATAAATGTTTTTGCCCAAATGACATTCCTCCACATCAAAGAGATACCTTGAAAGCCTCTTCTTTCCACATGAAGTGAAAATGAATAAATAAGCTACTCTCCCAAACTCTTCAATTTATGATATGATTGAAAAAGTCAATATTTACTTTTTATAGGAATATCTTAGTGCTCTTGAAGAAATTTTCAATATAAAAGGAGAAGTATCTAGAAAATCAAAAGAACCTCAAATCTTACCACTTAATAGGAAGACTGGCTTTATAATAGATGTAAGCTTGTTGAAGAAAAAAATAAGAGAGAAATATTTCAATTCCTTAACCAAAATCTTTTATTAATTATGCTCAAGAAACTGTTGGCTCACAATCATAAAATAAACAAATGAAAGAAAAAGGGATACCAAAAATTAAATAAATCAAGACTTCTAAGAATTTAGAAGTGAAAAAATTGGTCCAGAAGATTGAGATCCTGGATTGTCATCAAGTTAATTTAGATAACCAAAAAGAAGAAGCCAACCATTACAGAAAATTTTCTCTCAACATTCACATTAAGCAACTACAAATCTTGGCTTGGCTGAAATTGTAAACCAAAATTCATACTCAAGCTCAAAATAGTATCTTTCAATAATTTAAATTTCAAATAATTACTAGAATATTGGGTCCAAAAGGCCTTCAAGATATAATTTCTTCCCACAGGGGACATCTTTTGGGCAAAATGGAAACGTTTTTTGAGATTATGTGTGGTCCAAGAAACAATGGTCTCAGATTACTTAATGGATGGCTTGAAGTGTTCAAAAACCAAAACTTGAGGAACTAAAAGAGTAATGGAAAGGTGGAAGTGGCTTCTCTATCCGAAGTTTTCAATCAAATCCAGATATTTATCCCACTCCTAGCTGATTCTGAGCCCAGTAATATATTCAAAATGAATGAGACTGGCCTCTTTTATTTTTAATCTGGTTGTTGTTCCTTTTTTATCATAATATCTACTAATCTTTCTGTTTAATTTTAACTATATGCCACCAACAATGCTTTAGAGTACAATGGAGCTTATTTCATCAGATAAAAAATAGCTCAACTCACCCTTGAATTTCTTTGAAATCACCAGGGAAAATATCATGACAATCTCTGATTTTTGACTTGTTATAATGAGAATCACCATGGGAAAATTGGCTACACCTGACAGCAGGTGTTCCATTTGTACATTAGCTTGTACCCATTCTATACTGAGCTTAGACTCTTTCTTTGGAGTAAGCTGAACACAAAATATTAATTTTTGTTGGTATTTGTGAGCCTTGAGGTATATTTTACATACCCAAATGGGCCAAAATAAGTATAAAATTAACTTTTAAACTATTCATAACCCATAAATCATGCATATATCTAAAATTAATCATTTTTTATTTTAGAAAAGATGAGAAAGAAATTTGAGTAGGTAAATCCATGGATTTAAGGCCAGATTTGGATTCTACACAAAAATTCACTTAGGGTAGCTCCATAGAATGAATAAACTCAAATTAAATCTACAAGGTGGTAATATGGAAAATACTTCAACACCACATCATTGAAGCCACATAAAAGAATTTTGAAAAGAAAATTCTCAATTTCACACCAAAATAATGGTAATGTGAGAAATCCCATCACCATTAGAAACGTGGCTGCATCTTATAGCAGGTTTTGAATTTTGAAATTAGCTTTGACCCATGATATAATGAGCTTTGATCCCTCCTCTGAGCTTAGTTATACCCAGGATTCCAATTCTCTTGGTATTCCAGGTTATTGCAAGCCACTGGAATATCAAAAAAGTTTCAATATTATCATTCTTGTCATTTTATACAATATATATTTATTACAATGTATGAGATATCTTCAGAGATTTGAATTTATGAAAAGGGCTTTGCATTCTATTTTCATCTTCATGCAGATATTGCACACTAGAATAATTCTACCATACATATGTATTTTAAATTCAAATTTTTCTATTTTTCTTTTGAAGGCATTCGTAAGCAAAGTCTAGTTCGCAAAATATATGAAACATTTATTTCACTTAATGAATTACCTATTTTTGAGTTATAGTAGTATTACTTTAAATTTTTCCCTTGAAATGTGTCTTGGAAAAAAATAATCTCCTTAATAAAATCCTCATTGTAAGAATAGAAATATTATTCTTTTTTTTGTATATGTTCAGTTTTCTAAAAATTCAAAGAAAAGAAAATTAATACTCAAAAATTATTTCATGAATGGAATTATTCACAAATAAAAAAAAGCATAAACAATCACCATGAGAAAAAGGGCTGCACCTGATAGCAGGTGTTGCATTTGGAAATTAGCTTGAACCCAGAATGGAATGATCTTAGATCCCTCCTCTGAACTGGGTTGTAACCAGGATTCCAATCTTCATTGATATTCCAGGTTATTCCAAGCCACTGAAATATCAAAGAACTTTCAATATTATTATTTCTTTTATTTTATACAATACATATGTATTACGTTGTATGAAAAATCTTCAGAGATTTTGATTTATGAAAAAAGCTTTGCACTCTATTCTCATCTTCTTGCAGAGATTGCACACTAAGATAATTCTACCATACATATATATTTTGAATTTATATCTTTTTATTTGTTTCTCAAAGGCGTTCATAAGTAAAATATAGTTTTCAAAATAAATGAAACATTTATTTTACTTAATTAATTACCTATCATTATTCATAGTAATATTCATTTAAATTTTTGCTTTAAGAAGTGTCTTGGTAAAAATCCTCTTCCTAATAAAATCCTCATCTTAAGAAGAAAAATATCTTTCCTTTCTTTCATATGATCAGTTTTCTTCAAATTTTAAAAAAAGAAAAATAAGACTCCACCAAATTTTTATTAATTGAATTATTCATAAAGAAAGAAAGAACAAAAAATACAAAATTTCTCAATCATTTCTTAATATCTTCTTCATATTATTATTATTTCTATTTTAATTTCATTTTCCTATTGTGGATATAATTAATTAATATCATCAATCTTTCCTATGATTAAATCTCATATCTCTCTTTTTTAAATAGTAGGAACGTTGTAATTTAATTTCTTTTAATTTCTTTTTATTGGGACAAGAATTAGTGAGGTCTATTAAGTGAATCCTGCAACTACAAAAGTATCCCGAACTTTTATTAATATAAAGCTTTAAGGATAAAAGGGGTAAATATTCAAAAAATGTTAATCATTTTGAATATGAAGGGAACTACAGTAGCAGGTGTTACAGGGCTGCTATTGTAATCCTCAGTATAAAATGATACAATGAAAATATATACAAATATCAAAATTCAAAAATTTGTAAAAACTAAACAGAACTCAGAAACCCCCCCCCCCAAAAAAAAACACCAAAATATAGAAAAAATGATATTTACACTCACATTACCTTCATAAAAAGTTGATAATAAAGCTGAAAAAGTTGTCTACAATAAATAAAACAAATTCTTTAAATTAGAAAAGTAAGAGTTCTTCTAGCCATTTTATTTGAAAACAGATGAAAAAATAATTCAAATTCTAGTTATAGAAAAATAAAGCTCATTTTCATAATTCATTTTTATCATTCATTTTTTGAGGTCAATAAATCCTCTGACATTAATTTTTTGAGATAAAACTCTTTCAATTCTTTTTTTTTGGTTTTTTTGTTTCAAATGTGTGTTTTGAAAAATAAAGAAAGGAAATATTCAATTCAGAAAAAAAAACATGGTGGAAGGAATGATAGGTTATTTATAAATTGATATTCCTAATTATCATCTTAAATGGAAACTTAAATATCAGGTTGTATTTTAAAAGATGAGGACCAAGTCATTGCATCTCTGAGAAATAGCTGAATCTAATTCTAATAGTATTAAGACAAATAGTATTCTAAAAGCTTTATCACACTTTGATTCTTTTGAAGTCAATTCAAACCTCAAACTAAGAGCTTTATGATAATTCTTCAAAGCTTACAGCCAATGTTATGATTTATTCTCATTTTTTTGCAAATTTTTATTTTATTTTCCTTCACACAAGCTGATGATCAATAAATTGAATGGATAATAATTTAATCTTACAAAAAATCATTTCCCTTGTGAGCTTGAATATATGTTATGTGGAAAGATTAACAAAGTACCATAAAAAACTGATCAAAATTTGAGTAAGTACCTTGTGAAATTCTCAATAATTACATAGATATATTTGAAAGTTAATTGTGACAATGTTCTTAAGCTGGCTGGATATGGCTCTGAATCAATATTTTAATCACTTCAATATTCCTTCTAAATAATTTCAAGCTTATTTTGGTAGTTCCTCACTTGAGATAAATCAATTGACTTATTTTTATAATCTATCAATTAAAATAAATACCAAAAAACAAAGCAAGGAAAACTATTTTTTATCTTTTGAGAATATGAAAAAAAGATATCAATATTTAAGTCTACTGACTAAAATTTAAAAATTACTTATGAGTACAGCTTTACTAATCTTTTTAGGTTCCAAGGACTTATCATCATAAATTCATTGTAATAGAACTCCACAATTCTTGATTAATAATATCAAGGAAATGAATTTAGTAAAATAAAAGATTTATCCCAATAATTTTGTTTTGAATTAACATTGAGCTCAACTATTCAAAACAATTAGGTCATTTTTTTACTTATCCAAAAATAAGTATTTTTCAACTATTCCCAATTTCTATCCAATATTTATATTGTATTTGATATAATTTTTGAACAAATTTTACAGAGACTTTTTTCATAAGCTTAGGAGAAATTCAATTTAGAGAACTTAAAAAATTTATTCCTCAAGTTCTTCATTAATTTAAGTTTTTTTACTGTTGCAAATTGGATAATTTAAAGAATTACTCTGAAATAATTAGGTCTAAAAGCCATTAAATAGACCAAAATATATATTTCTCAACAAATGGAGAGTTCTCAATGAATTCCAATTATTCAAAAATTTACTAAGTCTGAAGAAGAAAAAAAAGGAAATGAAATTCCTATTAAATATAAAAAATACAATTCAAAGATAAGCAAAATAGAAAATGAGTTTTATGACATATTTTAAATCTGAAGATGCTTAAAATTGAGCTTAAAAATATAAATAAATGGATTTTAACTTAGCTTAAATATGGCACTTATAATTGCATTGGATTAATATGAATTATATGAATATTAGGGATTGGAGCTATATCATACCTCTTGATATATCTTCTCCCCTGAATTTTTTAAAATGATAGCCAAGAAATCAACATTTTTAAAGCTATTATATTTGGTTTTGAAATATTGAAATAAAAAATAAATCAAGATTATTAGTTATAAAAAGTTTATTATAAATCAGAGATATAGCAACTGATAAATAAATTTTTATTCGCAAAAACATGATATTGTACATAAATCTATAAAAGCTTATTTTTAAAGGAAAATTAGACTAACTATGCTAGGTGTATTCCATGGCTCTTTTCTGAAAGAAAGAATTTTCCTCATTCTACACCCTGGGATGGAATAATACAAACCATTTCCAATTGTAAAATTAGGGAAGGATATTATGCTCACATTATTCACACACTCTGGATATAAGTGAACAATATTTCTCTATAGAGTTTTGTAGGCTAAAATACTGAAAATATCTACCAAATTTGTACTATATTTTTCAAATCTCTCCTTTAAATATAGCTTGTTTGATTAAGATTGAGGTTCTTTTTAAAATTTTAAATAAGTAATTTAAAAATAAGAAGAGAATGGAAGTAGGTTTATTATGTTCCACTCAATATATAGTTTTATAAAAGATGGAAATTTCATTTGAGTGTTTCTCTTTAATAATAGCTATATTTTCAGAATATATTCAATTATTTGATACTTTTTATCATTAATTGAAGATCTCAAAATACAGAGCTTAAAGTTTTAATATTCTTTTGCTATGTTTTTCTGTAACTGAGTTGATTAAGCTTTAATATTTATGTAAATTTCTATAAGCCAGACCATAAAGGTTGAATTTCTCTTTTAATCTAATTATATAAATAACAAAAAAAAATAAATAGGGAACTACAGTAAGCCTTTAAAATGGGTTTTTGAGCCAATGAGCTTTGGGAAGCCCAACCAAAAAATAATATTCATGGAGATCACTTAAAGATTTGTGACTTGCATATGTGGCTTGAAAGTCTTCCAAAACTTCCATTTTGGAATTCGAATTCTGTCCTAGCTCCCACATATATCCAATTCATCTCCCATTTCAAATTCCAAATGCAACACCTGCTGTCAGGTGTAGCCACTCTGCTCATGGTGAATACATAATTTGTCATTAATTGCTTAAAATCTTTTTGATATCATTATTATTTTGATTGTAATTTAATTTTCCTATTGCTTTTATCATTAATGAATCTCATCAATATTTTCTATGAGTAAATCTCATATCTCTCTTTTTGATACAGTCAAAATCTCTTCATTTTATTCTTTTGAATTTCTTTTCATTGAAAAAAGAATTGGTGGGGTCTATTAAGTGAATCCTGTTACTGGAACAACATTCAGAATTTTTATGGATATTAAAATCAAAGGATAAAAGGGATAAAAATTCAAAAAAAATTAATCATTTTGAATATAGATGGAATTACAGTAGCAGGTGTTACAGGGCTTCTACTGTAACCCTCAGTATAAAGGTATAAAATTAAAAAATATAAAAATCTCAAGATTCAAAAATTTTCAAAAACTCAAAAGAACTCAGAAAGCCCCAAAAACAAATACTAAAAAACACAAAAAAATTATATCATCAAATAACAAAACCTTCATAAAAAATTGATAATAAATTTAAAAAATTGAACTACAATAAATAAAACAAATCCATTACATTAGAAAAATAAGAGTTCTTCTAGTCATTTTATTTGAAAACAGATGACAAAATAGTTCCAATTTTAGTTATAGAAAAATAAAGCTCATTCATGATAGTTCTTTTTTATCATTGATTTTTTGAGGTAAATTTATCCTCTTAAATTAGTTTTTCAAGATGAAACTATTTTAATTCTTTCTTTGGTTTTTTTGGTTTTAAATATGTGTTTTGAAAAATAAAGAACAGAAATATTCAATTCAGAACAAAAATATAGTGTAAGGAATGATAGGATATTTCTAAATTCAATGTCCTAATTATTATCGTAATTTGAAATTTCAATATCATGTTGTACTTTAAGAGATGAGGAAAAAGTTATTGCCTCTTTTAAAGATATCTAAATATACTTCTCATAGTATTAAGCCAAATATTATTCCAAAGACTTTATCATACTGTAATTTTGTTTGAATCAGGTCAAGCCTCAAATTTTCAGCTTTATGATAGTTATTCAAATATTAAAACCAATTTTATTATTCTTTTAAAAAATTTTATTGTAGTTTCCTTCACACAAGCTGATTATTAATCAATTATATGGATGATAAATGAAGTGTATGAAAAATAATTTTCCTAAAATACATTTCATTAGCTAGAAATATATCAAGCCTGCATAAGAAAAAAGCAAAGGAAACTTGTATGAAATATAAAAAATATAATTCAAAGATAAGCAAAATCGAAAATGAGACTTATGACATATTTTAGAGTAAAGAATTCTTAAAATTAAGCTTAAAAATATCAATAAATGGATTTTAGCTTCACTTTAATCTTGAACATATAATTAAATTGTATCAATATTAATTATATGAATATTAGCTATTGGAGCTATATCATATCTCTTTATATAGCTTCTCCCCTGAATCTTTGAAAATGATAGCTCAAAAAATCAACAATTGTTGAAAATATTATATTTGGTTTTTAAATATTGAAATATGAAATAAATGGAGATTATGAGTTCTGAAAAT
The DNA here is from genome assembly GCA_023105745.1 of Austropuccinia psidii. Lineage (NCBI taxonomy): Eukaryota > Fungi > Basidiomycota > Pucciniomycetes > Pucciniales > Sphaerophragmiaceae > Austropuccinia > Austropuccinia psidii. The sequence goes on from JALGQZ010000020.1 coordinate 524,554, forward strand.
TACATTTTTAATCAAAGATATAACAACTTATAAATAAATTTTTATTATAAAAAGCATTCTATTTTACATCAGTTTATCAAATTTCATGTTTAAATGAAAATTAAACTAACTATGCAATGTTTATTCCATGGCTCTTTTCTGAAAGCAAGAATTCTCCTCAATTTACACCCTGGTATGGAATCATACAAATATTTCCCAATAATAAAATTAGAGAAAGATATTGTTGTCAAAAACTTCACATACACTTCTTAGAAGTGAAAAAGATCCCTCTACAGAGTTTTTTAGGCTAAAATACTGACAATATCTCCTAAATTTGTACTATATCTTTCAAAGCCCCCCTTGAAATATAATTTGTGTCATCATGATTGAGGTTCTTTTTTTTAATTTGAAATAAGTACTTTGACCACAAGAAGAGAATGGAAATATGTGTATTATGTTCCACTCAATTTATCATTTTAGAAGAGATGGAAATTTAATTTCAGCATTTCTCTTTAGTAATAGCTATATTATATTAATATTTTCAAGTACTTGAGACTTTTTATCATTAATTGTAGATCTCAAAATACAGTGGTCCCAGTGTTAAGATTCTTTTGCTATGTTTTTCTGTAACTGAGTGGATTAAGCTTTCATATTTATGTAGATTTCTATAAGAAATAACATAAAGGTTAAATTTCTTTGTTACTTGAATTATAGCAATAATTAGAAAAATAGATAGGGAATTACAGTAAGCCTTTAACATATGTTTTTGACCCAATGAGCTTTTAGCAGCCTGACCAAGCAATACTACTCCGGAAAATCAATGAAATATTTGTGGCTTGCATATTTGGCTTGAAGGTCTTCTGAAGCTTCAATTTTTAAATTCAATCTCTGTCCTAGCTCCCACATGTATGTAGTTTATCTTCCATGTCAAACTCCAAATGCAACACCTTCTGTTGGGTTTAGCCTGCTTTCTCATGGTGCATGTTACATATACACTGAGATTAGTGTTATTAATGTTTGTGGAACTTAAACTTACAGCATTCTTACATACATTTTTGGTTCACCCATAGTAGATATCAGTCTTGAAGCCTAAATTACTATTTTTGATGTGAAAATAACTAAGGGGGACAAAAGACATCAAAGAGAGCCGGGGAACCTAAGTTCTGAGGCCTCTGAGCATGGATAGCTCTAAATCTTGGATCCATGGCTGATTATGGCCCAATAAGTATACTAAAACCCTGTGAGAACTTGGTTACCAATTTAAAGTCCCATTAAATCGTAAGAAAATAACAAATAAGCTGCTATTTTGACATGAAAAGGAGGTAAAGAGAAGCTCTTACTCCTGTAACCATGTCAGCTTATACATTTTGACCATTGATAGACCTTGAAAGAATGATTAAAACCTTTTTTTGTACTAGTATCCATGAATTTACCTAATGGAAACCAGCTATTACTGTGCTATTTGCAATTCTATGTAGAAATAAGGTAAAAACTTTAAAAATTTATTAAAAATACAATTATTAATGAATCTTTCTTAAACCTTATAGACCAATTAATAAGAGTGTTATCAATAAATAAACCAAAAAGAAATACAGTTTCATCATTAAAACTAAAGGTTTTACTTACAGTCCATTTTTGATGATTCCATGTTAAACACTGAATATTCAAAAATTCACAGAAAATACAACCTGTGATTTAATTTCCAATAACATTGATAGCTTTTATAAATTTACTTTTATTTTTTAATAAAAGAATATTTACGGTTTTTAATCCTTTCTTTCTTAGCTATAAATGTGTTTATGGTCACGTAAACTGACTTAATTAAGTAATTATGATAATTTTATGTGAAAACAGATGATGCAATCAATACTCAAAAGAGGATAGTTGTTTTCTCACTAACTGGTATGTAATTCTCTCTATGGCATGTTGCTTTGAGCTGTTATTGAATTAAAAGAGGCTTTTTCTTGCTGTTTTTTCCAAATCATCTTATTATCAACTTATATCTTGAGTACCAGCAAGTATTAGTTAATTCTTTTCTATAGTGTTTCAAATATTTTAGAATGAATCAGAAAGACATTAAAGCATATAAATGAACTATTTCCAATTTTCTTTAACTATGAATTGTTTTATCACTTCTATATATCAAATTTTTATCCTTTAAAATCCACAAGTAATCCATAAAATCGCTCTACCAATTTTTTACAAAGTATTATTGGAGTATTGGTGAGTTTCTTTACTTAATTCTTAAATGTTTTTTTCTAGTAATATTTTTCTTCAAGAATTATAATTATAATTATTCTTGCAAAAGATAGTTATACACTAGAATAATTTTATTATTAAATACTTCTTGTAATTGATTCTAGTAGAAAATTACTTCTTACTGTTATAATCACTCATAATGTATAAAATCTCAAGGAAATAATTGAGTAATTAATTATTTAATTGTGGCTATAATAAGTTCATCTATTATATTTCATGAGATCTGTCATAGTACTTTTGATTAATAGTGATATTATCAGCTGTTTCATAGACACATCTTACATTTGGGGGCGTGGATGTGTTTTTTGAACATTGTACCCTTGATTGTTATATTTTTAAGCTCTAAAATATATTAGTTTAATAATTTTTTTCTATTTTTTGGAATTTTCTTTAAAATCTTTTTCATTGAGGAATCTGGTTTAATTTTATACTGTTTTTAGACATGTATTTTTCACATCCAAAAGCTTATAAAATTATTCTTTGAGTTATTCTGAATTAATTTTAAATAAAAATCTTAAAATTTTGATTTTTTTTTCTTCAAAAAGAATATTTTTTTAATATTGAAGAATAAAAACTAATAAAAAATCTTGAAAATATTTTAAAAGTATAAGAAATGATATTTCTCTCTAGTGTCTTTAATCAAATACATTGCAGCTGGTAATAATCTCAGTAAGAGATATACTACCAGTCCATAATCTGAAGATATTATTGAAGTGCAAGTTACTAAAAGAGGAACTTTATTCAAAGCATGAATAGCCAAACAACCACCAAAAGGTGTGTTTTTCTGTCTTTACCTTTCCTTTTTCTCTTAAATGGACGTGAAAATGGTGCATATCAGAAATGGAAGAAACTATTCAGTCCAACCAGATGGATATGGACAAGGAAAAGGCAAGACCAAATCCAGATCTGGTAAGTCTTCCTCAAGAAAGACATGTCTGGAGGATTCCTTAGTTTCCGCCCATTCCCCAAGTTCTTTATCCACAAACCTTGATGTGAACTCTAAGCCTGAACTGATTTAAGGTAATATTTTAATATCTGAACCATTTCCAAGTGGCAGACATATAAATATATCAGTCCCAGTACAGAAACCAGTACAGAGAAGCCAAGGAAGAGAAATGGGAAATATGCCCAAGCCTTTGGAAGGGGCTATGAGCTCCTACTTACACATCAAGGGCTCTCTGGGTCAGGAGAAGACCATAGAGCTCTGAAGAGGATGGAGCCCATTGTCTTGCAAAGACAAGGTCAAAAATATAAAGAATTTGTTAAAGAACCAAATTCTTTTATCTGTAGACCAGAAGAAGGAGTTTGAAATGACCCCAGCTTTGGAGAAAGAAGTCCCAGTGGTGTCAACCAGCTCCAGAAGTATCCAAAGACAAGCCCGAAAGACCTCAGAAGAAACAGAGAGGTCCCATGAACAATCAAGGCAACGGCAAAGCCAAAGCCAATTGGCATAGACCTTACTCACAAGGGTACAGGATCCCCAAATTGGATCCTTCATCCATGGAAAGTGTTTTTAATATGGCCAGAACCCTTATGGAATTCACTTCCAAAGAGAAGGAAAGGATTACAAGGACTTTTCCATGCAAAAGCTGCAGCTTTGATCATTAGTACTTGTAAGTTATACACGCTACAGCAATTCAGAGGGTTAATTCTAATAGATTTTCATTTCATTATTAAGATTCCAAGATAATTACATTACATCATCAAATATCTATTTTTGATGATTTTTCTTGTAACTCATCTTTTCTGTCAAAATTTACCATTTTAAACTTCAAACCATGATTTCAAGGGGTTATACCTTGAATATAATGATAAAAACACATCATTATTCACGTATGAGCAATTATAATCTGAATAGCCACTTTGTTTTAAGTTTGGATCACTTTTAAAACAAAGTTGTCAACAGCTCTAGCAATTTTGTTCAATAAAGCCTTACAAGTTATAACCTTGCTTATATCTTGTCAAATGAAGTTTATATCTGTATCCTTAAAGTAATTATGTGGTAAATTTCTTTTTGGTTCAACTTGCTAGTATGTATATTTCAACAGATATGAGCTAAAAACCATGAATATATGTGCTGATCCTAAAAGTGCATATATTCAGGTTATTTGCTTGAGTATTGACTTTACAGATATGACATAAAAATCTTATATGGGTAGTGTTTCATGGGGAATCTAATGGTGCAATTTCTTTCACATTTTGATTTATTTTTTTCTGATATAATCAAGAATTTATGCTTTTTTATGGCATTTTTACTTCTTTGTCAGTAAGTATTGTATTTACAGATATGACATAAAAATGTCATATGTGTATTTTACCATTTTAAATCTAATGGTGCAATTTATCTCACATGCTTAATCACTAGATTCAGATGTAATCAAGAGCTTATACCTTTGTATGGCATTTCTATTTATTTTAAGATAATAATTTTAATTCTTATTATTAGAATAAATATTGTAAAGTTGTTTTGTGAAGTTTTTGGATATTTGGTCATATCCCAAAGGCTCACATTCCCTACCACCAAAAAATATTGTACCACGATCTGATATAGTTAGCTAGGGTATGATCCACTGTCCTACCTCCTCACTAGACCTTATTAGTCTTGAAGCTCAATAATGCTTAACGTTTTTATCCTTTAGGTCTTCTTTCATTTATGAACCTTTTTAGTAGCTTATCAGAATTATTGATATCTTTCTCAAGTAGCCATTCAGCTTCTTGAGTTGGTTTTCTGTACCTTACAAGGTATTCTCTTTCTTTTTTGTTTCTTGTCCTTCTTTATTCAAGGACTTTTGCAATTTTCTTTTCATCTACATCTTTTTGAGGGGGAATTTCAAGTGGTGGTTGTTTTTTTAAGGGAAATAACTCTTTATAAATTAAGCTGCAAATTCTTTTTCAGACTTACAGGGAAAGTTGGGTGTTTATTCATTAGTTCACCTGTGATTTCTTGTTGCACAGAATCAGGGTAATGTAGTTCTTTTATCATAAAGGGTCCTGCAAAGGAATCTTTCAATTTCTTTGGGCCTTCAATGCTATTGAAGCTTAGAGTTGATACTAATACCAAGTCTCCTACTTTAAATTCAGGTGGCTTATGACTTTTGTCCCATCACTCTTTTTCATATTTGGAAGAATCTTGCATACATCTGTTGGCATTATGTCTTGCTTTTCCAAGCATTATTTTGAAACTGCTTGCTGTTGGGTGTATATCCACTAAGTACTTTTTTGAGATTATCATAAGGAATTCTTGGATTAAACATTTTTCTAACATTCCAGGTGTTTTTCCAGTTGAATAATTGATTCATTTCTTATATGACGGTTCAAGAGCTGGTATTAAGGTGCACCAATCATGGGTAAAACCATCAGAGTCTTTGAATTCTAGGCTATAAGAATGGAATGTTATTATCATGTATTCTAAATTTTGTATCATTATTTCTTCTAAACCATCAGTTTGAGGGTGATACTATGTTGAGAATGATAACTTTGTTCCAAACAAGTTATGGAGATTTTTACATAATTCTGAAGTCAATTTTGGATCTCTATCACTTATGAGGTTTTGGAATAAGCCTGTGTGACTGATGACTCTATTCCATATCATTATGGCCATGTCAATAGCTGTGTCATCTTGAGGAAATGGTAAGAACATGGGGGGTTTTCTGTACCTTTCAACCAATACTAATCATGCATTAAACCTCCTGTCTCCTCCTGGAGGTAAGGCTGTTAACCAATCCATATGAACTTTTTCCCATGGAGATTTTGATTCTTAGCTTTGGATCAACATTCCAAATTTCTTGCCTGTAGCTCTGTTTTTTGAAATATTTCACAGGTTTGGCAATATTCTGAAACATCTTTTCTCCAATTTGGCCACCAAGAGAAAGTTCTCACTCTCTCTAGTGTCCTATCCTCTGAGAGATTTCCAGATACAAAACTATCATGGCATTCATGTATTATAGTTTTTATAATAGTTCTATCTGTCAATTCCATAACACATGTGTGTTCAATCCTATGATAAATAATTCCATCAAGGAGGTGGAATATTCCTTCATCATATGCTTTTTTCCATATCTCATCTAGTTTGGAAGATAGTGATGGGTCTTTGCAATCTTTCATTATTAGTTGGAATAATATAAAGAATTTTTGTTCATCTTGTAGCTTTCCTTAGCTTTATTCAAGAATTCTGTGCCAATATCTGTAACACATATGCCTTCTATATGATTTTCTGCTTGTGGTACCCATGCTGGGTTTTAAGGAGTATTTTCTAAAGCCCATCTGCTAAGACCATCGCTATTTTGGGCAATATTTCCAGATTTATGAGCTATGGTCATATTCGCTCTATATTCTTGGATATTAATCTGCCATCTTAGCATATGTCTATTTTGTGTCTTCATGTTCAATAAAGATTTCACAGCATTACAGTCTGTGATTAAATCAAACACTGTTCCATCCAAATGGTAGGGCAATATTTCTAGAGCCCACACTAAGCAAAGGCATTCCATTTGGTTTGCTCCATCTCTTGCTTATTTTTTCTTGATTTGTCTTGAAATTAAGCAAATTGGTTGTTCAACAGGTTTATCATTGGTAATTTGTGTCTGGTGTAGTGCAGCACCTAGTCCTTCTCCACAAGCATTGATTTACAGCTTTAAAGGTAGTTTCCAATCTGGAATTAGAAGAAATGGGGCAATTGGGAGGGATTTTTTAAGTTCCTCATACTCTTTAACCATTTCTTCAGTCATTTTATAAACTGTTTGTTTGTCACAGATCTTATACAAGGATTGGATAATTCTTAAAAAGTCCTTTATATGCTGTCTGTAATCACCAGCAAATACTAGAAATTATTGAGTTTCTTTTTTGGTTTGGGGAATTGGTTTCAGTAGTACTTCTTCTACTTTCTTTTTTTCTATTCCCAAACTCAGGCCAGATACAACATCTCCCAGTGCTTTTGGTCCACTATATACAAAATGACATTTTTTCAAGGGAATCTTCATATTTACTTCCACTATCTTTTGCAATACTCTTCCTAGTCTTTTTGATTTATTTTCCCAGGTTTATGAGCAAACTATGATATCATCAATGTAAATAATTAAACATCCTTCTTACAATTCTTCAGGAAATATGGTATTACTCATTATTTGATAGTTTGAACATGTATTTTTTAAACCAAATGGCATACTGAAATATTTATATATTCCACAGTGGACTATTATCCTCAGTAGTTTCTTGGCATTTTCTGTTAAGACATTTTGGTGAAAACACTTTAAAGCATCCATGGCTTTAATGAACCTTGCCTGTGACAATTGTGTTAATGTCTCATGGATTCTGGGTATTGGCTATCCTTCAGGGACAGTATTGGTATTTAAAGCTCTAAGGTCCCCTACTGTCCTTTATTCACCATTTTTCCAGCTAAAATGACAGGTGTAGTCACTTCCACTTTTTCATTATTCCCTACTCTCCTTAATACTCCAAGGTCCATTAATTCCTTAATGTGTACCTCTAAATCTTCTCTAGCTCTTGGGCTTGCTGGGTAATGTGGGCTTCTTAACAGGGGTGGATAAGGCTTTTCCACATTAAGAATAATATCTACCTCTGGTCCAATGATGGCACCTGGTGGTTCCTTGTCAGTTTCAAAGGCACTTTTGTATTTAAATAAGAGATCAATCAATCTTTCTTTCATTTTTTCTGTTAATTCTTGATTCAATTCTGCCTCTATAAGCTGTTCACTTATTCATTAATTTCTCTTTGGGCTTATCCATTCATTTTGTATAGCAGTAATTGGTTTTTTATTGTTTAAAAAACCAAATTTCTGTCTTTTATTATCTCCTATGGTAAAATATCTGTCTTTCTGTTTCAAGATATCTATACCATAAGTTGACAAGTAATCATTTCCTAGTATAAAATGGTTACTTTTACAGTTTTCCATTACTAAAAACTCTACTTTCACTCTTATAAAGTGGGAAGGTTGAGGAAAAATTAGTGTCAATTCAATTATTCCAAGGGTCTTCATGATTTCACTTGCACTACTAAATTTTACCCCCTGTATCTGTATAGGTTTTTCTGCCCAATCTGGTATAGTTGTTTTCAAATAATTATTACCAACACAGGTGCATTATGCTCCTGCTTCTAGGCTTAATTTTGCCTCTTGGCTTGAAACAATTAAAATACTTGTACTTGACTTTCCAGCTGTGTATCCCCTTCCTTTTGCAGATTTGGTTCTATGCAGTTTGGCATCTTGTAGTTTTGTGAGGCTTGTATCAGATGCTTCAACTTGTGGTAAGTTTGAATTTACATCTAGTACTTCATATATTAAAGCAATATTATTAATTTTTGAATGAATTATATCGATTTCATCACTTTCAGAAGTTTCTGACTCTTCAGTATCCTTTTCAGAATCACATTCATCTTCTTTATCATTGTGGTCTTCTGTTTCCACAATTTCAGTTATTTTTCCTTTTTTAGAAAATTATTTTCTAAGTGTTCAATACCACCACATTCATGGAATTTTATTTTCTCATTAGTGCTGGGTGTCTTGGGCTTGAATGGTTCTATTGGTTTATTTTCCCTTTTAATATCCAATTTTTTCTATGTTCTGCCAATTTTGGTTCTTATTACTATGTCCTCTAGTGCATTAACTTACTCTTCTGTGGAGAATGGCTCTATGAAACCACTTCTTAGGGAATGTTCCATTTCTCCTCCACATTTTTTGAGTATCTTCATATATACAATTTTCTGTGAAAGCTCTGGGTACAGTGAATTTCATCTTTCAAATTGTTTCAAGAACCAAGTCAAAGGTTTATTATTATCTGGATCAAAGAAGAAATTTTCAAATTCATTTTCCATTTTTTACCTCCAGGCATCATTTTCCCACTTGGTTGTCATTTCATTTTTCCACCAAGACCAGGTATTTTTGCCATTTATTTTTCTTATACCATAATACAAACTTTTTGAAGATTTTTCAAATGATGAATGTAATCTTGGAGTGATGAATTAATCTGGTATGGAATAATCCTCTTGTAACATTTAAATTGTTTTAATAAATGAAATATGGTCATATTCACCTTCTCCTGTGAATGTTGGCCATTCTCTCAATTGAGGTTCTTCCTTCATTAAGACTTGATTCTTGTCATAATAGCTCAAGTCTGTTATGAATGGCTTTTTTGGTTACTCTTTTGTCTTAAGGGGACTTTTTATGTGAGATAATAGGGTTGATAACTTTGGAATATCTAAGTTAGCCCCCTTTATTTTATCCATTTTGTCAGTAATAAGCCTTATTTCACTTTTAATTTCATCTTTAAGATTCATTCTTGCTTCATCACTCTTTTCTACATTTCCTAGAATTAATCTTTGATGTTATGAAGTTTTTTCTTCAAATTTTTCAACATAAATACTTAATTTGTTCAATTTTTCTGTCGGATTGTAAATACTCACATCATAATTGATTGTCAAAGTCTTTTATTTGATATATCTTATGTGCTTATACAATTCCTGTTTTCCTTGTATCAATTTCTTAGTATTGTCAATTAATATATTTGATTTATTATATTGGACCACAAACTTAATTCTTTCAATTTCTTTTTTATTTTGTACAACAGTTTTTGCTAAAGATAGTAAATTACAATTTGCTACTTTTAAAGATAATAAACTGTTTTTAATATCTTTTAAAGGTAATATACTATTTTAAGTATTTACAAAATCAGCAGAAAAATTTATTTCTTTGGGAAATGGGGTTTTCTTATTATTTGTTCCTCTTTTTCCTTGAATTCAATCAAGTTTCTGGCCATGTTGAAGACATTTTCCATGGAATCTTTGTGGATTCTTGGAATCCTGTAACTTGGGGAATATGGTTTCCTCCAATTCTTCTTCTTGTTCTTCTTCCCTTCTTGGGGAGGTTGGCTGGCTTGAGACTTTCTGGTAGAAGCTACTGGGGCTTCTTCCTTGCTTGCATCCCTCTTTTTGGCATGGTAATCCTTTATTTTTTGATTTGAGGTTTGGATGATAGTGGATTCCATCCATTGGATTATCTCACTATTTCCTCCTCTTTGAGGAACTTTTTCAGGATGTGCCAGTATTTCATCACTCCTGGGTGGATTTGTGGCATCATTTCACAATCCTTGTCCTTTTACACCATGTAGTACAGCTTGTAATGTCTCATTTATATGTCTATCTGAGCCCTCTGAATGTGATTTGTACCTTTTGGAGTTACTCATACTTAGTTCGAACTGTTGCTCAGATATTCTGGGAATTTCTGGGACTTGCCTTTGGGATATGGCACTTCCTTGTGTGTATTCTGTTCCACTGGGTATTTTTCCCTTTCTTTTCCCTTTTGAGGAATCAATTCTACTTCTGAGTACAGCTCTATCTGATTGGATGGAGTATTGGTATACTCTTCTATTAGTCATGATTTAGAAATAAGCAATAAAAAGATTTCAGAGCACTAAAAAAGTATCTTTATGGCAATTTAAGAGAGGTACTCACCTTCATAATCCCTAATAGTGGGTCCTGGAAAGACTAATTTATTGGCCTTTCCTTTCTTATTAACAACAGGTGTTGGAGAACTTTGACAAGTTTTATTCACTAATCTCTCAACAGTGGTCTGATTGTCCTCTGTTGGGTTGTCTTCAAACACTAAGAAAGACAAATAACTATAAGTATTTTCATAATAAGTGTCATCTTTGATAATATAAGGAAATTTCCAGATAAAATTGCTTTTATATCTTTTCAAATAATCAAAATAAAAGGAATCAATAAAAAGGAAGAAAAATTATTTTTTAAGGTATCTATTTTTTCATATTTTTATTTTTTAAAGAATGAAGCAAAAATTAAGATGATTTTTTCAGAATTGAATTATGATATAAATCTCTTTTTGATTTATAAGTATCTTTTTAATCACTAGACTCACTCAAAGAAATTTCTTGTATGTCTAAGGATGTGAAAACCCACATGTAAGACAGTACAATTGCTTTCCAAATGCCTCAATAGCTTTTAAAATCAATGGATATAAGATGATTATATAACTTTATTATTATAAATATGATTTCTTATTGGATAAACCCAATTTAAATTTTTTTCAAAGGTATTTTGAGTAAATATCATGGTCAGGCCCCCAAATGTAAGGTTTGACTATGAAACAATAAGTAAACATTACTAATATTTTACTTATTTTACTCTGAATTTCCTTGTTAAATTAATAAATAATATAAATAATAATTATAATTATGGCATGAAAATATTTATATTATTCAAAGAAATAAAATAATATAATAAGAACAAATATATTTATATTTAATAATTAATATATTTATGGCAATTTATTATTACTAAAAACAAATAATAAATGCGTGAAAAATTGTTATTTAATAATAAAAACCAATTTATGACAGTAATATTACCAATACTAAAATTATATATTACAATAGATACTATTTATATTAATCAAATAATTCTTAAGAATAATAATAAAGAGGAATTCTTATAATAAGAGAAAATAACCTACTTTTGACACTTAATATGATAATTTTGAATAAATTTACACCAAATAATGTAAATACTACTCATTTATACTGTACTTACAAATAAAAATAAGAGAAACCACAAGTATTCTTTGTTTTGTGTGGAATTAAGGATTTTGAAGATAATTTAACAAGAACAAAAAAATACTGGATTAATCATGTCAAAGCTGGTGATTATGATAAAAATAATATACTTTTTCAATAATATAATAGATTTATATGTTAAGAATAAAGATATTACCTATTAATTTCATGTTTTTATTGTTTTTGATGTGTCTTAGGGGGAAATAGAGGTTAAAAGAACTCTATTTATATTAAAATATTCCCTCCTAGAGTGTAGAAGGCTTCTAGTAGAGGTGTAATAATGTTTTCCTCTTAAATTGATCGCTATTGTAAGGTTTAGTGATGATTAAATCATAATTAAACCATCTTATCTCATTATTATGCCATTATTTAGAGTTATCACTATAACTCTAAGTTTTCTGACATCATAGGCTTTGAAGAAGAATAAAATTTGTGTTTTTTATAAGTTTTAATAATAATAGACTAGTATTTGCCACTTTTATCACTTATATGACTGTTAAACCTAAATTAAGATTACAGTGAGTGATCATAAATGATCAATTTTAAGCTCAAAATTTGATCATTAATAATGCTTGAGTTATACATGCTACATCCATTCAGATAGTGATCTCTGATAGCTTGGAGATTCATTATTAAACCTCCAAGAGTATTTTATTACATCATCAAAACCCTATTCTTGATGATTTTTCTTGTAACTTGTCTTTTCTGTCAAAATTTACTATTTTAAACTTCAAACCATGATTTCAAGGGGTTATACCTTGAATATAATGATAAAAATTCCATCATTATTTGTGTATGAGCTAATATAATCTAAATATCTCCTTTTTTTTAAGTTTGGACCACTCTCACAGCAAAGTGGTCAACAGCTATAGCAATTTTGTTCAATAAACCTTTACAAGCTATAACCTTCCTTATAACTTGTCAAATAAGGCTTTTATCTGTATTTTTACAGTAATTAGGTGGTAACTTTATTTTTGTTTCAACTCTATATCATGTATATTCCAAGAGAGTTACAGCTAAAAACCATGAATATATGTGCTGATACTAAAAGTGCATATATCCAGGTTATTTCTTTAATTATTTACTTTACAGATATGACATAAATATTTTATATGCTTAATCCAATGGTTCAATTTATTTCACATTTTTATTAATTGGTTTCTTATATAATCAAGGATTTATTCCTTTTTATGGCATTTTTACTTATTTCTCAGTAAGTATTGTCTTTACAGATATTAAATAAATATTTTATATGTGTATTTTATGATGGTGAATCTAATTGGTCAATTTATTTTACATGTTTATTCATTAGATTAATATATAATTAATTATTTATGCCTTTTTACAGAATTTCTCATTCACTTTGAGATAATAATTTTAATTCTTATTATTAGAATAAATATTGTAAAGTTTTTTTGTGACCTTTTTGGATATGTGGTCATATCTCAAAGCCTTACATGATGAAAACATACCCCATTCTAAAAAAAGCTTTTGCTTAAAATTTTTATATCTTCTAGCTATAATTGTAAATTTTTCCTCCAGATTAGTTGATTAGCTTTAATACTGGTGATATGGATTTAATATATACTTTATTTTTAGTGATCCTTTCATTAGGATTGATTTTGGTTGTTAATTCTTTCAGCTTGGTCCAATTTAGAATAAAGCCTTACTTTCAAAAGAGAAGAAAAATAGGGGGTTTAATGTCTCACATAATAGGGCTGTTTATAAGAGAAAATGGTTTGATTTCAGGTTATCCCTTATATATTTTACATATTGCAAGAAATTACCCAAGTCCTAAGGCTATTTGCTCATTAATCAAATGAAAATTTTAAATTACAAGGCTTACAGTATAAATATTATTTATCTCTCTATTCCAATGAGTCAGTTAGAGGGAAATGCCATATTCTAACTTTAATATATATTTATAAGCCTGGAACAGAGGCTTCAAAGGCTCATTCTCATTTTATATAAGATTATTCAAAGTGGGAAGAAGCTTAAGACAAAGGTATAATTATAATTATGCTTGTGATCATTTATTCTTAAATTATTGAGCTTTAAAGCTCATTACCAAACATATATATTAAGCTAACTAAATTGATAATTTTTGTCTTTCATGTGTTTCTTTAATTCCTCCTATAAGTTCTACTTTCAAATTTAACTTCTGTACTATCACCAACCTGCATCCAATCTATCTCCCATGTCAAATTTAAAATGGAACACCTTCTGTCAGGTGTAGCCACTTTTCTCATGGTGAATTTCAAGCACTTACTTAAAGTGACCTTATCACTTCAAATCATCAAGTTACTATGTACGTTCATTATTTTGAAACAATTGGGAGTCACTTAAAGTTTCAAAGACAACAAGTAAAGCATTGGTGAATGATTCAATATTTGGATTGGTGAATTCCTGCCACCACTTTTCATAGTAAGGTATTATAAACAATAGTATTTTTCAGAAAAATATCAATTACAATTTGGTTAAACTTATCATAATAGCTCAAATTCATGGATTAACTCATAAATATTGATAAATTGGAACAATGAGCTCTGTGGAAAAGAATGCAAAATATCCCTTCTTTTGGTAGGCTTCACAGGGAATGAGCCACCTGAAGAGCAACTCCCAGACATAAAAACTATTTTCCTTAGTCTAAGTTTTACAGCCAAAGTTCAGCCACTGGATTCTGGCATAATATAGCTATTCAAAAAGCATTATTGTAGGAGAACTATCTCTTGGTAAACTTATCATAGTATAAAACCAAAGTCAACTACATTGAAAAAATTAATCAGTTAAGCACAGTGAGGCACTGTTCAATCTGTTGAAATTCTATCAGAAATCAAATAATTTATAATAGCTTGTCTCACACAAATATAACCAATTAATCAAAGTCAAATCCAAGTGATTCTGGAATAATTAAATCAGAATATTTTCTACAAGAAGAAAAAAAGATACTTTAATTTGTTGTTTTGATTAAATGGAGGAACAAGATTTAAATTTAAGAATTTCTCAACACAGTAGAGTAAATTGAGTATTAATGACTATCAGAAACCAGAAGATTTTATCAACAAGATTCATTAACTCAAGGGAAATATGGAATTTATCTTTTTTAATCAGCCTTACCAATTCCACAAACAAATGAGTTTCAAAATTCAATTAATTGTGTTTTTAGTTGTGTTTCTTCCTGCTCATTTAAAGAGGCTTACCAGCTTAGTGATAATTCACAAAAATGAAATAATCATTTTGAACTTTGACTTATTTTCTTTTGTATTCACTACACCTCTGTGAATTCTGATTGTTTTTCTGTTCAGAACTTAGAATTACCCATCTTTTTTATTACAGTTATTCATCTTGTATTTTGATCTTATCTATTCCCAGAAATAAATTGCTTTTGACATGGTATATTGTGAGTTAATTCCATTATTTGATATATTTAAGCTTTTTTTTCTAATACATATGGGCCTAGCTTATGCCTTAAGACGGGTAAGGAATAAAGAAACTACCCAAATATCTATTTGTTTCATTTATGAGTGGTGTCAAGATGTTGTGGGAACTCCTTTCATTTTTCTATAAGCAATTAGGCAGTACCTTGAGGGTTGACCACAGCTATAGAGTTTTTAATTTCTTAATTATCCTTCAACTAAGGGTTCTAAGTTGTATCATTTGCCCCTCTAAGTATAACTATCATTTACTCTTGATAATATCACCATTTCAGTATTTAATATTATGGAAAATTCAACATGAGAGTACTATCAAGTAGTCTTTATCAGTCTTTCCCTCAAAGAGTATCACAATAGCTGGTTTCACTAATAATAATAATTTTTCTTGAGTAATCTATAAAAAATATGGGATTCCTAATAGAGCTATAAGGGTGTTTCTTGACTATAATGAAGGATTATGAATTATTTTGATAAGAATGCCATTGATAATATCTTCAAACACTAATTTAGAAATACTATATTGGTAAGACTATTTAATCAATATTAAACTCTTTCATTAATATTATTATTATCTTTCTTTAATAATTAGTAAAACGAGATTTTTATAAAATACTGAGCCTGTATACTGATCTTTTCAATATGATACTAGATTACTCTACTAGAGAGTGGATGGCTTGAACTTCAAAAATGATACCTGAACAAGAACAATGAGGGAAGAAGTTTCAGAGAGAGTTCCTCTACTTATACCTTTTGGGCCCTCCACAGAGCCTTCCAAAAACAAGGGACTTAATTTTTTTCACATTTTTAGTGATTTTAGCAGATGAGAGAATTTTGATGAGGTGTTTTCTTACCAATCAGATTTAGCCATTACAAAAATTGAATTTTCGGACCAATCAGATTAAGAAATCACATCAATTAAATTTTCTAACCAATAAGACTGAGCCATCACATAAATTAAGCTTACTGACCATCCATATTGAGCCATCACATAAATTGGTAATTCTGAGTATTCAATTGGAATTAATTCCAATTATTACCAGTCAGATGCTGAGCTGGTGTCTTTCAGGTAAATTAAGTTATTCATTATTGTTTCATTTGATTTTTTATATGAATTATGGCATAATGCAAGTTCTTGATATTTGATGTGGATATTTACAAGAGATTATCCTTATTAATGTTTAGCTATTTCCTTCATATGTGCTCTTATGGTATTCTAAATTAAGTGTGAGTTTTCCTATAAGATTAAGGGTAAGTGTTAACTCATGGTGCATCTTTGTATTATTACAAACAAATATTCATATTGTTAATATCTATCATATGAATGTGGTTAAATTGATCTTGGTGGTCAAGTAATTGATATTTTTATTTTCAAATCAATTATCTCTTAGGTAATTTTGGTCATATGGCTTTGAGCCAATATATAGCTCTAGCTTAGATCTCATGTGTTCAATGGTGAATAACTTAATACTGTTAAGCTTAGGGATAATATCTCAAAATGGGTAGGCTATCTGTTTCCTCTGTATATTATTTCAAAAACTTATTATTATCTATAAATATACCTATTATACCAAAGTTACTTGAACCTTTCAGAAAAGGTATAGAATACCACAACTTTCCTAGTTTTAGAAACTGTTGAAAGCCATTCAAAAAATTGGTATTTCTTTTGAAAGTTTCTTTGGTATACTTTAAATTCTTTTTACTTGATTTATTTTATAGTGAAAGATAAAATCTCATTTAGTACTGTAGCTATGGCTTGATAAAGCTATTTCCACTTTTTTAAAAAATAATAGAAGCTTCTGTATTTCATATTTTATACAAAGGAATTTTTTTTGTGATTGGCTGGCCAGGCATACCTTATTCCTCAAAAACACCTCAAATTTTGCTTCTTAATGCCTGAGTTGAGGAATTTATCTTTTTATCATATTACTGAAACATAACTGTGTTTTTAAATTCCATGATAGTGAGATAAAAACTCGTTCCCATTGAATTATGTGAAAGTTTTGAAATTTTTTGGAATTGAAATGATAGTCAAGTTAAAATATCATAGCTTTTGAAAGTCTTTTATGAGAAATATATTTTTGATTCTTCATCCCTGTAATTTCTGGAATCATATCAATTTTTAAGGAATGGAATAATTTTTTTGGAAGTATTTTTGGAGGTGCAAAATGGAATTTCATTAGAAAATATATAAAAAACACACAGTTATTAGCTATAAAGAAAGGGAGATCACTATAAAGGATAAGTCTCTATCCAGTAACCTTAAATATTGTTTACTGAAAAATTGATTAAGATAACAGATAAACAGGGATTTAATATTTCAATAACGTGATATCTGAGTAATAAAGTAAATCCTATTTCATAATCAAGCTACATAGAAGAACATTTCTTTGCTGATAAGATTTTGTTTCAGAGATTTTCTGCGGCCCAAGATTCCAAAGAGCTTCAATGATCTATATGATATCTTTATCACTTGAATGGCTTTCAGAAATTCTTTAAATATAAATTTTTCAAAATGAATGTTCCATAAATTAATTCAAAATTCATTCTGTATTTTACATTTATTGAGACCCCCAAAACCCATACAAATTTTTCCATTTCTGAGGCTATTCACTGAGTTTTCCATAGTAAATCCCCCTTAACAAGGTCTCTCATGGGTTCTATTGGTTGTTTGGAGTATCTGGAAAAATAAGCCTCTCAACTCATGGGATGTCCCAGGGTCCAAAATAGCTATTTGGGACAGTTTTGGGGTGTTTTTTACTCAATTGTCCATGGTGCAACCCCGAAGGAAAATTTCCCATTTTGTATAATATGAGTTCCATACAGTACTGTGAGAGAATCCTGTATTTGACAGGTTCTTGGACCCCCAAAACCCATATGATAGCACAAGTTTTATCACTTACATAGGGGTTTCATCAAGTTTTCCATAGTAAAACCCCTGAAAGAGGTCTCCCATGGGTCTTTGGGGATGTTCACAGTATCTGAAGCAAAGAGCTTCCAACTCTGTGAGATAATTGGCCAGCGGATGTCCCAGGGTATAGGAAAGCCACTTTTGAATGTTTTTTTGGAGTTTTTACTCAATTTGCCATAGTACACCCCCAAGAAAATGTCTCATTGTTTAGAATGCATATGTCATTAAATAATGTCAAAATTATTCTCTATTGGAAAACTATTTAAACCCACAAAGCCCATTTTATGGAATCAAATCGGCTATTTTGTACAATTTTCACTGAGTTCTCAATAGTAAATCCCCTAAAAGAGGTCTCCCACAGGTTCAGGGGCTTTTTGAAGTATCTTGAGAAAACAATCCCCAAAACCCGGTGCATCTCCCAGGGTCTTGAACAGCTATTTTTGACAATTTGGGGGGTTACTCAATTGACAATAGTAAACCCCCAAGATAAATGTCCCATACAGTTCTCTAAAGATGATTATTTATTTGAAAGATATTTGGACACCCAAAATCCATCTTATGGCACATATTTGGCCATTTCGCAGGGTTTTCATTGAGTTTTCTATAGTAACCCCCCCCCAACATAACTCTCCTCTTTCTATATTTTATTTAATTCCATTTTACGTGTTTCAACATTATGTTTTTTTTCTAAACCAATACTTTGCAGAAAGTTTTCATCCCGTAGTGATCCTGAGAAGTAGGAACTTCAATTTTTTAAACCAGGTTGGTGATATTATTAAAGAAAATACTTTTCATGATAATAAACCAGCAACTTATGTTGTTTTGTTAATAATTTAGGGATTAAAATAATCTATAAATTCAAAGTATTCTTACTGTATAAAATCCCTCTATTGTAATTTATATAATATTTCATGCCCAAATTATATAGGAATTTACTTCATAGTTAAACCCTCATAATAAAGAGCTATTGTGACATATTGGAGATATATGTTAAAAAATGAATTATTTCACACTCAAGTCACACTTTAATGTTTGTTTCCACATTTACTTCCATTTATGTATTTTCAGGGCTCATAAGTTATACTTTCTGGATCATCACATTGGTTTTCATTATATAGCCTGATACACCTCACCTTTTCTCGTGAGCTATACAAATGTTTTGTAGCCTATTGCAAAAAAGTTGATGAAGAAATTTATATCAGGGAAATTTGAAAAGAAGTTTCTCACTATTACTTAAGGACATTCATAGAACTACAAAAGTATATTATAGGATCGATTCAAGAAAAAAGATATGACTGGCTAGCCAGTCACACAAAAGATTCCCTGGTTTTAGTTTGAACTCTGCATGAAAAGATGCTTTCATATTTTGGTTTTTCATGGCGATAAATATTAAGAATGATATTGATAACTCAAGAATTATGGTTCAAATCAAATAAGTTGGTGGCATTTCCCTTTAAAAAAGATTAAATTGTTTTTTTGATGGTTTTTGCCAGAAATTGGTAAGATATAAACTGTTCAAAAACTCTTATTGCAGTTAAATAAGTAGTAACCTTGCATTCTATTTTTGAAATATCCACTTGAAACTAATTTGGAAGGTGTAAACCTTTTTAGTGCCAATTATTATCTCCACATTTTAAGCCAAAAATTACACATTTGATATAACAATACTAATCTCTCTTCAATTCATAGAAAAAAATCTGAATAGTGGGGTTTATTCTCTTTTCTTTTTTTAAAATGAAAGTGATGATAAAATTAAATTAGGATTATTAACCATATCTCTTTCGTTTTTTTAAGTGAAAAGAAAATATCAAAATTCAAAATTCATTGAAATTTTTGCCTTTTCCATTTGTTGACATCAAATTCTTTCATGAAGAAACACAATCAAATTGAATTACTTATTTCATTTTCAATAATTATTTTAGAAAGAGAAAATGTTTATATTTTTCATTATCTTAATTATGATTTTGAAGATTTTATAAAAATTGAAAATTGAAATATATCTTTATAATTAATCTTCAAGAATAATTTCTCTTATTATTTGATTTTTCTTATTGGTCATTGCAATTCATCTCGTTAGCACCAGAAAACTGATGTATTAATTTCATCGGTAATTCTGAATGAATGATTGAATGTAATTTCTACTTCATACCTGGACATAAAATTAATTACATATTCTTGTAAAAATTAGTTTATTGATTTTAAAAATATTTCAAAGTTACAGTTAAGAAAATATTCTATCTCTTACTAAATTTGAATTTAAAACTGGGGTAATTTATTTGGATCATAAAAATGAATTTATGTACCATTGTTTGATCCAAGTTTTAATTAAATAGAAAGCTCTTTCATTGTGGTATTTAACCAAAAAAATGTCATTATTTCATTAATGAGGAAAAAACCATCAACATCATCTTTTTTAGGGCGATGCTTTAAAATAAGAAGAAAATTGATTGATGAGTGCACAATAGAATTTTGTGAGTTCTTGAATTATGAAAAATCTTTGGATTTTTTAAAAGGTCTTTCTAATATCTAATTGCACATTGAATTTAAACAAAAAAACAACTTCATGCCAACTCCTTTTTTTATCATTGAAAGGAAAGCATTATTCCAAAAAAGTTTTTATTTGGGCTTTCATTTTTTTTGAATTTTCATTACCAGAGGGTAGAAATTGTTCAAAATAAAATTAATTTGTATTTTTGGAAAATTTACATTGAATTGAATTAATGAGAAAATAATGAAGCTCAATAATTCTTAAAAATATTGCTTTAATAAATAAAAAGTATCTCTTACATTGTAATTATCATGAAATCTCAAATTTGAAAAACATAATTAGTTTTTAAGGAAAACCCTCCAGAAAAGTAGAAAAATTCAATCTGTTGCCAATCACACCTAATTTAAAAAATAATCAGTAGTTCCAAATTAAGAGATAATGCCATAATAAACATTGAATTTCTTTTCATTACTCCATTTGAATGTCAGGTTTTTGCTCTCAAATCTAATGCATTTTCTCCAAAATAACCCCCTTAAAGAACAAAGTATGATCAAGGAAAAAAAGAAAACACCTGGGCAAAGATAGATTTCAAAATTATGATTTCTCTATTTAAATGAATTTGGCAAGGGTTTTCTCACAAAATAAGTGAAAAAAATATGTAATTAAAAGATTGGTGCCAAAATTGACATATATATTTATACCATCAAATAAGAATATGTAATATATGGATACACTTCATCTTTGAATTTTAAATGTTAAACTCCTCAATAAGGACCAGGTGCTGTTTGCAGCCCTAGTAAGATCAAAAGATATTTTTCTTCAACTTATGGAAAATGTGGCCAATTAATTTCTTCCTAGACAGTCTATATTAAGTCCTTCTAATTGTTCACTATATTTCTTATAGTAAACAACCACAAGAGTTGCTCAGGGCATTATCTAAAACATTTTTAGTAGTATATTATGGGAGCAGAATTGATAGACCATAGATAAAGATCAATAAATCAGAAGCTGATTGATTGTACACGGTTCAAGATGGCAGAATATTCTAGACTAGCCATTAATCAGTCTTTAGTTTGATTTTTATATTTTTATATTGAGCTGTCATCACTTCAAAGGGCTTGAGATAATCTTAAAAGTTCCCTTGATTTAGGTTTTTGAAACTTGGATTGAATTAAATTTTTATTTTTATGCTGAAGATGATCATTCAAACCAAAACTCTCAAGGTCCATCCTCAGCAAGAAGAACCAGAACAGAATTCTAAACTAATTAATCCTCGTCATCAGCCTGGAACTGCCTTCATTCCAATCATCCTTCGTCATTTACTCATCCAATCTGTCTCAAGTCCATCGAATCATTCAGCTATCCTATCCACTCATCATGTCCTTCATATCAGATCTACCACATCAAAAACAGCCTTGGGTGACAGGGACTGGATGTGGGGTTGTGGCTATTGAAACATTCAGATGGTATTTTCTGCCATCAGACATCGACCCAATTACTCTTCACTTCTCGCCAATCATCCTCTTCTTACAGCTAACTTCAATTCGAAAGGCTCATCATCACTTCAAACTCATCACCAAACCTTTCATTCGCCCCAACTAGCCCAGATCCCCAGTATTTCAACTTTGCAGCATCTAATTGAAGATGCCTGGAGAGCTGGATTCGATCCTGAAGGTGCAGCTGATTTTGGTGGTAGCTTGATTAATAAAAAGAAATGGATTGGAACTACCGAGGCTTTTGTAGCACTGGCTAGACTTGGAATTAGGTTAATTATTGAGGCAATTTTTCCAGAAATTTTATCCTAATTTTTGGTCATCCATTTATTAAAGTGCTAACAGTCTAGCTTTTATTGCTTTTCATGCTCAGGGTTCGCATTGTTGATTTTCCACAGCCCAGTGGCCCCGACGGTTTACATATCAAATTGTTCGAATGGGTTCAAAGTGAGCACGTTAGATTACAGGCTGTAATCTCCCTAATTTGGCTTTGCTATACCTTACCTCTTTTCACACTATCCTTCAGACTATTTTTCGTCTCCTGAATTAGCTTTTGGCGACCATGGAAGTGACAGTCAACTGATGAGTAAGGATTGTCGAATCAAGTTGACCCACAAACTTCCGCTCTATTTCCAACATTCCGGCCACAGTCGTACCATTATCGGGGTCGAAACTGATAATCAAGGCATCCAAAACTTTCTTATATTGGATCCAGCAAAGTAATTATCCTGTTTTAGCTCAACTACTCATCTTTGGGCCCATCTGACCATCTGAACTTATTTTATTCGTATTGTTTAAAACTTCAGATCAATTTCGACACCAATAAAAACAGCCTCCCAGTTGATACGCTCCATTGCTGATTCAAATTCATCTGCTTCGTCATTCGAATTAGCCGATCTCTTTGGGAGATCTTTGCCTGTTCCTCAGGTTTCATCACCATCCAACAGCTATCTTTCTTCAAAGCGGGTAAAGAGCATCGTGGGGTCATTTCAGGCTTCTTTCGGTTCCACCTTACATCCCGAGCTCTTATCACCTTATAGGATCAGCTTGAAAGCACTTAGCCGCAAGAGGCAGTATCAGGTTTGTAGATCATCAATCCCCGCGCATATCTTAAGTCACTCATTGTTTTGTTTTTAGATCCTTTGTGTTGATGATGCCCTACCAATACCACCACAAGAGCAGGTAAATTGGCATATCATTCGCTCGACCCGAATCGAATAGGGTTATTACCATCAACTCCATCCTATTTATCCCCCTTAACTGGTTACTTCATCTGTGGTATCCATCGTTTGCATTCCAGGAGTACTTATATCTGGTATTTTTTACCGTATCAAAATATATACCTATCCAGTTGTAACATCATCGAAAAGAAGAGAATGGACGCTGATTGATTTAAGTCAATGAGTCAAACTTGTGGAGGAACTTTTGCTATTTAAAATTTATTTGAGGTATTAGGAACACGTGTAGATTATTGCCGTACTGTACAAAAAATTCCGGTACCATATCTTTGAAAAGCTGTTTGCTTATTTCAAAACCAGCTGATTTACCTTTTTGTTTTTGAAGAAAACTAAAACTTGTCAAAGTGCTTGATTTTTTCGGAAAATTCGAAAGAGTGTTGATTAATTCTTTGGAATAGCGTCAATGAAAAGACAGAAAGTCAAAAGGCAAAAGGTTTTATGTATAACAAAAGATCAGTTGGATGCTGTATACAACGGGTTGAAAAAGCTAATCACTTTTTTTGGGCTGTGTAGTGATTTTTATTTTTCCAACCTTTTCCTAAAAGGAAGACGTAAACAGCCTCTGTTTAAACAACAATTGCAAAAAAGAGCAAGTTTCTGAATTTCATTTTAATTTTTAATTTGAAATTCACCAAAAATATCAAATTGAACCAAAAAAAGTTTGTTTCCAGTTTGATTTTAAGTCTCAAAAAGCAAAAAAATTAACAGTAATAGTTTTGATTATCATAAGAGTTGATGAAATTTGGATTGCCAGACTTGAAAAATACTTGGTTGGCTGTCAACTATTGCATTCTCATCATTAAGAAGTCAAAGCCAAAATCTCCTATTATTTAAAACAGAAGGTTTAAATCTAAGTGTGTTATGTCCTTCCCCTGCAGCTAGTGTGCTTCCAAGTTGCCAAGCTCCAAAGAATATGCTTATTGCCCAATGCATTATTGACATCCCCGACCACAACTCAGCCTCTGAAGATTTCGACGGGCCAGCCTCAGAAATTCTTATCAAAAGACTGTGTTGGCAGGGCTGCTGACGAGTGGTTGTGCTTATTTCCTTAGCCAAGTTTTCGACAAACAACCCTTTTCATTTCTCAATATGGGTGGTTTCGGTTTCAAGTCACGTCACAAACAACCTCCGCCAACATCTCTACCATCCGGCAAAGATGTTAACGTAAATCAAAAATCTAACTCATCTGAATTAACGCAAGTTATTGAAAAGAATTCAAAAAAAAGAAAAATTCCAAGAAGTGGTGGTAAATCGGTTACAAGCAAAAGAAAAATTAAAGAAATTTTGTTAAAAGATCAAAAAATTAAAAATGAAAATTTAATTAAAAAAAAAGAAATTAAAAAATTAAAATCAAAAATCAAAAATCCATCTAATGATGATAATGATGATGATGAGGATGATGATGATGAAATGGAAATCTCAGATACGGAGGATAAAGCTCTTGAAGAATCAAGACAGTACGTATTATCATTTTTATTAAATAGATGACTAAATTGTTCAAATGCTATAATATTCTTTAATTTCATTACTTTCGCCTCTTCACCCTAGGGCATTTTTCGCCATGGAAGACTTAATTGAACCTAATAAAGAAGCAAGTCTATCGGAAAATGAAAGTTTCGGAGAAGAAAGTGATGGTAGTGGTAATCTTAAATCAAGTGATACAGCCATTGGTATTGCTACCGATCATGATGGTCCAGGCGACTTTGCGAAATTTCCAACTAGCTCATCTAGCTCTCAGAATGAACACGAACAAGGTGAAGAAGAAGAACCAGATTGCGATTTAGAAGGTTCGGCTGACGATGAGAGCGGAGAAGAAGATGCTCTTCAAGCAGATGTCATCAATCATGCTAAAGGTATAGCAGACCCTGGCAAGCTTTACTCCCGCATTCAAGAAAGCGTCAGAGTGCTTTCAAGCTGGAGTGATCTTGCTAAAAAAGCCAAAGGAAAGAGTAGGGCTGATGTTACAGAACAAACATTACATGATATTTGTGAATACTTTGGATACAATGAATTTTTGTCCCAGCTACTTTGGGAAATGTTCGGACCTGAGGAAGTAAGTTTCTTTTTTTTCAAGCTCATCGCCTATTTTGCTTATTGTTGATGCTGCACAGGCTTTGGCTTTTTTCGAAGCTAATGAATCAGCAAGACCGGTCACTATTCGTACTAACACGTTAGTAGTTAACTTTTCTTAAAAACTTTGGCTCGAAATGCCTAAGGCCTTGTATTGGATTACGCTCGACAGTCTACGAACAAATCGGCGTGATCTGGCACAGAGTCTGATTAATCGGGGGGTCAACCTAGAACCAATCGGTAAATGGTCCAAAGTCGGCCTTCAAGTCTTCGAGTCTAGCGTGCCGGTTGGGGCGACCCCTGAGTATCTTGCTGGGCATTATATGCTCCAAGCTGCCTCGTCTTTCCTACCCGTCATTGCGCTTGATCCTCGGTCTGGGGAAAAATGTCTAGACATGAGTGCTGCCCCAGGAGGCAAGACGACATTTATGTCAGCTATGATGAAGAATACTGGAGTGCTTTTTGCAAATGACAGCTCCAAGACGCGTTGCAAAAGTTTAATGGCTAATGTCGTTCGAATGGGATGTCATAATGTAATTATCAGTAATCATGATGCCCGGGAATTTCCAAAGGTTATGGGAGGCTTTGATAGAGTGCTCCTGGATGCTCCATGTAGCGGGACAGGTGTTATTAGCAAAGATCCAAGTGTTAAAAACAACAAGGTGCGTTCTTTTAATTCCACTCATTTTGCTTCGATGACTGACAAGGGATCCTAAATAATGATGAATTATTTCTGGGTTACTTATATGGCACAGTCGGAGAAAGATTTGTTATTACTCTCGCATTTACAAAAGCAACTTATCCTGTGTGCAATCGATTCAGTTTCACCTCATTCGGCCAACGGTGGTTATCTAGTCTACTCCACTTGCTCTGTCACCATTGAAGAAAATGAGAGTGTAATAGATTACGCACTTAAAAAACGCCCAAACGTCAAATTGGTTGAGACTGAGATTGGTTTTGGCAAGGAAGGTTTTGTCAAGTTCCGAGGAAAGGTCTTTCATCCTAGCCTCAAACTCACCAGACGATTTTATCCTCATGTTCACAACGTCGATGGTTTTTTTGTGGCGAAATTAAAGGTTAATCCTAAACAGAAATTACCCTCATCATCAAATGAAGTTGTCTTGAAGAAAACTATTTGAACTCCTTTGCCCACCTTTTATTGCAAAATTATTATATTTTTTATCTCAATTATGTATAACGATTCCTCAAAGATTTCGGCAATAAGAAAATGTGAGAAAGAAGTTTTGTGATAAGAAAAGCAGTTGAAACACAAAGGCTCAAATGAGATTAGGTATCAAAATCCTCCCTTTTCAATAGTAATATTTTTTTCCAAGTAATTCTGGATTTAATACTTGAATTTCATTCCATTTTAAATTTTATATTATTATTATTTTTGGCAAACTACTCCTTTTTTTTGAGGGGAGGGGTGGGTTTTGTCTCTGCTTTCATTTTTAAGTTTGTTCCAGGAAATAATGAGATTTTTTTCCAAAAGAACAAATGAGACAGTTTGGGGGGGAATTAATAGAGCTCTCAACACAAAGTATCTGTATTGTCTTTTAATTTTCATGTGAAGATTGTGAAAAACCTCCAAAAGTGTGTCAGTGAAATTGCAAATCCTAAGTTTGACCATGTAATAAACCCCTTCCACTCTGGAAGTGAACAAGTGGCCCAAGTGAGTAATTCTGTTAGAAAAATAGAAAATAGAACATTGGTGAGGTGCTTGACCATTTCTTCAGGTGCATTCTTTTGAAATTTTATCCAAAGATGAAGAAATTCTTCCTTATTGGACTATAAAGCCTATAGTAGTAAATGAGAAAAATCAAGAAAATAATTAGTATTATAGAAAAAAAATCCAACTAATCAAAAATCAAACATTAAATAACTTGATTGAAGTTTTTTTTATTAATTTTTCTGCCAATTTCTAAATCCCAAAGATCTCTTTGTAAAACCTACAGTAGAAAATGTCTTAACCCCTACCTGTTGGTGGACCTCTTTTGCCATAGGTCAAAAAAAGTAACCTGAAATAGCCCATAACTCAAAAGCCATACATTTTTTTCACTTTCTATTGTATATAAACTATATGAACCCATTCCTATAATCCATAGGTCATTTTCATACAAATCAAATCAATTAAATAAATTCATCATTGTGCAAATGTTTGTAGATAAAAAAAAGCCTTTGTAAGATAATATCATATCAGTGTTTTTAAAGACAAGAAAATGTCAAATCTCTATCCTTTAAGGTAATCTAAAATAGATCTCTGCTTACTGTTATTCATTGACTGATGCATGATTCTAAGGTCTCACTCACAAGATCATCCTCAGGAGATGAGCATGAAGAGGCATAGCATGAGATTTTAGCAATTGCACTATGGAATTTGGTAATGGATGGAACTGGAAGCACAGGCTCTTCAATCTCAAATTCCTTTATCTTTTGATTGAATTCTTCACATTAATCAAAGATATGCGCAGTTGAGGAGGTGTCATAAATGTTTTCTTTTTCAGGATTTGAAATTTTAGCTATGGAAATTTGATTGCAAGGATTAATGAGGCCAATATCTTTGAATCAATCACTTCTTGGCTCTTAATAAACAAACTTTGTTTTGTAAAAAATTGATTTTTGGGAGAATTCTTGTATGATACCAGAAACTTTTGATAGTTTCATATGTGATTGAATTCCATACCAAATGGCACGGTCTCATTGAACTGAGAATATCAATGTTATAGATATGATTTGTGTTGATACTATAATCAAATTATTGTATTTACAACAACATGAATTGCTTTTAATAATGGACCTTGAAGGCCGGTATGATACTCGCGTTCAAAGGGGTTCACATGTGCAATGAGGTTTGGTGTGAAGTGAATAATTGTAATGTAGGATGGAATTTGTGTTGGGATTTTGTGGCCTTTAAAATTATTCAAAAACTGAGCTATTTTCCTACCTTTTTCACAAAGCTCATTATTCCACTAAGGAAGCAATATCTGAAAGTTTTTTATGGTAATCCACACTTTCGTATTTGAATAGTATTGGAATCCATTCTTATATCCATATTTTCTCTTGAAACAACAAGGACACTCAAATTTTCCAATAAAGAGTAGAGGTAATCACTCACTCCAAATGGGATTTTATTTCAATGCAATTGTCATTATAGTCTTGTTTCTTTTGATGCCATGGGTATGTGAATAAACCAAACCCTTTTCAGGTGGACTAAAAATACATGAAATATGACTTTAGTAATTTACTGTATTTTTTCCAGAAAGAAGACATAAGAGAAAAGTACTTATGCAAAAAATAATCTGGTCTTTTCCATATTAAAGAAATCCTCAGTAGAAAATCTTTATATAAGAGGAATTAGTCAATTTACCTCTGCCTCAACATCTTCTGAGTTTGCAGAACATACTTTATTAAATTTCTTGTAATTCTTAAATTTTGTGAGGCTTTTAAATGATTCTAGCAAGAAATTTGATAATTGTAACAATTAGTCACTCAGAATACCACAGAGCCTTGCAAAAATCCTTCCATTTGGCCATGGGAACATCACAAGTGACTTTCATGACTCCTTGAATTGCATTTTGGACCCATTCCTCAAGTAGTAGGCTGAATTTGGAGTTCTTAACAGGGATTAGTTGTTTGTAAGCTGTTGCCCCACTTTTTTGATTTTAAAACCAAATTTTTCTTCTTCCTTAAACCAAGCAGAAGTATGACATTAATTAAGGTGAAGACATGGATAATTAAAAGTGTGCTACTTAACTTGCTCTCTCTTACCGTGGGTAGAGTACCAATGAATAACCTCTAATTTCTGTTTCAAATTAAATACAAATAAGTTAGTTTTCTTATAATTGATCTCACTTTTAAGCTTTTTTCTTTTGATTGTTCACCACTTGGATTTGAATTTATCTTTGAAAAAGGAGATTTATTATTTCTTGAAATTAATTTTCACTGAGCTGAATGATTGGTTGGCCTTATTGATTCTCATTTATAAGCCATTCAACA
This sequence comes from Austropuccinia psidii, assembly GCA_023105745.1. NCBI lineage: Eukaryota > Fungi > Basidiomycota > Pucciniomycetes > Pucciniales > Sphaerophragmiaceae > Austropuccinia > Austropuccinia psidii. Next base: position 554,000 of record JALGQZ010000020.1, read on the forward strand.
ACATTGTTCTATTAATCTAAATTTCCTCTATTTTTCAGCCAATTCTCTTAATATTTGTTATTTTTCCTTCCTTTTTTTCTCAATAAGTGTTTTTTCTGGTTTTCAATGGATTTGTATAGCCTTTTGCGACTGTGTTTGAAATCATCAAGCTCAAACTCATCCAAAATGATGCATGATGAAATCATTGTTAAGTTACTGTAGCTAAAGAAATATGTTTTCTATATATATATATAAGATAGAGGCTGATATGGTGGAATTTTTAAATTGAAAAATCCACTCAAAGAAAAATATTCACATTAAAGAGAGAAAGAATTCTGAAATGGGGATTTTTTTCAATTCAAATAAAATGATAAAATATAATAAAAGCTATATTGAGAAATAAGAGAAACCAATAAAAAAAGAGAAAAAATAAAATAAAAAGAAGCTTATGGTCATGAATAGAAGTTGGTGGAAAATTATGTGATTTTAAAAAAACCAGCCCATTTTTCACTGAATTGGGAGGTTTATGGGTCATAGAGTGATTTTAAGTGCCCATAAACTTGTTGGACCCATTTTTCCATGAACTTAAAAAGTCTCTACTGTAATAAAAAAATTCTTATTTATATATTGAAATAATAATATTGTTTTTTATCTTTTGAGAAAGCCTTTGAGTGTATTTTCGGGATTTAATATCATATAAATCAAGAATATAAGAGAATGGTCTATTTACATATTAATAAAGGATAACTCTTTTGAAAATATGGATTACATCATAGGATATTTAAATCTGATCAAAGATGAAAAAATGCACAAAAATAAGTTTTGTAATAAAAGTATATACATAATTTTCTTGTTCTTTTCAATTAAAAACCATTAGGAACCAATGGAAGAACTTTATAAAAAGTTCTAAATATTTGGTATGAGAGAAATAAAAGAGATTTCATATCTCAAAATTCATTAGCATTGGTCTTTAACCTATATATTTTGAATTTGAGGGAGACAAAATATTAATTAAAGATTTTGTATTATTTGGATAGCTTATTTTTGTTTGACTTGAAGCTTTATGGTTGTATTTCATTAACACTAATGCTTCTTAATAATGGTGATGTTGAGATAAATTAATCTACCTGAAAAGTGAAGAACTGTGAGCCTTAGAGGTATTTTCAGATACCCAAAAGGTGAAAAATTAAGATATAATCAATAAATCAAGATGAAAGAATTACTTTTAATTACTAATATAAATATTCAATTTAAAATACAGATTTAACTAAGTATTTTTACAAGAACTATAAAAATTAAAAAACTTGAAACTACTATTTTTCTTAAAAAATATTAGTAAAAATGAAATTTCAACAAAAAATTTCAGATAAGATATTTCTTGGACAAAAATTTCATGAAAGTTATTATAAGATTTTATATTTCAATTATTTTTCTAACACCTAGTTAAAGTAATTTTGACTTTTTCAGGCAGGAAGTTGGTTTAAATAAAACAATTTATTCTTTTCCCAATCTTTTCTTTTCATGTTAGAATCTTTTGCTTTTAAAATTAGTTCAAACACTGTTGAAACAATAAATTAAGTATTCAAAAAAATCATATTTAAATAATTTCAAACCTTTCAACCCTAAATGAAAAGTTAAGTATAATCATTTTTAACCCAGAACCACTGTAAAAGTGAATTAGAGAATCTTTTATTCTTGCCACATTGGTCACTTTGCTTCCAAACTCACTAAAATCATTTTTGGGTATTTTTTCTCTTTAATATTCATTTTAGAGACTATATTCCTATATTAACTTTCTGTATCACTTTCAAAAGTTAATTCCAATTGAAACTTCTCTTGGTAAGATTTCTTTTGTATCCATAAATATCTCATGTAGAGAATTTTTGAATGTCTCTTTATTTTATTATGCTCTCATACCAATAAGGTGGAAAACAATTAAATTGGAATTTTTTTCTTTTAATACTCTTAAAATTACTAGTTTTGCTTAATATTAACTTATACAGAGTTTGAAGAAAGGAAAAGTAACTGAGTTTTCAATAAAGGTTTTGTAAGGTTTGTCTATGAAACTCTTGATAATAGTAGCAATATCAAGAGTACTATGACTGTCCTCAGTAGAAATATATAATATAATAAAATATTATAACCACAAAATTAAATATAATTATTAAAAATAATTATATAAAAAAAATAAATTTAATTATTATTATAAAATATATTAATAATAAAAAATAATAATTATAATAAATTATAATTATTCCATTATTGTTATAGTCACTGACAGTTATAACAATAAGAAGTGTAAAGCTCTTAATGAGACAATTACACTTGGAAAATATGAATATTAACCACTTATAAATAATAGAAATATTATTCATAAAAGAATTAAGACACACACTGTGCAGAAATAATTCTTATAGAATAAAATTCTATATAAAAAAAATATAGAACTTCAGAGAAAACTTACTTATAATATATATTTGATACAACAAGTCGAAAAAACAGTTATTATATTAAATAGTAATTATATGTTAAAAACACGCCAGAAATCAATATTTATAAAGATGAAACAACTTTTTATAATAAAAATTATGATTAAAGAGTTTTTAAGAGGAATTTGTGGATTTTTAGAAGATATTTAAGATGATAATTTTTATATAATAAAATATATTATTGGTGATTACAACAATAATCTAAATTCTATGATTTCAATTCTTTAATTTTAATTAATAAAGAATAAAATAACTTAACAATTACTTTAATAATAAGATTTTATGTTTAATAAAACTATAGCTGTTTAAATTTCTAATATGATTGGATTGATAATGAATGATGGACAAAAACAGTGATGAAAAGACTCTTTTTATGTCTTCAGAGAAGCTCTCATGATTAATAATGGATATAGAGGGCATGCTCAGGTCAAAACTGAAAAACCATGCTTAAAAATAAAGTTCTTAACTTAAGGTAACTTATCTTTAATTCCAATTTAAAGTTATCAGTGTTATTCTTAGCTCAATGTAACTTTAATCCTCATTTAAACTAATTATTTTAAGTTTTTAATATGAATAAACTTATTTATATTAAATTTCATCACATGAACAACTTAAAAATAGAGTTTCAAGCAGAAATCTCTTAAACTCAATTTTTAATTAATTTTTAAAGAAATTATAATTTTATTTGAGCTTTAATTAAAAGAGTAAATTTCCAGGCTAATTAATCAAGAAATTTATTTATAAAAGAAACCTACAATTTAATTTATATGTACATGATATTAAATTGTAAGCTGTGTGAAATTTTGAGAAAATCCATTAAGAATTGGATTTTGAATGAATTGTTTAAGTTATTGCTATTTTTCCATGTAAAATAGCAATACACACCAAACCTTAACTTTTGATAAGGTGGTAATGCTTGTAGCCTTAAAGTTTTAAACTTATTTAAGTTTTTAAGCTTAATTAAGCTTTGACAGTTCTTAAAACCTTAAATTCAAGCCTGCATATTGGGATTTACCCTTTGGCAGCTTGAAATTACTGTCTAATTTGGGATAAAACCAGTTTAAACTTTAATGTTGGATCAAAGTCTAATCTTAAAGTTTAAATAAGGTTGAAAATCCTCCAATACAGGGGGACAACCTTAATTGAATCCTTGCAGATCCAAAAATTTGGGTACCCCAGCTCTATTTGGTCTTTTTCCTTTGTCCCACCTTTCTGTGTGGATTTTGCCCTTTTATTTATTTAAAGCCATACTATGGCCTTAAACCCTTTTAAATTGAGCTCATGCAGGATTTCCATTCTGTATGGTAAATCCTTGGCCAATTCAGTAAATATACACAACACCTCAATTTTAACTAAAATTTTGGTAAGTTTGCATAAAATTTATGCAACTTTAAATTTAAGCTTATTTAAGCTTAAATTTATCAATTTTAAAAAAATGTTAAAAAGTTACATCAGTACTGTAAGATTCTTAAATATTTCAATAACATAAGAAATAAGTGTTTTTGGGTATAAAACCTTATGGATGTACCTTAGGTTATTTTTGGCGTAGAATCCAAAAATGACATAATATTTATAACTTTTTTTATACACAAAAAAGCTATACTAATTTTTTTGTTATTTTTTATTTGAAATTCAATCAAAAAGTCTGTTGAAGCCAATTTTAACTGTGTATAAAGTTATTTGTGGCCTTATGGGTATGTTATACATACCTCACAGGCTCACAATCCCTACCACCAAAAAGAAAAAATTGTACCACAATTTTTCTTTTGTAGTATACTCCCAAGTTATTTGGGGGGGGGTATAATCCACCATCCAACCTCTCTACTTATACTTTTCTAAGTATGTAAAGCACAAAATTCAAACTTTTCATTGAGAAATTGGTCTTCTCTCATGTCTGAATCTTCTGAGAAACTTTTGGGAATCAGGTATTTTGCTTTCTACAATCCATTCATCTTCATGTTGTGGATTTTTATACCTGACTAAGTATTCTCTTGCATTTTTTCCCCTAAGTCTTCTTTCTTTCAAGACTTTTAGTACCTTTTTATCCTCAATTTGATGTAGTGGGGGTACTTCTAAGGGTGTTTCATTTCTCAAAGGAAATAATTCCTTATCACTTGAAGTGTAATGCTTTACTAGACTGACAGGGAAAGTTGGATGTTTGTTTTCCAGTTCTCCTGACAGTTCTACTTCTACTGCATTTTTCCCAGGAAGGGCTTTAATAATAAATGGTCCTGCAAAGAAATCTTTTAATTTCTTTGGGCCTTTCATATTATTAAATTTCAAGGTTGAAACTAGTATTAAGTCCCCTACTTTGAATTCTGGGGTCTTATGAATTTTATCCCATTTCTGTTTAGCATATTCAAAGGCATTATTCATGCTTTGATTTGCATGATGTCTCACTTTATCAAGAAATAACTTAAAGCTTGAAGCAGTTGGATGAATATCAACCATATCTTTTTTCAAAGTATCAATTGGAAGTTTGGGGTTCCATCCTTTTTCCAACATTGCAGGAGTTTTGCCTGTTGAAGCATGGATGGAGGTCTTATAGGCTAATTCCAATGCTGGTATAAGAGTGCACTAATAATGGGTAAAGCCATCAGAATCTTTAAGCTCCAGGCCATAAGCACAAAATCTTCTGATCATGTCCTCAAGGGTTTGAATCCTTCTTTCTTCCAGCCCATCTGTTTTTGGATGGTAGGCTGTTGAGAATGATAGTCTTGTACCCAAAAGCTTATGTAAATTGGTCCATAAGGCTGATTTTAATCTTGGGTCTCTGTCACTAATGATGCGTTTAAAGAGACTAGTATGGGATATTACTCTATTCCATATGGAAAGAGCTGTATCCATAGCTGTGTCATCTTTGTGACATGGTAAAAAGATTGGTGTTCTGCTATATCTGTCCACAATGACAAGACATGCATTGTAACGTTTATCACCTCCAGGTGGTAAGTGTAAGGTTTGAATATGAAACAATAAGTAAAAAATTACTAATTTATTACTTATTGTACTCTGAATGTCCCTATGAATTGAATAAATAAGATTAAAAATATAATAATGATAAATAATTATTATTATTATGGCGTAAAATAATTATATTATTAGATAAATATAATAATATAATATAATAAATAAATATATTAATATAAAATAATTAATATATTTAAAAAGCTCTTTATTATTGTTACCAACAAATAATAAAGGCGTAAAAAATTGCTTTTTATTAATAAAAAAAAATAATAACAATAATATTACTAATATTAAAGTTATGAATTAATATAAATACTATTTATATTAATTAAAGAATTATTAAGAGAGTAATAATAGAGAAATTATTATAATAAGGGAAAATAACCTACTTTTAACACCTAATATAATAATTTTGAGATATTTTACGCCAAAAAATATAAATACAACTTTTTCAAATTGTATTTACAATAAAAATAAAGAAAATTACAAATTATTCTGGATTTTAATGTGGAAATGAGTTTTTAAAGAGATTTTTAGCAAAAACAATTAAATGAATGATTTAATAATTTCAAAATAGATGATTACAACAAGGTGGTCTTTGGTTTTTAATAATATAATAGCTTTATATATAAAGAATAAAGAAATTACCTTTGATTTAATTGATTTAATGTTTTTGATGCGTCTGAGGGGAAAATAGAGTAAAAAGAGCTCTATTTATAGTAAATACCTCCCTCTTAGAGTCCAACAGGCCTCTAGTAGACGTGTACTGATCATAACCACTGGAGTTGATCAATATTTTAAGGTTTGGAGATGATTACATCATTATCAAACCATATTACATCATTATTACACCATTATTTAGAGTTATCACTATAACTCTAAGTTTGATGACATCAGAGGCTTGTCAGAACCCCAAATTTCGTGGATTTTATTAGCTTTAATCATAAACTAATAGTATTCACCAATTCTATCACTCTTAAGACTGTTAAACTTAAATTAAGGTTACTGTGAGTGATCATAACTGCTCAAATTAAGCTCAAACTTTGATCCTCAATAACTTTTAAGATTTACATGCTAAAGCAATTCGGAGAGTGAATTCTGATAGCCTGGAATAGCCTCATTATGCTTCCAAGAGCTTTTCATTACATCATCAAAACTCTAATTTTGATGATTTTTCTTGTAACTCATCTTTTCTGTCGAAATTCAATATTTTAAACTTCAAACCTTGATTTCAGGGGGTTATACCCTGAATTTAATAATAAAAAATACATAATTCTTCACGAATGAACTAGTAGAATCCAACTGTATACCTTTTTTTAAGTTTGGAACACTTTCACAACAAAGTGGTCAACAGCTCTGTTGATTTTTATCAATATTTCATCATAGGTTTTAACCTTGTGTATAATTTGTAAAATAAAGTTCATATCTGTGCTCTTACAGTAATTACGTGGTAAATTTATTGTTGGTTCATTATTCTATCATGTATAGTTTAGGAGATATTAGCTATGATCCTTGAATATATGCGTTGACCAAAAAAGTGCATATATTCAAGTTAATTCCTTAAGTGTTAACTTTGGAAATTAGCTTATTAATTGTTTTATGTGTGGACATTCGTGGGGAATCCACTGGTAAAATTTATTTCACATGTTGTTTCATTGGTTCTTGAGATAAAAGAGGTTTTATGGTTTGTATAAGGTATTATACCTTATAATTCATTAAATATTGACTTTACAGATATGCCATAAAAATGGTATATGTGTATTTTACCATGGGGAATCCAATGGTATAATTTATTTTACATGTTGATTCATTGGTTTTTAAGTTAAACCAATTTTTGTACCAATTTATGGTATTTTTTGTATATTTAAGTAATTATTTTTAATGTATAATTATTCTAAGTAATTTTAATATAATTATCTTAAAGGTATAATTATTCTGAGTCTTTTTTGTGACCTTATTAGGTATGTGGTCATATCTCAAAGGCTCACATTCCCTACCACCAAAAAAGATTGTACCACAATCTGATATGTGTGATTAGGGTATCATCCACTGTCCTACCTCTTCATTAGACTTTATCAGTCCTGAAGCTCAATAATGCTTGATTTTGTTATTCTTTAGGTTTTATTTCATGTCTAAACCTCCTCAGTAGTTTATCAGCATTTGTTATATCTTTCTCAAGTAGCCATTCATCTTCTTGAGTTGGATTTCTATACTTTACAAGGTATTCTCTTTCTTTTTTGTTCCTTGTCCTTCTTTCTTTAAGGACTCTTACAATTCTTGTTTCTTATCCTTCTTCCAAAGGGGGAATTTCAAGTGGGGGTTTATTTCTTAGTGAAAATAATTCCTTGTCACTTGAGCTGTAAGGTTTTATAAGACTTACAGGGAAAGCTGGGTGTTTATTCATTAAATCACTTGTAAGTTCCAATTGTACAGCATTGGGTCCATGAAGTGCTTTTACCATAAATGGTCCTGCAAAGGAATATTTCAATTTCTTTGGTACTTTTATGTTATTAAACTTAAGAGTTGATACTAATACCAAATCTCCTATTTTGAAGTCAGGTGGTTTATGACTTTTGTCCCATCTTTCTTTTGCATATTTGAAAGAGTCTTGCATGCATCTGTTTGCATGGTGTCTTGCTTTGTCAAGCATTATCTTAAAACTGCTTGCTGTTGGATGTATGTCCACTAAGTCCTTTTTGAGGGTATCATAAGGAAGTCTTGGATTCCAACCTTTCTCTAGCATTGCTGGTGTTTTGCCAGTAGAAGAATGGATTGATGTCTTATATGCCAGTTCAAGTGCTGGTATTAGTGTACACCAATCATGGGTAAAACCATCAGAATCTTTGAATTCTAGCCCATAAGCACAGAATCTTCTGATCATGTCCTCTAAGGTCTGTATCATTCTTTCTGCTAAACCATCAGTTTGGGGATGGTAAGCTGTTGAGAATGATAGCTTTGTCCCAAATAAGTTATGGAGATTTGTCCATAATGCTGAAGTGAAATTTGGGTCTCTGTCACTTATAATATTTTGGAATAAGCCTGTGTGGCTAATGACTTTATTCCATATCATTATGGCTGTATCCATAGCTGTGTCATCTTTATGACATGGTAAGAACATGGGAGTTTTACTGTACCTGTCAACTAACACTAGACATGCATTATAGCTCCTGTCTCCTCCTGGAGGTAGTGCTGTTACCCAATCCATATGAACTATTTACCATGGGGATTTTGGTTCTTGGATTTGGATCATCATTCCAAATTTCTTTCCTGTGGCTCTGTTGGCTTTTTGACATCTGTCACAGGTTTGGCAGTACTCTGCAACATCTTTCTTCCAATTTGTCCACCAAGAGCAGGTTTTCACCCTCTCTAGTGTCCTATCTTCTGAGAGATGTCCAGATGCAACACTATCATGACACTCATGTAAAATAGTGTTTATTAGTGTTCTATCTTTTAAGGCCATAACACATGTGTGTTTTGTTCTATGGTAAAGGATCCCATCAAGGAGGTGGAATCTTCCTTCATCATATGCCTTTTTCCATATTTCATCTAATTTTGATGAAAGTGATGGATCTTTGCAGTCTTTCATTAGAAGTTGGCTTAAGATATGGCAATTTTTGTCTGTCTTATAGCTTTCTTTAACTTGGTTAAAGAATTCTGTGCCTATGTCTGTGACACATATTCCTTCTATATGGTGCTCTTCTTGTGGTACCCATGCTGGACTGTCAGGGGTATTTGCTAAAGCCCATCTGCTAAGACCATCTGCATTTTTATGAATATTTCCAGATTTATGTACAATAGTCATATTTCCTCTATATTCTTGGATAGCAATTTGCCATCTCAGCATATGTCTATTTGGAGTCTTCATATTTAATAGTGATTTCACAGCATTACAGTCTGTGATTACATCAAATACTGTGCCATCCAAATAATAATGCAGTTTTTCTAAAGCCCACACTAGGCATAAGCATTCCATTTGGCTTGCTCCATACCTTGCTTCTGTTGGCTTTATTTGCCTTGAAATGAAACAAATTGGTCCTTCCACTGGTTTATCATTGATAATTTGTGTTTGGTGAAGTGCAGCACCTAATCCTTCTCCACAAGCATCAATGTATAGTTTGAAAGGTAGTTTCCAATCTTGCATTAGAAGAAATGGGGCATTTGTTAGTGAATTTTTCAATTCTTCATATGCCTTGACCCTTTCTTCAGTCATTTCATAAACTGTTTGTTGGTCACATAATTTATATAAGGATTTGGCAATTTTTGCAAAGTCCTTTATATGCTGTCTATAGTAACCACCAAATCCTAAAAATGATTGCATTTATTTTTTGGTTTGAGGCATTGGCTTGAGTAGTACTGCTGCTACTTTATTTTTGTCTATGCCTAGACTAAGTCCAGATACAACATGTCCTAGTGCTTTTAATTCACTATATGCAAAATGACACTTTTTCAAGGAAATTTTCATATTCACTTGGACTATTTTTTGTAGTACCCTTTCTAGTCTTGTAAGGTGATTTTCCCAAGTTTCTGAGCAAACTATGATATCATCAATATAGATAATTAACCATCCTTCTGATAATTCTTCAGGAAATATGGTATTCATCATTCTTTGATAATGGGAAGGTGCATTTTTTATCCCAAATGGCATTCTTAAGTATTCAAAAATTCCACAATGGACTATTATTCTTAGTAGTTTCTTGGAATTGTCTGTTAAGACATTTTGATGAAAACCCTTAAGAGCATCCATAGCTGTGATGAACTTAGCTTGTGACAATTGGGTCAATGTCTCATGGATTCTAGGTATTGGATATCTGTCTGGAATGGTATAGGTGTTCAGGGCTCTGAAGTCTCCTACCATCATTGATTTTCCATTATTCCAGGTTATAATGACAGGTGTAGTAACTTCTACTTGTTCATTATGTCCAAACTTTCTTAATACTCCAAGGTCCATTAATTCTTTAATGTGAACTTCTAAGGCTTCTCTAGCCCTTGGACTGGCTGGATAAGCAGGTCTTCTTAATAAAGGTGGGTAAGGCTTTTCTACATTAAGAATTATATCCACTTCATGTCCAATTGTGACACCTAGTGTCTCTTTGTCAGTTGCAAAGGCATTTTTATACTTAAATAAGAGGTCAATCAATTTTTCTTTCATTTTTTCTGTTAATTCTTGATTGAATTCTGCCTCTTTAAGCTGTTCAGATATAAAAAGTTCCTTTTCTGGAATTTTTTCTTCCTTCTTAATAACTGTGATTTGTTTTTTGTTGTTTAAGAAGCCAAAACTTTGTCTTTTGTTATCTCCTATGGTAAAATATCTATCTTTTTGGTTGGAGATATCTATACCATAGATTGATAAGTAGTCATTCCCAAGTATGAAATGATTACTAGTACAGTTGTCCATTACCAAAAACTCTACTTTAATTCTGACACATTGTGAGGGATGAGGAAGAATTAGTGTTAAATCAATTATTCCAAGGGGCTTCATGCTCTCACTTGCACTACTAAATTTGACACCTTGTATTGGCATAAGTTTTTCTTTCCAGTTTGGGACAATGGTTTTTAAATAACTTTTGCCAACACAAGTGCAATATGCTCCTGTATCCAAGTTAACTTTTCCTTCTTGGTTATCAACCATGACAATACTTATACTTGATTTTCCAGCTGTATATCCCATTCCTCTTGCAGGTTTGGTTCTATACATTTTGGCATCTTGTATGTTTGTCAGGTTTGTGTCAGATGTTCCAACTTGTGGTAAGTTTGAATTAACATCCAGTACTTCATAAATTATATTAATATTATTAATTTGTGCATTAATTATATTGATTTCATCACTTTCAGAGCTTTCTGACTCTTCTGTCTCTTTTTCAGAGTCTGATTCCTCTTCTTTGTCATTGTGGTTTTCTGTTTCCACAATTTCATTAATCTTTGCTTTTTTAAGGCAATTATTGGCTAAGTGTCCAATACATCCACATTTATGGCATTTTCTTTGCTCATTATTGTTGGATGTATTGGGCTTAAAGGATTCTTTGGATTTATCTTTTTTGATAAATGGTTTATTTGGGCTTTTAATGTCCAATTTTTTCCAAGTCCTGCCAATTTTTGTTCTTGTCACTATATCTTCTAGTGCATTTATATACTCTTCTGTGGAGCATGGTTCTATACACCTGCTTCTTAGGGCATGTTCTAGTTCCCCTCCACATTTTTTAAGTATTTTCATGTGCACCATCTTTTGTGACATTTCTGGGTACAGTGCATTAAGCCTTTCAACTTGTTTCAAGAACCAAGTTAAAGGTTTGTCTTTCTCTGGATCAAAGAAAGAGTTTTCAAATGCACTTTCTATCTTATACCTCCAGGCATCATTTGCCCACTTGGTGATTATTTCTTGTTTCCACCAAGACCAGGTATTTTTACCATTTGTTTGTCTTATGCCATAATACCATCTTTTTGCAGATTTCTCAAACAATGAATGTAATCTTGCAGTGATTAATTCATCTGGTATGGCATAGTCTTCTTGTAACATGTCAATTGTTTTAATAAATGACATGTGGTCATATTCACCTTCTCCTGTGAATGTTGGCCATTCCTTCAATTGAGGTGCTTCCTTCATTAAGACTTGGTTATTATCTTGGTGACTCAAGTCTGTTATGAAAGGATTTGACAATTCCTCTTTTGTTTTAACAGGGCTTCTTATATGAGAAAATGGTGTTGATAACTTTAGCATATTTAAATTAGCCTCATTAATTTTATCCATTTTTTCTGTAATAAGCCTTATTTCACTCTGAATATCATCTTTAAGATGCATTCTTGCTTCATCACTTTTTTCCACATGGTCCAAAAGTAATTTTTGGTGTGATGAAGTCTTTTCTTCAAATTTTTCTACAGAAATACTCAATTTATTTAATTTTTCTGTAAGATTGTCAATACTCACATCATAATTGATTGTCAAAGTCTTGTCTTTGATATCTTTTATGTATTTATACAATTCTTGTTGTCCTTGTATTAATTTTTGAGTATTATCAATTAAATTCTTTGGTTTATTATTTTCAACAATAAACTTAATGTTGTCAATTTCTTTCTTGTTTTGCACAACAATTTTTGTTAAAGAAGATAGATTGTTATTTATTTCTTGTAGTGATAATAAACTATATTTAATTTCTTTTAGAGGTAATATACTATTTTTAATTTCTGTTAAAGTATTTACAACATCTTTGGACAAGGTTATTTCTTTGGGAAATGAGGTTGTCTCATTCTTTGCTCTTCCTTGTCCTTGAATTCCATCAAGGTTCTGGCCATGTTGAAAACATTGTCCATGGCATCCTGTAGCTTGGGGAATATGGTTTCCTCCAATGCTTTTTCTTGTTCTTCTTCCCTTCTTGGGGAAGTGGGCTGGCTTGGGGCTTGCTGGTAGAAGCTACTGGGGCTTCTTCCTTGGTTGCCTCCCTCTTTTTGGCGTGGTAATCCTTGATTTTTTTGATTTGAGGTTTGGATGACAGTGGATTCCATCCATTGGAGTATTTCACTATCTCCTCCTCTTTGAGGGACTTTTTCAGGACGTGCCAGGAGTTCATCACTCCTTGGTGTATTTGAGGCAGCATTTCCCAATCTTTGTCCTTGTACACTGTGTAATACTGCTTGTACTGGCTCATGTAGATGTCTATTTGAGACCTCTGAATGTGATTTGTACCTATTTGAGTTACTCATACTTAGCTCCAATTCAGGTTCAGATATCATGGGCATTTCTGGGACTTGCCTTTGGGATAAGGCACTTCCTTGTGTGTATTCTGTTCCACTGGGGATATTGCCCTTTCTTTTCCCTTTTGAGGGATCAGTTCTACCTCTGAGTCCAGCTCCATCTGATTGGATGGAGTATTGGGAACCTCTTCTGGTAGTCATAATTTAAGAAAATAAGAAATAAAAGTATTTTAGGATAAAAATTCTTTTTATGGCAATTATAAAAGAGGTTCTCACCTTCAGAGTCTTGAATGGTGGGTCCTGGAAAGTCTAATTTCTTAGCTTTCTTTCTTTTGGTGATAACTGGTGTTGGAGAACTTTGACAAGTTTCTTCCACCAATCTCTCAACAGTAGTTTGGTTGTCTTCTGTTGGGTTATTTTCAAACACTAAAAAAGACAAATAAATATAAGTCTTTTTATAAGAAGTGTTTTTTTTTGGCAAGATATGGCAATTTTCCACATAGAAATTGCTTTTATATCTTTAAAAACTTGAAATGAATAAAGAAATGAATAAAAATAAAAAAATAACTTTTTTTATTTATTGGTTTTTTAATATTTTCTATATTTTTATTTTTAAAGAATAAAATAAAAAATGAATATGATTCTTTTACAAAATCAAATTATAAAAAATTATTTTTTTTAATCACTAGAGTCACTCAAAGAAAGTTCTTGCAAGTCCAAGGATGTGAAAAAACCACGTGTAAGACAGTACAATTGCTTTCCAAATGCCTCAATAGCTTTTAAAATCAATAAAATATAAAATTATTATATAATTTTATGATTATAAATATAATTTATTATTGGATAAACCCAATTAGAATCTTTTTAAAGGTCTTTTAAGTAATTATCACGGCCAGGCCCCCAAATGTAAGGTCTGACTATGAAACAATAAGTAAAAAATTACTAATTTATTACTTATTGTACTCTGAATGTCCTTATGAATTGAATAAATGAGATTAAAAATATAATAATAATAAATAATAATTATTATTATGGCATAAAATAATTATATTATTAAGTAAATATAATAATATAATAAATAAATATATTAATATAAAATAATTAATATATCTAAAAAGCTCTTTATTATTGTTACCAACAAATAATAAAGGCGTAAAAAATTGCTTTTTATTAATAAAAAACAATTAATAACAATAATATTACTAATATTAAAGTTATGAATTAATATAAATACTATTTATATTAATTAAAGAATTATTAAGAGAGTAATAATAGAGAAATTATTATAATAAGAGAAAATAACCTACTTTTAACACTTAATATAATAATTTTGAAATATTTTACGCCAAAAAATATAAATACAACTTTTTCAAATTGTATTTACAATAAAAATAAAGAAAATTACAAATTATTCTGGATTTTAACGTGGAAATGAGTTTTTAAAGAGATTTTTAGCAAAAACAATTAAATAAATGATTTAATAACTTCAAAATAGATGATTACAACAAGGTGGTCTTTGGTCTTTAATAATATAATAGTTTTATATATAAAGAATAAAGAAATTACCTTTGATTTGATTGATTTAATGTTTTTGATGCGTCTGAGGGGAAAATAGAGTAAAAAGAGCTCTATTTATAGTAAATACCTCCCTCTTAGAGTCCAACAGGCTTCTAGTAGACGTGTACTGATCATACCCACTGGAGTTGATCAATATTTTAAGGTTTGGAGATGATTACATCATTATCAAACCATATTACATCATTATTACACCATTATTTAGAGTTATCACTATAACTCTAAGTTTGATGACATCAGAGGCTTGGCAGAACCCCAAATTTCGTGGATTTTATTAGTTTTAATCATAAACTAATAGTATTCACAAATTTTCTCACTCTTAAGACTGTTAAACTTAAATTAAGGTTACTGTGAGTGATCATAACTGCTCAAATTAAGCTCAAACTTTGATCCTCAATAACTTTTAAGATTTACATGCTAAAGCAATTCGGAGAGTGAATTCTGATAGCCTGGAATAGCCTTATTATTCTGCCAAGAGCTTTTCATTACATCATCAAAACTCTAATTTTGATGATTTTTCTTGTAGCTCATCTTTTCTGTTGAAATTCAATATTTTAAACTTCAAACCTTGATTTCAGGGGGTTATACCCTGAGTTTAATAATAGAAATTACATCATTCTTCACGAATGAACTAGTAGAATCCAACTGTATACCTTTTTTTAAGTTTGGAACACTTTCACAACAAAGTGGTCAACAGCTCTGTTGATTTTTATCAATATTTCATCATAGGTTCTAACCTTGTTTATAGTTTGTAAAATAAAGTTCATATCTGTGTTCTTACAGTAATTACGTGGTAACTTTATTTTTGGTTCATCATTCTATCATGTATAGTTTAGGAGATATTAGCTATGATCCTTGAATATATGCGTTGACCAAAAAAGTGCATATATTCAGGTTAATTCCTTAAGTAATAACTTTGGAAATTAGCTTATTGATTGTTTTATGTGTGGATTTTCGTGGGGAATCCACTGGTACAGTTTATTCCACATGTTGTTTCATTAGTTCTTGAGATAAATAAGGTTTTATGGTTTTTATAAGGTATTATCCCTTATAATTCATTAAATATTGACTTTACAGATATGCCATAAAAATGGTATATGTGTATTTTACCATGGGGAATCCAATGATATAATTTATTTTACATGTTGATTCATTGGTTTTTAAGTTAAACCAATTTTTGTACCAATTTATGGTATTTTTTGTATATTTAAGTAATTATTTTTAATGTATAATTATTCTAAGTAATTTTAATATAATTATATTAAAGGTATAATTATTCTGAGTCTTTTTTGTGACCTTATTGGGTATGTGGTCATATCTCAAAGGCTCACAGTAAGGCAGTTACCCAATCCATGTGAACCACTTACCATGGGGTACTTGGTTCTTGAATATGGATCATTAAACCAAATCTTTTACCAGTAGCTTTATTGGCTTTCTGGCATCTATCACAACTGTGACAGAACTCAATGACATCTTTTCTCCAAGATGGCCACCAGGCACATGTCTTAGTTCTTTCCATAGTTCTATCTTCAGACAGATGTGCAGAATATTTGTTATCATGGAATTCTAGTAGTATGGTGTTAATTAACATTCTACTACATAGGACCATGACACATGTGTGTTTAGATCTATGATATAGTATACCATCAAACAAATGGAATCTTCCATTATCATAAGATTCTTTCCAAATATCATCCAGAGAATTAGCCAAGGCTACATCTTTTCACTCTTTGTCAAGTAGAGCAGTAAGAATATGACAATTCTTATCTTGCTTATAGCTTTCTCTAACTTCTTCAAAGAATTCTGTTCCAACATCTGTGATATTAATTCCTTCAATTGAAATTTGAGGTGCTGCACTTGTAGGAACATAGGCAGGGTTATCAGGTGTATTTGGTAGTTCCCATCTACTTAAGCAATCAGCATTCTTATGAATATTTCCAGCTTTATGTACTATGGTCATATTGACTCTATAATCCTGTATAGCAATCTGCCATCTTAACATGTGTCTGTTTGGAGTTTTCATGTTAAGAAGTGATTTTACTGCATTACAATCAGTAATTACTTCAAAAACACTACCATCAAGAGAATAATGAAGTTTTTCCAAAGCCCAAACAAGGCAAAGGCACTCCATTTGGCTAGCTCCATATCTTGCCTCAGTAGGTTTAATTTGTCTTGAAATAAAACAAATTGGACCTTCATAAGGTTTGTCATTGACAATTTGAACTTGATGAAGAGCAGCTCCTAAGCCTTAACCACATGCATCAATATAAAGCTTGAAAGGAGGTTTCCAGTCTGGAATCAATAATAATGGTGCATTGGTTAAGGCATACTTGATTTTATCATATGCTTGAATCCTCTCCTGTGTCATTTCAAAAAAAGTTTGCTGATCACAAATTCTGTATAATGATTTGGCATGGATTGCAAGATCTTTAAGGTGTTGCCTGTAAGAACTGGAAAACCCCAAAAAAGACATCATTTCTTTTTTGTTCTGGGGCATTTGTTTCAGTAAAGCTGCAGCCACTTTGTTTTTGTCAACACCAAGGCTCAGTCCTGAGACTACATGTCCTAGAGCATTTAACTCATGAAACCCAAAATTACATTTTTTAAGAGATATTTTCATGTTCACTCGAAGAATTTTCTTAAGTACTAATGAAAGTCTCTTTAAATGTAACTGCCAGGTTTCTGAGCAAAGGATAATGTCATCAATATAAACAATTAACCATCCTTCTGACAATTCATGTGGGAAGATGGTATTCATCATTCTCTGATAATGAGAGGGTGCATTTTTAATGCCAAAAGGAATTCTCAAATACTCATAAATCCCACAATGAGCAATTATTCTCAAAAATTTCCTAGCATGAGGTGTCAAAACATTCTGATGAAAGCCTTTCAGAGCATCCATGGAAGTAATGAATCTTGCTTTGGATAATTGAGTCAAAGTCTCATGAATTCTAGGGATTGGATACCTTTCTGGGATAGTATAGGTATCCAGTGCTCTAAAATCACCAACCATCCTTGACTTATCATTATTCCAAGTAATGATTACTGGAGTTGTGACTTCTACTTCCTCATTGTGTTCAACTTTTCTAAGAACTCCCAGCTTCATCAGTTCATTAATATGACTTTCTAATGCTTCTCTAGCCCTAGGGCTAGCTGGGTAAGCTGGTCTTCTTAATTGTGGCAGATAAGGCCTTTCCACATTGAGCATAATTTCCACTTCATTGCCTTTTATAGCCCCAAGTGGTTCATTATCTGAAGCAAAGGCTTCCCTGTATTGAAATAAAATTTCAATAAGCTCTTCCTTCATTTCCAGTGTTAATTCAGGACTAATTTATGCTTCAATCAATTGACTTGACACAAATTTTTCCTTATTAACATTTTTTACTTGTTTAGTGACATTAATTTCTCTTTTTTCTAGAGGAAAAGCAAATTTTTGTCTTTTATTTTCCCCTATAGTGAAATACCCGTCTTTATGATTATTAATATCAATACCATAAATATTGAGATAATCATTCCAAAGTATAAAATGTTGTGAAGTACAATTATTCATGACAAAAATTTCAACTTTCAATATTATACTTCCTTCAGGATGAGGAAATATGATTGCTGCTTCAAATATACCCAAGGGGTGCATATTTTGGCTAGCACTGCTAAATGATATACCTTTAATTGGCATTAATTTGTCTTTCAAATTGGTATAAACTTTGTCAAGATAATCTTTTCCAACACAAGTGCAAAAAGCACCTGAGTCAAGGTGTATCTTGGCTTCTGTGTTGTTTATCAAAATTTCAGCAATACAAGATGACCCAGCTGTATAACCTTTACCTCTGGCACGTTTGGTTTTCTGCATTTTAGCATCTTTCACATGTATGAGATCCATACATTCATCACTATACTGTGGTAAATGAGTGTGTACCTCAGTGACTTCAAAAGAAACATTAATGTTCTCTATACTAAGCTCTTCTGGTACTTCCTCTTCTTCTGGAGGCTCAGAATCACTTCCATGTAAAGATACATCAGTTGTTTCTTTAGTGTATTCTACTTTCTCAGCATTTATCTCATTGATTCTTGTCTTTTTTGGGAAAGTGTTTGCTAAATGAGATGTTCTTCCAAATTTGTGACATTTCAAAGGAAGTCTGTCGTTTGGTTTATTTGGCTTAGAAATTGGTTTCCCATTAGTGTTATTGTCTATTGGGGATTTGGACCAATTTCTTCCAATTATTGTTCTAGTAGTGATGTCCTCCATAGAATTGATATAATCTTCTGTAGAGCAAGGCTCAATACATCTGCTTCTTATAGCATGCTCAAGGTCACCACCACACTTTCTTAATATCCTTTTATGTACCATTGTTTCAGACATATCAGGATGAAGGGCAGTTAATATGTCCTTCTGTTTAAGAAACCAAGACATGGGCCTGTCCCTCTCAATATTAAAAATGGCTTCTTCAAAAGAATTTTCCATTCTCAATCTCCAGGAATCATTAGCCCATTGGGAAATAATTTGTTCTTTCCACCAAGACCAAGAATGTTTACCATGGTCTTGTCTCATTTTGTAATACCATTTCTTTGCTGATCTGCTAAATAATGAGTGTAATCTGACACTTATGTATTAATTTGGTATGCTAAAGTCTTCTTTGAACATATCAATTGTTTTCATAAATTCCATATGATTATATTACCCTTCACCATTGAAGGTTGGCCATTCCTCTAATTTTGGAATGTCTTTGAAATTGCAAGCAGTTTCCACCTCATTACTTGAAATGGTATGATGTAAATCATTAAGAACATTTCTGTCAAGAATTGGTGTGGATTGTCTTGGCAATTCATTTCTTAGTGATATATTATTAATACTTGATTGAATGTCTTCTTTCAATTCAAGTATTGCTTTATCACTTTTTTCCAATTGTTCTTGAAAAAGAGCTGCATTGTGACCAGTTGAACTTTCCAAGTTTTGAACTTGTAATTTCAATTCTCTTAACTGTCCAGCTATAAAAGAGATTGAATTGTCATCTGGTTGATTGAGCAAAGTAGCTTTAGACTCAATTCTTGCACAAATTTGCGTCAAAGACACAATATTGTCTTTATTAACATTTTCAAGGCCAATAATAGTTTTTTGTTTGTCTTTTACTTGTAATATCTCATTACCCAACTTTTGTTGGATATACTCAAATGTTTTAAGCTTTGTCATAATTTCTTTATTACAAGATTCAAATTGAGTTACAAACTTAACAAGATCTATTTCTTTGGGAAATATTGGTTCAATATTTCCTCCTCCTTGTTTTTTTATTCCATCAGAGTTCTTGCCATATTGAACACATTGTCCATGGCTGTATTTTCTTTCTTTGGGATTCTGTAATTCTGTGGGTAAGGCTTGTTCAACTTGGGCTTTGCCTTTTGCTTGCCCTTCTGATTGGTCTTTGGGGCTTGCTTGGGATTGCTTGGCACTTGTTGAGGTGGAATTTTGCTGGTGGATGCTTGGGGAGCTTCCACTTGGCTGTTTTCCTTTCCTTGGGACAACTTCTTCTTCTGATCCTCTGATAACATGCTTTGGGTTTTCAACCAAGCCTTTATCTGTTGGACTTGTACTTTGGAAGACATTGGTGTCCAAAACTTCAGAAGTTCTTCTTTCTTTTCTGGCCCCATGAACTTCATCACTTGAAGATAAGAGCTCATTGTGCCTATCCAAAGACTTGGGAGAAGTTCCCACTCTTTCTGTTTGGTGGCCATAAACCAGTTCTTGTACTGAGACTGATAAATCTCCACTTCTGCCTGTTGGAAATGATTCAGGTCTAACAGCAATAGCAGTTATTTCCGCTTCTGGACTCTCAATAAGAGGTTCAAAGGTTCTGGCTAACCTTTGGGAACTGGTGGAAGCTCTGGCATCCTCCATTTGTGCCTCTCCTCTGGGCTGACATTCTTGTCTTTTTGATTTGTGACTGGAATGGCCTGGTCAAGATCCATTTGATTGGAAAGAATGGATTGAATTCACTTGCTGGACCTTTAAAGGGTTCTTTGGTTATCAAACCCCTTGGTGCTGGGCTGGTTTGAATTTCAATGCTAGACTCTGAGGCTTCAGAGTCTGAAGATCTGTCTCTAATTGATGACACTAGAGAAGAATAAAGATATAAGTCATTTTATCAAACAATAAAAATAACTTATAAACTCAACTTATTGGATATAGTTGTTTTAATGTAATTTATGGCAAATTACATCAAAAATAAAGAAAAATGTCTAAGATAAAAGAGAAAATATTTTTAGTAAAGATTTTTAATTTTTTAATTTTTTATTTTATTTAAAGAAATAATAATTATGCAATTAAAAAGTTTATTAATCAAAATTTTATTATTATTCAATTTATACTAGAATAACTCAAAGAATAAATTTCAAGTTTGTGATGTGAAAAAGCCACTAGTTAGACAAAAGAAATTTATTCCAAGTCACTCAATAGTATATTGTTTCAAACAATATTCTTAAGAAAAAATAACTTTATTAATATTATAAAGATTATTTATAAGGGATAAGTCCCAAAAAAAGCCAATATTAAGATAAATATGGCAATTTTACGTCAAAAAACAGGAAAATAAGGTCTAGAATATGATTTATGTCGCAAAAATTGGTTAAAATCACCGCCAGGCCCCCAAATGTAAGGTTTGTCAATGAAACTCTTGATAATAGTAGCAAAATCAAGAGTACTATGACTGTCCTCAGTAGAAATATATAATATAATAGAATATTATAACCACAAAATAAAATATAATTATTAAAAATAATTATATACAAAAAATAAATTTAATTATTATTATAAAATATAATAATAATTATTCTATTATTGTCATAGTCACTGACAGTTATAACAATAAGAAGTGTAAAGCTCTTAATGAGACAATTACACGTGGAAATTATGAATATTAACCACTTATAAATAATATAAATATTATTTATAAAAGAATTAAGACACACACTGTGCATAAATAATTCTTATGGAATAACATCCTATATAAAAAAACTAATACTTGATAAAAAAAATTTAGAACTTTAGAGACAACTTACTTATAATATTTATTTAATACAACAAGTAAAACAACAACAGTTATTATATTAAATAATAGTTATATGTTAAAAACACGCCAAAAATAAATATTTTTAAAGATAAAACAACTTTTTATAATAAAATTATGATTAAAGAGTTTTCAAGAGGAATTTGTGGATTTTTAGAAGATATTTAAGATGATAATTTTTATTTAATAAAATATATTATTGGTGATTACAACAATAATCTAAGTTCTATGATTTCAATTCTTCCATTTTAATTAGTAAAGAATAAAATAACTTAAGAATTACTTTAATAATAAGATTTTATATTTAATAAAACTTTAGCTGTTTAAATTTCTAATATGATTGGATTGATAATGAATGATGGACAAAAACAGTGATGAAAAGACTCTTTTTATGTCTTCAGAGAAGCTCTCATGATTCATAATGAATATAGAGAGCGTGCTCAGGTCAAAGCTGAAAAACCATGCTTAAAAATAAAGTTCTTAACTTAAGGTAACTTATTTTTAATTCCAATTTAAAGCTATCAGTGTTATTCTTAACTCCATGTAGCTTTAATCCTCATTTAAACTAATTATTTTAAGTTTTCAATATAAATAAACTTATTTATATTAAAGTTCATCACATGAACAACTTAAAAATAGAGTTTCAAGCAGAAATATCTTAAACTAAATTTTTAATTAATTTTTGAAGAAATTACAATTTTCTTTGAGCTTTAATTAAAATAGTAAATTTCCAGGCTAATTACCCAGAAAATTTATTTATAAAAGATACCTAAAATTTAATTTATATGTAGATAATATTAAATCGTAAGCTGTATCAAACCTTCAAGAAAATCCATTAAGAATTGAATTTTTAATCAATTTTTGAAGTTATTGCTATTTTTCCATGTAAAATAGAAATACACAACAAACCTTAACTTTTGATAAGGTTTTAATTCTTGTAGCCTTAAAGCTTTAAGCTTATTTAAGTTTTTTAAGCTTAATCAAGCTTTGACAGTTCTTAAAACCTTAAATTTAAGCCTGGATATTGGGATTTACCCTTTGGCAGCTTGAAATTTCTGTTGAATTTGGGATAAAACCAGTTTAAACTTCAATGTTGGATCAAAGTCTAATCTGAAAGCTTAAATAAGGTTGAAAATCCTTCAATACAGGTGGAAAACCTTAATTGAATCCTTGCAGATCCAAAAAGCTGGGTACCCCAGCTCTATTTGGTCTTTTTCCTTTGTCCCACCTTTCTGCATGGATTTTGCCCTTTTATTTATTTAAAGCCATACTATGGCCTTAAACCCTTTTAAATTGAGCTCATGCAGGATTTACATTCTGTATGGCAAATCCTTAGCCAATTCAGTAAATATACACCACACCTCAATTTTAACTAAAATTTTGGTAAGTTTGCATAAACTTTATGCAACTTTAAATTTAAGCTTATTTAAACTTAAATTTAACAATTTTTAAAAAAATGTTAAAAAATTTACATTAGTACTGTGAGATTCTTAAATCTTCCAATAACATAACAAATAAGTGTTTTTGGGTATAACACCTTATGGATGTACCCTAGGTTATTTTTGGTGTAGAATCCAAAAATGACATAATATTTATAAATTTGTTTATCCAAAAAAAGTTATACTTATTTTTTGTTATTTTTTTATTTTAAATTCAATTAAAAAGTCTTTTGAAGACAATTTTAGCTGTGTATAAAGTTATTTGTGGCCTTATGGGTATGTTATACATACCTCACAGGCTCACAGGCTTCATATTAACACATCAAAGAAAAATCCAAAGAAATATGAAGAATGAGTGGGATGAAGTTTTCCAATCTAAGAAGGAAAGTCTCTGATAAGAGAAAGAAATTACATCTCTAGCTATGTATATTTAGAGCCAGATGAAGATATGTACCTGGAAATTATGAGTTAATGTTTGGTAAAAGAAAAAATAGATTTATGAAACACTAGAGAGGTTCCAGGGAGAGAAAAGTGAGATATTCTCAGAAAAGAATAAAGATTAATCTAAATAAATTTGAATTGAAGTAAGAATAGTATATTACTCCAAGGAAGGGGAAAAATTACCCATTAAAATCAACTTTTTCAAATAAAGAAAGAAATCAACATCTCTCTGATGATATGTATTATTCCCTCTTCTTTATAAGGAGCCAATGGCATGATATTCATGTATTAGATTACTTTCACCAAATTAACTTCTCAGATGACTCTTAAGTCATTTTATCTTCAGCTCAATTCTCTCAGGAGAGTCTTCAAGTATGAAATATTCAATAATTTAATTATATCTCTTTTATTTTTTTTCATAATAAGTAACATTCCATCTTCCTTTGAATCTAACAGCTTGGCTTGATTTTCATGTGGCTTCATATTTTAATGATGTGGATGACCAACCTTGGAGAATAACTACATATAAAATTATCTGTTGGCTTAATTAACCAAAAACCTTTGGGGATTCCCTATTATTATGTTAAGGATTTCAAATTTTGAAAGTCCAAACATCATATTTTGAGGTTTTTATTTCATAGAGCAAAAAAATAAATAATTTTTTTTGGTTTTGTAGTATATTTCATCTTGAAGCTATTCAAAATTAAACTTGAAGAATGAAATCATATTCAAATCGTATCATAAGTATTATTGGATTTTTACTTTAAATATTAAATATAATGAAGCCATAGAGAAATATCAAAAATTTGAATTAGGAGCTCATCTGATTAGAACATAAATTTCAATGAGAGCTTCTGAAAATATATGTTTTTGATATTTGGAGTACAAAGATTTTGAGAAATAAGAAATTTTATGTTCATTTTCTTGAGGGTGGTTATTAAAGATGATACAAATTAGAGTGGTAGTAAGATTAAAAACTGTAGTAATAAGTGAATTTATTGAATTTGAGAAAGAATATAAGCTAAAAAAAACAAAATTAAACATTTTTGGTATCCTTTTATGGAGATGTGTTAGTTGAAAAATACTCAACAAAAGGGAGTTTGATGAAGGTAAGATTTAGTATCAAATTAAAAACGAATGAAGAAATAAAGGGATGGGAAATCTTATTAAACACAAGAAAGATTATTTTTGAAAGTAATCAAATGAATTAATCCAGATTGAATCCTGAAAGTGAAAAATTTCCATACCTTATTTTTATAAATAATAGAATCTCATTCTTTGGAGTGTTTTTGGAAAGGCTATGATTGATCTTTTGGGATCATTTGAATGGAGAAAAACAATTGAAACAGAAAAAAGTTATTTTTAAAATGGCTTTTTTTTCTGGGGAGTATGAAAGATATTATAGGTTGATTGAATAGGTAGGCCAAATTCCCTTTTTGATCCTTTGATTAATACATTTACTATGGTATTTCTTCATATCTCTATAAGTTTTTGTTTGAGAGATCTTATATAGGCTAAATTACTTCTTGGTTATTTTCTTTTCCTTCAGATTATCCCACTCAAAGATTAGAAATACCAGGAAAAAATCACATAATTTTAATACCACAAACTCACTTTAAATCTCTAAAATATCTAAGTTTTCAAGAAAAATAAATAAATTTATTCTCAAAAAAACCATTATTTTACCAATAAAACATCACAATAACTACTAAACTAAGATATGAGATTAGATCATATATCTTTTTTAACCCAAAAAACTTGTAATTACATCCTTCACAAAAGGCTAGGATGAAGGAGATATTTCTTGATTGTATTTAAGCCAAAATATTCTTCTGAAATGGAATTTAATACTTCTCAAGAGCTCAGAAAATGAAATTTATCACTAAATCTTCTCTAAACCAAGAGAAACTAAAATATCCATAGATTTTTTGACCACCCTATATTTATAGAGCCAAAATGTTTGAAAACTATGTCAAAAATAATTTCAAAGTTTGCAATATTTAACCCAGATTATCAAAGATAATGAAGTATTATAATTCTATGAAAGAAATTCAAATAAATCTAATATTATTATTAAATTAACTGAAGAAAATCTTTGATGAATTGGGAGTATATAGGTACATGAAAGGTTGAAAGATTTCTGGATGACTTGTCATGAGAAGTAAAAACTTACTTCCAGATAAATCATCTTACAGTTCAAATCTTCTCAATCATAGCTTTCATAAAGGGAATATAAAAAAGAGACCAAAGAAAATCAAATGTTCCAATTTTACCCATATGGATCACATATAAATATAAGGAATGCCAATGGAATTTTAGATTTGTGTTTTTAAATCTCAAAGAAATATGAGCATAAAATGATGAATCTAACATAAAATCAGTATTTTTTATATGTTATGATTATTTATTAAGTATTACCTGATTTGTTTTAAATAATTTCCAATAAATGGATATGGCTTTCAAGCTGTTTAGCTTTCAAAAATATGCGAAATTTTTATTTTTTATGAGAAATTATTTCAAGTTGATATTTATGAAAGCCTTTTTTACTTGTCTTTGAATCTAAGTTTTGACACAAAACTATCATTCCTCATTTTTGAATATAAAATCATGCTGTCTATTGGTGTATTTATTAGTGAAAATTTTTTCTTTTGAATTTTGAGTATCAAAATTTTTCTTAATGAACTCAGTGATATGAAGTAGATCTTAATACATTCAAATAATAAAAGTAAAAAAAATCAGAAATTATTTCCCTTTTGTGAGATTAATTCTTGAACCAACTTTAGCCAACCACAAAATAATTTTTGTAAATTTCTGGAAATTAATTTTCCCCCTTGATTATCCTAATATGCTTTAAATGAAAATCCCAATTCTTCAAAATAAAGATTTATCTGAATTGAGCTGTAGAATTTTTCTTGAATTTGATGAGCATAAATAATACAATAAATTCTAAAGCCTATATGAATTTCCTATATTTCCAAAATCCCACAAATAATCCATAAGGTTGTTGAAGTTCAATTTTTTAGTTTATTTGATTGAGCTAAGTTGGAATCAATCTCCATTTATGAACAATGTTTTCAAAAAAGAACATGAAATTGATGCAGATTTGGAATTACCATTTGATATGAGAAAATTTCACAGGAATTAAAGCTAAAGATAATAAACATTGAGGACTTGTAAGGTGTGGATATGAAACTTTGATAAAAAATAAAGTACCTTTCCTTTCCTAAACATTTGTTCAAGGTAAAGATCAATTAAGAATAGTAAATTTTAAGAGTTTATAAAATAAAACATGCCAGATTTATTTCTTATAGCTTTATTAGTGTAAAACAATAATATTACAAAGATTAATTTTTTTACCAACAATGAAAATTTATCCCAAAAATACTCTACAAGATATATTGAAGGCTACAAAAACATTTCTTCAAGAGCAATTTAAATTGGAATTAACTCAGAAGAGAACTGCAGGAAATGAATATCAGAGCAGAGTCTTTAAAAGAAATATTGAAGATTAAACATGCCAAAGAGATATCAGAGTTAGTTTGGAAACAAAATGACAAAGCTAGCTGTGATGAGAGATGCTTTAATTCACTTTTGGGGTGGTTCAAGGGTAAAAATGATTATAAGAGTCACAAAAAATGATTATAATGATTTTTTCAGGTGTTTAAAAGGTTTAAAATGATAAAAAAAAGGTGGGTGTAATCTTTGATTGGTTTAACAATTTTTAAACAAATTATAAAAGGAAAAGATTCTAACATGAAGAGAAAAATGGGGAAAAGAAAACATTCTTTTATAGCCACCAATTCTCTTACCCCAAAAGTAAATTTTACTCTAATAAGTTGGGAAAAAAACACTGACAACAGAAAATCCAATTATGGAATCATTGAAACCTGGTTTGGACCCAGAAAACACTGGTTTCAGCCATTTTAGTACCTTAAATCAGCCATTGCTATAGTAATACCTGGTTTCAAGCCTTCAAAAAATGTAAGAATGTGTGTAAAATATTTCAAAACCAGTTGAGACCCTTTTCACTAATATTGTTTCAACGTAAGGGTAATTTTACCCTCTTGGAAACAGCTAAAACTTCCCTGGATGGTATCCAGACCTCATCATCAATTGAGTCACAGACCCTGTGACTCAATTACAGGAAAAAAGTGATAAAAGTTTGCATGAATTTTGACCTCTAAAGCCTTTAAGAAAGGAATTTGGGGGAGTCTGGTACCCTTGGAGCCAAGATTCCTTCCCCCCCAAAATTGATTTTTCCAATTCATTTTTTCTTTAATTCCTCATCATGTACTATACTTGTAATTTAAATATGTAATTTGATTGAGTTTTTACAGTACACAAGTGTAATAATTGATACCTCATATTTAAATTAAAGTTCACTTATGTAATACACAGGCACATTATGAAATTTCAATTTAAAAGAATTCAATTCCTCATAATTTCTAGATTACACACAACACCTCAATTTTAACATGAAAGCTGACAGTCAACACTACATGTGGTGTGAATTAAATTAAGGTTTTGAGGATTTTCAGATTTACATATAGAAAATACTAAAACCTTAACTTAAGCTTATTTAAAGTTGAGTTACAGAAATTTCACCCAGAGATGACCCCACCTTATTTCTCATGAGTAATCCAATGGTGAGATAATTTTCATAACTTTATTTGTTGCATAAAAAGTTATAGTAATTTTTATTGAAATTTTGTCCAAAAATATTTCAATTTTAATATTTTTGTTGAAAATTTATTTTTCCCTAATTTTTTCAAGTAAAAATGTGTTTTCACAATTTCAAATTTCAATTTAATTTTAAGTTTAAGTTATAGTTAAATTCTCAATTTTGTAAATAAACTTTATATTTATATTTCAATTTTTGTTTTTATGATTTAAATAAATTCATTTATTCATAATTATAACATAATTTGTTATTTGTGATCTTTTGGGTATATAAAAATACCTCTAAGGCTCACATTCCCTCCCCCTAAAATAAGGATATTACTTTGTAATATTGTTATTTCTAGTATGTATGAACCTCGTGAGAAGTTTGGTACCTTCAGGTATGTTTTTTTCTGTTAACCATTCATCTTTGCAGGTTGAGTCACTGTACCTTTCAAGGTATTAACTTACTTTCTTGGTTGTTAATTACCTTTCTTTAGGAACTTTGGTAATTTTATTATTACCAGATGATTCAACAGGAGGTATATGCCAGGGAACTTTGTTCCTCAAGGGGAATTTATAGCATCACTGGATCTGTTAGGCTTAATTAAGCTCACTGGAAATGTAGGATGCTTATTACTAAGTTCCTCAGACAATTCTACTTCAAAAGCATTTTCCCCATGAAGGTCTTTGATGACTAAAGTTCCTGCAAAGGAGTCTTTGAGTTTTCTTGCATCCTTTGATGTTACTTAATTCAGAAGTGAGGAACTCCTTTTAGTGTGAGATTGGATAAGGAATTCCTTGAGGGGGAAATCACAGGTAAACAGTTTTTAATTTCTGAAATAATCCTGTAAAAAAGGGTGCTAATAGTGTTTTAGCTGCCCCTCTGAATATAATAAACAATCTCCCTACAGAGCTCACAAATTAATCTTTGAGATTGTGGCTTTGAAACTAGAGGATAATTCTCAGAAGTCTCTATCAGGCCTAATCAATAATCAGTCTAATTATAAAAAAATACTATTTTTAACTAATAAATTTGTAGGTTATCTCAAGATAATAATATAATAGCTGAGTAGATAAATAGTAGATATAATATTACTGAGTGGTGATTTAAGTTTTTTCTTTTGTTAATGGTAATTCATTTTTTTGATGGGTAATAGTTTAATAGGAGAATAATGATAATTTGGTTATTGGTTAAATTTTTGTAATTGATAAATAATGTAGATAATATTTTAGCTATAATTCTTATAATGATAATAGTGATAGCTGATAAGTAATAGTAATTATATATTATAGCAACATTATAATTATAAAAGAAATAATGGTTAAGGTTGATAAATATTTTACTATTTATAATAGTAATAATGGATGATAATAAATAATAAGCTCTACTAATAGTAACAGCTATGAAGCTACTACTGTGTATTTTGTCTAAATTAGATAATAAAAGATAGTAACATAGTTTTTCTTCTATTTAGAAGAGTATAATATAGATATTTTTTTGAATATGAGTATTTTACTAATAGATAAATTTATAATATAGGCAGACCTACTGTTAACTACAGCTACTTATAAATCACTATTATTGTAATGTGATGATAACAATAATAATTTCTGAATTAACCTACTAGTAAGGGATGAATAATTATTCTCCTCCTTGTTATATAATTACTTGCATGAGGTAAGAGGAGAAAATGAGAGAGGGAGGCCTCCTTTTATGTTGTGAGAAGTACCCATGGGCTCTCCATGTAAATATTCATTCTTTCCCTTGAGATAATTTTTCTGGTGTGTACTTTTGTAGAAAAGGTAAGACTACTTATCTTTTACACTGCATTAGTAAGCTTGCATAGCCTTGAGGAATGAATGCTGGTGAGTAAGATTGAGAGTGGTGTCATATGATTGAGATATTTTGCTTTGTGGGCATTTGAAAAAATATCAGGTAACTTCTACTTTACAATACTTTAGTCAGCTTGTACAGCCTTGAGGAATTAATTCTGGTGATTAAAGTGTGAAGATAGTGTCATGTGAATAAGCCCTTGTATGATCTTGCTTGTAAGATTTATTTAATCCCAGGTGATCATGCTATGTAATGTGAGAACAGCTTATGAGTTGTAATATTTGATTACTGTAATTTCTGTGAAGTTCTGAGCTTAATGTGTCCTCCTTGCATGCAGCTAGTTGAATTTGAATTAAGTTCAATTTGATGATCCTGTGGCTTTATAATGTCCAGATCTTATGCATGTGAACTTCATAAGCCTTATTTGGGCTCCTGTATTCTTGTGTAAGTCTCAAGCTTTTAGTGGATTTCTATGTATTGAGTTGGATTTGATACTGTCAGCTGATCCTTGTGCTTTGTAATACTTATTTTGATGATCTTAATTCTTAGTAATATCATCTTCCTGATGGATTTAGGGTGGATATAATGCTACAATTTCACTTTTTCAATGTAATTTTTGAGTTTTCTGTATAAATTAAGCCTATATTGTGTATCCTGTAAGGCTTATATGTAAGATTTCTTGTATAGCTCCCTAAGATTTGATTTGTCTATTATTCATTTAATTATAGAAATATGTTGGTTATTGCTATGCCAAATGCCAAATTATTCCTTTCCTCCATGCAATTGCTGTTATTACTGTGTTTTTGGGCTTTTAATATAGTCTTTTAAGTGGTGAATTCCTGAATTGGTCATTGTGTTTTTGACTTTTCCAAATTTTTAATTTTTAAAGAAATTTTCTCTTGAAATTGGGAAAAGGTATGGAATACCACAGCAGTAGATACAAGTACTATATCCCCTACTTTGAAGTCTGTAGTAGCATTTAATTTGTCCAATTTGTCTTTGGAATATGAAAATAAGTCTTCCATGCATCTTTCTTCATTCTTTCCAGCTTTTTATAGCATTCCTTTGAAGCTAGCAACTGTGGGATGTATCTCTACCAAATATTTCCTGAAGGAATCTTGGAGTAGTCTGGGACTCCATCCTTTTTCTAGAATAGCAGGAGTCTGATTGGTACTGGAATGAATGGAAGCTCTATATGCTAATTCCAGGGAAGGTAGAAGGGTACATCAATCATGGGTGAATCCATCACAATATTTGAGCTCTAGGCCATATGCACAAAATCTTCTGACCATGTCTTCTAAAGTTTGGATCGTTCTTTCAGCTAGACCATTGGTTTGTGGGTGGTAGGCTGGAGAGAAGTATATCTTTGTTCCAAATAGCTAGTGAAGATTATTCCATAGCTCTGAGGTGAATTTGGGATTCCTTTCACTAATGAGTTTTGTGAATATGCTAGTCCATGATACCACCCCATTTCATATTAGAAGAGATGTAGTCATGGCTGTATCATCTTCGTGACATTTCAAAATTATAGGAGTTTTACTGAACCTGTAAACAGTAACTAGGCAGGAGTTATAGCTTCTGTCACCTCCTGAGTGTAGGCCAGTTACCCAATCCATATGGACAATTTCCCAAGGTCTACTGGGCTCTTGGATTTTGATCATGTTTACAAGTCTTTTTCCAGTGAATTTGTTTGCCTTTTTACATCTGTCACAGGTTTTAAAATATTCTGAAACATATTTTTTCCACATTGGCCACCATATTAAGCTTTTTATTTTATGCCTGGTTCTGTCCTCAGATAGGTCTCCTGTGAAGGGACTGTCATGGCATTCTTTCAATACAAGATTGATTAATGATCTGTCCACAACTGTCATTACACATGTGTGCTTGGTTCTATGATAGATTATGCCATCAAGTAAATTAAATCTTCCTTCATCATATTATGTATTCCATATTTAATTCAAGGCATGTATCATGGAGTTATTTTCAGAATCTTTAGTAAGTGATTGGCATAGGATGCTACAATTCTTATCCTGAGTATATCTGTTCCTTACTTCCTAAAAAAGGTAGTGTTCAGGTCTGTAACACTGATTCCTTCAATTGGAAATTTTGGAAAATCTTCTTCTGGAACATAAGAAGGATTATTAATGTAATTTGGCAATAGACCCAAAGAAGATGTAAACATTCCATTTTAATTTCTCCCTATTTGGCTTCAGTAGGTTTGATTTTTCTAGATATGAAGCATATGGGTCCTTCCACAGGTTTTTCATGAATAATCTGGACTTGATAAAGTGCAGCTCCTAGTCCATTACCTGATACATTAATGTAAAGCTTAAAGGGAAGCTTAAAATCTGGCATAAGTAAAAGTGGAGCAGTGGTAAGGCTTTTCTCAGGGATTCCAAGGCTTTGACTCTTTCAAAAGTAATTACAAATACTGTTTCCTTGTCACACAGTTTATAAAGAAGTCTTTCCATGAATTCAAAGTATTTAATGTGCTTCCTGTAGTATCCTAAAAATCCCCAAAATGACTGTATTTCCTTTTTGTTCTGAGGAATAGGTTTCAGTAGAACTGCTGCAACTTTTTTTTCAATTCCAAGGGATAGAAAAGATACTAAATGTCCGAGGGCTTTGAGGTCCTTTAATCCAAAATGATATTTCTTTTAAGAAACTTTCATGTTTACGGATATTATTTTTCCCAAACCTCTGGATAATTTGTACATATGTTCCTCCCAATTCTTAGAGAAGACAATGGCTTCATCAATGCAAATGATTAACCATCCCACTGAAATTTCTTCAGGGAAGATTTTATTTGTCATCCTTTGAAAGTGTGAAGGTGCATTTTTGATACCAAAGGGAATTCTTAAATATTCATACACTCCACAATGGACAATAATTAACAAATATCTTGCTCTTGGTGTTACTAAATTCTTATTAAATGCTTTAAGGGAATTCATATTGCCTATGTAAAATTCCTGGGATATTAGAGTAAGGGTAATTTGGATCTTTGGTACGGGATACCTGTCTGGGACAGTGTAAGTATTTAGCGCTCTAAAGTCCCCAACCATTCTGGAATTTACAATATGCCATGGAACTATGACGGGTGTAGTTATCTCTACTTCATCATTGTGGCCAACGTTTCTTACTAAACCAAGGTCAAAGAGTTCTTGAAGGTAAACTTCAAGTGATTCTCTTGATTTTGGGCTTGATGGGTATGCAGGCATTCTCAATAGTGATGGATAAGGTCTCTCAATTCTTAAAATAATGTCAACTTCATGACCAATAATTTCCCCCAATGGTTCTTCATCTGTTGCAAAGGATTCTTTGTGGTTATATAAGAGAGTAGACAGTTAATTTTCCTGTATATTAGTGAGATGAAGAATTACTTCAGCTTCACTCATTTGTTCAGTTTTGAGTTTATCTAATTCAAAGCTGACTTGTGGGACTTTATTTACTGTAATTTGTCTTTTAAAAGTTAACAAGGAAATATTTTGACATTTATTGTCTTGAATAGTAAAGAATCTGTCTTTATCATTATGCAAATCTATGCCACACATGATCAAGTAATCATTTCCCAATATGAAAAAGGTGCTAGAGAAGTTTTCCATAACAACAAATTAAAAAGTAATTTGTAAATTACCATTGATATGTGGAAATATTACAGTGGTTTAAAATTTGCCCAATTATTTTATTTAATAACTTTCACTGTTAAATTTTATGCTATAAATTGGTAATAATTGATCTTCAAAATTTGGTACACAGGTCTTGAGAAAAGATTTGCCAAAACAAGAGCAGAAATCTCCTGGGTAAAGTAAAGGTTTAATAGGTTTGTTATTGATCACCACTTCTGTTATACAGGAATTCCCAGCTGTATAACCTTTCCCTCTGTTTGGTTTGGTCTTCATAGGATGTAAATCTTGAATTCTTGACAAATAAAGCTGACTATTTTTTAATTTTTGCAAGTGTGAATAAGATTCCATGATGTCAAATGTGAAGTTTATATTTTCTATATCTTTTGAAGATTCAGAAAATATTGATGATTTCTCAAATGAAATTTCTTCATTTACATCATCTTTTTAAACATTAGGTTCTTTCTCAATATCAATTTCATTGATTTTTCCTCTTTTTGGACATGTATTAGCTAAATGTGTGGCTCCCTGGAAAATATGGAGCTTTTTGATAGTATCTGCATATTTGTATTTCATATTATTAGAATTTTCTTTGGGATTTTTGTCCACAGAATCTCTCCAAGGTGTATTAAACCTTGTTCCAAGATTCACCCTGCTAGAACCAATTCTGGTCCTGGTGGTTAATTCTTCTAATATATTGATAATATCTTGTTCTGAATATTTTTCAGTAGTCCTGCTTTTGACAGCATGCTCCAAGTCACCTCCACATTGTCTCAGAATTTTCCTGTGAATCATAAATTATGCCATGTCAGGATATAATTCCATTAATCTGTATTTTTGTTGGAAAAACCATGGTAAAGCTTTGTCTTTGTCAGCATTCAATTTAGAATATTAAAAGGCTGTTTCCACTTTGAATCTCCAAGAATAATTGGCCCACTTATTAATAATTTGGGCTTCCACCAACTCCAACTTTGGTGTCCATGTGCTTGGCTTAATTTGACATACCATCTATGAGCTGGTTTGGCGAAAAAGGTGTTAAATCTTGCTTTTAACAATATTTATGGTAAGTAAAAGTCTTCTTTAATAATATCAACAACTCTCCTGAATTCCATACGGTCATATTTCCCTTTCCCACTGAAGTGAAGCCATTCTTTAAGTTTTGGTACTTTTTCCAAGAGTGCTTGGCCTATTGGTTGTTCCAAGTTATGGAAAGAACTGGAAAATCCATTTTTTAAGTGTGAATTTCATACGTCCAATACTTATGGGTTGGAATTTCTTGTACCCTCATTTTGACTAAGAAGTGTAGGCATTCTTGGTAAGGGGTGCAGTAATTGTTCAATTTCATTCATTTCACTGGTGCTACACCTTTGAGAATTTCTGAATTCATGTTGAAAACCTTTTATTAAGTTGATTAAATCAGTTTTATGCATATCTTACTTAATTTTAACTTATTGCTATAATTCAGTTTGTCTAGTACTATCAGAAATGACTTGATTCAATTTCATTGTCAATTTTGATAATTCCTCTTATGAGGTATCAAAAAATGTTTTCAAGGAAATGGTATATGTCTTTACTTCACTAAATGAAATTTAAATGTCATCAAGAAATTTCTTATTATCTGCTTTGATTATACTTGGGGCTTGTTTTATTCTTGTTTCAATTATGTCATCAACTTTTAATTTAGAATATTTATGTTTCAATTATTGAATAATGGCATATTGCTTATTTATTTCGTTTCAAAATGAGCTGTCATTATTTGAAGTTTTGATTGATCTTGAAACTCTTTTGAAACAAATAAGTGTCTCCTTGATTTGGTTCAGACTCAGATTATTTGTCTTAAGATTGTTACAAATTTTGGAATTCTTATCAGAAATATGACTTTTCACATCATTTATAGCTATATACAAATTTGGAATGACATCTAGAATGTCAGAAATAATTTCTGATATTTTAATCTGGCCTCCTTCTTTTTCTGTAATTCAATCATGGTTCTGGCCATCTGAAACACATTTTCTATGGAATGTTGTTGAATTGTTGGGATTCTGTAGCCCTGGCTGTATGGCTTTGTGGCTGGTGCTTTGCCTTTGCCCCTGTTCTGAGTTTTTGGCTGATTTTTCACGTTTAAATTGCTTCTGCTTGTTATTGGAGCTGGTTTTGGCACCTGTTTGGGTGGTGGAGGGGTGTTTTCCCTCCATTCTGCTGTTAAAAGAATCATATTATTCTTTTCCACAAATGGATTCCATCCATTCAGTAACTTGCAGGTGTTGGGATGGCCAAAACATTTCCTCACCGTCAGGTAAGAGTTCAGGCAGTTTTTCCACAGATCTGCAAGGATCTGGTACTTTCTGTGCTGCAGGGAATTGTTGTAGGCCTTTGGGCTGGCTTTATATATATTCACTGAGGATTCATGTGGTGGTGTCAGCTATGTTTGGAGGTAAAAGGGTGTTATCAGCTTAAGAATGGGATAATTTGTCAGTTTTGGATCCATTCACTGACCCTTGTCCTTCTGTAACCGATTGGCTTCTTCCATGATCATGTCTACAACCTTTTTGGGAGCTTCTTGAGGGGTTATAGCTTGCTCCTGATCTGGTTGAAGGAATAATTAGTATTAAAAAGCTCCAAAATAGTATTTTTAAATTGATAAAAGAACTATTGGCCAAATTCTTTGCCTTTTGGAGGATATTACTTATGTCCAAATTGATAAATTCAGAAGAGATTGGCTCTGTTTGATTATTACAAGTTATAATAACAGTGCTATTATGATCATAATGAACAGTGTTTGCAGGGATAATGCTAGTAGCTGTTGATTCTGTTTCAATGTTTCCTTGTCTTACCATGCTTTTAGAAGCTTAGATCCAAATGAAAAAGAAATTAATCAAGTAAAAAAAGGTTTTTTAAAAGAGAAATGAAAAAATAAAGCCTCACTTATAATATGAATTTTTTTTTATTTTTATGATTTTTTTTAATTATAAGTATTATTTATAATTTACAAATTATTCAATATACGAAAAAAAGAAGAAAAAGAAAAAAATATATTTCACAGTTAAAATATCATCTCTGGGCCCCCAAATGTAAGGTATGGATATGGAACTTTGATTAAAAATCAACTACTTTTCCTATCCTCAAAATTTGTTTAAGGTAAAATTTAATAAAGAATA
Organism: Austropuccinia psidii; assembly: GCA_023105745.1. Classification (NCBI taxonomy): domain Eukaryota; kingdom Fungi; phylum Basidiomycota; class Pucciniomycetes; order Pucciniales; family Sphaerophragmiaceae; genus Austropuccinia; species Austropuccinia psidii. Next base: position 590,911 of record JALGQZ010000020.1, read on the forward strand.
GTAAATTATATAAGTTTCTCAGAGAAAACAAACCAATTTTACTTCTTATAACTTTATTATTGTAAAACAATAAGATAATAAAGATTTATTTTTTTACCAACAATGAAAATTTATCCCAAAAATACTCTACAAGAGATATTTAAGGCTACAAAAAAGATTTCTTCAAGAGCAATTTAACTGGAAATAATTGAGTAAAGAGCTTCAGGAATTTAAGATAAGAAAAAGGTTATCAAAAACAATATTAAGGAGTAAACAAGCACAAAATTTACCAGAGTGAATTTGGAAACAAAGTGACAAAAGATGCTTGAATTCACTTTTGGGCGGTTCAAGGGTAAAAATGATTATAAATGTTACAAAAAGATATTATAATGGTTTTTCACCTATTTAAAAGGTTTAAAATGATACCAAAGTTGTGGTTGGAATAATTTATTGATTGGTTTCACAATTTTTAAGCTAATTATAAAAGGAGAAGATTCTAACATGGAGAAAAAAGTGGAGCAAAGAAGACATTCTTTTATATCCACCAATTCTCTTACTCCATAAGTAAATTTTACTCTAATCAGCCGTGATGAACACACTGACAACAGAAAATACAACTATGGCATCATTGAACCCTGGTTTGGACCCAAAAAGGGCTGGATTCTGCCATTTTAGTCCCTTAAATCAGCCATTGCTATAGTAATACCTTGTTTCAAGCCTTCAAAACATGTCAGAATGTGTGTAAGAGACGTAAAAACTGGAAAAAATATTTTTACTAAGATTTTTTTAGATTAAGGGTAATTTTACCCTCTTGGCAAAAGTTAAAGCTTCCCTGGATGGTATCCAAACTTCATCATCAATTGAGCTACAGACCCTGTGACTCAATTACAGGAAAAAAGTGATAAAAGTTTGCATAAATTTTGACCTCTCATGCCTTTAAGAAAGGAATTTGGGGGAGTCTGGCACCCGTGGAGCCAAGATTCCTTTCCCCCCAAAACCAATCCTTCCAATTTATTTTTTCTTTAATTCCTGATCATGTACTATACTTATAATTTACATATTTAATTTGATTGAGTTTTTTAAGTACACAACTGTAATAATTAATACCTCATATGTAAATTGAAGTTCACTTATGTAATACATGCTCAAATTTTGACATTTCAATTGAAAATAATTCCATTCCTAATAGCTTCTAAAATACACACAACACCTCAATTTTAACACAAAAATTGATGGTCAACACCATATGTCATTTGAATTTAATTAAGGTTTGGAGGATTTTCAGATTTACATACAGAAAATACTAAAGACTTAACTTAAGCTTATTTAGAGTTGAGTTACACAAATTTCACCCAGAGGTGACCCCAACTTATTTGCTATGAGGAATCCAATGGTGAAATAACTTTCATAAGCTTATTTGTTGGATAAAGATCTGTAATAAATTTTATTGAAATTTTTTGCAAATATATTTCAATTTTAATATTTTTGTTAAAAATTTATTTTTACTTGATTTTTTCAAGTCAAAATGTGTTTTCACAATTTCAAATTTCAAATTGATTTCAATTTTAAATTATAACACAAATTTAAATTTTGTATATTAATTTTAAATTTATATTTTAATTTCTGTCTTTATGATATAAATAAATTTATTTATTTATAATTATAACATCATTTGTTAATTGTGGTCTCTTGGGTGTATAAAAATAACCCCAATGCTCACAGGACTGCTAGTCACACAAAATTGGGAGATACATTCTCATGTCTTTATGTGGGGTCTGGGTATTTCCATGTGTTCATGGCTCACACCATCTGATTACATTCAAGATCCCAATTATAAATTAAACACCAATAAAAAATCATTATTAACATTGAATTATTTCAACAAAGGGATGGATTATTATCATTTTGAAATTTAGACTTTCTGCTTACGTAGGAGAACATTAACAAAACTATAGAAAGTGAAATCCAAAAATGTTGAACCTCTTAGTGATATTGAGGGAAAAAATACATTCGTGACCAATAAAACCAGAGGTTATATATCTAAGATATTACTAATAATTATGTGATTGATAATAGATGAATGTTGTAAATATCAAGGTTAAGATCCCAAAGAGCTCAGGTAAGAACATCATGATACATATGGAATGGTCTCTTTATCAATAAAATGATTGAATAAAATAAGATTCACATTCATAAGCTCATAATGTAATTATTTTTGAAACATGGTGTATGTGATATTAATTCACAATAAGCTAGCTCATTATGAATTAATCTCATTATCTTTAGTGATTGAAATTGTGATCTAAAATCACCTTAAATAGTTGTTAAAAGTAATTTTGATGTTCAATCTAACTTGAAGTATGGAATTTAGGGTAAAACATCTGATCTTTATATAGCTTAATATGAACTTATTCAGAATCATTCAGGAATTTGTGAAATAATTTCTAGAATATGGGCACTTGGTGTATTTTATCCTTATCTATGAGGAGTTTATAATTTGAAACATTATTTCTTCATCTATGAGGAAGTGATGAATGTATCTTTCATATGTTAGCAGTTTATTACTAATATATAAGGAGCTAACTAAGTAATTTATCATGTATAAGGAATAAATTTAGTATTTACTCATAGCCAAGGAGTATATTACTATTAAATTCTTCTTAGTTTGATATTAAGAAGGCACTTTATTGATACTAGATAAACCTTTGGTTCATATAAAATAAAGCTGTTCCTGATGTAAAATTTCAATTTGAGTGATATTAAGTCATCTTTTGGTCCATTGAGCTATTTAATAGTGAATTTAATTCAAGCAGAAACAAGGAATTAGTAATATTTGAGGAAATCAAAACCATGCTTCTATTTAGTAATTGAGTAGACCTCTTGAGGGATTTAAGAATGATTCATTGGAACATGGATTTGGAATTTATGAGATGAAATTTAAGTAAGGATTTAACTGATTATATATTAAATTCAAAGTGATTTGTTGAGGAATAGTTGAATAAATTATATCTATGCTTTTGATTAAAAAATATATTGTAATTGGCATGAGGTGGTGTTAGTAAGAGTAAATAAAAAAGAAAATATAAAATTAGTTTTATTCTTGTGTGGTTGAATTAATGATCTAATTTTGAATTTGAGATTGACAGTGGTGATTGTTTCATGTTTTTGAGTATTAATTAATTGGAACATATCTCAAAATTACTGTTTTTCAATTATCAATCATTTGAATACTGTATCACTCTTTCAAAAATTTGAAGTTGATCTGGGTTAAATTTTTATATTGATTCTTTTGGAATTATAATTATTGATTTTTTATTTTTTCTTATGAAAAAAGAATAGATTTAATTCTTTTTATTTAATATGTACCTATGCATTTTTTTTAGAATTCCCAAAATGATCTTTTAATAAGTGAGAAGTGAAAAATAATAACAATACTTATTTAAATTGAAAAAACAAGCTAAAATAAGAATATTCAAGCTTGAAACTAAAAGAATAATGACAATAATATATAGAAATATATGTATATATATTTAGAGATAGTGATTATTGTGACAAACTGAATAATAGTTGAATTATCTGACCAAAAATTGATTGAAGTTAACACTTCTACTAGATTTTTTATGAATTTTCAGCTTTTAAACCAAAAACTTTGTGTTTCAAGATTTTGAAACATAATTTTTAGGAATTTCTTTTTCAATTTTTATTGATAGTTCTATTTGAGTATCTTCTCATATGGGTATTTTTGTAGCTATAAGATAGAAGGAACACCGGGGACAATTATATATTGTGTATTCAATCTAATAATGAGTAAAGTGACCTGGAGAATATGATAAGACTTTTTTTTTCTAAAAAAAAGGTCCCATGGACCCCTGTATTTTTCTTGTGAAAGAGCTTTTGAATCAAATATTAATACAATTAATATATCTCAAGGAAATGATGAAAAATATTTTTTTCAATTCACAAAATAATTTTATATTTCTATTTTTTCAAAATGCAAGTTTTTAATCAACTATTAATAAAAGCAGAAGCTTTTACTTTACATTTAAAATTGGTAATAATGCTATTGTACTAGATAAATGCAGTTTAACCAATATTTTGAAAATCTGAGTGATTCTGCAAATTAAAAGAACAAAAAAAACAAAAAAACTACTATTATGGCTTAAAACATACTCCTTTTTTTAAAAGAAATGCAAGTAAAAGATTTTTCCAAGCTCCAACGATTCCACCTTGGAATTTTTCCATAGTTTCTAGATTTTTTTTTAAATCGTTTTCATTGATTTTCAAGAGTTCCTGATAGGACTCCTGTCCGGGGAGTGTGCTTTCCAAGGAAATTTCTCAGTATAATCTGTCTGGGATCATCTGTTAGATATCTTTCAACATTAATTGGAATGCAATGAAATTTTGGCATAAGATATACAGAACATTTTTCATGTAGGTTCTTCTGATATACTCTTTCAACAAGCTTAAAAGCCATCTAACATAATTTTCGATTAATCTATCCAGAAAATGATTGTATTCAATTGAATACAGAGATTCCTTTTTTTAAAATGATGAGGAAGCCCCATACTATTAACAACTGGAAACACAATTTGTTATGATTTTATTTAAAGCTTTAAATTAAGTACTTTCTTCAGGAATTAGCCACATATACACTTAATAAGATTTCTTACCTAATCAAAAAAATGACTCATCCATCCACATTATATTTTCCTAATTTGAAATTATTCAGGATTGATCAGAATTTCACTTTTATTCAGTAGTAAAAATAAAATGGTTTTGAGAGGGTTTCCTTGGGTAATTCTCAATGACTTACTGAAGTAATGGTTATCCTTGCTAATAAGTATTAATAACAGGTATTTTGTTATTAATTCAAAAATCAACTTCAAGTTTTCCCATCAGTTGTGAATTATGGGTTTATCACAATAGGGACAGATTTAATTACTAAAGACTGTTTTGGAGCCTTAATTTGGCTTATTTTGGAAATATCTATACACCTTCTAGTTTTTTATTGAATCATACATGGTTCATTTAGACACATTTATATTCCCAAAGATTGCTTGTATTGCTAATACTGGACAACTAATTCTTGAGCTTTGTGACCTCTATTTGACATATAGATGAAAACAAACTATTTAGTATTTATTTGATATAAATATGAGGTTTAGAAGAATAATTTAGTACTTGCAGTGCATATACTGTAATGTATCACATACATTTTCACTGAAAAAAAGTGCAGCTGTGCCAAATTTTCTACTGATAATATTATTTGGAAGGATAATCTTCTACTTCCAAATAGGATTTCAGTCAATACAGGAATTAATTCATCATTGAAACTCTGAGATTTACTCAGGAAAGAATAAGTAGACTGATGGGACTGATAATCTCAGATGAACAGCACCTCTGAAAATAATAATCTCATTTTCTCAGATCCACCTGTCTGCATCTGATCTTAACTTTCATGTTATTTCCTTCCTTTATTTTCATTGGTAAAATATTAATTTTATCTTTAATTTACCCCCATTTACACCACAATCTAATATGAAATGGTTCCAGAAGAAAATCTCAATATCAAAACCACTCAAAGACAAAATAATCCTCACAAATGCCTTTCTAAATAATTAAATTTGTCATGTATCATGCCAAAAAATATTGAAAAATATTAGAAATACTTTGATCCAATAGTCATCAAAATTACAAATTGTCCCACAAAGTGGAATCTCCATTGTGGGATGAACAAGGTAGTACCTGGAAGGGGAAATTACAATGAATTTTTCTGAATTTCTTTTTGGACTTGTAAACCTTTCTCTCCTTGTGTGCAAAAATAATATGAACTTCACTCAATTTACTTATGAATTATCTTTACTTGTGTTTCACAATAAATTCAATTAATTTTGATGGTAGATGGATCATAAATGTCACAGCCATGGAGACAGGAAGGGTAATTACCAATAAATATTCATTGAAGATCTTCAAAAGCCCAATCATCAAGGGGGTTTCATGGAATGTCCTCCAAATACAGTTTCACACCTCAATACAGTTCAATAAAGGCAAAAATCAAATACAGTCCTGTCCTCAATACAGGTGAAAATAACTGTATTGGATACACCAATACAGTGTTCCACCTTAAATAGAACTGCTTGCAGCATACAGCCCATGGTTTCTCAGAAATAAAACTCCAGGATGGTATTTTTGATATATACCACCCCCCTTTCACCCACCTGGGGGCTTTCCCCGCAGTTAATTAATAAATTGGATTTATTATTTGTATTATTTTATTTATCATCCAAGAGGTACTATATTATTAATTCTTAAGTCAGTATTAGCCTTCCCTCACCTGTCCAGTAGAGTCCTGGTAGTCATATCCTTGTTAATAATGTTCTCTTTTTGAAACAGGTTGAAACAGTGATGCATGATTCTTGGTGGTTGGCTCTTTATTATTGCTTTTGTTTCATTTTTGTTCCTTAAATCTATGAGCTATATTATTTTAGGAATTCTACTCTTTTATTGATTTCTCTTATCCATTGAGTATCCTCTCTGAGCCCTCCACAAGTAAGTCTGTTCACTGAGTACCAGGCCCTCTTCACTTATAAGAGCCCCTGTGACATTATTTTAATTAACTCACAATTGCTTCTTTCTTTTAATTCATTTATATTAATTTCTTTCATTCATCAATTATGATCTCTTCATGATTTTATGATTTTATGATTTCTCATCAACTTTCATCTCCTTCATTTTATTCATATGAGAATTTATCCTCTTTCTCATTTATTAACATCTGCTGAAAATTTAGCTTCATTATTCATTTGAATTAAAATCTCATTTTATTTTCTGGCTGAATGAAGGTCTTATAAAGATTTTGAATCTGATTGGTTTATTAGTTGGAATTCATTGTGATAATTGATTCAGAAATTCAGGATTTTTTTACTGGATTGGATTTATTATTGATTGATTTTGAATTATTCAAGAAAGATTATTTGATATTCAAGAATTTAATTTGATTGACTGACTGATCTTGACTCATCATGATATTGAATTCATCCCTGAAGATATTTATTGATTTATTGGATTCCTCAAGACACTGATTTTGATTTTGAAAAATTTGTTGATTGATTTTCTTGATTGATTGAATTATGCAAGACGTATTGACATTGAAAATTGTATTGAATTTATAATTGACTGAATCAATTAATTGAAATTTATTTGATAATCTTCAAGAAGTTTGATTCATCTATAATATTTTGACTTTGTCAATTTTGCTTCTCAAGATTTTCACATTGATTTCACCTCAACACTGTTTATTGATTCCTCAAGTTTCATCAAGAATTCTCATCTTGGTTGATTTGGTTAAGCCTTAATTATTCTAAAAGTATCATTAATCTTATTTTTTATTCTTCAATGATTCCTGTGCAGGATAGCACACCAGCCAAGAATAAAAGATCTCAAAGACATCAAGCTTTTCTCACTCCTACATGAAGGGCTCCTTTTTACAGCACAACATTAGTTCATCAACTGAGTTCAAATTTGGAGAGAGGACCACAAATGGAAGGAGAAGCACCCTCCAGAAGAGGAGGTGTGAAGTCTAGAAGATCAAGATCATTCTCTGGCCTCTTGGGTGGCTACCCTGGCATTTCTACAGGGCCAAGGAGCAGATTGGGGGAAGCTGAAGATGAAGAGGGGGAGGAGTTTGTGGAAGAGGAAGAGTCTGAGGATATTGAAGTGGCAGCTTCCTTGGAAGGTGCTCCTGAAGCTTCAGAGGCCCCAAATCTAGCCCTTTCTAATCAACCTGTTTTCTCTCAAGCTGAACCAAATTTTCTCAAGATGGTGGATTAAATGACTCAATTAATTGGAATAATAACTCAATCAATTACCCCAAGGGACAATCCAAGAGCCCCAGAATTCAAGACTCCATCCATGGAGGCACCTGATTCTTTTGTTGTACTAAAGCTTATAAATTGAGAGGAATTATTAAATCCTGTCAATTAATTTTCCATAATGACCAAGAAAACATCTTCTCTGACAAGGAGAAGATTCTTTACTCAAATTATTTTCTCACTGGTAGGGCTGGAGAATGGATTAAACCTTACCTCTCAAATATCTCCAATGAAGACCCATCTTGTGAGCCTGTGAGGTATGTATAACATACCCATAAGGCCACAAATAACTTTATACACAGTTAAAATTGTCTTCAACAGAATTTTTAATTGAATTTAAAATAAAAAATAACAAAAAATAAGTATAGCTTTTTTTTGGATAAACAAAGTTATAAATATTATGTCATTTTTGGATTCTACACCAAAAATAACCTAGGGTACATCCATAAGGTGTTATACCCAAAAACACTTATTTCTTGTGTTATTAGAAGATTTAAGAATCTCACAGTACTAATGTAACTTTTTTAACATTTTTTTAAAATTGTTAAATTTAAAGTTGCATAAGGTTAATGCAAACTTACCAAAATTTTAGTTAAAATTGAGGTGTGGTGTATATTTACTGAATTGGCTAAGGATTTGCCATACAGAATGTAAATCCTGGGTGAGCTCAATTTAAAAGGATTTAAAGCCATGGTATGGCTTTAAATAAATAAAAGGGCAAAATCCACGCTAAAAGGTGGGACAAAGGAAAAAGACCAAATAGAGCTGGGTTACCCAACTTTTTGGATCTGCAATGATTCAATTAAGGTTGTCCACCTGTATTGGAGGATTTTCAACCTTATTTAAACTTTAAGCTTAGACTTTGATCCAACCTTAAAGTTTAAACTGGTTTTATCCCAATTTGGACAGGAATTTCAAGCTGCCAAAGGGTAAATCCCAATATGTAGGCTTGGAATCAAGGTTTTAAGAACTGTCAAAGCTTAATCAAGCTTGAAAACCTTAAATAAGCTTAAAACTTTAAAGTTACAAGTATCAAAACCTTATTAAAAGCTAAGGTTTGGTGTGTATTGCTATTTTATGTGGAAAAATAGCAATAACTTCAAAAATTCATTAAAAATCTAGATCTTAATGGATTTGCTTGAAAGTTTCACACAATTTAAAATTTAATATTATCTATATATAAATTAAATTTTAAGTATCTTTTATAAATAAATTTCCTGGGTAATTAGCCTGGAAATTTACTCTTTTAATTAAGCTCAAAGAAAATTATGATTCATTTGAAAATTAATTAAAAATTGAGTTTAAGAGATTTCTGCTTGAAACTCTATTTTTAAATTGTTCATGTGATGAACTTCAATATAAATAAGTTTATTTATATTGAAAACTTGAAAAAAATTAGTTTAAATGAGGATTAAAGTCACATGGAGTTAAGAATAACACTGGTAACTTTAAATTGGAATTAGAAACAAGTTGCCTTAAGTTAAGAACTTTGTTTTTAAGTATGGTTTTTCAGTTTTGACCTGAGCACGCCTGCTATATTCATTATGAATCATGAGAGTTTCTCTGAAGACATAAAAAGAGTCTTTTCATCACTGTTTTTGTCCATCACTCATCATCAATCCAATCATATTAGAAATTTAAACAGGTAAAGTTTTATTATTTATAAAATCTTATTATTAAAGTAATTCTCAAGTTGTTTTATTCTTCATTAATTGTAAACTAAAGAATTGAAATCATAGAATTCAGATTATTGTTGTAATAATCAATAATATATTTTATATTATAAAATTATCATCTTAACTATATTTTAAAATCCACAAATTCCTCTTAAAAACTCTTTAATCTTAAATTTTATTAGAAAAAATTGTTTTATCTATAAAATTATTGATTTTAGGCGTGTTTTTAACTTATAATCATTATTTAATATAATAAATTTTGTTGTTTGACTTGTTGTATTAAATAAATATTATAAGTAAGTTTTTCTCTAAAGTTTTAGATTTTTTATCTAGTATTAGTTTTTTTATATAGAACTTTTATTCTATAAGAGTTATTTCTTCACAGTGTGTGCTATAATTCTTTTATAAATAATATTTATATTATTTATAAGTGGTTAATATTCATATTTCCATGTGTAATTGTCTCATTAAGAGCTTTACAATTCTTATTGTTATAGCTGTCAGTGACTATAACAATAATAGAATAATTATAATTTATTATAATTATTTTATTATTATTATTATTATTATATTTTTATAATAATAATAAAATTTATTTTTTTTATATAATTATTTTCAATAATTATATTTAAATTTGTGGTTATAATATTCTGTTATAATATATATTTCTACTGAGGACAGTCATAGTACTCTTGATTTTGCTACTATTATCAAGAGTTTCATAGACAAACCTTACATTTGGGGGCCTGGCCGTGATTTTAAACCAATTTTTGGGACATAAATCATATTCTAGACCTTATTTTACTGTTTTTTGACGTACAATTGCCATATTTATCTTAATATTGGCTTTTTTGAGACTTATTCCTTATAAATAATCTTTATAATATTAATAAAGTTATTTTTTTCTTCAGAATATTGTTTCAAACAATATACTATTGAGTGAATTGGAATCAATTTCTTTTGTCTAACTAGTGGCTTTTTCACATCACAGACTTGAAATTTATTCTTTGAGTTATTCTAGTATAAAGTGAATAATAATACAATTTTGATTAATTGACTTGTTAATTGCATAATTATTATTTCTTTAAAGAAAATAATAAATCAAATAAAAAATCTTTACTAAAAACATTTTTTTCTTTTATCTTAGCTATTTCTTTATTTTGACGTAATTTGCCATAAAATTACATTAAAACAACTGTATTTAATAAGTTGAGTTTATAAGTTTTTTTTATTATTTGATAAAAGAACTTATATTTTGAATTTTCTCTATTGTCTTCCATCAGAGAAAATTCTTCAGACTCTGAAACCTCAGAGTCCAGTATTGAAATTCAAACCAGCCCACCACCAAGGGGTTTGATAACCAAAGAGCCCTTTAAAGGTCCTGCAGGTGAATTCAATTGAATTTTACTCTATTTTTTATTAAAGTTGACGTGAAATGACTCCTACTAGAAGTGGAAGTAACTACTCCATCCAATCAAATGGATCTGGACCAGGACATTCCAGCCACAAATCCAAAAGGCAAGAATGTCTTCCCAGAGGAGAGGCACAAATGGAGGATGCCAGAACTTCCACCAGTTCCAAAAGGTTAGCCAGCACCTTTGAACCTCTTATTGAGAGTCCAGAAGCTGACATAACTGCTATTGCTGTTAGACCTGAACCTTTTCCAACAGGCAGCTGTGGAAATTTCTCAATCTCAATGGAAGAACTTGTTCTTGGCAGCAAAACAACAAGAGTGGGAACTTCTCCCAAGTCTTTGGATAGGCACCATGAACTCTTACCTTCAAGTGAAGAAGCTCATGGGGCCAGGAAAGACAGAAGACCTTCTGATGGGTTGGACACCCATGTCTGTCAAAGGACAAGTCCAACAGATAAAAGCTTGGTTGAAAAACCAAAGCATGTTATCAGAGGATCAGAAGAAGAAGTTGGCCCAAAGCAGGGAAAACAGGCCAGCGGAAGCTCCCCAAGCATCCACCAGCAAAAATCTGCCTCAACAAGTGCCAAACAAGCCCAAGCAAGCCCCCAAAATGAACCAAAAGGGCAAGCAAAAGGCAAAGGGAAAGGAAAAGCCCAAGTGGAACATGCCTTACCCTCAGAATTACAGAATCTCAAAGAAGGAAAAGACAGCCATGGACAATGTGTTCAATATGGCAAGAACCTTGATGGAATTCAAAAACAAGGAGGAGGAAAGATTGAACCAATCTTTTCCAAAGAAATAGAGCTTGTAAAAATTGTAACTCACTTTGAATCTTGTAATAAAGAAATTCTGGCAAAATTTAAAGCATTTGATTATGTCCAACAGAAGTTGGGTAATGAGATACTAAAAGTGAAAGAACAACAAAAGACCATTATTGGCCTTGAAAATTTTAACAAAGACAATATTGTGTCTTTGACGCCAATTTGTGAAAGACTTGAGTCTACAGTTACCTTACTCAATGAGCCAGATGAGAACTCAATCTCTTTTATAACTGGACAGTTAAGAGAATTGAAAATACAAGTTCAAAATTTGGAAAATTATACTGGTCACAATGCAGCTCTTTTTCAAGAACAATTGGAAAAAAGTGATAAAGCAAGACTTGAATTGAAAGAAGACATTCAATCAAGTATTAATAATGTATCAATAAAAAATGAATTGCCAAGGCAATCCACACCAATTCTTGACAGAAATGTTCTTAACTTGAATAATGATTTACATCATACAATTTCAAGTCATGATGTGGAAACTGCTTGCAATTTTAAGGACATTCCAAGATTAGAGGAATGGCCAACCTTCAGTGGTGAAGGAGAATATAATCATATGGAATTTATGAAAACAATTGATATGTTCAAAGAATACTTTAACATACCAGATGAATACATAAGTGCCAGATTACACTCATTATTTACCAAATCAGCAAAGAAGAGGTATTATAAAATGAGACAAGACCATGGTAAACATTCTTGGCCTTGGTGGAAAGAACAAATTATTTCCAAATGGGCAAATGATTCCTGGAGATTTAGAATGGAAAATTCTTTTGAAGAAGCCATTTTCAATATTGAAAGGGACCGGCCCATGACTTGGTTTCTTAAACAGAAGGACAGGTTAACTGCCCTTCATCCTGATATTTCTGAAACAATGGTACATAAAAGGATATTAAGAAAATGTGGTGGTGACCTTGAGCATGCTATAAGAAGCAGATGTATTGAGCCTTACTCTACAGAAGATCATATCAATGCTATGGAGGACATCACTACTAGAACAAAAATTGGAAGAAATTGGTCCAAAACCCCAATAGACAACAAGACTAGTGGGAAACCAATTTCAAAACCAAATAAACCACATGACAGACCTCCTTTGAAATGTCATAAATGTGGAAGCACATCTCATTTGGCAAACACTTGTCCAAAAAAGAACAGAGTCAATGAGATAAATGTTGAAAAAGGGGAAGACACAAAAGAAACTGATTCTGAGCCTTCAGAAGAAGAAGTATCAGAAGAACTTGGTATAGAAAATATTAATGTCTCTTTTGAAGTCACTCAGGTACATACTCACTTACCACAGTACAGTGATGAATGTATGGATCTCATACATGTGCAAGATGCCAAAATGCAAAAACCCAAACCTGCCAGAGGTAAAGGTTATACAGCTGGGTCATCTTGTATCACTAATATTGTGATAAATAACACAGAAGCCAAGATACATCTTGACTCAGGTGCTTTTTGCACTTGTGTTGGAAAAGATTATCTTGACAAAGTTTATACCAATTGGAAAGACAAATTAATGCCAATTGAAGGTATATCATTTAGCAGTGCTAGCCAAAATATGCACCCCTTGGGTATATTTGAAGCAGCAATCATATTTCCTCATCCTGCAGGAAGTATAAGACTGAAAGTTGAAACTGTTGTTATGAATAATTGTACTTCACAACACTTTATACTTGGGAATGATTATCTCAATATTTATGGTATTGATATTAATAATCATAAAGACAGGTATTTCACTCTAGGGGAAAATAAAAGACAAAAATTTGCTTTTCCTCTAGAAAAACGAGAAATTACTGTAATTAAACAAGTAAAAAATGTTAATAAGGAAAAATTTATGTCAAGTAAATTAATTGAAGCACAAATTAGTACTGAACTAACACTGGAAATGAAGGAAGAGCTTATTGAAACTTTATTTCAATACAGGGAAGCCTTTGCTTCAGATAATGAACCACTTGGGGCTATAAAATGCCATGAGGTGGACATTATGCTTAATGTGGAAAGGCCTTATCCGCCACTATTAAGAAGACCAGCTTACCCAGCTAGCCATAGGGCTAGAGAAGAATTAGAAAATCATATTAATGAACTAATGAAACTGGGAGTTCTTAGAAAGGTTGGACACAATGAGGAAGTAGAAGTCACAACTCCAGTAATCATTACTTGGCACAATGATAGGTCAAGGATGGTTGGTGATTTTAGAGCACTGGATACCTATACTATCCCAGACAGGTATCCAATCCCTAGAATTCATGAAACTTTGACTCAATTATCCAAAACAAGATTCATTACTTCCATGGATGCTCTAAAAGGCTTTCACCAGAATGTTTTGACACCTCATGCTAGGAAGTTATTGAGAATGATTGCTCATTGTCGTATTTATGAATATTTGAGGATGCCTTTTGGTATTAAAAATGCACCCTCTCATTACCAAATAATGATGAATACTATCTTCCCACATGAATTATCAGAGGGATGGTTAATCATTTATATTGATGACATTATCATTTGTTCAGAAACCTGGCAATTACATTTAGAGAGACTTTCATTAGTACTTAAGAAAATTCTACAAGTGAACATGAGAATATCTCTTAAAAAATGTAATTTTGGGTTTCATGAGTTAAATGCTCTAGGACATGTAGTCTCAGGACTAAGCATTGGTGTTGATAAGAACAAAGTGGCTGCAGTTTTACTGAAACAAATGCCCCAGAACAAAAAAGAAATGATGTCTTTCTTAGGGTTTTCCAGTTATTACAGGCAACACCTTAAAGATCTTGCAATCCATGCCAGATCATTATACAGAATTTGTGATCAACAAACTGTTTTTGAAATGACTCAGGAGAGAATTCAAGCATATGATAAAATCAAGTATGCCTTGACCAATGCACCATTATTACTGATGCCAGACTGGAAACTTCCTTTCAAGCTGTATATTGATGCATGTGGTGAAGGTCTAGGAGCTGCTCTTCATCAAGTTCAAATTGTCAATGACAAGCCTTATGAAGGTCCAATTTGTTTTATTTCAAGACAAATTAAATCTACTGAGGCCAGATATGGAGCTAGCCAAATGAGGTTCCTTTGCCTTGTTTGGGCTCTGTAAAAACTTCATTACTATCTTGATGGTAGTGTGTTTGAAGTAATTACTGATTGTAATGCAGTAAAATCACTTCTTAACATGAAAACTCCGAACAGACACATGTTAAGATGGCAGATTGCTATACAGGAGTATAGAGGCAATATGAACATAGTACATAAAGCTGTAAATATTCACAAGAATGCTGATGGCTTAAGTAGATGGGCATTAACCAATACACCTGAAAATCTTGCCTATGTTCCTACAAGTGCAGAACCTCAAATCCCAATTGAAGGAATTAACATCACAGATGTGGGAACAGAACTCTTTGAGGAAGTTAGAGAAAGCTATAAGAAAGATAAAAATTGCCATATACTTACTGCTCTACTTGACAAAGATTGCAAAGATGCAGCATTGGCTAATTCTCTGGATGATCTTTGGAAAACATCTTATGATAATGGAAGATTCCATTTGTTTGATGGTATACTATATCATAGATCTAAACACACATGTGTCATGGTCCTATGTAGTAGAATGTTGATTAACACAATACTACTAGAATGCGCTGATAACATTTACTCTGGACATATGTCTGAAGACAGAACAATGGAAAGAATTAAGACATGTGCCTGGTGGCCATCTTGGAGAAAAGATGTCATTGAGTACTGTCATAGCTGTGATAGATGCCAGAAAGCCAATAAAGCTACTGGTAAAAGATTTTGTCTGATGATCCATATCCAAGAACCAAGTACCCCATGGGAAGTGGTTCACATGGATTGGGTAACCACATTACCACCTGGAGGTAATAAAAGTTACAATGCATGTCTTGTTATTGTAGACAGATATAGCAAAACACGAATCTTTTTACCATGTCACAAAGATGACACAGCTATGGATACAGCTCTTTTGATCTGGAATAGAGTAATATTCCATACTGGTCTCTTTAAAAACATCATTAGTGACAGAGACCCAAAATTCACATCAGCCTTATGGACTAATTTACATAGGCTTTTGGGTACAAAATTATCATTCTCAACAGCATACCATCCACAAACAGATGGGTTGGCAGAAAGATTGATTCAAACAGGACATGATCAGAAAATTTTGTGCTTATGGCCTGGAGCTTAAAGATTCTGATGGCTTTACCCATGATTGGTGTACTCTTATAACAGCATTGGAATTAGCCTACAAGACTTCCATCCATGCTTCAACAGGCAAGACCCCTGCAATGTTGAAAAAGGATGGAACCCCAAACTTCCAATTGATACTTTGAAGAAAGATCTGGTTGACATTCATCCAACTGCTTCAAGCTTTAAGCTATTGCTTGATAAAGTGAGACATCATGCAAATCAAAGCATGAATGATGCCTTTGAATATGCTAAGCAGAAATGGGATAAAAGTCAAAAAACCCCAGAGTTCAAAGCAGGGGACTTAATACTAGTTTCAACCTTGAAATTTAATAATATTAAAGGTCCAAAGAAATTAAAAGATTCCTTCGCAGGACCATTTATTATTAAAGCCCTTCATGGGACAAATGCAGTACAAGTAGAACTGTCAGGAGAACTGGAAAATAAACATCCAACATTCCCTGTCAGTCTAGTAAAGCATTACACTTCAAGTGATAAGGAATTATTTCCTTTAAGGAATGAAACACCCTTAGAGGTACCCCCACTAGATCTGAGTGAGGAGAAAAAGGTACTAAAAGTCTTGAAAGAAAGAAGACTTAGGGGGAAAAATGAAAGAGAATACTTAGTCAGGTATAAAAATCCACAACATGAAGATGGGTGGATTGTAGAAAACAAAATACCTGATTCCCAAAAGTTTCTCAGAAGATCCATACATGAGAGAAGACCAATTGCTCAATAAAAAGTTTGAATTGTGTGCTTTAAATACTTAAAAGTATAAGTAGAGAGGTTGGACAGCGGATTATACCCCCCCAAATAACTTGGGGGTAAACTACAAAAGAAAAATTGTGGTACAATTTCTTTTTGGTGGTAGGGAATGTGAGCCTGTGAGGTATGTATAACATACCCATAAGGCCACAAATAACTTTATACACAGTTAAAATTGTCTTCAACAGACTTTTTAATTGAATTTAAAATAAAAAATAACAAAAAATAAGTATAACTTTTTTTTGGATAAACAAAGTTACAAATATTATGTCATTTTTGGATGCTACACTAAAAATAACCTAGGGTACATCCATAAGGTGTTATACCCAAAAACACTTATTTCTTGTGTTATTAGAAGAATTAAGAATCTCACAGTACTAATGTAACTTTTTTAACATTTTTTTAAAATTGTTAAATTTAAACTTAAATAAGCTTAAATTTAAATTTGCATAAGGTTAATGCAAACTTACCAAAATTTTAGTTAAAATTGAGGTGTGGTGTATATTTACTGAATTGGCTAAGGATTTGCCATACAGAATTTAAATCCTGCGTGAGCTCAATTTAAAAGGGTTTAAAGCCATGGTATGGCTTTAAACAAATAAAAGGGCAAAAACCATGCAAAAAGGTGGGACAAAGGAAAAAGACCAAATAGAGCTGGGGTACCCAGCTTCTTGGATTTGCAATGATTAAATTAAGGTTGTCCACCTGTATTGGAGGATTTTCAACCTTAGTTAAACTTTAAGATTAGACTTTGATCCAACCTTAAAGTTTAAACTGGTTTTATCCCAATTTGGACAGGAATTTCAAGCTGCCAAAGGGTAAATCCCATTATGCAGGCTTGAAATCAGGGTTTTAAGAACTGTCAAAGCTTAATCAAGCTTAAAAACCTTAAATAAGCTTGAAACCTTAAAGTTACAAGTATCAAAACCTTATCAAAAGCTAAGGTTTGGTGTGTATTTCTATTTTACGTGGAAAAATAGCAATAACTTCAAAAATTCATTAAAAATCCAAATCTTAATGGATTTGCTTGAAATTTTCACACAACTACAATTTAATATTATTTATATATAAATTAAATTTTAAGTATATTTTATAAATAAATTTCCTGGGTAATTAGCCTGGAAATTTACTCTTTTAATTAAGCTCAAAGAAAATTATGATTTCTTTAAAAATTGATTAAAAATTGAGTTTAAGAGATTTCTGCTTGAAACTCTATTTTTAAGTTGCTCATGTGATGAACTTCAATATAAATAATTTTATTTATATTGAAAACTTAAAAAATAATTAGTTTAAATGAGGATTAAAGTTACATGGAGCTAAGAATAACACTGGTAACTTTAAATTGGAATTAGAAACAAGTTACCTTAAGCTAAGAACTTTGTTTTTAAGTATGGTTTTTCAGTTTTGACCTGAGCACGCCCTCTATATTCATTATGAATCATGAGAGCTTCTCTGAAGACATAAAAAGAGTCTTTTCATCACTGTTTTTGTCCATCACTCATCATCAATCAAATCATATTAGAAATTTAAACAGGTAAAGCTTTATTATTTATAAAATCTTATTATTAAAGTGATTCTTAAGTTATTTTATTCTTTATTAATTTTAAATTAAAGAATTGAAATCATAGAATTCAGATTATTGTTGTAATCATCAATAATATATTTTATATTATAAAATTATCATCTTAAATATCTTTTAAAATCCACAAATTCCTCTTAAAAACTCTTTAATCTTGAATTTTATTATAAAAAATTGTTTTATCTTTAAAACTATTGATTTTAGGCGTTTCCTTAACTTATAATCATTATTTAATATGATAACTGTTGTTGTTTGACTTGTTGTATTAAATAAATATTATAAGTAAGTTTTTCTTTAAAGTTCTATATTTTTTTATCTAGTATTAGTTTTTTTTATATAGAATTTTTATTCTATAATAGTTATTTCTGCACAGTGTGTGTTATAATTCTTTTATAAATAATCTTTATATTATTTATAAGTGGTTAATATTCATATTTCCACGTGTAATTGTCTCATTAAGAGCTTTACAATTCTTACTGTTATTACTGTCAGTGGCTATAACAATAATAGAATAATTATAATTTATTATAATTATTATTATCATTTTTATTATTATATTTTTATAATAATAATTAAATTTATTTTTTTTATATAATTACTTTTAATAATTATATTTAAATTTTTGGTTATAATATTTTGTTATATTATATATTTCTACTGAGGAAAGTCATAGTACTCTTGATTTTGCTAATATTATCAAGAGTTTCATAGACAAACCTTACACATCTTATCTCCTCAATAGCTAAAAGCTGTTTAAAACACAGCTATTCACTCTGTTTGGTGATCCCAATGAATTAAGGAAAGTGGAACAAGAGCTGGAAAATCTCAATATGAAAGAAAGTAGTCAAGTCTCTTTGTACATAGCAGGTTTCAGAAGTTTAATGTCAAGAATTGGATATTGGGGGAAAGGGCTTATAATCATTTTTATAGAAGAGGCGTGGCATCAAGACTATTGGACCAGTTAGCTTCTCACCCTGAAAGGTTTGATAGCCTTCAAGAACTCATAGATATTACTTTGGAGTTAGATACCAGCTACCATTAGAGGAAGAAGGAAAAGGGTAGTCATCAAGAGAAGAAGCCTTCAGTCACTGGATCCCATTCCTTCAGGCCTCTTCAAGATTAATCCTCCAAGAAGAGCAAGGAGGGGAAGAATCTTCAAGATTCAAAGGAGAAGCCTCATGCTTATCTCCTCAGTAAGGACAATAAAATAAATGGTTCTGAAAAGGAGATTAGGATTAAAGAAGGCTCATGCACTTATTGCGGTGGAAAGAACCCAATTGAGAAATTCTTCAAGAGGTCTCAGAATAGGCCAGGGTCATCAATAGGGCTCCCTAGAAAGAAGTAAAAACACTGAATTTGAATCATGATTTGCTTAATGGTTCCCACTTATTTCCTTCAAGAGCACAATTGTGCACTCTGAATACTAGTGTCAAGAAATCTTTGAAATTTCTTATTTTTCTTCTATCTCTGATTTTTTATAGTATTCTCATTGATTCTGGTGCTAAAAACTCTTTTATTGCAAATAATTTTTTTCTCAAGTACTCATTGAGCATGTCAGAACTCACTAAAAAATATTCTTCTTTTCATTTTGGATTCAAATGAATCCACTTCATTGTTCATCACTCACCAAGTGGGTTGTGGACTTGCCTTCTTTCCCAAGCTTTGAATGGGAATTTTATTGGGCTATGATTTCCTTTACCATTTTAATCCCATTATTAATTGGAAAAATGGATTCATCACCTATGATTCTAGTCATAAGGATTCTAGTAGTATCTATCTTCTACCAGTAATGACTTTGCCACTGCTGTCATGAGTGTTTCTCTGGTTGGTGAGCTTAAGACACCTTCCATTCCTTCTTTTGTACATATCTGTTCCATCATGCCCTCTCAGCCATTCCTTCCATCAGGAGATGAAGTCTTCCAAGAGATAAAAGATGTTGAAGAAGATTTTCTTCACTTCATTTCTTTCAAGGGGATATGGACCTCCCTCCTTTATTCTTTCATGCCTCCCTGGAGGAGCAGTGGGATGAGGAGGAAGTGTCAGAAGAAATTGAAGCTGGGCTGAAGGTAGTTCCTCCTGTTTATCATCAATATTTGGATGTATTCTCCAAGGTGAAAGGAGAGAAACTTTCTCCACACCATGCCTGTGATCATCATATTGAACTGGAGGGTCTTCTACCTCCAGTTTTTGTTATCTAATAACTATAAAATAAAGAGTCAGAAATAATGCAGGCCTACATTTCAGAGAATGTAGGGAAATTTTTCATCAGGCCAAGTTCATCTTTAACAGGAGCACCTGTCCTTTTTTTCAAAAAAAGGATGGTCACCTTTGTTTGTGTGGTGAATACTTCAAACACAATTCTGTCACTAGGACAAACAGGTATCCTGTTCCACCAATGAATCAGCTTCTTACTGTCTTTAATTGTTCCACTATCCTCTCCAAGATAGATCTGCATGGTGCTTATAATTTCCTGATAATTAAAGAGGGTGATGAGCACTTAACTGCCTTTAGAATCAAATATGGTAGTTATGAGTATTTGGTTATGCCATTTAGCTTGACAAATGCTCCTTCTTCATTCCAAAATATTTTGAATGATATCCTCTCAGACTCTTTTGGATATTGGTGTTGTAGTCTACTTAGATGGTATTATGGTCTTCTTTAGTTCTGAGGAGGAACATGTCGAACATGTGGCCTCTGTCCTCCAAAGACTGAGGGAAAATGATATTTTTTCTAAAGCCTCAGAATGTGTATTCCATGCCTCAAGTGTGGGATACTTGGGCTATGTTGCTGGAAATGATGGCCTCAATATGGATTCTTCAAAATTCAGCGAATTCTCAATTGGCCTCAGCCCAAAAACATCAAGCAATTTCAATCCTTTCTTGGCTTTTCCAGTTTTTGTTGTTGCTTCATTAAAAATTATTCCAAAAAATCTCTGCTCTCACTTCCCTCATTAAAAAATATTCTCCCTTTATCTTCAATGAGGAAGCTGTTAGTCAGTTTCAAATAATTGAAGAAGCTTTCACCACTGCTCCTATCCTTTCCCATATCCATCCTTCCCTACAGAATATTGTAGAGACTGATGCTTCTGATTATTCCTTGGGTGCTTTACTGAGTCAGGTGAATGACTCAGGAAAGAGTACCATTGCATTTGATAGTCACAAACTTCTCCAAGCTGAGCTCAACTACGAAATTAATGACCAGGAACTCCTTTTAATAGTTTGGGCTCTGAAGTTCTGGAGAGCTTTTCTTCTTTCTCTTTCTAAACCTTTTGGAGTCTTGACATAGCACTATTCCCTCAAATATTTTATTTCTTCTAAAGTACTTACTCTTAGTTAAGCCTGTTGGGTTGAATTTCTCTCTGAACTGGCCTTTTCTATCACTTACTGCCCAGGAAGACTGGCCAATTTACCAGATGCCTTGTAATTCTGGGACAGTGTGTACCCAGAGAGGGGGGTTGATTACATCAGCAATAATAATCAGAATTCTCATCAAGTCCTTAAGAAAAATTAAATTAAAGAATCACAATTTTTCTCAAACAAAGTTGAAATTTTCTCACATCTAGTGGATCAAATTCAGAAATTAGTATGGCAAGAAAAATAATAGAAGGAAATACTCAAGAAATTAGAAAGAGGTGGATCAGTCTCAGATTATTCTCTTAAACCTCAAGCCAAATTTTTTATTATTCAAGGATGGAGTAGTTTTGTCAAGCAATAATGAGCTTCAATTGAATATTCTTTAAAAGCATCATGACTCACCATTTGCTTTTAATCTTTGCCAGGAGAAGACCCTCAAGCTCATCAAGAGGGATTTTTATAGGGCTGGTATGAATCAAATCATAAAGGACTATGTGTCCTAATGTCAGAAATGTTCAATAAACAAGAACATTCACCATAAGAAGTTTGAATTACTCAAGCCTCTTCAAATTCTATCCGGTCCTTGGAATTCATTATCAATGTACTTTATAATACAATTGCCCTTGTGTGAGCCTTAGAGGTAATTTCATATACCCAAAAGACCACAAATATAAAAAATAACATATTAATATAAATAAAATAAATTTATTTATATTATTAAAATAAAAAACAAAATATAAATATAAAATTATATTAAAAATAAAAAATTAATTATAATTTAAAAATAAAAAATACATTAAATTTTGTAAATATAAAATTACATTTATACTTGAAAAAATTAAGTAAAAATGAAATTTTAACAAAATTGTGAAAAAATAAATAAATTTGGAAAAAAGTTAAATAAAATTTATTATAACTTTTTATCCAATAAATAAACATATAAAATTTATTTCACCATTGGATTCCTCATAAAAAATCAGGTGGGGTCACCTCTGAGTGAAATTCTTGTAACTCAACTCTAAATAAGCTTAAATTAAGTTTTTAGTATTTTCAATACAAAAGTTGAAAATCCTCAAAACCTTAATTTAATTCACACCACATGTGGTGTTAACCATCAATTTTTGTGTTAAAATTGAGGTGTTGTGTTTAGTTTAGAAGTTATGAGGAATTGAAGTATTTTCAATTGAATTCAATTGAAATGTCAAAATGTGTGCGTGTATTACATAAGTGAACTTTGATTTACATATGAGGTGTCAATTATTACTGTATTGTACTGTACAATTAAATTGAATTACATATGTAAATTATAAGTATAATACATGATGAGGAATTAAAGGAAAAATAAATTGGAAAGATTAAATTTGGGGGGGAAAAGGAACTCCAGCTCTAAGGGGGAGATAGACCCCCAAAATCCTTGCTGACAGGCGTGGGATGTCAAAATTCACGCAAAAGTTCATCACTTTTGGCCTGGAATTGAGTTACAGGGTCTGTGGACTCAATTGATGATGAGGTTTTGATACCAACTGGGGTAGTTTTAGCTGTTGCCAAGAGGGTAAAACTACCCTTAAGATAAAACCATCATAGTAAAAATAGTTTTAACTGGTTTCTACGTCTCTGAAACACATTCTGACGTGTTTTGAGGGCTCTAGGCCTGGTATTGCTATAGTAATGGCTGATTTAAGGGTCTAAAATGGCTAAAAATGGCTAAAAATGGCTTAAACCAGCCCTTTTTGGTCTAAACCAGGGTTCAATGATGCCATAATTGGCTTTTCTGTTGTCAGACTGTTTTTCACGACTGACAAGAGTAAATTTTACTTTTGGAGTAAGAGAATTGATGGCTATAAAAGAATGTCTTCTTTGCCCCACTTTTCTCTTCATGTTAGAATCTTTTCCTTTTATTAATTAGTTTAAAACTGTTAAACCAATCAATCAAAGATTCCAGCCACCACTTTTTAATCATTTTAATCCTTTTAACCACATGAAAAAATCATTATAATCATTGTTTGTAACTCTTATAATCATTTTTACCCCTGAACCATCCCAAAAGTGAATTAAAGCATCTTTCATCACTGTAAACTTTGTCACTTTGTTTCCAAATTCACTCTGGTCACTTTTGGGCGTGTTTTCTCTTTAATATTCTTTTTAAAGACTTTGTTCTTTAATTAATTGCTTGCAGCTCTTTGCTCAATTAATTCCAATTGAAATTGCTCTTGAAGAAATTTCTTTTGTAGCCTTAAAATATCTCTTGTAGAGTATTTTTTGGATAAATCTTTATTGTTGGTAAAACAATAAATTTTTATATTATTGTTTTATACTAATAAATTTATAACCAATAAAATTGGCGTGTTTTCTCTTAAAAATAATATTTCATATTATTTTTAACTGGATTTTACCTTATACAAATTTTGAGGACAGGAAAAGTACTTGATTTTTAATCAAAGTTTCATATCCACACCTTACATTTGGGGGCCCAGCCGTGATATTTTACCTGTGACATATTTTTTACTCTTTTTTACTCTTTTTTCTTATATTGAAAAATTTAAAAACATATAAAAAAATACTTATAATTCAAAAAATCCATAAAAAATAACTTTTTTTTCATATTATAAGTGAGGCTTATATTTTTATTTCTTTTTTGAAATAACCTTTTTACTTAATTAATTGGCTTTCTCATTAATTTTAGTGTCTGACAACGTGGTAAGACAAGAAAACATTGAACCAGCCTCAACAGTAACCAGCGTTATCCCTGCCAGTACTGTTAATTCTGATCATAATAGTACTGTTATTGTGACTCAAAATAACCAACCTGAACCAATATCTTCTGAATTAATTAACTTGGAAATAAGTAATACTCTTCAGAAGGCTAAGAATTTGGCCAATAGTAAGTTTTTGACGTAAAAATACTATTTTAAGCCTTTTTTAACCATAATTATGCCTTCAACCAGATCAGGAGCCAGCTACAACCCCTCAAGCAGCTCCCAAAAAGGTAATAGACGTGATTATGGCAGAGGCCAATCAGGTACAGAAGGAAAAGGGTCAGTTGATGACTTCCAAACAACTAAAATGGGTCATTCTGAAGCCGATAATACCATTTTACCTTCAAAAAGAGCTGACACCGCCACAACAAGCCTCTGTGGACATATACAAAGCCAGCCACAATGCATACAACAATGCACTCCAATTCAAGGAGTACCAGATCCTTGCAGACCTGTGGAAGAATTGCATGAATTCTTACCTGACAGTAAGAAAATTCTTGGGCCATCCCAACACTTGCAAATTGCTCAATGGATGGCATTCATTGATGGAGAAGAAAAACATGATGCTTTTGACACTGGAATGGAGGAAAAACAACCCTCCACCACCCAAACCAGTGCCAAAAACAGCCCCAGTGGCCAGCAGCAGCAATTCCAACGTGAAAAGGCAGCCACAAGCTCCAAACAAGGGCAAAGGGAAGGCACCAGCCCCAAAACCTTACAGCCAGGGCTACAGAATCCCAAAGATTCAGCAGGATTCCATGGAAAATGTATTTCAGATGGCCAGAACCATGATGGAATTACAGAAGAAGGAGGAAGCCAGATTAAGGTTCCAGAAATGATTTCTGACATATTTGATTCCATCCCAGAGTTGTATAATGCTATAAATGACATGAAAAAACATCTTTCTGATAAAAATGACACCATTTGTAACAACATTAAAACAAACAACCTGAGTCTGTGCCAAATTAATGAAACACTTATGTGTTTTGAAAAAGCTTTAAGAACAATTAAAAATTCCAATAATGATAATTCTTCTAATAAAATAAATGAACAATCTGCCATTATTAAAGAATTAACAGATAAATATTCTAAATTCAATATTGATGAAATAACTGAAACAAGAATTAAACAAGCCATAAATATTATCAAAACAGATAACAAGAAAGTCCTTGATGACATTTCAAATTCATTTACTGAAGTAAAGACATATACCATTGCCTTGAAAAAGTGTTTTGATACTTCACAAGAAGAAGTATCAAAATTATCAATGAAATTGAATCAAGTCACTGCTGATAATACAAGACAGACAGAGTTATGGCAAGAACTTACACATAAAGAAGAAATGTATAAAATTGAAGTAATAAATTTAATACAAAGCTTCCAACATGAATACAGAAATTCCCAAAGGTGTAGCAACAGTAAAATGAATGACATTGAACAAATACTGAACACCTTACCAAGAATGTCTACACCTCTAAATCAAAATGAGGGCACAAGAATTTCAAATCCACAAGTATTGGATCCTGATAATTCACAATTAAAAAATGAATTATCCACTTCTTTTCATAACTTGGAACCATCAATGGCCCAAGCACTCTTGAAAGAAGTGCCAAAACTTAAAGAATGGCCCCACTTCAATGGTGAAGGAGAGTATGACCATATGGAATTCATTAGAGGTATTGACATGATCAAAGAGGATTTTGAATTACCAGACAGATTGGTAACAGCCAGGTTTAACACCTTGTTTACCAGATCAGCTCACAGATGGTACATCAAAATAAGACAAGCACATGGACACCAGAGTTGGACTTGGTGGAAAACCCAAATCATCAACAAATGGGCAAATGATGCTTGGAGGTTTAAAGTTGAAACAGCCTTTGAATCTGCCAAATTTAATGCTGATAAAGACAAAGCTTTACCATGGTTTTGCCAACAGAAGGACAGATTAACAGCATTATATCCTGACATGTCAGAATTTATGATCCATAGAAAAATTCTGAGACAATGTGGGGGTGACTTAGAGCATGCTGTCAAAAGCAGGACTACTGAACAATCTTCAGCAGAGGATATCATCAATATACTAGAAGAAGTAACCACCAGAACCAAAATTGGTTCTAGTAGGGTGAATCTTAAAACAAAGTTTAATACACCTTGGAAAGATTCTGTGGACAAAAACCCCAAAGAAAATTCTAGTAATATTAAATATAAACCTGCAGATACAGTCAGAAAATGCCATATTTGCCAAAGCACACCCATTTAGCCAATACATGTCCAAAAAGGGGGAAAATCAATGAAATTGACATTGAAAAGGGACCAGATGTTGAAAAAGAAGACATAATTGAAGACAATTCAGATGATAAGTAATCCATATTTTCTGAATCTTCAAAAGATATAGAAAATATCAATGCCACTTTTGACATCATGGAATCTTATTCCCACTTACCACAATTGAGAAATGGTCAAGTTGATTTATCAAAAGTTCAAGATGCACAACTTATGAAAACAAAACCAAACAGAGGAAAAGGTTATAAAGCTGGTAACTCCTGTATAACAGAAGTGGTGATTGACAACAAGCCCACTAAACTTTTGCTTGACCCAGGAGCCTTCTGCTCTTGTGTTGGAAAATCTTTTCTTAAGACTTGTGTACCAAATTTTGAAGACCAATTGTTACCAATTGATGGTATAAAATTCAACAGTGCAAGTAACCCAATGAAAGCATTGGGAATCTTTGAGACCAATGTCATATTCCCACACATAAATGGGAATTTAAGGATCACAGTTGAATTTGTTGTTATGGAAAATTGCTCTAGTACCCATTTTATATTGGGAAATGACTATTTGATCATGTATGGGATAGATTTACATAATAACAAAGACAGATACTTTACAATTGGGGACAATAAGCGCCAGAAATTTGCCTTTTTACCATTTAAAAGACAAATTACAGTAAACAAAGTATCACCAGTCAACTTAGAGTTAGAAAAATTCAAGTCTGAACAGTTAAATGAGGCTGAGATAAGCCTTCATCTGACTGATAAACAAGAAAATGAACTTTCTTCCCTTTTGTATGACCACAAAGGAGCATTTGCTAAAGACAAAGAACCTCTGGGAGCATTATTGGTCATGAAGTTGACATCATTCTTAACATTGAGAGACCTTATCCACCACTCTTAAGAAGACCTGCTTATCCAGCAAGTCCAAAATCAAGAGAAGCTCTAGAAATTCATATCAAAGAACTTCTAGACCTTGGTGTAATAAGAAAAGTAGGCCACAATGAGGAAGTAGAAATAACTACACCAGTCATAGTGGCGTGGCATAATGGAAAATCTAGAATGGTTGGGGACTTTAGAGCTCTGAACACTTACACTGTTCCAGACAGATACCCAATACCAAAAATCCAAATTGCCCTTACTCAAATATCTCAAGCAGTGTATATAACCACTATGGATGCCCTTAAAGGATTCCATCAAAATGTGGTAACACCAAGAGCAAGAAAATACTTGAGAATTATTGTTCATTGTGGAGTGTATGAATACTTAAGGATGCCCTTTGGTATCAAAAATGCACCTTGACACTTCCAAAGAATGATGAATGAAATCTTCCCTGAAGAACTCTCAGAGGGATGGTTAATCATTTACATTGATGACATTATTATCTGTTCAAAGAATTGGGAGGAGCACATGTACAGATTATCAAGAGTTTTGACAAAAATCCAATCAGTAAACATGAAAATCTCCTTGAAGAAATGTCATTTTGGATTTAAAGAACTTAAGGCACTAGGACATGTTGTATCTGGTTTGTCCCTTGGAATTGATAAAAACAAAGTTGCAGCAGTATTGTTAAAACCCATGCCTCAGAATAAGAAGGAAATTCAGTCATTCTTAGGTTTTGCAGGATATTACAGGCAACACATTAAAGATTTTGCATCCATAGCAAGACCACTTTATAAGTTGTGTGACAAAGACACAGTATTTGAGATGACTGTTGACAGAGTCAAAGCTTTTGAATCTCTAAGAGAAGCATTGACCACTGCTCCACTCCTACTGATGCCAGACTTTAAATTGCCTTTCAAACTGTATATTGATGCATGAGGGGATGGACTAGGTGCTGCACTTCACCAAGTTCAGATCATAAATGACAAACCTGTAGAAGGACCAATATGTTTCATATCCAGGCAAATCAAACCAACTGAAGCCAGATATGGAGCAAGTCAAATGGAATGTCTATGCCTTGTCTGGGCCTTGGAGAAATTGAACTATTTCTTAGAGGGATGTGTTTTTGAAGTGATAACAGATTGTACAGCTGTGAAATCACTTTTGAACATGAAAACACCTAACAGACACATGCTCAGATGGCAAATAGCCATACAAGAATACAGAGGCAACATGACTATTGTTCAGAAGGATGGGAATATTCATAAGAATGCAGATGGACTAAGCAGATGGCCATTAACAAATAACATTGATAATCCTGCTTATGTTCCAGAAGAAGCTTCACCACAAATTCCAATAGAAGGAATAAGTGTTACAGACTTGAACACCACCTTCTTTGAAGAAGTCAGAAATAGTTACACTCAAGATAAGAATTGTAGCATCTTATGCCAATTACTTAACAAAGACTGTAAAGACAACTCTCTAATACATGCCTTGGATGAAGTATGGAGAAAATCTTATAATGAAGGAAGATTTCACCTACTGGATGGTATAATTTACCACAGAACCAAGCACACATGTGTCATGACAGTTGTAGACAGGTCATTAATCAATCTTGTACTGAAAGAATGCCATGATAGTCCCTTTTCAGGACATCTTTCTGAAGACAGAACAAGAGAGAAAGTGAAGACCTGCATATGGTGGCCAATGTGGCAAAAAGATGTTGCAGAGTATTGCAAAACCTGTGACAGATGCCAAAAGGCAAATAAATCCACTGGCAAAAGACTTGGAAATATGATGAAAATCCAAGAACCAAACAGACCTTGGGAAATTGTCCATATGGATTGGGTAACTGGCCTACCACCAGGAGGAGACAGGAGCTATAATGCTTGCCTAGTAATTGTGGACAGATTCGGTAAAACTCCAATCTTTTTACCATGTCACAAAGATGATACAGCCATGGATACAGCTCTTCTGATATGGAATAGAGTAGTGTCATGGACTGGGATATTTACAAATATCATCAGTGATAGAGATCCCAAATTCACTTCAGCACTATGGACAAATCTTCACCAATTATTTGGCACTAAACTGTCTTTCTCTACAGCCTACCACCCACAAACTGATGGCCTGGCTGAAAGAATGATCCAAACCTTAGAGGACATGGTGAGAAGATTTTGTGCATATGGCCTTGAATTCAAAGTTGTGATGGATTTACCCATGATTGGTGTACTCTGTTACCAGCACTGGAATTAGCATATAAAACATCAATCCATGCTAGTACCAATCAGACTCCTGCTATTCTAGAAAAAGGATGGAACCCCAAGTTACCCCAAGACTCCTTGAGGAAAGACTTAATTGAAATACATCCCACAGCTGCTAGCTTCAAAGGAATGCTAGACAAAGCTAGAAAGCATGCAGTAAGATGCATGGAGGACTTCTTTGCATATGCTAAAGACAAATGGGATAAATCTCATGCAACTCCAGATTTCAAAGTGGGGGACCTAGTTCTTGTATCCACCACTAACTTCAATAACATCAAGGGATGTAAAAAGTTGAAAGACTCCTTTGCAGGACCTTTTGTGATTAAAGCCCTCCATGGAGAAAATGCTGTTGAAGTAGAGTTATCTGAAGAACTTAGCAATAAGCACCCTACATTTCCAGTGAGCTTGATAAAACCATATAAATCTAGTGATGCTGAGAAATTTCCCTTGAGGAATAAAGTTCCCCAAGTTATACCTCCTATTGAGACATCTGGTACTAAGAAAATAACCAAAGTTCTTAAAGAAAGGAAATTAAGAACCAAGAAAGTAAGGGAATACCTTGTTAGGTACAGTGACCCAACTTGTGAAGATGAATGGTTAGAAGAAAAAGATATACCAGAAGCTACCAAACTCCTGAGGAGATTCAGACACACTAGAAACACCAATATTACAAAGTAATATTCTTTTTTAGGGGGAGGGAATGTGAGCCTTAGAGGTAATTTCATATACCCAAAAGACCACAAATATAAAAAATAACATATTAATATAAATAAAATAAATTTATTTATATTATTAAAATAAAAAACAAAATATAAATATAAAATTATATTAAAAATAAAAAATTAATTATAATTTAAAAATAAAAAATACATTAAATTTTGTAAATATAAAATTACATTTATACTTGAAAAAATTAAGTAAAAATGAAATTTTAACAAAATTGTGAAAAAATAAATAAATTTGGAAAAAAGTTAAATAAAATTTATTATAACTTTTTATCCAATAAATAAACATATAAAATTTATTTCACCATTGGATTCCTCATAAAAAATCAGGTGGGGTCACCTCTGAGTGAAATTCTTGTAACTCAACTCTAAATAAGCTTAAATTAAGTTTTTAGTATTTTCAATACAAAAGTTGAAAATCCTCAAAACCTTAATTTAATTCACACCACATGTGGTGTTAACCATCAATTTTTGTGTTAAAATTGAGGTGTTGTGTTTAGTTTAGAAGTTATGAGGAATTGAAGTATTTTCAATTGAATTCAATTGAAATGTCAAAATGTGTGCGTGTATTACATAAGTGAACTTTGATTTACATATGAGGTGTCAATTATTACTGTATTGTACTGTACAATTAAATTGAATTACATATGTAAATTATAAGTATAATACATGATGAGGAATTAAAGGAAAAATAAATTGGAAAGATTAAATTTGGGGGGGAAAAGGAACTCCAGCTCTAAGGGGGAGCTAGACCCCCAAAATTCTTGCTGACAGGCGTGGGATGTCAAAATTCACGCAAACGTTCATCACTTTTGGCCTGGAATTGAGTTACAGGGTCTGTGGACTCAATTGATGATGAGGTTTTGATACCAACTGGGGTAGTTTTAGCTGTTGCCAAGAGGGTAAAACTACCCTTAAGATAAAACCATCATAGTAAAAATAGTTTTAACTGGTTTCTACGTCTCTGAAACACATTCTGACGTGTTTTGAGGGCTCTAGGCCTGGTATTGCTATAGTAATGGCTGATTTAAGGGTCTAAAATGGCTAAAAATGGCTAAAAATGGCTTAAACCAGCCCTTTTTGGTCTAAACCAGGGTTCAATGATGCCATAATTGGCTTTTCTGTTGTCAGACTGTTTTTCACGACTGACAAGAGTAAATTTTACTTTTGGAGTAAGAGAATTGATGGCTATAAAAGAATGTCTTCTTTGCCCCACTTTTCTCTTCATGTTAGAATCTTTTCCTTTTATTAATTAGTTTAAAACTGTTAAACCAATCAATCAAAGATTCCAACCACCACTTTTTAATCATTTTAATCCTTTTAACCACGTGAAAAAATCATTATAATCATTTTTTGTAACTCTTACAATCATTTTTACCCCTGAACCACCCCAAAAGTGAATTAAAGCATCTTTCATCACTGTAAACTTTGTCACTTTGTTTCCAAATTCACTCTGGTCACTTTTGGGCGTGTTTTCTCTTTAATATTCTTTTTAAAGACTTTGTTCTTTAATTAATTGCTTGCAGTTCTTTGCTCAATTAATTCCAATTGAAATTGCTCTTGAAGAAATTTCTTTTGTAGCCTTAAAATATCTCTTGTAGAGTATTTTTTGGATAAATCTTTATTGTTGGTAAAACAATAAATTTTTATATTATTGTTTTATACTAATAAAGTTATAAACAATAAAATTTGGCGTGTTTTCTCTTAAAAATAATATTTCATACTATTTTTAACTGAATTTTACCTTATACAAATTTTGAGGACAGGAAAAGTACTTGATTTTTAATCAAAGTTTCATATCCACACCTTACACCTTGTCACACAAATTTGCTTCAATTTTAGTAGTTGTGGACAGATTCTCAAAAATTGTTATATTTATTTTAGCTTATCTAACAATCACTTCCTTGGACTTATCCCAAATTTTCATTAGTCATGTCTTTTCAAAAAATGGCCTTCCAATAAGTATTGTTAGTGATAGAGGCTTTTTATTTGTTTCATCATTCTGGACCCAATTATGTCAGCAGCTCAAAATAGCAAGAGATTTTTCAAATGCCTTTCATCCTGAAACAGATGTACAGACAGAGAGGTTAACTAATATTTTAGAACAGTATCATTGGATGTATTTCACTTACCATCAATATTACTGGCATTACTGGCTCCCTATGGCTGAATGTTTGTATAATAATGCAGAATACTCACCAACAAAAAAATCACTTTTTTCACCATTTATGGAAGAAATCCCATCTTTGATTCAATTCAAATTTCTCAAGACACACCTTCTGGAAATTTATCAACAAAACTCAAATAAGTACAGCCAGTTGTCAAAGAAGAATTAGAGTCAGAAATAAAGAATTTTAAGAAGTATGCAGATAGAAATAGGAAAATTCCACCTGATTTCCAACCTGGGGACAAATTATGGCTATCTTCCAAGAGCATCAAGACAACAAGACACACCAAGAAACTCTCAGAAAGATGGCTGGGACCCTTTGAAATTCTGAAGAAGATTGGTGGCCCTGCATATCACCTCAAGTTGCCTCAACAATGGAATTTAATTCACCCTGTCTTTCATATGTCCTTATTAGAGCCAGTTAAGCAATAAAATATCCCAAATCCACCTAAATTTCCACCACAACAAGTCTAGTGGAGGAGCAAGAGAAATGGGAAGTGGCTCAGGTTCTGGACTCAAAACTCAAGAGAGTTAAATTATGGTATCTGGTAGAGTGGGAAGGATTCAATGAATACCCAGAAAGAACAGCTTGGGAACCAGCTTCCAACCTTACCAACTCACCAGAACCTGTCAAGAACTTCCACACATTTTATCCTGAGAATACTTTCCCAAATACCTCAAGAGTTTGATTTTATGGTGCTTGGTGGGAATTAGAAGTTATGAAAGTAAGTTCTTCTCCTGGAATTCAACTTTAAGGGGGTATTATACCCAAATTTGCTGTAAGTATCACCTTGGAACCTTTTTGAGGACTTGTCAAGTATTTGGACATATTAAGAAGGCCTTGCAACATCAATACCCTCAAATTTGCACCTTTCATCAAGATATGGACAAATTACTCATCTCTTAATCCTTTTCTTCTTTATGCCATTAATCATTATTTAAGACATTACTTATATCAAGTCATTTTATGTAAAACGTTTTTTCCATTCTATTATGGTTCTTGGTGGGGAGTGGAAGTTATGAAAGTAAGTTCCATCTTCTGGTATTAATCTCTGAGGGTTTCTACTTCTTGTAAAACAACACATTGGCCACTCTATGAGCACCAAATTTCTGGTTTATCTTTTCAGGAAATTTATGGCCAAAATCAAGCAGCTCACCACAAGAAGGACAATCCTCAGAAGTTTATCTATTTTATTTCATTCACTCTCTTTTTATCTCAATGCTTTTCGGTTCATTTTATTTTATTTCTTTTACTTGTATTGTTCTTGGTTTTTGTGAGCCTGTGAGGTATGTATAACATACCCATAAGGCCACAAATAACTTTATACACAGTTAAAATTGTCTTCAAAAGACTTTTTAATTGAATTTAAAATAAAAAATAACAAAAAATAAGTATAACTTTTTTTGGATAAACAAAGTTATAAATATTATATCATTTTTGGATTCTACACCAAAAAAAACCTAGGGTACCTCCATAAGGTGTTATACCCAAAAACACTTATGTCTTATGTTATTAGAATATTTAAGAATCTCACAGTAATAATGTAACTTTTTTAACATTTTTCAAAATTGTTAAATTTAAAGTTGCATAAGGTTTATTCAAACTTACCAAAATTTTAGTTAAAATTGAGGTGTGGTGTATATTTACTGAATTGGCTAAGGATTTGCCATACAGAATTTAAATCCTGCGTGAGCTCAATTTAAAAGGGTTTAAGGCCATAGCATGGCTTTAAATAAATAAAAGGGCAAAATCCACACAAAAATGTGGGACAAAGGAAAAAGACCAAATAGAGCTGGGGTACCCAACTTTTTGGATCTGCAAGGATTCAATTAAGGTTTTCCACCTGTAACGTTTTTAACATTTTTTAAAATTGTTAAATTTAAGCTTAAATAAGCTTAAATTTAAAGTTGCATAAGTTTTATGCAAACTTACCAAAATTTTAGTTAAAATTGAGGTGTGGTGTATATTTACTGAATTGGCTAAGGATTTGCCATACAGAATTTAAATCCTGCGTGAGCTCAATTTAAAAGGGTTTAAGGCCATAGTATGGCTTTAAATAAATAAAAGGGCCAAATCCACACAAAAAGGTGGGACAAAGGAAAAAGACCAAATAGAGCTGGGGTACCCAACTTTTTGGATCTGCAAGGATTCAATTAAGGTTTTCCACCTGTATTGGAGGATTTTCAACCTTATTTAAACTTTAAGATTAGACTTTGATCCAACCTTAAAGTTTAAACTGGTTTTATCCCAAACTAGACAGGAATTTCAAGCTGCCAGAGGGTAAATCCCAATATGCAGGCTTGAATTCAAGGTTTTAAGAACTGTCAAAGCTTAAACCTTTAAGGTTACAAGCATTAAAACCTTATCAAAACTTAAGGTTTGGTGTGTATTGCTATTTTATGTGGAAAAATAGCAATAACTTCAAAAAATCATTAAAAGTCCAATTCTTAATGAATTTGCTTGAAACTTTCACACAGCTACAATTTAATATTATCTATATATAAATTAAATTTCAAGTATCTTTTATAAATAAATTTCCTGGGTAATTAGCCTGGAAATTTACTCTTTTAATTAAAGCTCAAATAAAATTATAATTTCTTTAGAAATTAATTAAAAATTGAGTTTAAGAGATTTCTGCTTGAAACCTTATTTTTAAGTTTTTCATGTGATGAACTTTAATCTAAAAAGTTTATTTATATTAAAAACTTAAAATAATTAGTTTAAATGAGGATTAAAGCTACATGGAGCTAAGAATAACCCTGTTAGCTTTAAATTGGGATTAAAATTAAGTTACCTTAAGCTAAGAGCTTCATTTTTAAGCATGGTTTTTCAGTTTTGACCTGAGCACGCCCTCTATATCCATTATGAATCATGAGAGCTGCTCTGAAGACATAAAAAGAGTCTTTTCATCACTTTTTTTGTCCATCATTCATTATCAATCCAATCATATTAGAAACTTACACAGGTAAAGTTCTATTAAATATAAAATCCTATTATTAAAGCAATTCTTAAGTTATTTTATTCTTTATTAATTGAAATTAAAGAATTGAAATCATAGAATTTAGATTATTGTTGTAATCACCAATAATATATTTTATTATATAAAATTAAATCATCTTAAATATCTTTTAAAATCCACAAATTCCTCTTAAAAACTCTTTAATCTTAATTTTTATTATAAAAAGTTTTTTTATCTTTAAAATTATTTATTTTTGGCATGTTTTTAACTCATAATTTGTATTTAACATAATAACTGTTGTTGTTTGACTTGTTGTATTAAATAAATATTATAAGTAAGTTTTCTCTAAAGCTCTATATTTTTTTTATCTAGTATTAGTTTTTTTATATAGAATTTTTATTCTATAAGAATTATTTCTGCACAGTGTGTGTTTAATTCCTTTATAAATAATATTTATATTATTTATAATTGGTTAATATTCATATTTTCCACATGTAATTGTCTCATTAAGAGATTTACACTCCTTATTGCTATAACTGTCAGTGACTATAACAATAATAGAATAATTATAATTTATTATAATTATTATTTTTCTATTATTGTTATATTTTCATAATAATAATTAAATTTATTTTTTTATATAATTATTTTTAATAATTATATTTAAATTTGTGGTTATAATATTTTGTTATATTATATATTTCTACTGAGGACAGTTATAGTACTCTTGATTTTGCTACTATTATCAAGAGTTTCGTAGACAAACCTTACAGTTTTTATTTCTTGTTTCAAAGAAGCAGTAATCACGCCCATATATTGTATTGGGAGCTCAAGTCATTCAATAATAAAAGAGCAAACACTAGTAATAATAAAGACCAACTACAGATAATCTTAATCAAATTTCCTTCAAGGTTTATCAAAACTTAACAACCAAGGCATCTTCATAAGAAACTGCCTCCTTAGCCAAAGACCTAGTGACTCCACCTGGATCAGCACTCTCCATAGCTTTCTCAACAAAAACCTTAATCAAATAATCCCCCTATTTAAACAAGGATGTGACCACCTTCTTATTAATTTTCTTCTGATAAGTGAAATTGCCAGTAATATTCCAGGGGAAACAGGTCTCAAAGACTGATTTAGCTTCTGGAGACATTGAGGTAGAGGCAAGTGTGGATGGCCTGGTTGGAGTTCTAGTTGTGAGGACCTAATCACTTCATTGGTGGTGGTATTGGCTGGGCCTGGGGATATTAAAGGGGACTGAATCCTTCTTCTTTGGATGGGGGTAGTTATTTTAAGCTCTTCTCCGTCTATTTCATCACTACCTTCAGAATCAGTATCAACATCATATTGGACCACTATATTCCTCTTCAATTTTCCGAGTCTTCCATCCGTTCTGGTTACCAAAATAGGAACTTCTGGGTCCACTGCAATAGGGTTTCTTTGGGGGTGAATGGGTTCTCCAGGGCTGGCCCAGGAAGTGGTGGTATGATTCCATTTTTGAACACCTCTCATCCTGGATCTATTCACTGAAGCAGAAGAAAAAAGAAACATAAAATTCAGTAACTCAGAAAATCCTTGACAAATTAACTCACAATTGGATTGACCAGAGCTGGCATCAGAGGTTGGGGGTTCATCAATAGGAGCTTCCAATCCAAATCTTCCACCCTTCTGGATTCTGCACCATAATCTTCTGGGATTTTCTGGGAATCTATGGTTGGCCTGAGAGCAATTTCTTTTTCCAAGGTTGAAGAATTGGCACCTGGTGGACCTAGCAGTAGATGATTCAACACAAGGAACCCCCTTCTTCTGAAAATTAATGCAGGGTGGCCCAATAACTTTGACAGATTCAAGCCCATCACAGGTTTTATTAATTTCATAAATCTTTGTAGGGGCCATACTCCCTTCAGACAGCTCCCTCAAGTTATCAAAAACACTGGGACCATAAAGTACAGAAGGTGGTTAATCAGAGTGATTGGAGTCATATATGGAAGCCAGATTTGAACTCATCTTCAAGGTCAAATTCAAAGCCAAGACCAAGCAAGTTATGGATAAATCAAAGTCAGAAATTCATTTATGGCAATTGACCCTCAAGAATGGGGTGAAGAAGAAGATATTAGAAGAAAATATAAATAAAAACTGTTTTCAATGACTAAATTGGTCTTTTTAAGCATTTTCACATTTTGGGCAAATTCACTTGATTTCATCCTTAATTGATCTGCAAGACTCTTCAAGCCTCAAAGGTCAAAAAAATTATTCATATTTTGCATTTGCGAATTTTGCGCATTTTGGCTATTTCATTTTAAAAACCTTCAAAACATTCAAGATCTTCATTTTATTCAAAAATTAATTGAAATATGCCAAATAATTTACATTGATTCATTTGTTCATTTTTGCCAAAATGGCCAAAAACCCCAGAAAACATCAAAATGGAGAAAAATTTATAAACTTCCTGAAATTGTCCAAAATCCAAGGAAGATCCCATTACAGCCAAATCTTAAGATGAAGGAAATAATCCAAGAACAGTGAAATCTTAGGACATAAGCCTTATTCACCAATTGAAATGGAGCCAGGAGGACTCAAAATAAATTGAATGAAGAACACTGGAGAGGAAGGTGAAGGAAAATCAGATCACAGAGGAAAGATGAAATATCAAAGAAGAGGAGAAGAATGAAATTCAAGGGAAGCAGAAAGACCTACAGGGATATGAAGATGAAGGGGGAGTTTGGGATTAACAATGATGAAGAGGAAAGTTGAAAGGATGAAAATTGAAAAATTGAGGGGAAGAAATTTTCATTTTTTTTATTTGATCTCATCAAGATTCACTTATATTATGGTGCTCCAACCTCACCACCCTCAAGAGGGGGATAATATGACAGCCATAAAGACAGGAAGGGGCATTACCAATAAATATTCATTTAAGATCTTCCAAAAACCAATTAGAAAGGGGGTTTCATAGAATATCCTCCAAATAAATTTCAATAAAGTCAAAACCCAAATACAGGCCTGTCCTCAATACAGGTGAAAATACCTGTATTGGATACACTAATATGGTTTTCCACCTCAGATACAACCTCTGACAGCATACAGCCCATGGTTTCTCAGCACTCAGACTCCAGGCTTGTTTTCTTCACATATACCTGCCCCCTTTCACCCACCTAGGGGTTTTTCCCCCAGTTGATTAAAAAATTGGATTTATTATTAGTATTATTTCATTTCTCATCAAAGATGTACTATATTATTAGTTCTTAAGTAAATCTTGGCCTTCCCTCACCTGTTCAGTAGAGTCCTGGTGGTCATATCCTTATTAATCCTGTTCCCTTTTCTGAACAGGTTGAAACAGTGATACATAATTATTTTTAGTTGGCTCTTTATTATTGCTTTTGTTTTTTTTTGTTCCTTAAATCCATAAATTCTATTATTTTAGTAACTCTACTCTTTTATTTATTGCTCTTATTTGTTGAGTATCCACTCTGAGCCCTCAATAAGTAAGTATTTTCACTGAGTTCCAGGATTTCTTCACTTAGAGGAGCCCTGTGACTATAAAAGTATATCAAACAGACTATGATTAAGCCTTTATTGATTTTGCAACAATTATTCTTTGAAAAGCTGACCTAATTTGAGAATGATACCGTGATATTACATAGCATTTTTTTTAACCAGGCTCAAGCTCATAGCAGCCCATAACAGCATTAAGTTCCAACCACAGGCAGGCTAAAGTCAGATCTTACACTAAAAGGTCAATGGTACAGCAAGAAGCTGTATTTTATTCATGATAAAATGGCACAGGGACCAAAGGGAAGTGTATTTGTTCAAATAAATTATTCAATTTCACTATGCATATCTAAGACAATAAAGCTACATATAGAAAAATAGTTACACCAAGCAAGGTACCACCCTCAAATTACACATCCCTTCTATAGCCACAGGACTCATGCAGAAATAAGATGGTACCTGCATGAGTTACACAGCCACCTTGCATTCACCACAGAAAATTTAAATGATGCAAAGCTCAACTCCATTTAACTTCAGAAAGTCATTCCCAAAGCAGCCATAGAAGTACCTTATCTTATATCAACAGTAACCACACTTTAAACAGCCCCAAATTCAGAAGCACACAGCCATCAAATTTCATGTAAGGAAATTCATAACCTTGTTTGGCACATAATCAATCAGCTGGAAATTCCTAAAACTACTTAAAACCTCATTCAAGTAAAGACTAGTTACAACAGGCTGCATGCAGTACACACCCTTATTTAAATCTCAACAACATGACTATGCACAAAATGTGTCAAACTAAAGAAATAAATCACATCATCTCATGCACAAAAGTTCATACATCAGTGCAGGAAATATTCACCCAACCTCACTTTAAAGCTCAAAAAGAGAAAACACAGCCATGACACCTGCATAAATTACACAGCCATTTCTACCAAGCCTGAACCAAATGAAATATACAAGTAAAATCAAAAGTCATCATGCAATACTTCCCTCACCAAAAGAATATTTTTTGAGAGAAAAAAGGCTGTTAAAAAGATAAATCCCATAAAAAATGAAAAAACCTCATGCATGCAAGGAAATTCCAAGAAATAATGTCATAACCAGCACAGAGAAAAATATTAATGTGATAAATGGAGGCTGTGAACAAGGAAAATTATCACCAAAACTTAAATCATCTGACCCATTAGAGAAAGGTCCTCACCAAAGAACAAAGTCACATGATGGAATCAAGAAAAATTAATTTGCAAAAAGACAGCTCCAATGGAGGGTCCCCTGGGCTCCCAAAAGGTATAAATAGAGGGGCTCTCATCCCCCCAAACTTAAAAATTGCCCCATGCACATTATAAGCACAGAAATAATTCATCCCTTTCCTAGGGGTTAGTCCAGTATATTATAGTAAATTTACTTTCCCAGTAGCTAATCTCAGTGCAAGTAGAGTGTTGAAGATTTTTCAGTAGCTAAGCTCAGTGGAATCTTAGTATTATAAGAAAATTTATCCAGTACCCAAGATTGGGGTTACTACTCTATTAAAACATTCCATCCAGTAAAACTAACATAATTTATCAATATTTAAGATTAACTTGATGCTTTAAACATCCAATATCAAAGAATCTTATCTCTTAAATTTAACAAATACAATTTTATCTTATTATTAACCACTCTTTAA
The DNA here is from genome assembly GCA_023105745.1 of Austropuccinia psidii. Taxonomy (NCBI): domain Eukaryota; kingdom Fungi; phylum Basidiomycota; class Pucciniomycetes; order Pucciniales; family Sphaerophragmiaceae; genus Austropuccinia; species Austropuccinia psidii. The sequence continues at coordinate 631,757 of JALGQZ010000020.1, forward strand.
TCATAAAACATTTTCAAAAAAAAATATTTTACTATATTATAACTTTACCTTAACAAAATTACCTTTATCAAAACTCGTGAAGCTTTTCAGAACACCTTAAATAACCCCTCTGACCAAATGTTTATCACCAAGAAGAAAACACTCACCTCAATTTCACTAAAAATGAGAATTATGCAGACAAGTATTTCATTAAAATATCAAAATTAACCAAATTACTAACATTAAGCTTCTTATCATATACTTAATAGGTTGGATCTGAGCCTGCTGAATTTTTTCTTCTGCTGTTATAAAGCTACTTACTAATTTGATTTTATTTTGCAAGAAACAGGGAAGATTTCTTTCAGTATTTTAGGAGGGGCAGGCAATACACCCTTGCCACCCTTGGTTACAGGAGTAAATAGAAGTTCAAAACTAGTTACCTGCAATTTCCCCCTCCAGATACTTCCTCCTTTAAATCCCACATAAGAGTAGCTCCCATAATCCAAAATACAGAGAGCTTGTTTTATTTAAAGCTATTAATGAGCTTAAAATATCAATGATAAACTTTGTTGATAGTACTACTAGTAATATGAATTTTTCTCTCTGTTTGTTTAGGAGAATAATAATTTTCATGATTTTTTTTAGTACTATAATGATATTTGTTAATTAATGCACTATTAATAATAGCTACTATGGGGACAACAATACCTATAATACAGTCAATGACAAAACGTTTTAAGCTAATTCAGACCATATGTTAACTACTTTCAGCCATAAAATCACTTCAGAAAATGCCACCAATCTTGGAGACTGGGAAATTAGGAATAGTAAAGATATGGGGATAGTCAATGAAGTAAGTTCATACAGTTATTTGTACCAATTTTTAACCACTCTTATTAAATAAATGAATAAGACATAAGCTACTTAACTCGTATACTGAAAAGCTAGAAATAGGGGATAGTAAATGATATGAGTTTTATGAGATAATAAACACCAACTGTTTACTGATCTTTTTTATAAAACACTAAGACTTTGCTACTGAGCTTGGCTATTGAGAAAATGGGATGAAGAAGTTACTGATTTTGGGGAATACTGATAGTTATGATATTATGATAAGTCTTTCTCTGTTAAAAGGATTAATGTTTGGAAAAGGGACAAAAAGCCTCTATTCATACCTTTTTTTAGTATTAAATATGGGCTCCAAAACAAGGGACTTAAAAATTTTCTTGATATACAAAACCTTTTCTATGTTTAGTAAGGTGACATGTTTTAAATTAAAATCGAATTGCGACCAATTATAGGCCAGATTGTTTTCTCAATTACTTACATGTGACATGATATAACCTGTATCAAAAAGATTTACTCATTTGAAATTCTAAGAGGTAAAATATTATCTCCTTATGTGAAATATTCAAAAAAAGCTATTTACCTGGTTAAAGATTTTTCCAAACAAAATATAATTGCCTTGTTTGAAATTTTCAAATACATTCATGTCTTTATGTATTAAAACTTTTGTAAAAACCTAATATTCAACAATACTCATTAATAATCTCACCAAAGCCTTCAACAAGGTATTCCCTAAGCAATATCTCAGCCTAATCATAATTACAAAATACATACTTTCATCTCTCTCAAGTATCTACACCATAAGACCTTTAAAATGAAATAAATAAATGATCATTTTGACTTCTCTTATATGAAGTTTGTTTGGTTTATTCCATTTTCAATAAAGAATTAGTACCCTTTCTATTATTTTAACTTTACTCCCAAGGTTTGAGCTTGATTATTAATCTGATAATTACATGTTTTTAATTCAAAGAATATTTAAAGGCCTTTTAAAGGGTACTACAAGATACATAAATTTCTTAAGTAAGCTTTAGCTCATACCTTGAATCTATGAACTCAGAAACCCTACAATTCCTCAAGCTCTTCCCTCAAGCATCATTACTGTGACTATACTCAATTATTCCCATTTATTTAGTTTATTATTATGAAATTAGGACTTGATGTGTCTAATTAAATGGTTTTGGGGGGACTTATTAAACACAATTTTTTGTTTTTGTTGAATGGTAAAATTCGGTGACTCCAGAGGAGAACTCCTATCAGAAATCTTACTCATAAAAATTATATCAATACTAACCCTTGTCTTCTTCTAATTTGATTCAATTTTGGAAAAAAAATAAAAATTGACTTCGTCCCTTAAGATGAATCAGAGCAGGCATACCACAGTTTTTATGAATTGGACACTTTACCAACTGAATCATATAATAAATCACCACATTATTCTGTATATAATTACTCTAAGTTCATTAGCTTATTTATTGGAAACACCTGAGAAGAAATAATAGTAATGTCTAATTAATATCATCTAATCATATGACAAGAAAGGATGCAACCTTGGATCTTAAGAATTGAGAGATTTTATTTTCTTATAAGTTAAATCATTCAAATTCAAATATAAGAGTTGACTGAGGAAATTCTTCAAGCCTAAAAAACACAGGGCTTCTTGAAAAGGGAACTTTAATGCATGGTATTAAAAATTCCAGGAACAATGGACCCCGATTTCAATGATCTGACCTCAATGAAAGTTCAAGATCAATTCCAGAAGAAGATAGTTATTTTATTTATTGAAAAGAACTTACCTTCCTTTAAAATAAATTATTATATTCTGAAATATTCCTTATTTTAATTAGCCCGAAAATTCAAATGTCCTCTATGTAGAAAAGGGGCCAGTTCAGCTAATGACTTGTATTATGAATCCAAATTCCACTTATTAGATTAAATTTCAAAACTTTGAAGTGACCAGACTATAAGCTCTCCAATTCATTTCTGAAAAAAAGAGACTGAAATGAGCTGTATATAGCCATTGTCATTCAATGGTTAGCATCTGGTTTCTAATTTCAGAAAGAATTATTGGCCTTCTGAATAATTATATATATTTCACACTAAATTTCCACTGAGATTAAAGATATCAATACCTTATATACATGAGTAAGTGACAGAAAAGATATTTAACACGCCATAACTTTAAGCTTCTAATACCTTAGCTCAATGAGTTAGTGAAGGAAACAATATTTAACATACCTAGGAAGTATGGAGATTAAAAGATTTGTAAGATTTGATGTGTATTTCAATAGAATGTATTTAAATAACCTGAGCTTCAAACTATTAATACCTTAACCAATTGAAGAAGTCACAGAAATGACATTTAGAGAACATAGAGGGTGTGGAGGATAAAATATTCGTAAGATTTGATCGAGAGAATAGTCAGACCCATCTGCTCTATTCAAGATCTAGATAATGGTGGTGTGAGCAATACTTGTATTACCAGCTTTTGGGAACAGAAATTTTTATCTAATATCAGAGTCACTTCTGATATATATTCAGGGGATATTTTATGTTGACTCTGAAATATTTTAAAAGGGTTCCACTCCCGAGTTCTTCCTTTCTTCCCTCATATTTTTCTTTTTATTATTCTTCACAAAATGATGTTGATACAGTTTCCTGCTTTTTTCTTTTCCATGAGATTCATGAGTTACCTATTTTAGGAATTTATTCTGTGATGAACCATATACTATTTTTACAGTCAGAAAAATCAGAATCACAAAATGAACTAATATTGGCATCTGAACCTCACACTCAAAATCAAAGGTCTTTAGTTCCTTTTATATATCAGAGTAAGTGCTTTAATGCCAGCCAATGAGTATTAATGGTGCTTTCTAAGCATTGAGAAATATTTGAACATGCAGAAGCCAGATCCCCTCTTTTAACAAGCTGGAGATAGCTGATTTTTCCTATTTCATTCAAATAATTCATATTAAAATTCTTCAATTCCTGGCGTTCATATTGTGTGGAATCCGTCAGGAAAGATTAGAGCACCATGGGAGTTGAGAACAGTTTTAATTAAAACATCCCCTACTCCATAAAAATATCAGGGATCTAATTTGTCTGAGATAGAAAAATGGTAAGGTTATTGGAGTTACATTTGATTTTTATTCCAGAAATGAAGGTTTCAGGGCCTGAGTATTTGATTCTAAAGTGTTTGTTGATTAATTTTTTGGGTTTATTTATATAATTTGATGCTAAATATAAATTGCTGACACATATATGGACGAAGCAATCCCCGGATTAATTCTTTGAAATAAAAAGGAAAGGGTCTGACTTTATGGGGTTAAAATTAATAGCATTGAAGAAGTTTGAAACATCTAAATACCAATACTGAGAAAATTTTTCTAATCAGTTTTAAGCAAATTTAATATTCAATATAGTTTTTATTTGATTAATTTATTGATTATAATTTAATTTCTTTTTTATATCTAACTATTTCTTTTTTCTACTTGACAAAAATCTCAGAAAGGACCTCTTTTCATACAAAATAAAATGCCATGTAGGTAATTTTCTTTTTTTGGTATCAATAACTTCTTATTGATAGTCAGACAGCTTGTTAACTTAGGGTATTTACTTTTTTATTTGTCTACATAATCTACTTTCCTTTCCCGTCTGATTTTTTCTATTGACTCAACTAATTCCTTTACTGATTGTTTTTTTTATTATTTCGTCTATTAGCTTTAACTCATGTTTTATCTTTTCATTGTTACTATCAATTCATTTGGATATTTCTTCACTTTTAATTGTTCCTCCAACAATTAATACAGATTTTATGTGGTTTCCAAACATAATAAGAATTTTTATTTTATAAAAAGGGGGGATTTTCTTATAGATTTCTTCATTAAGAGATGGACTTAAGGAGTCTTCAAACACGTAATTGTGGTTTAATTCAAGATTACAATGTTCAGCCATGGCTATAAAAGCCATTGATGAGCTGAATTTACCTATTGATGAATAGGTGTTTCTGTAATCAATTCCTTATTTTTGTGAAAGCCCTCTCATACATACTTAGAGTTTTTCGATAAGCTTCCAATTAGCATCATACTGTTGTTTGAATTGTCTTGAAAACACAATTTATATTTTTCCTTTTTGAAGTGGAGTTTCTTCAATCACTCCTCTTGACCTCAGATTGTGTATTCCAATCTTCAAGACTTCAATTAATTTAGTTTATATTTCTAGATTTCTTCAGACCAGCTTTTTGGACTTGGTGTGGCTCTATCAACGCTAACCAGGCTTTTTCTTCCTCTTGAACTCAATAAGATCTTTTGATATTTCAATTTCTACAATTGCACTTTTTTGAGCTTTTCTCTGGGTTAGGGATTATATCCCATCCTAGCTTTCCAGGATGTGTAGCTGAGGATGAGATGAAATTTTGTGTTAGTGGGATCTGTTGTTTTTCTGACTATTGGACAGCTTTGAGAATCTTTTTCAGATGATTCATTGATATTTTGTGGCGTTGGGTTATCTAATTGATCATCACTTTAATCGTTTCGGAGAGATGAACTTGTCAGTTTTCTCATTGCTTCCAGGTATGATTTTTCATTAAATTTAACATCATGACGTCAAATTTTTTTTACATCAATTAATAGTACTCACCAATTGTGTTTTTCAAGGTCATACCTGAGAAAAATCCCTCTCTTTGAAGTATGGGAGGATCTTCCTGATTTCAGCTTCGTGGGAAAATGGTATAGTCATTACAGATCAAATGACTTATGAAATATCTCATAGGGACTTTTGAAATTCAGAAATGATGATGGGATGTAAGCTTCAAGAAAAAACTTGTGACTTCTTCCCCCAAACAATTTTAAAGTAAATTAGAGTTAAATAATTTTTATTGAGCCTTCTCACTAGCTGTTATATTCCCTTTTTATTACGTGGAGTTTTTCTGAGACAAATATAGAGCAGTGAGCTCAATTTTGATACCATTTTGTTTAGATAGATGTTGTTATTTTTGAGAAATGTACTTTCCACCATTTGTTTTGACTTTTATTGAGTTCTTCTGAGACATTTGAGCTTTTTAGATATGATCTGTCATGGAATTGAAAGAATCAGAATTTTTCTAAGGATATAAACCATCCTGAAATGTGTTTGATCATCTGTGAGCTTCATATAGTAGTTTCCACAAACTCCACTTGGGGAAATAATTCTACCTGATAAATTGGAGTTACAAATGCGTCCTGGGAAGGAATATTTTTGAATAATTCCCTTATAAGCTATTTTTTCAGATCTTCCTAGGGTGCAAGCCTCACAAAAGGGTACACTCCCTATTTCAGGATACATCCTTATCAAGATGTTGTTTTTTGAGTTTCCAAAATATTATGAGGACTTCAACAGGACTTTTACTTACATAATGCCAGAATTAGATTTCACAAGAGTTTTCATTTTTAAGTGAAGCATATTTTTTCTAACCTGTCCTTTTGTTTAAGATATATTGATACGATGAATAGAAAAAGAATCATTGAATAGCTTGGTGATGGTGCGGCCAGCTTTCGAAATTTTCCCCATTCTTATAAAAGTTTTCTTTGATTGGGGAAAATTTAAGAAATGAAATGATATTGGATTATTATCTCTTACAAAGATTACATTACCTCTTCCTAGTCCGGAATTGTAAGATTTATCTTCCATTTTTAAAGATAGTGTTTAATTTTGTAGGCAAAAAAACCCTTCTGTCTCTAACCAGGTGGATGGAGGAAGAAGTTTCAAGATAAGACAAATAATTGTTTTAATTAATGGATGCTACTCTCTAAAGAATCGAACCATGAGTTTTTAATGGGATAAAAATCTTTCTCTTGTAAGACATTTACCTTATTATTGACATTATGACCCTTTTTCTTTGAGTTATTTTTCTTGTTAATTTTTTTTCAAGCTGTCTAAATTCTTAAATTGGATTCCTGGTAAGAGGTCTGTGACTTCAATTTTCGAAGGTTGGTTAGTCTTTAGTGAATGAAACATTTTCATATTTGATTTGATTATCTTTCTAATTGTAATTTGAAGTTTTTTCAATTTAAGGGATTTAGTAAGCTATCTTTTTGAACTATATCCTCTCAGTGCTCAGGAACGTTTGCTCATATATAATCAATTTGAGGTTGCCATATTTTTAGGATAGCTTACTGACCATTATCCGAGTGAGAAGTTTTTCAGAAATGTCATCTATAGCTTGCAATGTAGGTTTGCAACGTCTAATTACTACTTCATTAAGATGAATCAGCTTCGCACAAACTTAAGAATAGAACTAAATTGGTTTTCTGTCTTTAAATCTGATAGCTAGTGTGTTTCAAAAAGACCCTAGCTTTTTTCTTGCTCTGGTTATATTGATCATAATTAAAAATTTCCTTATGAAGAATTTCATGTTTCTTCTCATCTTTCTTTTGAATAAATTTATGCTAATTTTTTGTTTCCAATAATGGAAAAATGACACTAGTCAATTGTTTTCCTTTTTCACATTATCTATCATAAATCTCAAGATGGGTTTCCTCCGGAGATGAGGCATCTTTATTGTAGTATTGGAGGAAACCAATCATTAGGAATTATGATTTAGTTTCAGAATCACAGTAAGAATTATTCTCTTACTTAGAATAAGGTGCCCATTATTTGCAGAAGCTGATCCTTTAAGTGCTTGTGGGCCCAAAACCTATAAATACTAGCTTAAATTGTAGGTATTACTACCTTAACTAATTGAGGAAGTAAAAGTGACAATATCTAACACACTTAGAATGTTTCTGGAATGAAATATTTTCAAGATTTTATGAAGAGAATAGCAAGAAACATTTACTCTATTTAAGATTTGGACAATTGCCATTAGCAAAGTGGCTACACCTTATAGTAAGTAAACCATTCAGAGATTAGTTTTGACCCAGATTGGGATGGTATTTGACTATTCTTCTGAAATGGGTTGGACCCAGAATATTCTTTTTTGGCTAAATTCCCATTTCTTCTCAGCCACAAGAATATTATAGAAATATCAAGAAATGTTTCCTATTATTTATTCAACTCCTTAAATAAGTAAGATTGTATTATCATTTCATTTTTTTAGCTCCTGAAAATACCCTACTTTCTTATATCCTCAGTCCTTTGATTTAAATCACTATTCTTTAATTTGAAATTTAATAATTACTAGTTAGAAATAATGTCTTCCCACTACTTAAACACTCACTTAGGTATGATAAATCTTTCTGAATTCAAAATAACAGTTTAAAGGTGTAAAATACAAAAATCTAGAAGGAAAATATACTTAAGGATTATTTATAGAAGGTCTGTTTAAGAGAATCATATACTGCAAGATCTTTATATAAGCTGTATCACTTTAGATCTTCAAAAAAATATCGGTTATTTCTCTTTTTTTACCAGAACTTTTTAAATAAAATGTAAATAGTTACTTTAAGTTTTTCTAAGATTATCAAAATTGACAATTTTTTGTAGAAAATCTTGGGAATTTCAAAAATGGAATAATTCAGAGTTAAATAGCCACCTCTTTCAATCATGAGTGTTAGTGTCATAATAAATAAATATAATTTCAGATTTATTTCTATTAAACTTTTTATTTTGAAAAGTCTTCACTTTAAACAAGATATATGCTTTCCTATATTATGCTTTTGTAAAAAAAAAATAATCATCAATATAGCTCCCTCTCTCTCCCCTATATATATATATTCATTAGATCTGGTTTCATGTATATTTAATCCAATTTCAAAATTTATAATCAGAAACTTTCAATAGACTTTACATTGAAATACAATTATTATGGTATGTAACAGAGATCTATTTATAAGAAATGATTCTAATTATTTCTGTTGTTTTGTATTCTCTGTAACAAAAGACGATCTTAATAATTTAAGTGATCAATCAAATATTTTGAATGCTTAATTTTCAAGAAATACTGAATGAATCAGTAAAGTTTCTTTAATAATTTAAAAAATGTTTCAATATCACCCTTTAGATTTTGAATAGCTATCATGAGCTTCTTATACCTTTGAGGCAAGAAAATAAATTCATTATCTGGTTTGACACTTAAGCATATTGCTAACATGAGCTAATATGCTCATTGGTCTTTTTTCCTCCCAAGGATTCCCTTTCTTATTCCATAGTTATTTGTATCTGAAAATTGAAGCTCAAAGGAAGATTGATTTGTTTGAAATTCTTCTTTAACTGATTTCATAAAATGTGAGATTAGCTGCTCTGGTGTTTATTATTTTAATAGAGAGCCATGTGATAAAATATTAATAATTGTTTTTATGAAATCTATTGAGCAGAGACATACTTTATCATTTTATTTTGGAAGCTACTTTGAAACTGAATTGTTCATCCTTCTCGTGGAGGTGGGGAAATGGGAATTATACACAATTATGTCTCTTATTTTACAGTTATAAATTCATTATTACAAATAATCTTTTAAATGAATCTCCTCATCTATATAGATAACAATTTAGAAAATATTCTTTGCTTACCTTCTTTCAAGAGAAAAAAATGAATTTGTAAGAACTTCAAGGGTGCATTACTTATGAAAGTACAGGAGATCAAATTAAATCATTTGTTTATTCTTCTCATATAGAATATCTGAGGATTTAATATGAAATTTCTACAAAAAAAATTGGGATATATCCAAAACATGATATTTCAAACTTATTTATTAACTTAATGTCTTACTATCCATTTTTAAGGTATAAAACAGAATTTTATTACATCTTCCTGGATCAAGCTGAGAGATATAATTGATAGATACTATAGTCAATCTTTGAAGTTAGAGGCTACATACTCAACATCTTTAGCACTAGCCCTTAATATTTTTACCAGCAAAGGGTGAATTGGATTTAAAAAGATAGCTTTTCTTGATAACAATAATGAATTAACCCCAAATCCTCAATAAAGACATCCCTTAATCTACTTACTGAGTATGCTTAATGGTAGATATCAAGACACCTTGCTCAAATAATCTTTCCTGATAGACCATAAAATCCCATTTTCCTAAGTTTTTTAAAGAAATGAACCCTTAATTTACTAAAGAAGTTCCATCTGGGGGATTGTGTTTAATTCATAAGATCAGCTCTTTTCCAAGTTTAATAGCTAAAAAAACTTCCAAACTGCGTATTTCTGTTTTTCTATTGAGAAAATAAATATTTCCACTGGACCCAAAAAAAGTTTTGGATATTACTGCCATAGTCTTGGGTGTGTGTTGATAAGCCCTATTGACTGTATTACTATCCTTTTACAGGAGATATTCACTTTAATCATATGCAATGGACATACCTCCAGCCATTTATTCACTGATTTAGTCATTTACTACTCTTATTCCCCTGTGGAATTATTTAAATATATAATGGCTTTGACTTTCCTTGGCTTTTGGAAATTTGTTGTCAGGAAATCTTTGGCTTACAGCTGTTCCATCATTAAGACATTGAAAAATTGTGTGAACCATAATGAAAGCCATTTCTGAATGACGGTTGATATTTCCTATTAAATGAGAGGAATTGAGGAACTCATGTTGACCAACAAAAACTTAACAATCTATAATAATCCCTTGTATTCTTGGTCAGGAATTATTTTCAGGAATATGGGGGGGCTCCAGTATTTATTCAATGACCTTACTGGTATTGTACCTGTGAGCTACTTCAGTTTTCAGGGATTTATTTATGAGAATTCCGTCAATTATTTAATCACCAAAGATACATTTCAACTGTAATAAAAAGAAATATTCACTTCATTTAGATTCAATTCATTAAATAACAAATTTTTCATATCAGTTTTTTCTTAAAAATCCTTACCCTCATAAGAACAGCATCAATTTCAGCTGTAAGAGGCTTACTAGTAACAAGTACCATTTCAACCTTATACATTGAGAATTCTGGAAGGTGTTTCGAAATGCAGAAATTATTTCAAAAATTATGATAATTATTATTAAATTTTATTTTAGCTTTACAATTAGATAGTCTTTACATGGTTCCTTTGGTGATACATTTTATAATTTGATCTGTTCAATAAATATGGTATGTATTATTGGTAGACATTTGAAGAAAATGATGTCCCACTTTGAGGTGGACTCTTTGTGATTGAGGAAATATCTATTGCTCCTTGTGAAGGTCCATCTTTGGATTTACTGACAGAAAAATCTGGAAGCTTAGAAGGATTGAGTGATTTTTGCTGTGGAGCTCCTGGTGGGGTATGCTTTCATTGGACAAATTTAATGGCAGGTGGTTGAGAAATAATTTATTTTTATCCTGAATTAAATCCAATGAAAGTGTGTTAGTAGAGGAAAAATAGCTTTCTTAAATGGCAGAAGCTTCAATGGATACTGTGGTGGATGGGTTCAAAACACCACCAGTGAGGGGATATTCTATATGGTTGGAGTTGGGTTACACTTAATGGAGGGGGCTGGTTGTGTTTTTGTCACCACATAAACTACTTGGGGGCTCTCTTCATACATATTGGAAGCCACATGTAGTATTTAAGGTTTATTATACTCTGGTATTATGAGCTGGTTGTGAGAAAGGGTTTTTTCTTGAATTCTTCCTGATATTTCTTTCATATTCCATACCTTTCTTGACCAGCTTCAAGCAAATTGAGGGTGAGAAATTAAAAAATATCAAGATTTAAATGGTTAATTTAGGACCTCTCATCTCAAAAGAAACTTAATAACAACAATAGTATGGAATAAAGCCAAATTTTAGCATTCAGTATATAAATCAAGATAGAAAAAAGAAAAATTTCATAATTTGATAAACAATAAACTGATTGCACTGTATTAAGTTACACAGAATAAATTGCATATAAGCTTCAAAACACCGAATGATATAGTTTAATTCATACAGAAAAAATCACATATACAATGTAGGAATGTAGCATTATATACACCCTAAACCCACCAAAATATTATATTACTAATAATTACCATCACCAAAAATAGATTTATGTAATACAATGCGCCAGAAAGGGATGAATAAACATCCATGGTAAAAAAGAAGGAAATTAAATCAAACCTTTATTAACTTCATGCATAGAAATTTTCATACAGGCTTAATAGAGTTCCAACACTGCACAATTAGAATACAAACAAATAATGCAATTTCTGTACTAAATAATCTTATATCTAAATTATCACCAAATAAGGTTTAATAATATTTCAGAATCAAAAGAATTAAAAATGGTGCAATAATTAAGTAAAATTACACCATTAAACACAATTCTCACCAGAAAAGACAGCTCATATTGCATAATCACTCAATAAATGATTCAATTTACCAAAAAAAATGGTGCAGTATCTCTATCCAATGATACCATTTGAACATTTTTCACCAGCCAAATTCTCTAAAGGCTGTGCATAAATATATCAAGTCTCAATTAAAAGATGGTGCAATATCTTTATTCAATTACACAATTTAGATATTACTCACAAGAAAAATTAGCTCAATTCTGTTCATAAACAACAAAAAATTTCAAAATGTGTCAGTGTTTCAAAAATATGGTTCAATATCTTGATCATTTGACACCATTTCAAAAACAATCACCAGCTGAAATATCTCATTGTAAAACCTCTCCAAGTCCCCTTTTTTTGAGTGCCTCTATTGAGGGTCCAAGGACTATAAATAGATGGCCTCTCTCCCTCATTTTCCTTCATTCTCATATAAGTATTTCCCCACTAAATGGAGATATAATACTCAATCTAAAGGATCCATCCATCCCTTTTCTAGTAGTATAACTAGTAAAATGAAATTATAAGCTTGGTAGAAAAGGTCATAAGCAAATATTAGTATTAGTCTTGAATCATTTATAAAAAAAATATATATTAATTCAAGAGTTTAGTGTCAAATAAATATTAGTAGCAATAGTATTTTCAGTAGTCTCAAATAATTCTGAAAAAATATTCACAGTATTAATTAAACATTTTAATATTTAATAAATATTATTATCATAGAATTATTGGTAGTATATAATCTTTTGAACAGAAACTTACTTGAGGTATTTATTACAGAGCTTGATATTGAATAAATAGTACTATCATGAGGAATATTAGTATTAGTCACAAATCATATTCAATAAAAGTATTTACAGTATTAATAAAGTGGTTTAATATTGAATAAATAGTATCATTGCTGAAAATATTAGTAGTTGTCATAGAATAGTGCTCAAAGTATTTATTATTATGAATATTGGCATTAATAGCTATCTTATGCTTATCCTTATTAAATCCTTAATTAATTAAAAAAATAAACAGTATTAGCTATATTTTGATGAAATCCCTTATGAAATAAATAAATAGGTATATATAATTACTCTTATTTTAAACAAAAGAATATCTTGTAATTATATCTCTATTGTATTCCATATCTTATCTTGTAAGGTGTGGATATGAAACTTTGATTAAAAATCAAGTACTTTTCCTGTCCTCAAAATTTGTATAAGGTAAAAAATCAATTAAAAATAGTAAGAAATATTATTTTTAAGAGAAAACACGACAAGTTCATTGTTTATAACTTTATTAGTATAAAACAATAATATTATAAAGATTTATTGTTTTACCAACAATAAAAATTTATCCAAAAAATACTCTACAAGAGATATTTTAAGGCTACAAAAGAAATTTCTTCAAGAGCAATTTCAATTGGAATTAATTGAGAAAAGAACTTCAAGCAATTAATTAAAGAACAAAGTCTTCAAAAAGAATATTAAAGAGAAAACACGCCCAAAAGTGACCAGAGTGAATTTGGAAACAAAGTGACAAAGTTAACAGTGATGAAAGATGCTTTAATTCACTTTTGGGGTGGTTCAGGGGTAAAAATGATTATAAAAGCTACAAACAATGATTATAAAGATTTTTTCACGTGTTTAAAAGGTTTAAAATGATATAAGAAAGGTGGTTGGAATCTTTTATTGATTGGTTTAACAATGTTTAAACTAATTATAAAAGGAAAGGATTCTAACATGAAGAGAAAAGTGGGGCAAAGAAGACATGCTTTTATAGCCATCAATTTTCTTACTCCAAAAGTAAAATTTACTCTTGTCAGTCGTGAAAAACAGTCTGACAACAGAAAAGCCAATTATGACATCATTGTACCCTGGTTTAGACCAAAAAAGGGCTGGTTTAAGCCATTTTTAGCCATTTTAGACCCTTAAATCAGCCATTACTATAGCAATACCAGGCCTAGAGCCTTCAAAACACGTCAGAATGTGTGTCAGAGGCGTAATAACCAGTTAAAACTGTTTTTACTACGATTGTTTTATCTTAAGGGTAGCTTTACCCTCTTGGCAACAGCTAAAACTACCCCAGTTGGTATCAAAACCTCATCATCAATTGAGTCCACAGACCCTGTAGCTCAATTCCAGGCCAAAAGTGATGAACTTTTGCGTGAATTTTGACATCCCACGCCTGTCAGCAAGGATTTTGGGGGTCTAGCTCCCCCTTAGAGCTGGAGTTCCTTTCCCCCCCCCCAAATTTAATCTTTCCAATTTATTTTTCCTTCAATTCCTCATAATGTATTATACTTATAATTTACATATGTAATTAAATTCAATTGTACAGTACAATAAAGTAATAATTGACACCTCATATGTAAATCAAAGTTCACTTATGTAATACACGCGCACATTTTGACATTTCAATTGAATTCAATTGAAAATACTTCAATTCCTCATAACTTCTAAACTAAACACAACACCTCAATTTTAACACAAAAATTGATGGTTAGCACCACATGTGGTGTGAATTAAATTAAGGTTTTGAGGATTTTCAACTTTTGTATTGAAAATACTAAAAACTTAATTTAAGCTTATTTAGAGTTGAGTTACAAGAATTTCACTCAGAGGTGACCCCACCTAATTTTTTATGAGGAATCCAATGGTGAAACAATTTTTATATGTTTATTTAATGGATAAAAAGTTATAATAATTTTTATTCAACTTTTTTCCAAAATTCTTTTTATTTTTTCACAATTTTGTTAAAATTTTATTCTTACTCAATTTTTTCAAGTATAAATGTAATTTCATACTTACAAAATTTAATGTATTTTTATTTTTGAATTGTAATTAATTTTTTATTTTTAATATAATTTTATATTTATATTTTGATTTTTATTTTAATAATATAAAGTTTATTTATATTAATATGTTATTTTTGTATTTGTGGTCTTTTGGGTATATGAAATTACCTCTAAGGCTCATATATCTTATCAAATAAATGTATACTACATATAATCACCTCAAAAAAGTAATCAAAGATATTATCAGAAGTAATAAATTTAGATTATTATATCTTATCAATATTTAAATATATATCTAGATCGGATCTATAAATCATAATATAGTGGTATTATGCTGCTTTTTATTTATATAGTAATAATAAAGATTAATTATTGAATCATCAAGTGGGGTTGATAGAGTCTTTTAAAGTCTTCTCTAGATGATCCACAATTCCACATGTTTATTTGTGAGCTCTACAGATATATTTTTTAGTATATTCATAGGAGAAGCTAATACACCTTAGCACCCTTGGTTACAGGATCATTAAGAAATTAAAAACTGTTTTCCTGTTATTTCCCCCTCAAGGACTGACTTATCAAATACCACAGTAAAAGGAGTTCCACAGCATAATAATGGGCTTAATTTTATTTTATTTAGTGAAATATATCTGTATTCATTGGAAGGTTTGAATATGGGAGCTATACGTTTGATGGGGTATCTTGAAAATTGAGCAATTTTCCGGTTATTTGAGTTTACAGAGGCAAATATTGAATTAAAAAACCATTGAAAGATAGTAATCTATTTTATTATTAGAAAAACAAAACTCACAAATTAATTATTAAGAGTGAAAAATCTTCCATTGAGATGGTTCTGGTTACAGACTTCAAAAAGTGCTCCTCCACTTTTTTTTGTCCTCTAAAAACATTATTTTCTTCAATTGAAACAGAGGCTTATATTTAAAGTCTTTTATTGTTTTAGTTCAAGATTCTAGTTGATGAATTGGTGTACTGACTAAAATTCTGAGGGAAGTTCATTCCAGGGGAGCTGAAATTAATGCTTGAAGATTCATTACTGATTTGAGCGAACCTTTCTTGATTTTCAAAGCTGTGAGGTATTCTTCTTTGAATTAATCAATGGCTTTTTGGTACTTTTTCTTGAAATTGAGAAGTTTTTGTGCACTTTCCAGGTAATTTATGATAAGGGATACTAAGAATTTGGTAGCAATATCAATAAAATAAAATTTATTAAGATAAAACTTTAGCTAAATTCCAAAATCTGAAATTATTTTTGTCTCAAAACTATCTGTAGAGAATGTTTCACAAATTTAAAATAAAAAGAATTGTTAAGATCAGGTGGGAAAACCCCCAAAAAAATAAAATTATTTTTGGGTGGAAAAATATCAAAGTCTCCTCTGAAAGGTCAAACAGAAAAATGTCAGAAGATTAACATAAAATTAATGAATTAATATTTCAATAATTAAAATTAACACCTCTCTAATTGAGAAAACCTTAAGTAAGGTTTGGGATGTTTTAAATGACTCACATGAATTTTCAATTGGTAAAATGAAACAGTATGAGGTGGGCTCATATCAGTAATATTTGCCTGAGTTATTTTTCAAGAAGGCTTACCCTTTAAACCTCTGTAAAACAGCTTTTGAAAAATTCAATTTCAAATTAATTGAAAAAAGATTATTTATCTTTTAGCTTATTTATAATATTTTCCTTATTACTATCCTTCCATATATTTCCAAATAAATATGTAAAAAACCTCATAAAAAGCTCAAACTTAGGGCTTTAGATATTGAAGTTTTACATTTGAAGACCCCATTTTTCTGAAAATGGCTGAACAAAATTATATATGAATGAAAAAAAGGGTACATATAAACCATTTAATAAATCAATTTGTTATAAAAAACTAAGTTTTTGTTGATTTAGTAGGCTTCTCCATCCATCATCTTTAGAATTTTCCATGGTAACCAAATATGTTAAAGGGTAAAGTCTAAGTACCTTGATTACTGTACTCATTTCTTATCATTAATGGTTTCACAATAGCCATTGAAAATCAACCAAGTGAATAATAATAATTTCTTATATAATATTTTCAGTTACTGTGGACAATATTATGTAAGAAAAATTCCTTGTGAAAGTTTCAAAGGAAGAGTCACCTGAAATATAGCCAATAAGAAGCATTGACTATATTCCAGATGTTTCATGAAGCAGTCACATCTATCCACCAGATAGAAATATATTTCTTTATTTTCTGACTGATATTAAGTGTTCAGTAAAGAATTTTGTTTATTTAATTTTGTTATGGTTTGCTTTCAGAATTTTTTCTGTACTTTTGGGAAATTTTGTCCTTTTTTTGGTACCACATAGCAAGATTATTTTCTGTTCATTTTTAATTTAACGAATCAAGCACTGTGTCTCAGGAAGGATGCTAATTCATTTATTTCTTTTTATCATGGGAAATCTTTTGGATTTTTAGAAATTGAAAATTCAAATATATACTTCAAAATTATGAAATTTATAGAAAACAAAAAATGATAATAAAAAATAAGGTGATTTAAATCTTTGAGAACAAAAATCTATGGTAAGAGTTAAATTTTTCAATAGTTCTTTGAAGAAAGTGGGTAGAGCTCATCTTTAGAATGGTTTGGATTAACTTATATATATTGTCAGCCTGTGACTCAAATCCAGAGCACAAGCATGACAGCCAAATGCCATAAACCAATGGCAGAGCAAAACACCACCAAAAAATGGAACTGAGCCAAACCAGCTCAAAAGGTATCACAGGAAAAATGAAACTCACCTTTTTACAAATATACAACTTTCATCATGTTAGGAAAAAGGATAACAATTTATTCCTGTTCAAAGAAGTTGCTGAGCATAAACCTTAATTTTTTCCTCTCATATGAAGTCCAGAGTAAGAGGATTAACCCCAAAGAATGGGTATTAATATTGAAGCTCTAATTCAGGGCTATCCAATGGTACTATCCAAACTGAGCCAGCACCAAAACTACAGAGGTTGTGGCCAAAATAAGCTCAAAGAAGGGTGCATAAAATATTCACCTCTTATCTAACTTTTACAGTTTTAGTTTGAGATACCTAAAGCAGGGAATTTTGGAGAGGGCATAATAAGGGCTATCTGATGGTGCCATCCATCTCCCCATATCTCATCTAGAACAAAAGTTATGGGGCAAACAAGTCCCATACTGATTTTGAAAAAATCATATTTCTGGATATCAAAAATTGAACATGGCATAACTTTGCTATATCTAATAGTACCCATAGAAAATGAGGTACCATTGTGTAGATCTCATTCAGGGATACACAATGAACCAACTTTGAGGTCAATATCTTAAGAACTGACAGGTTTAAAGCAGCTTTAAAGTAAAAATCCCGCAGTTTGGCCAATACACCCTTACTGTGGGATACTATCCCATAAGTATGATTATGAGGTGTCAAATAGACAAAGAAGCTTTTTTATACTTCAATAACTCATATTTCATTCAATACTGGGGTCATATACAGGTTCTGTACAGATTTCTATGCATCATAGATGTCAGAATAGGGCTGCGTGGTCTACAGAGTTAAATTTTGACCCTGTATTGCGGAAAAATGCCCAGATGTGGTTCCAAAGCCATATCTGAGCCCAATACAGAGCATACAGGCCTTTTTCAAGCTACAAGTCAGTACTCTGAAGTTAAAAAATCTCCACTTCCTCTACATAGATGGTCTAGAGGACCTTTCCACCCCATTTCAGGAGAAAAGAAGGCCTTTTCTCTGCCAGAAAAGTGATCCCCATCCTGCTCTTGAATTCCTATGTAGTAAAAATTTCAAAAACTGTTATACTCTTGGAAAATAAGGAGGTATACTTTAAATCTTAAGTATAGTAGTTCAACTGGTAAGACTGCACCCAGGGCTTTCAGCAGCACTCACCACCACTATTCCATAATAGTAAATCCCTTATACCTTTATATAAAACCTTTATTATTCATTATCCATGTCACAGTAATATTACAAGCTTTAAATACATTTAGCAGCACTTCTTCATAGACTCAGCCTGACATTTTGGGGGCCTGGCCATGGTTTTTGGACTTTTTTGGACTACCTTTGGCATAAAAAGTGAGTAATTTTTTATTTTGATCATATCTTTCTCTTATAACCCATATTTTCCAGTTGAGAATATGAATAAAAATGCATCATTTTTTCCAGTGGTGTATAATTTATATCACTGTGTTTTTTGCTATTTTTTACATGGTTTGATTATAATTTAATCACCACTAGTAAAAATTGGGCTGTTTGAGATATCCAAACAGTAACACCTGTGAATTTTATTCTTTTTTGATGAAAAATAACACTGTACTGTAAATAACATATCCAGGGATGTGGTTGAAAATATTTATAATTTCAATTGTTCTTTATATAACCACTTGGATTACACTTGTTAATTACAAGTTAATCTGTGAGAGAGTGGATACAAATTGTATACCACACATCCAAAAACCAGTATTTTAGATATTTAAATTGAAAATTTCAATTACACATCATAATACAAGGGCACAATATAGTAATATATTTCCCAGAGGCCATTAATAGATGTGCAAATTGCATCTTAAGACGTCTTGACTGACATAAGACCTCTTTCCTTTTCAGTAGAAGAAAATTTTATCCCACTTGAGACCCAGCCACAAGGCAACACACAAGTGACACCTTCAGAAACAGAAGGGAGAAAGGGAAAAGGGAAAAGGCATAGTGAAGGCCTCATCACCACCAAGAAGTAGACACCAATTGCCACACAGAGTACTATAAAGCCATGAAGCTCTGCTTCCATACAAGTTAAACCAACCTTGATAACTTGCACAGGGAAGATTACCATAATGAACCCAGTTGTAACCTCCAAAGGCAATTTTCCCAAAGCAGTGGATAACAAATTTGCACAAGGCAAATTCAAAGGTAAATACCCTAATAACATAAAGTTTTTGACTGCTTGCAAACACTAATATGTGGCCTTTACACCTCAGGAAACTTGGAATCCCAAGGAACCAGCCAGAGGACAGACCAGAACTGTCCAGAGTCAGAAGGCCAGGACACCTTGGACACCATAGTGGATGGCAAGGCACTGAGGGAAATCATACCCACTCTGCAATTCACCTTCCAATTCAACAGAAACCTCAAACCAGAGGACTGGAAGGACATGGATCAAGTTATTCAGATTCACCAACTCCTCCAATATTTATTCCAATGGAGCATGGACAACAAGAGGTTCAACCTAGCATCACACTGGGGAGAACTTGGAGCACGTTGCCAGAGGATATATCTCAAAGATATATTTTTAACAGATCTTATTGTAATCACCAAGGGATGGAATTCCAACAGGAAGTTCAAACTCCTGGAGGAGAGGTGTAAGGTTTGTCTTTGGAACTCTTGATAATAGTAACAATATCAAGAGTACTATGACTGTCCTCAGTAGAAAAATATAATATAACGTAATATTATTACCACAAATTTCAATATAATTATTCAAAATAATTATACAAAAAAATAAATTTAATTATTATTGCCCAAAATAACTATAAAAAAATATAATAATGCTAATAAATTATAACTATTCTATTATTGTTATAGTCACTGACAATTATAACAATAAGAAGTGTAAAGCTCTTAATGAGACAATTACATGTGGAAAATATGAATATTTAACCACTTATAAATAATATATAAATATTATTTATGAAATAATCAATACACACACTGTGCAGAAATAATTCTTATAGAAACATTTTATATAAAAAAACTAATGATAGATAAAAGAGATATAGGACTTTAGATAAAACTTACTTATAATATTTATTTAATACAACAAGTCAAACAACAACAGTTATTATATTAAGTAATAATTATAAGTTAAAAACAAGCCAAAAATCATGATTAAAGAGTTTTTGAGAGGAATTTGTGGATTTTAAAAGATATTTTAAAGACAATAATTTTATAAAAATAAAATATATTGTAGGTGATTACAACAAAAATCAAATTCCTATGATTTCAATTCTTTAATTTAGGATTTAAAAATAATAAAATACTTAAGAAATACTTTAATAATAAGATTTTATATATAATGAAACTTTACCTGTTTAAATGTCTAATATGATTGGATTGATAATTTCTGATGGACAAAAACAGTGATGAAAAGACTCTTTTTCTGTCTACAGAGAAGCTCTTATGATTTATAATGGATGTAGAGGTCGTGCTCAGGTAAAAACTGAAAAACCATGCTTGAAAATAAGGTTCTTAGCTTAAGGTAACTTATTTTTAATTCCAATTTAAAGTTACCAGTGTTATTCTTAACTCCAAGTAGCTTTAATCCTGATTTAAGTTAATTATTTTAAGTTTTTAATATAAATAAACTTATTTACATTAAAGTTCATTACATGAAAAGCTTAAAAATAGAGTTTCAAGCAGAAATCTCTTAAACTCAATTTTTAATTAATTTTTAAAGAAATCTTAATTTTATTCAAGAATAAGTAAAAAAAGTAAGTTTCCGGGCTAATTGCCTGGGAATTCTATTGCAAAGGAGATACTTGAACTTTAATTTATTTACAGATAATATTGAATTGTAAGCTGTGTGAAATTTCCAAGCAAATCCATTAAGAATTGGATTTTTAATGAATTTTTGAAGTTATTACTATTTTCCCATGTAAAATAGCAATACACACCAAATCTTAACTTTTGATAAGGTTTTAATGCTTTTAACCTTAGTGTTTTAAGCTTATTTAAGCTTTGAAAGGTCTCAAAACTTCAATATCAAGCCTGCATGTTGGGATTTACCCTTTGGAAACTTGAAATTCCTGTCCAAATTGGGTTACAACCAGTTTAAACCTTGAGGTTGGATCAAATTCTAATCTTAAAGCTTACATAAGGTTGAAAATCCTCCAATACAAGTGGACAACCTTGATTTAATCCTTGAAGATCAAAAAAGTTGGGTAACCAGGATCTCTTTGGTCTTTTTCCTTTTTCCCACCTTTTCCGTGGATTTTGCCCTTTATTTATTTAAAGCCATACTATGGCCTTAAACCCTTTTAAATTGAGCTCACACAGGATTTACATTCTGTATGGTAAATCCTCGGCCAATTCAGTAAATATACACCAAACCTCAATTTCAGCTAAAATTTTTCCAAGTTTGCATAAGCCTTATGCAACTTCAAGTTTAAGCTTATTTAAGCTTAAATTTAAAAATTTTAAAAGAATGTTAAAAAATTTACATTAGTAATGTGAGATTCTTAAATCTTCCAATAACATAAGAAATAAGCCTTTTTGGGTATAACACCCTATGGGTGTACCCTAGGTCATTTTTGGTGTAGAATCCAAAAATGACATAATATTCATAACTTTGTTTATCCAAAAAAAAACTATACTTATTTCTTATTATTTTTGATGTAAAATCCAATTGAAAAGTCTGTTGAAGACTAAATAAACTGTATATAAAGTCATTTGTGGCCTTATGGGTATGTTATACATACCTCACAGGCTCACAAGAGGGCAACCAGGATAAGGGAAAATCAAGCCACTATCCAAGCTATATAAGAACAATTGAACCAGACAGAGCCTACTCTGATTCCTTCAGGCTCAGAAGGAGTAGACCAACACAGCTCTTCAGTGACTTAAAACCATTCAGGCAACAGCAGATCAGTGGCCAAGAATCAACATTCTTCACAATCCCAGGTAGTTTCCAGGAGAAGACAAGGGTACAAAGGTAAAAACAAGACCTCTTTCAGCCACAGGCAGGAAGAGTCAAACCAAATGAGCCAGAAGCTTTTGAGCTCGGTGAAAGAAGTACAAAAGAGCCGTAAATACTTGTAAATACTTCTAGAATCAGTAGCCCTACTAATTGAAATATTACCCACTTTCAGAATTAACACAATTCTGTTACACCTGAGCATAACTTAAAAAGTTATTAACTGTGGTTACAAATTTCCCAATTTGCAGTGAAAACTCAAGAGAGGTTTGATGAACTCCATAGGAAAAATGAAAGTTTGAAAGAATTGACAACCTTACTTGAGGCTAAAATGAAATCCATTCAAGAGAGCTGTTCCAAATTATGCAAACCCTCTGAAGATACCAATAAAAGACTAGATAAAGTCTTTGGAGAGAAATACCACTGCAAGAGGGACAGGGATTTTATGGATCAGAGATAAACAAATTTCTTATTTCCTGCCAAAACATGAATCCTCAATCACAAGGCAATTCTTTGGATAATCCATACCAAGAGGAAATCAAACCAGATGTCTTGTTGGATAATAAGCCATTATTTCCATCACAATAACAAGATGGATATAACATGACTTATTCAGAGAAGGAAGCACTGAAACAGCTTCCAAAGGCCTCAGGCTGGCCGAAATTCCCTTTTGTATGAGAATATGATCACATGAAACTCATTGATTATATTGATGGACTCTTCATTGATGTACCAAGAATACTAGATTACTGGATTACTTCCAGATGAAATACTGCATTCAAAGGAAATGCTAGTATTTGCTACACAGAAATGAAGGAAATCCATGATGGAAGAGCCAAATAACCCAAAAGTACAGCAATGGTACTTGGATGTGTAAAAAGACCATATCATTTGAAAATGACAAGTACTCTGTGGAAAAAGATCCATATGAGTGGTGTCTTAGACAGTCCAAAAGGCTTACAGCCATTGATCCTCAAATTAACATTCAAATGAGGAATCACGAACTCTTGATACAGATTTCAGGAGAACTAGAGAATGCAATGAAATGCAGAAACAGCCAGAGTTGAATTCTAGATGACATTTCCAATACCTTACAAGATGTAAGGAAAAGGAAAAATATAGGGAAATATTCCCCATAAAAAAGCAGTATTTTCAAAGGGAAAAACCCTTTAAGGGTGGAAATCATAGAAAAACACAAAGAAATAATGGCAGAAGTGATTAAGAAGAAAACCTCTTGTCACAATTGTGGGTCAACAGACCACTATGCCAACAACTGTCCAAAGAAAAAGAAAAAAGTCTATGTCATTGAACAAGTCCCAGAGGAAAAATCCCCAACAGAGGATTCTAAATCAGACTCTATGGATCATTCCATCAGAGAACACTCTGATGATGACCAAGACCCAAAAGAGGAATTTCTAGTGGAGTACCAAGAGGAAAAAACAACCAAAAATTCAGGATATACAGCTGAATTCAGGAATGCCACAAGATACTGAAAATGAACATTTGCTTAAACACACACAAGATGCACGGACCTCCCTAGTCACACCAACTAGAGGAATGGAATACATACATGGGACAGCCACAAGGATGACTGTTTGTATTGACAATTCTCAATGCCCATTGATCATTGATAGTGGTGCACACTGCTCAATAGTGGCCAGAGAATACTTGGACAACCACTTCTCAAATTGGGAGAAGAAACTCTTTCCAACCATGGCAAAGAATGTTAATATTTCATCAGGGAAGATGACATCCATTGGGACCATTATCAAAGAAATAATCATACCCCATATGAAAGATAAATCAGACTCAACCCAGAGCTTGTAGCCCTTGAAGATGCTCACATCCAGGAATGTTTACTGGAAACAGACTACCAAAGGATGTCTGGAATTGACATTTACAATAGTAAAAACAGGCACATTACCATGGGTACAAACAAGGAAAAGAAATTTTCACTTGAAACATACCATATATCTAACCAACACCCTCTAGAAGAATTGATCAATGAATTCAAAGAGGGCCAATTCAGTGCTTAGCTCACCAGTAAACAAAAACTTAGTTTACTGAAATTACTGAGGAAAGATAGACCAGCCTTTACCATTGGTGAAGAACCCTTGGGCAAGACCATAGGCCATGATATAGAACTATATCTGGATATGGAAAGGCCTTATCCACCCATTCTCAAAAGACCTCCATATCCAGCAAGCCTGTAAACTAGGAAGGAAATTGAAAAACGCATCCATGAACTCCTAGATATGGATTTTATCAGGAAGAGAGGACACAATGAAATAGTGTAAATCACCACTCCTCTCCTTATCACCTGGCATAATGGCAAATCTAGGTTGTGTGGAGATTTCAGAGCCCTTAATAACTACACAAAAGCTGATAGGTAACCTATACCAAGGATATCTCATGCCCTAGACAAACTGGCAAAAGCCAAATACATAACCAAAATGGATTGTATGAAAGGCTTTCACCAGAATGGAGTCAAACCAAACTCCATGAAGCTACTCAGTATTATATGTCATATGGGAATATATGAGTACACCAGAATGCCATTTGGCATCAAAAATTTCCCAGCCCACTCTCAAAGGATTATGGATACAATATTTCAAAAAGAAATATTGGAAGTCTGGATGGTGGTATATATTGATGATATCATTATATATTCAGAAACATGGGAATACCATGTGCAATAAATAGACAGAGTACTAAGTAAATTCACACCCATAAATCTGAAACTTTCACTTAACAAGTGTAATTTTGGCCAAATAGAACTATTGGAACTAGGACATAAAGTCTCAGTCCTCAGCCTGTCCATAGATCAGAGCAAAGTAGCAGAAGTAATGCAAAAACCAGTGCCAAATAACATCAAGGAGATTCAATATTTCCTTGGATTTGCTAGCTACTATAGAAGCCACATCTAAATCTTTGCCCACATAACTAGTAGTCTGTACAAGCTATGTTCAAAAGATTTAGTTTTTGAAATTACCAAGGAAAGGAGGGATGCATATGAGAGCATCAAATATAAACTCACTAATGCACCTGTACTCATATTACCTGACTTTGAACTAACATTCAAGTTATACATAGATGAAGCTTGTAGTAAAGTCCTAGGAGCAGCCCTTCACCAAAGACAAATTGTGTATGGTGAGCCAAGGGAAGGAGTAATATGCTACATCTTCAGGCAATTGAAAGATTCATAGGCCAGGTATGGAGCCACTCAGACTAAATTATTATGTTTAGTCTGGGCTCTAGAAAAATTACATTATTACTTGGAGGGTGCAGTGTTTGAATTATAAACAGACTGCACAGCCTTGAAGTCTTTACTTAACATGAAAACTACAAATAGACACATGTTGAGGTGGAAAATAGCCATCCAATAGTATAGAGGTAATATGACCATTGTATACAAATGCAAAAGCCAAAACAATGCAGATTTCCTTAGTAGATGACAACTGGAAAATCTCAAAAGCAACCCAGCTTATGACCCTGAAGTATCTTCCAAGATTCCTATCCATTTCATGGAAATAGACAGGAGAAAAAACTTCAAATTTTCTGAATGCACACAAGAATTTGGGACCTCAGACAGTGATAACATTGAAACAGAAGGTACAGAAACTCACATATTGGGAATAAGCTCCTCAGAACTGCATACTGAGTTTTTCAGTTCAGTCACTAAAACTTATGCCAAGCACAAACACTGTAACATAATGTTACAACTCCTTCAATAGAGGTACAGCAGCCCAGAATTGCGATCCAAGTTAGAGGAGCCCTGGTTGAGGGACTATAAGGATAATAAAGTTTGCTTTATACATAGACTACTCTATCACAGAGAGAAGCATACTAGTTCCCTCACAGTGGTAGATAGGGACCACATCTCCCTTATCCTTCAATAATTCCATGACTGCCCCTACATGGGACACATGAGTGAAGACAGGACCAAAGAGAGGGTAGCAAGCACAGCTTGGTGGCCCCAATGGTAACAAGAGTTGAGTTAATACATCAAAACTTGTTAAAGATTCCAGAAGGAAAACAGAAAAAATGGGAAGATATATGGGCTGCTTCAGCATATAGAAGGACCTAAACACCCATGGGAAATCATCAACATGGACTGGGTTGCAGAACTAGTTCCAGGAGGCAAGAAGAACTTCAATGCTTGCCCAGTCACATTTGATAGGGTTAGTGAAAGTGTAAGGTTCCTACCATTTCACAAGGAAGAAACAGCTATGGATACAGCCCTTTTATTCTGGAATAACATTATATCCACATTTGGAGTTCCTAAAATCATCATTAGTGATAGGGACCCAATATTCACATCAGAATTTTGGAGAAACCTCTATGAAATTCTTGGAACAAAACTTGAAATTTCCACAGATGTTTTAGCTGAAAGGATGATCCAGACAATGGCGTAAATCATCAGAAGATTCTGTGCATATGTAATGGAATATAAGGACCATGAAGAATACACCCATGACTGGGTCATACTTCTACCAGCATTCCAACTGGCTTACAACACCAGCCAGCACTCTACCACAGGGAAATCACCCTCACCAGTAGAAAAAAGGTGGAACCCCCTATTGCCTGTGAATCACTTGAAGATGCATCTTTCGACTATCCACCCCACAGCCAAAGACTTCCATTACATGTGGAAGAGAGAATGTGACACAGCTGCTAAATGCATATCTTAAGCTAAATAGTACAATAAACAGATCTATGATAGAACACACATGGAACCAGACCTCAAAGAAGAGGACCAAGTGTTAGTATCTACACTCAGCTTTAGTAATATCAAGGGACCAAAGAAAATGAGAGATTCCTTTGTGGGACCCTTCACTATCATCAAATTGATAGGGGAAAATGCAGTTGAGGTTAGACTCACAGATGAATTCTCTAGGAAACACCCAGTATTCCCAGTGCGCTTTGTCAAACCCTACTTCTAGACAGGAGAGGATACGTTCCCCTCCAGGAACAAGACCTACACTCCACAAGACATAGTGGAGGTAGAAGACTCCCCTGGCCTTTTGAAGAAAATCATCAAGGCCAGGAAGATCTGACTGAATGGTAAAGACCAGAGACAATATTTTGTCAGATTCAAGAACCAAACAGAAGACAAGGATAAATGGTTGGCAGAAGATGCCATACCAGATGGAAGCCTTAACCTGAGAAGATTCAGAGCCAAAAATTCTCATAAATGATGAGCCTTTTTTTGGAGGGAGGGTATGTCAGCCTGTGACTCAAAACCAGAGCACAAGCATGACAGCCAAATACCATAAGCCAATGGTAGAGCAAAATACCCCCAAAACATGTAGCTGAGCCAAACCATATCAAAAGTTATCCAAAGGAAGAGGAAACTCACCTTTTTCAAAATATACAAGTCCCATCTTTATAGTAAAAAGAATGACCAAGTTATTCCTTCTCAAAAAAGTTGCTGAGCATAAACCTTAGTTTTCACCTCTCATCTGAATTCCAGAGGGAGGGGCTTAAACACAGAAATTGGTTATTCAAATTGAATCTCTAAGCAAGGGCTATCCAATGGTACTATCAAAACCAAGATAGCATCAAAACTACAGAAGTTATGGCCAAAATAAGGTCAAAAAATGGTGAATAAAATATCCACCTCTCATCTAACTTCTACAATTTTAGTTTGAGATACCTCAAGTGGGGCTATTATGAAAAGAGAAAAATGAGATTTATCTTATGGTGTCATTCATTTACCCATATCTCATTCAGAACAAAAGCTATGGGGAAAACAAGTCCCATACAGATTTTGAGAAAATCATATATCTGGATATCAAAAATTGAATATGGCATACCTTTGCCATATCTAGTGTCACCCATTGCAAATGAGGTACCATTGTGTAGATCCTATTCAGGGCTATACAATGAGCCAAATTTGAGGTCAATATTTCAAAACTGACAGTTTTATAGCAGTTTTAAGGTCAAAATCCCACAGTTTGGCCAATACACCTTTACTGTGGGATACTATCCCATAAGTATTATTATGAGGTGTCAAATAGACAAAGAAGCTTTTTTATACTTCAATAACTCATATTTCATTCAATACTGGGGTCCCATACAGGTTCTGTACAGATTTCTATGTATCATAGATGTCAGAATAGGGCTGTGTGGTCCGCAGATGAAAATTTTCACCCTGTATTGGGGAAAACTGCCCAGATGTGGTTCCAAAGCCTCATCTGAGCCCAATAAAGAGCATAAAGGCCTTTTGCAAGCCACAAGCCAGTACTCTTAACTTAAAAAATCTTCAATTCCTCTATGTGGATGGTCTAGAGGACCTTTCCACCCCATTTCAGTATAAAAGGAGGCCTTTTCTCTGCCAGAAAAGGGATCCCCATCCTGCTCTTGAATTCCTTTGTGGTACAACTGTCAAAAACAGTTATACTCTTGGAAAATAAACAGATATACTATAAACCTTAAGTATTGTATTTCTGATTATAGTAATTCAACTGGTAAGACTGCACCCAGGGCTTTCAGCAGTGCTCACCACCAGTATTCCATAATATTAAAGCCCTTATACCACTATATTATTAAATATCCTTTTCACAGTCATGGTACAAGCTGTAAATACATTTATTACCCCTTCTTCATAGACTCAGCCTGACATATATTTACCTTGTTATTATTTATTTTTTGATCATTCTGAGGGGATTTGCCACATAATGTGGCCAAATATACTGAATTTATTTCCCACATCAGTTTTTGAGAAATTCTGCAATATTTTTATTCAAGTTTTTTTTTGGGAGAAAATAGGATTGACACAGGGGGATAAGGCATACTTCAATTTAATATATGGCCACCAAGGGTAATTGTTAAAATCAAAACAATTTAAGTATAAAGTTATTCTTTTTCAAAGATACCATTCAAATACAAAGAGCTTATTTCATAGCTATCAAAGTTTTTGGATTAGAATTTAGAGGAAAATTAGATTTTTCAAAGTATCTATATTAAGGTTTGTTATTTTGGAGTTTTCTCATGTTAAATATATTAATATGTATTTCAAAAGGGATTTTTTATAAAAGAGGTGATGAATTCCAATTTCAAAAGTGAAATGGTCAATTTGATAGCTTGTATTTCATCTGGAAACAAGTCTTACTTGATTCACACCTCATATGCAAATTATTTCCCCTCAATTTCTAACACATATCCCTGAAATAACATTTATTGAAATAACTCCACATGATTTTCAAACCCTTGCATTTACAAATTATCAACAAAATACAACTTGATATATAAGATTTGGATTGAAACTCAATATTAATGATTATTTGAAGAAGATTTTTCCATTTAAATTATTAAGCTAAATGTAATTTCCTTTAAATTTCACTTACTTTCAATTATAATTTCTCAGGATATAAAATTTACACTCACATTACATTTTGAAAGTAATCAAGCATTTATTCAAGAACATCTCTTGGTAATTAAAGAGTTTTCTCTCACCTAATTTCACTTTAGAATATAATTCAAAGTAAAGAATTTTACCTCAAAGGAAATTTCCTAACCTCTTTCATACTCAGAAAAAGAAGTAATTCAAACTCTGCTCCAACATTTCCATAGAAATTTGACTTATTTTTTTTACTCAAATGGTACTTAACTTTCATTTAATTTTTCAATCTTCAAAAATAAATCACTCAAAAAACTTATATCACTGTCAGTTTCATTAAGGAATTTATTCCAAAAGTCCTTTTATAAAGAATTCAAAAACTTGAAAAACTCATCATAAACTCATAGCTATAAGCTATCAAAAATTATTAATAGTTTATTTTAAGGATTTCACCTTTTTTTGACACTTTTATTCAATTATTCCATTTTATCCATCAAGTGAATATTTTTCAAACAGAACCTTTTCTCAAAAATTGCAGATATACCATGCTCAGAGGGTAAGACATTTTTCACTTTTCTTATGATTACTATTCAATTATCACTTTCTGAACCTATTACAATATTTTTTCTATCTTATTCAAGCGTGGTGGTTTTGCACAAGGAACTTCTAACAACCCATAATGAATTCCTCTTCCCTAAGAAAACATAAACTCATATGATTCTTCTGCTCATTTATTGCTCAGTCAATATCAAAATCAAGAACAAAAAAGGAAGAGTTTCCAAATATCACAAAGTCTATCAAGACATTCCAGAAACCTGAGTAATCCATCTTAAAACACATTGCTTGAAGTTTCAATTCTATATTTCATAAAGTTTATGTTTGGAATTTAACCTCCTTCCTTTTTACTTCCTTCACCCCTGCTGAATAATAGCTTTAAAATATTGGACACCACTTTTCAGCTATTACGCAGAAATATCAAGTCCATATGCAAGGCTCTTTGGAAGAAGGAGAAACAGATTGTCAAAATTTTATTCAAAAATAGAGATTATTTTCTTCAAAAAAAATAAAAAAATTCTTCTACCTAGTCAGTACTCAGTTGGAACAACTGTAGTGCAAGAAGTAATCTCACAGAGGTGATAATGGCTTTCTTATGGAAATTCCCTATTGGAAAATTTTTATTAACTCCATGTAAATTTTCATTGAGCTTTCCCCCTTCATCACCCTGAAAAGCATCTACAAAACTCATCCTACTCCATGCTTGGGAACTATCTTATTGGCATTTTTTCACCAGAAATTATTGAATGCAAGAGGAGCTAAATAATCAAGCCAACAATATCTCAATTTTGATAAATGGATTCTTGGAAGGAAAGCCATTTGGAACAAGAAAAACTCACCTTTCTTAATTTGATTCACCCCAAGAAGGAAAACTTGAAGTTTGAGAAATCCCAAGAAAAAGGTAGTTTTTTCATCCACAGAATAAATGATATATATATCATAATGCTAATCTCACTGATTATACTTGAAAAGATAGCACAAAAAAGGCAATTTTGTCAGGAAATTGCTTCAGAACTGATTCTAAATGATCACCCAAGGATAGGAGAAGTTTCTGGCTTACGGAATTATTTCTGATGTGAAGCCAAACTCTCCTGGTCAGCCACTTACCACAGTTTCTTGGGGATACACTCAAATCAATGCAATTTTCCAACTTCTCATTGAGGGATAAAGGAAGCTTGAAAGCACCCCAATAACAAGTATAGAAACTTATACAAGACCTACACAATATAAAATACCCATTATTTTAAAATATACCCAATAATATTTCATAAAAGTGCCTATAGCCTTATTCTATGGTGTTACTAACAGTTGTTGAAAAAGGGGAATAAAACTTCAAGAGCCAGGTGATCTCCCCCTTTCGATTTATAAGCTGGGAGCTATTACTGGATGTACAAAGGTTACCCAATCTTCTTTTATGAAAGAATGAAAAATTCTCACAGTTACATTAGTTGATACTTTGTACCAGGATTTGATACTAACAGGTTTCTTTCTTGTATCTTATTTGACACAAAATTGGGCCACAGCTCCAAATTACTAGTTATACCTTCTTTGGTTTCAAATTTTAAGCTTATTACAAAAGATAAATTGTTTTTAAATCTAAAAATTTTGGAACTACTTTCAAGTATAAAACATTCCCTCCCATAAAAACTAATCACAATGACCAAGTTATTACCCATGAGGCAGGCCTTAAACCTGGATTTATGTAAACGTTTTCCAAATTTTTGAGTGGATGCTCCAGAGAGTAAATATTAATCCAATTTAATCATAATAATTAATACCTTTTTTATCTAAATTAATCTTTATATTACCTTGAAAAGCTAATCTGTATTAAAAACATTTATGAAGACTAATACAACTATAATTTGTATAAATTTAAATTTTTCAATCCAGAAAATTTCAATAAAAATGATTCAATTTAGCATGAATACCACTGAAGCTCCAAATTTATGAACAAAGGTAAACTATAAATTCAATTTACTGTTTCTTGAAAATTCTTATTGAAAATTTTTAATTGATCTTTTTATGCTAATTATAATTGGCTTCCCCCAATTTTTTAGATAAGACACTTACTAAGCTTTATTATCCTTTCATCAAATATAACTTTCCAAAAATCTTTACATTACATATACTTAATAATTGTCCTTATAGAACTTGTATTAAAATATAAATTTAGAAACAATATCTCATTACAAAGTTTAAAAAACATATATTTTCATCTTAAAGAATTTCCAAATTGGTAGGAGTCAATGTCAAGGAGTGGTAAGATCTAAAATGCACCATGAGTAATATCAGGAGTATTTTTCTGAAAGAATCCTAGTTAGTGAACAGAATAGGTCAATAGACTTTTCCTTTGCATTTTATTGAAAAATCTTCAATATTCATATATTTCACATTTCAGAATCTAAAAATTAACCACCTAGCCCATAAACATTTTTCTTTCTTTCAGAATTTAATTAAAAACATAATGTAAGTGACTTCTATATAGAAAATCTATCATAGTGCCTTATTCCAATATTTTTATTATAATTACACACTAGTTATTAATTTTACAGATTTATACAAGCATCAAGCATACTCTCTTTGGTAAGAAATAATTCACACATTTTTTTCAATACATTTTAAAATGTAAACTTATTCCCACAAATCAGCCACATTAATTATTCTCCTACTATTCCACTACCCTCCTACATTCATAAACCATCCAAATATTCCCTGAAAATATTTACAAGAACATTAGTGGCTAAAATTGTGATAAAATTTTAACAGTAGAACAAAATAAGATCTAAGAAGGTTCCCAATCACAACAAACACCTTATTTCAATTTTTAAAATCCAAAAATCTTAAAAACTTTCAAAAAAAGGATTTAAATTGATTAGTGAATTCAAACCACACATATCGTTTCCAGCTTGTTCTTATCTCTATTCATATTTAGAAAAAACAATCATTTTGGAAATAAACCTCATGAATACTGAAACCTCCCTCAATTTATGCAGAAAGCTCTTTTAAAATATATATACCAACAAAAATGCAACACTTTCTTTCTCCATAAAAATATAAATACCAAAAAATTACAAACCCAATAAGAATTTCACTTTCAATATTTGAAGAAATGGATCTCAAACAAACTCCCACTCTCAGCCTTTGAAAATGAATTTTATTAAGCCCCAAGATCTCCTAATCGTAATTAATAAATATCTTCATATATATCAGATGGAAATTTTTTGAAAAACTTTGTACAAAATGCAAGCTTCGAGCTTACTTAGAGTTCAGGAAGCTTGGGCTTTGGCTTATATATTTAATGGACAGCTGCCATGGCTTCAAGATTGGGTCCAAGAGTATTTTACTAGGTTTTATATTTCTATTTTATTCAACCATCCTCTAGAAAGATAATATAGATATCAAAACCTTTTTTGTATGGATTCACTTCAAAACCCATAGAAACCACCTCATTTCAATTAAAAACATATCAAAGCCACTTTCTTCTCAGCTTCTGGAGCACTTTCCAGGTGATGAATTTACTCCAAAACCTGTATTCATGGATATAAATCTGATCAGGACTGCACCTCATTCCATAATTGATAACCCATATCCCCAAAAATATGGGAATTATTTAATGTTAAACCCCAAAGGAAGCTGATTTTCTGATTTTATATACTATAAATCGTGTCTTACTACTCACACCAAAATTTAATTCTTTAAATATTGAAAATATCCAAAATAAAGCTCCTTCCAGCCAAAGAAACTTTAGTCTCTTTGGTTGATATTATAATGTCTCACTCTATTTCAAAGTTGTTGTGAGCCTTGAGGTATACTTTACATACCCAAATCAGCCACAGCTATCTTAAAAAGAAATTTGGAATTATGCATAACTCATAAGTCATGCATATATCCAAAATTCATCATTTTTGATTTCAGAAAAGATGAATAACTTTTTATTGAGTAAGTAAATCCATGGATTTAAGGCCAGATTTGGATTCTACACAAAAATTCACCCAGGGTAGCTACATAGAGTGAATAAGCTCAAATTAACTCTTTGAGGTGGTAAAATGGAAAATACTTCAATACCACATAAAAGATCCGTGAAAGTTTTTGTTTTTCTTAATTTCACGCCAAAATAATGGGAATGTGAGAAATCCCATGTTACATATACACTAGGAATAGTGTTATACATGTTTTAAGACCTTAATATCATGTTATTTCTACATGGACTTTTGGTACACCCATAGTGGATATCTCACTTGAAGCTTAAATTTCTATTTTGACGTAAAAAATAAGCAAGGGGGACAAAAGACATCAAAGAGAGCCAGGGTACCCAACTTCTGAGGTCTCAGAGGCATGACAGCTCCAAAGCTTTGATCCATGGCTGATCTTGGCCTAATTGGTAAACTAAAACCTTTTGGGAACTTGGTTACCATGTTACAACTACTGTAAATCTTAAGAAAATAGCAAATAACCTGCTATTTTGATGTGCCAAGGAGGTAAAAAGCTGCTTAGACTCCTGTAACCATGTCAATTATTGATGATTTTCCATGGATAAACCCCAAAAGAGTAATTAAAACCCTTTTTGTACTTGTATCCATTGATTTACCTCATAGCAACCAGTTAAACACTGATATTTACAATTCTATGTAGAAATGAGGTAAAAACTTCAAAAAATTCATTAAAAATACAATTCTTGATGAATATGTCTGAAACTTTCAGGACCAATGGAGACCTGTATTATCTATGGTACAACCAAAAATAATCACACTTTTACTAGTAAAATTAAAAGTTTCACTTACAGTCCATTTTTGACTATTCTATGTGAAACACTGAATCTTCAAAAATTTACAGTAATTACAACCTGTGATGAAATTGGCAATAACATTGATAACTTTGAAAAATCAATGATTATTTTGGAATCAAAGAAGATTTACAGATGTTACTCTTTTTATTCTTAACCATATTGGGGTTGGTAGTCACATAAAAGCATCAATTAAGTAATTATGATAATCTTACGTGACAACAGATGATGCAATCAATAATCCAAAAGGGTTTATTGTTTTCTCACTAACTGGTTTTTCAGCTTTCTCCATGGCACGCCTCCGTGAGCCGTTGTTGACTTAAAAGAGGCCTCTTCTTGCTGTTTTTTCCACATCATCATCTTATTATCATTTAAATCATTATTACCAACAATTAAGTATTAGTTATAGCTATTCTTAAATATTTTAAATCTTTCAGAATCAATAAGAAAGACGTGAAATCATAGAATCCAACTATATATTGTTGTAATACTGTTATAAATTCATTTTGATCCTTAAAATCCACAATACTACGTCAAATCTCTCTATCTTATCTTTCAATAAGTTCTTTGGAATATGAGTGAGTGATTTAAGTTTAATTCTTGAAGTTTTTCTCTAAAATTAGTTTTCTTCAAGAATTACCATTATAATTATTCTTGCAAAAGATAATTATATATTAAAATAGTTTTATTATTAAAATCTTCTTGTAATTGATTCTTGTAGACAATTACTGGCTCACTGTTAAAGTCACTAGTAGTGTTTAACACGTGAAAGAAATAATTCTTTAATTATTTAATTGTGGTTATCATAACATTTTGTTATTATATTTCATAAGAACAGTCATAGTACTGCTGATTAATAGTAATATTATCATCAGTTTCATAGACAAATCTTACATTTGGGGGCCTGGCCATGTTTTTTAAACCTTGTACCCTTAATTAATATATTTTTAAGTTCTAAAATATATTAATTTAATAATTTTTTCTTTAAATTTAAAGTTAAAATAATTCTTATTTTTGAAATTGTTTTGGAAATATTTTCATTGAGGAATTTGGTTTAATTTTATACTGTTTTTACATGTGGCTTTTTCACATCCAAAAACTTATAAAATTATTCTTTGAGTTACTCTGAATTAATTTTCATTCAAAATCTTAAATTTTAATTTTTTTAATATTAAAAAATATAAAACTTATAAAAAGTCTTTAAAAATATTTTCAAAAGTATAAAAAATAATTTTTTTCTCTTTTATAATTATTTCCAGTGTCTTTAATCAAATACTGTGCGGCTGGCAACAGACTCAGTAAAAGATATATCACTAGTCCAGAATCTGAAGACAGTATTGAGGTGCAAATTGCTAAAAGAGGCACCTTATTTAACTCAGAAAAGACTGAATTACCACCAAAAGGAGTGTATTTTATCTTATATTTTCACCTTGTATCTTTAAATTGACGTGAAAATGGTGCATACCAGAAATGGAAGCAACTATTCAGTCCAACCAGATGGATGTGGGCAAAGAGGAGGCAAGACCAAATCCAGAAGTGCCAAGTCTTCCACAAGAAAGACACATTTGGAGGATTCCAGAGTTGCCCCCCAATCCCCCAAGGTCTGTACCCACAGATTTTGACGTGAATTCTGAGCCTGAACTGATTCATGACAATATTTCCAGCGCTGAACCATTTTCAAGTGTCAGCAATAGAAATATATCAATGCCAGTACAAAAACTGGTTCAGAGCAGCCAAAGAAGAGGAGTGGGAAATATGCCCAAGCCTTTCGCAGGGGGCCATGAACTCCTACTTACACATCAAGAGCTTTCTGGGTCAGGAGAAGACCATAGAACTCTTAGGAAGATGGAGCCCCCTGTCTTGCAAAGACAAGGTCAAAAAGATAAATAATTGGTTGAAGAACCAAAGTCTTTTATCCATAGACCAGAAGAAGGAACTGGAAATGACTCCATCTTTGGAGACAGAAGCCCCAGTGGCGTCTACCAGCTCCAAACCAACTCCAGAAATGTCCAAAGACAAGCGCAAAAGGCCTCAGAAGAAGCAGAGAGGTCCCAAGAACCATCAAGCCAAGGGCAAAGGAAAAGCCAATTGGCACAGACCTTACCTACAGGGGTATAGGATCCCCAAATTGGAGCCTTCAGCTGTGGACAGTGTGCTCAAAATGGCCAGAAGTCTCATGGAATTCACAGCGAAGGAGCAGGAAAGGATGAACAGAACGTTTCCACGCAAATAGATCATGTACAAAGAATTATTAATGTGTAAATTGGTAAACTTGATTCAAAGTTAACTAAAATAACATTGGATATTAATGATTTGAAAAAACATGACAAGAAATATACTGAATGGTATGAATTAACAAAGGCCAAATTTGATTCAATTATCAATGCTTGTAGCAGAATTGAGAGTACATGTCAGCTTCAGACTGATGAAATGGAAGATCTTTCCATTTTTAAAATGAATGATCATCATAAAACTCTACAAGATCATGTCTTGAAGATAGTTGAAAATACCAATCAGTTTGCTACACATTTAGCAAAAAGCAACAGTGAAAGGCAGAAGTTAAAAAATGAAATCATTGCAAATGTAGAACAAATTCATAATAATTATGAACCACATATGCCAAGACATTCTACACCTTTGACTGAAGAAAAAGGTTTTGTTAAAGGAAGTTTTACCCCACTTTTAGGAGAAAATATTGTCTCTGCTAAAGATATTCCCAAATTGGAAGAATGGCCAACATTCTCTGGTGAAGGGGACTATAACCACATTGAGTTCATCAGGACTATTGATATGTTTCAGGAAGACTTTAATATACCTGATGAAATCATAGTGGGTAAATTACACTGTCTGTTTACCAAGACTGCAAAGAACTGGTATTAAAAGATGAGGATAGATCATGGGAAACATGATTGGTCTTGGTGGAAATCTGAAATGATTACCAAATGGGCCAATAATTCTTGGGGGTTTAAAATGGAGAATTCTTTTGAAAGTGCCATTTTTAACTCAGAGAAAGATAAACCACTTACTTGGTTCTTCAAGAAAAAAGACAGATTATCTGCTTTACACCCAGATATGTCTGACACTATGATTAATACAAAAATATTAAGAAAGTGTGGAGGAGAACTGGAACATGCTATCAAAAGCAGATGTGTAGAACCCTGTTCAACAGAGGACTACATTAATGCAATGGAAGATATAATTACCAGAACAAGAATTGGTAAAAGTTGGACTAAAGTCGCTATGGAATCCAAGATGGTCCCAAAGATTCCCAGAGAAGATAAAAGACCAGAAAGACCTGTCTTGAAGTGTCATAAATGTGGAAGTACTTCACATTTAGCAAACACTTGCACCAAAAAGACAAAAATCAATGAAGTTCAAGTCATTGAAGAAATTCAGTGTACTGAAGAGAAAGAAGAATCTGATCAAGATTCTGCAGTCTCTGAAGATATACCAGTGGAGGACTATCCCATTGAAAACATTAAAGCTTCCTTTGAAGTCACAGAAGTCCATACCCACTTGCCACAGTACAGTGAGGATTGCTGCAACCTGATCAATATCCAAGATGCCAGAATGTGTAACACAAAACCTGCTAGAGGAAAAGGCTAAACTGCTGGAGCATCCTGTATCACATCAGTTTTGATGAGTGATATTGAAGCAAAAGTAAATTTGGATACAGGGGCATTTTGCACTTGTGTGGGCAAAGATTATCTCCAAGTTATACTTCCTGAATGGAAAAACCATCTATTACCAATAGAAGGTGTGCAATTTAGTAGTTCCAGTAACAATATGTACCCCTTGGGTATATTAGACACTAATCTTGTATTTCCACACCCAGCAGGAAGTGTAAGAATGAAAACTGAGATTGTAGTAATGAATAATTGCACATCTCAGCACATCATTTTTGGAAATTATTACTTAAACATTTATGGTATAGACATCAATAACGACAAAGACAGATATTTCACAATTGGGGATAATAAAAGACAAAAATTTGCTTTTTCCAATATGCCAAAACAAATATCTGTGGTATCTTCTGTTAAGGATACTTATAAAGATGAATTTGTGTCTAATCAACTTGTTGAAGCACAAATTAATCCATCATTATCACAAAAAATGAGAAATGAACTTATTAATGTGTTATAAACATACAGTAATGCATTTGCCTCTGATAATGAACCATTAGGTGCTATAAGGGGACATGAAGTTGATATTACTGTTAATATTGACAGACCATATCCTCCAGTACTTAGAAGACCAGCTTATCCAGCCAGTCCCAGAGCTAGAAAAGCCTTGGAAAAACATATCCAAGAGTTAATCCAGCTTGGTGTACTAAGGAAAGTAGGCCATAATGAAGAAGTTGAAGTAACAACACCTTTTATTATTGCCTGTCATAATGATAAGTCAAGAATGGTTGGAGATTTCAGAACATTGAATACCTGCACAGTTTCAGATAGGTATCCAATCCCTAGAATTCAAGAAACCTTGACTCAATTGTCTAAAGCCAAGTATATAACATCAATGGATGCATTGAAAGGCTTTCATCAAAATGTTTTGACGCCTAAAGCTAAGAAATTACTTAGAATTATCACTCACTGTGGTATTTATGAGTATCTTAGAATGCCATTTTGCATTAAAAATGCTCTATCCCATTATCAAAGAATGATTAATACCATCTTTCCCACAGAATTGTCTGAAGGATGGCTTATCATTTATATTGATGATATTATCATTTGTTCTGATTCTTGGTCCTTACACCTTGAAAGACTTGCAAGGGTACTTCACAAGGTTGCAGAAGTGAACATGAAAATTTCACTCAAGAAATG
This sequence comes from Austropuccinia psidii, assembly GCA_023105745.1. Classification (NCBI taxonomy): domain Eukaryota; kingdom Fungi; phylum Basidiomycota; class Pucciniomycetes; order Pucciniales; family Sphaerophragmiaceae; genus Austropuccinia; species Austropuccinia psidii. The sequence goes on from JALGQZ010000020.1 coordinate 671,808, forward strand.
CAATTTTGGTTTTGAAGAACTCAAAGCATTAGGACATATTGTTTCTGGTTTAAGCTTGGGTATTGACAAAAACAAAGTAGCAGCAGTGTTACTTAAGCCAATACCCCAGAATAAAAAAGAAATGATTTCTTTTCTTGGGTTTTCCAGTTATTATAGGCAACACTTAAAAGACTTTGCAATTCTAGCCAGGTCACTTTATAGAATCTGTGATCAACAGACCGTATTTGAGATGACACATGAGAGAATTAAAGCTTATGAGAAGATAAGGAAAGCTCTTACAGAAGCACCTTTACTCCTCATGCCTGACTGGAATATTCCTTTTAAATTGTACATTGATACATGTGGAGATAGATTAGGGGCTGCCCTACATCAAGTCCAAATTATTGATGACAAACCTATGGAAGGACCAGTTTGTTTTATCTCAAGACAAATCAAACCAACAGAGGCCAGATATAGTGCAAGCCAAATGGAGTGCTTATGCTTGGTATGGGCACTTGATAAATTACACTATTATCTTGATGGCAGTGTTTTTGAAGTTATAACTGACTGTAATGCAGTAAAATCACTTCTTAACATGAAAACTCCCAACAGACATATGTTGAGATGGTAAATAGCCATTTAGGAATATAGAGGAAACATGACTATAGTCCACAAAGCAGGAAACATTCACAAAAATGCTGATAGACTTAGCAGATGGGAATTAGCCAACACTCCTGATAACCCAGCTTATGTACCTTTGGAAGCTGAACCACAGATTCCAATTGAAGGGATTAACATAACTGATATTGGGACTGAATTCTTTGAAGAGTTCAGAGAATCTTATGAACAGGACAAGAATTCCCATATCTTGACTTCTTTATTAGATAAAGACTGCAAATATGCATCTTTGGTCAATGCACTAGATGAAGTTTGGAGAAATTCCTATTCTGAGGGAAGATTTCACTTGTTTGATGGGATTATTTACCACAGAACCAAACATTCTTGTCTAATGACATTATGTAGCAGATTTCTTATTAATACCATTCTTCATGAACGCCATGATAGCATCTACTCTGGACACCTGTCAGAAGACAGAACACTTGAAAAAGTAAAGAACTGTGCATGGTGGCCATCTTTGAGAAAAGAAACCATTCAATATTGCCATACCTGTGACAGATGTCAAAAAGCAAACAAGAGTACAGGCAAGAAATTTGGACTTATGATCCATATTCAAGAACCAAAATCCCCTTGGGAAGTTGTTCACATGGATTGGGTCACAGCACTTCCTCCAAGTGGTGACAAAAGCTATAATGCTTGTTTAGTCATTTTAGACAGATATAGCAAGACTCCCATATTCTTACCATGTCATAAAGATGACACTTCTATGGATACAGCTCTTCTTCTGTGGAGTAGAGTTATTTCTCATACAGGATTATTTAAGAATATCATAAGTGACAGAGATCCCAAGTTGACATCTACACTTTGGACCAATCTTCATAGATTGTTTGGGACTAAGCTATCATTCTCTACAGCATATCACCCTCAAACAGATGGGCTAGCAGAGAGGATGATTCAAACTTTAGAAGACATGATCAGAAGATTTTGTGCTTATGGGTTAGAATTCAAAGACTCAGATGGCTTTACCCATTACTGGTGCACTCTGATACCTGCACTGGAATTGGCATACAAGACATCAGTCCATTCTTCCACAGGACAAACTCCTGCTATGTTAGAAAAAGGATGGAATCCAAGACTCCCAGCAGACACACTGAGGAAAGACTTGATTGACATTCATCCTACAGCTTCCAGATTCAAAATAATTCTGGATAAAGTAAAAAATCATGCACAACAAAGTATGAATGATGCTTTCGATTATGCAAAACAGAAGTGGGACAGAGGTCATAAAGTACCAGACTTCAAAGTAGGGGACTTAGTTCTAGTTTCAACCTTGAATTTTAATAATATCAAAGGTCCAAAGAAACTCAAAGATTCTCATTTAGGACCATTTTTTATTGTTGCCTTACATGGAACCAATGCAGTTCAAGTGGAATTGAGTGGTGAATTGGAAAATAAACACCCCACCTTTCCAGTCAGCTGGATAAAGCCTTATCAACCAGCTGATAAAGAATTGTTTCCTTTAAGGAACCCAACTCCTTTAACTGTTCCACCAGTGGAACAGAATGAAGACAAAAAGATAAAGAAAGTCATTAAAGAAAGGAGAATTAGGGGGAAAAATCAGAGAGAATATCTTGTCAGATATAGAAATCCAGTACATGTGTGAGCCTTAGAGGTAATTTCATATACCCAAAAGACCACAAATATAAAAAATAACATATTAATATAAATAAAATAAATTTATTTATATTTTTAAAATAAAAATCAAAATATAAATATAAAATTATATTAAAAATAAAAAATTAATTATAATTTAAAAATAAAAAATACATTAAATTTTGTAAATATAAAATTACATTTATACTTGAAAAAATTAAGTAAAAATGAAATTTTAACAAAATTGTGAAAAAATAAATAAATTTGGAAAAAAGTTAAATAAAATTTATCATAACTTTTTATCCAATAAATAAACATATAAAATTTATTTCACCATTGGATTCCTCATAAAAAATCAGGTGGGGTCACCTCTGAGTGAAATTCTTGTAACTCAACTCTAAATAAGCTTAAATTAAGTTTTTAGTATTTTCAATACAAAAGCTGAAAATCCTCAAAACCTTAATTTAATTCACACCACATGTGGTGTTAACCATCAATTTTTGTGTTAAAATTGAGGTGTTGTGTTTAGTTTAGAAGTTATGAGGAATTGAAGTATTTTCAATTGAATTCAATTGAAATGTCAAAATGTGCGCGTGTATTACATAAGTGAACTTTGATTTACATATGAGGTGTCAATTATTACTGTATTGTACTGTACAATTGAATTGAATTACATATGTAAATTATAAGTATAATACATGATGAGGAATTAAAGGAAAAATAAATTGGAAAGATTAAATTTGGGGGGGAAAAGGAACTCCAGCTCTAAGGGGGAGCTGGACCCCCAAAATCCTTGCTGACAGGCGTGGGATGTCAAAATTCACGCAAAAGTTCATCACTTTTGGCCTGGAATTGAGTTACAGGGTCTGTGGACTCAATTGATGATGAGGTTTTGATACCAACTGGGGTAGTTTTAGCTGTTGCCAAGAGGGTAAAACTACCCTTAAGATAAAACAATCATAATAAAAACAGTTTTAACTGGCTTCTACGCCTCTGACACACATTCTGACGTGTTTTGAAGGCTCTAGGCCTGGTATTGCTATAGTAATGGCTGATTTAAGGGTCTAAAATGGCTAAAAATGGCTTAAACTAGCCCTTTTTGGTCTAAACCAGGGTTCAATGATGCCATAATTGGCTTTTCTGTTGTCAGACTGTTTTTCACGACTGACAAGAGTAAATTTTACTTTTGGAGTAAGAGAATTGATGGCTATAAAAGAATGTCTTCTTTGCCCCACTTTTCTCTTCATGTTAGAATCTTTTCCTTTTATTAATTAGTTTAAACACTGTTAAACCAATCAATCAAAGATTCCAACCACCATTTTTAAATCATTTTAATCCTTTTAACCACGTGAAAAAATCATTATAATCATTGTTTGTAACTCTTATAATCATTTTTACCCCTGAACCACCCCAAAAGTGAATTAAAGCATCTATCATCACTGTAAACTTTGTCACTTTGTTTCCAAATTCACTCTGGTCACTTTTGGGCGTGTTTTCTCTTTAATATTCTTTTTAAAGACTTTGTTCTTTAATTAATTGCTTGCAGCTCTTTGCTCAATTAATTCCAATTGAAATTGCTCTTGAAGAAATTTCTTTTGTAGCCTTAAAATATCTCTTGTAGAGTATTTTTTGGATAAATCTTTATTGTTGGTAAAACAATAAATTTTTATATTATTGTTTTATACTAATAAATTTATAACCAATAATATTGGCGTGTTTTCTCTTAAAAATAATATTTCATATTATTTTTAACTGGATTTTACCTTATACAAATTTTGAGGACAGGAAAAGTACTTGATTTTTAATCAAAGTTTCATATCCACACCTTACATTTGGGGGCCCAGCCGTGATATTTTACCTGTGACATATTTTTTACTCTTTTTAAATCTTTTTTCTTATATTGAAAAATTTAAAAACATATAAAAAATACTTATAATTCAAAAAATCCATAAAAAATAACTTTTTTTTCATATTATAAGTGAGGCTTATATTTTTATTTCTTTTTTGAAATAACCTTTTTTTTACTTAATTAATTGGCTTTTTCATTAATTTTAGTGTCTGACAACGTGGTAAGACAAGAAAACATTGAAACAGCCTCAACAGTAACCAGCATTATCCCTGCCAGTACTGTTAATTCTGATCATAATAGTGCTATTATTGTGACTCAAAATAACCAGCCTGAACCAATATCTTCTGAATTGATTAACTTGGACATAAGTAATACCCTTCAGAAAGCTAAAAATTTGGCCAATAGTAAGTTTTTGACGTAAAAATACTATTTTAAGCCTTTTTTTAACCATAATTATGCCTTCAACCAGGTCAGGAGCCAGCTACAACCCCTCAAGCAGCTCCCAAAAAGGTAATAGACGTAATTATGGCAGAAGCCAACCAGGTACAGAAAGAAAAGGGTCAGTTGATGACTTCCAAACAACTAAAATGGGTCATTCTGAAGCTGATAATACCATTTTACCTTCAAAAAGAGCTGACACCGCCACAACAAGCCTCTGTGGACATATACAAAGCCAGCCACAGTGCATACAACAATGCACTCCAATTCAAGGAGTACCAGATCCTTGCAGACCTGTGGAAGAATTGCATGAATTCTTACCTGACAGTAAGAAAATTCTTGGGCCATCCCAACACTTGCAAATTGCTCAATGGATGGCATCCATTGATGGAGAAGAAAAACATGATGCTTTTGACACTAGAATGGAGGAAAAACAACCCTCCACCACCCAAACCAGTGCCAAAAACAGCCCCAGTGGCCAGCAGCAGCAATTCCAACGTGAAAAAGCAGCCACAAACTCCAAACAAGGGCAAAGGGAAGGCACCAGCCCCAAAACCTTACAGCCAGGGCTACAGAATCCCAAAGATTCAGCAGGATGCCATGGAAAATGTATTTCAGATGGCCAGAACCATGATGGAATTACAGAAGAAGGAGGAAGCCAGATTAAGGTTCCAGAAATGATTTCTGACATATTTGATTCCATCCCAGAGTTGTATAATGCTATAAATGACGTGAAAAAACATCTTTCTGATAAAAATGACACCATTTGTAACAACATTAAAACAAACAGCCTGAGTCTGTGCCAAATTAATGAAACACTTATGTGTTTTGAGAAAGTTTTGAGAACAATTAAAAATTCCAATAATGATAATTCTTCTAACAATAAAATAAATGAACAATCTGCCATTATTAAAGAATTAACAGATAAATATTCTAAATTCAATATTGATGACATAATTGAAACAAGAATTAAACAAGCCATAAATATTATCAAAACAGATAACAAGAAAGTCCTTGATGACATTTCAAATTCATTTACTGAAGTAAAGACATATACCATTGCCTTGAAAAAGTGTTTTGATGCTTCACAAGAAGAAGTATCAAAATTATCAATGAAATTGAATCAAGTCACTGCTGATAATACAAGACAAACAGAGTTATGGCAAGAACTGACACATAAGGAAGACATGTATAAAATTGAAGTAATAAATTTAATACAAAGCTTCCAACATGAATACAGAAATTCCCAAAGGTGTAGCAACAGTAAAATGAATGACATTGAACAAATACTGAACACCTTACCAAGAATGTCTACACCTCTAAATCAAAATGAGGGCACAAGAATTCCAAATCCACAAGTATTGGATCCTGATAATTCACAATTAAAAAATGAATTATCCACTTCTTTTCATAACTTGGAACCATCAATGGGCCAAGCACTCTTGAAAGAAGTTCCAAAACTTAAAGAATGGCCCCACTTCAATGGTGAAGGAGAGTATGACCATATGGAATTCATTAGAGGTATTGACATGATCAAAGAGGATTTTGAATTACCAGACAGATTGGTAACAGCCAGGTTTAACACCTTGTTTACCAGATCAGCTCACAGATGGTACATCAAAATAAGACAAGCACATGGACACCAGAGTTGGACTTGGTGGAAAACCCAAATCATCAACAAATGGGCAAATGATGCTTGGAGGTTTAAAGTTGAAACAGCCTTTGAATCTGCCAAATTTAATGCTGATAAAGACAAAGCTTTACCATGGTTTTGCCAACAGAAGGACAAATTAACAGCATTATATCCTGACATGTCAGAATTTATGATCCATAGAAAAATTCTGAGACAATGTGGGGGTGACTTAGAGCATGCTGTCAAAAGCAGGACTACTGAACAATCTTCAGCAGAGGATATCATCAATATACTAGAAGAAGTAACCACCAGAACCAAAATTGGTTCTAGTAGGGTGAATCTTAAAACAAGGTTTAATACACCTTGGAAAGATTCTGTGGACAAAAACCCCAAAGAAAATTCTAGTAATATTAAATATAAATCTGCAGATACAGTCAGAAAATGCCATATTTGCCAAAGCACCACCCATTTAGCCAATACATGTCCAAAAAGGGGGAAAATCAATGAAATTGACATTGAAAAGGAACCAGATGTTGAAAAAGAAGACATAATTGAAGACAATTCAGATGATAAGTCATCCATATTTTCAGAATCTTCAAAAGATATAGAAAATATCAATGCCACTTTTGACATCATGGAATCTTATTCCCACTTACCACAATTGAGCAATGGTCAAGTTGATTTATCAAAAGTTCAAGATGCACAACTTATGAAAACAAAACCAAACAGAGGAAAAGGTTATACAGCTGGTAACTCCTGTATAACAGAAGTGGTGATTGACAACAAGCCCACTAAACTTTTGCTTGACCCAGGAGCCTTCTGCTCTTGTGTTGGAAAATCTTTTCTTAAGACTTGTGTACCAAATTTTGAAGACCAATTGTTACCAATTGATGGTATAAAATTCAACAGTGCAAGTAACCCAATGAAAGCATTGGGAATCTTTGAGACCAATGTCATATTCCCACACATAAATGGGAATTTAAGGATCACAGTTGAATTTGTTGTTATGGAAAATTGCTCTAGTACCCATTTTATATTGGGAAATGACTATTTGATCATGTATGGGATAGATTTACATAATAACAAAGACAGATACTTTACAATTGGGGACAATAAGCGCCAGAAATTTGCCTTTTTACCATTTAAAAGACAAATTACAGTAAACAAAGTATCACCAGTCAACTTAGAGTTAGAGAAATTCAAGTCTGAACAGTTAAATGAGGCTGAAATAAGCCTTCATCTGACTGATAAACAAGAAAATGAACTTTCTTCCCTTTTGTATGGCCACAGAGGAGCATTTGCTACAGACAAAGAACCCCTGGGAGCAATTATTGGTCATGAAGTTGACATCATTCTTAACATTGAGAGACCTTATCCACCACTCTTAAGAAGACCTGCTTATCCAGCAAGTCCAAAATCAAGAGAAGCTCTAGAAATTCATATCAAAGAACTTCTAGACCTTGGTGTAATACGAAAAGTAGGCCACAATGAGGAAGTAGAAATAACTACACCAGTTATAGTGGCGTGGCATAATGGAAAATCCAGAATGGTTGGGGACTTTAGAGCTCTGAACACTTACACTGTCCCAGACAGATACCCTATACCAAAAATCCAAATTGCCCTTACTCAAATATCTCAAGCAGTGTATATAACCACTATGGATGCCCTTAAAGGATTCCATCAAAATGTGGTAACACCAAGAGCAAGAAAATACTTGAGAATTATTGTTCATTGTGGAGTGTATGAATACTTAAGGATGCCCTTTGGTATCAAAAATGCACCTTCACACTTCCAAAGAATGATGAATGAAATCTTCCCTGAAGAGCTCTCAGAGGGATGGTTAATCATTTACATTGATGACATTATTATCTGTTCAAAGACTTGGGAGGAGCACATGTACAGATTATCAAGAGTTTTGACAAAAATTCAATCAGTAAACATGAAAATCTCCTTGAAGAAATGTCATTTTGGATTTAAAGAACTTAAAGCACTAGGACATGTTGTATCTGGTTTGTCCCTTGGAATTGACAAAAACAAAGTTGCAGCAGTATTATTAAAGCCCATGCCTCAGAATAAGAAGGAAATTCAGTCATTCTTAGGTTTTGCAGGATATTACAGGCAACACATTAAAGACTTTGCATCCATAGCAAGACCACTTTATAAGTTGTGTGACAAAGACACAGTATTTGAGATGACTGTTGACAGAGTCAAAGCTTTTGAATCTCTAAGAGAAGCATTGACCACTGCTCCACTCTTACTGATGCCAGACTTTAAATTGCCTTTCAAACTGTATATTGATGCATCAGGGGATGGACTAGGTGCTGCACTTCACCAAGTTCAGATCATATATGACAAATCTGTAGAAGGACCAATATGTTTCATATCCAGGCAAATCAAACCAACTGAAGCCAGGTATGGAGCAAGTCAAATGGAATGTCTATGCCTTGTCTGGGCCTTGGAGAAATTGAAATATTTCTTAGAGGGATGTTTTTTTGAAGTAATAACAGATTGTACAGCTGTGAAATCACTTTTGAACATGAAAACACCTAACAGACACATGCTCAGATGGCAAATAGCCATACAAGAATACAGAGGCAATATGACCATTGTTCATAAGGATGGGAAATTCATAAGAATGCAGATGGACTAAGCAGATGGCCATTACCAAATAACATTGATAATCCTGCTTATGTTCCAGAAGAAGCTTCACCACAACTTCCAATAGAAGGAATAAGTGTTACAGACTTGAACACCACCTTCTTTGAAGAAGTCAGAAATAGTTACACTCAAGATAAGAATTGTAGCATCTTATGCCAATTACTTAACAAAGACTGTAAAGACAACTCTCTAATACATGCCTTGGATGAAGTATGGAGAAAATCTTATAATGAAGGAAGATTTCACCTACTGGATGGTATAATTTACCACAGAACCAAGCACACATGTGTCATGACAGTTGTAGACAGGTCATTAATCAATCTTGTACTGAAAGAATGCCATGATAGTCCCTTTTCAGGACATCTTTCTGAAGACAGAACAAGAGAGAAAGTGAAGACCTGCATATGGTGGCCAATGTGGCAAAAAGATGTTGCAGAGTATTGCAAAACCTGTGACAGATGCCAAAAGGCAAATAAATCCACTGGCAAAAGACTTGGAAATATGATGAAAATCCAAGAACCAAACAGACCTTGGGAAATTGTCCATATGGATTGGGTAACTGGCCTACCACCAGGAGGTGACAGGAGCTATAATGCTTGCCTAGTAATTGTGGACAGATTCAGTAAAACTCCAATCTTTTTACCATGTCACAAAGATGATACAGCCATGGATACAGCTCTTCTGATATGGAATAGAGTAGTGTCATGCACTGGGATATTTACAAATATCATCAGTGATAGAGATCCCAAATTTACTTCAGCACTATGGACAAATCTTCACCAATTATTTGGCACTAAACTGTCTTTCTCTACAGCCTACCACCCACAAACTGATGGCCTGGCTGAAAGAATGATCCAAACCTTGGAGGACATGGTGAGAAGATTTTGTGCATATGGCCTTGAATTCAAAGATTGTGATGGATTTACCCATGATTGGTGTACTCTGTTACCAGCACTGGAATTAGCATATAAAACATCAATCCATGCTAGTACCAATCAGACTCCTGCTATTCTAGAAAAAGGATGGAACCCCAAGTTACCCCAAGACTCCTTGAGGAAAGACTTAATTGAAATACATCCCACAGCTTCTAGCTTCAAAGGAATGCTAGACAAAGCTAGAAAGCATGCAGTAAGATGCATGGAGGACTCTTTTGCATATGCTAAAGACAAATGGGATAAATCTCATGCAACTCCAGATTTCAAAGTGGGGGACCTAGTTCTTGTATCCACCACTAACTTCAATAACATCAAAGGATGTAAAAAGTTGAAAGACTCCTTTGCAGGACCTTTTGTGATTAAGGCCCTCCATGGAGAGAATGCTGTTGAAGTAGAGTTATCTGAAGAACTTAGCAATAAGCACCCTACATTTCCAGTGAGCTTGATAAAACCATATAAATCTAGTGATGCTGAGAAATTTCCCTTGAGGAATAAGGTTCCCCAAGTTATACCTCCTATTGAGACATCTGGTACTAGGAAAATAACCAAAGTTCTTAAAGAAAGGAAATTAAGAACCAAGCAAGTAAGGGAATACCTTGTTAGGTACAGTGACCCAACTTGTGAAGATGAATGGTTAGAAGAAAAAGATATACCAGAAGCTACCAAACTCCTCAGGAGATTCAGACACACTAGAAACACCAATATTACAAAGTAATATTCTTTTTTAGGGGGAGGGAATGTGAGCCTTAGAGGTAATTTCATATACCCAAAAGACCACAAATATAAAAAATAACATATTAATATAAATAAAATAAATTTATTTATATTATTAAAATAAAAATCAAAATATAAATATAAAATTATATTAAAAATAAAAAATTAATTATAATTTAAAAATAAAAAATACATTAAATTTTGTAAATATAAAATTACATTTATACTTGAAAAAATTAAGTAAAAATGAAATTTTAACAAAATTGTGAAAAAATAAATAAATTTGGAAAAAAGTTAAATAAAATTTATCATAACTTTTTATCCAATAAATAAACATATAAAATTTATTTCACCATTGGATTCCTCATAAAAAATCAGGTGGGGTCACCTCTGAGTGAAATTCTTGTAACTCAACTCTAAATAAGCTTAAATTAAGTTTTTAGTATTTTCAATACAAAAGCTGAAAATCCTCAAAACCTTAATTTAATTCACACCACATGTGGTGTTAACCATCAATTTTTGTGTTAAAATTGAGGTGTTGTGTTTAGTTTAGAAGTTATGAGGAATTGATGTATTTTCAATTGAATTCAATTGAAATGTCAAAATGTGCGCGTGTATTACATAAGTGAACTTTGATTTACATATGAGGTGTCAATTATTACTGTATTGTACTGTACAATTGAATTGAATTACATATGTAAATTATAAGTATAATACATGATGAGGAATTAAAGGAAAAATAAATTGGAAAGATTAAATTTGGGGGGGAAAAGGAACTCCAGCTCTAAGGGGGAGCTAGACCCCCAAAATCCTTGCTGACAGGCGTGGGATGTCAAAATTCACGCAAAAGTTCATCACTTTTTGCCTGGAATTGAGTTACAGGGTCTGTGGACTCAATTGATGATGAGGTTTTGATACCAACTGGGGTAGTTTTAGCTGTTGCCAAGAGGGTAAAACTACCCTTAAGATAAAACAATCATAATAAAAACAGTTTTAACTGGTTTCTACGCCTCTGACACACATTCTGACGTGTTTTGAAGGCTCTAGGCCTGGTATTGCTATAGTAATGGCTGATTTAAGGGTCTAAAATGGCTAAAAATGGCTTAAACTAGCCCTTTTTGGTCTAAACCAGGGTTCAATGATGCCATAATTGGCTTTTCTGTTGTCAGACTGTTTTTCACGACTGACAAGAGTAAATTTTACTTTTGGAGTAAGAGAATTGATGGCTATAAAAGAATGTCTTCTTTGCCCCACTTTTCTCTTCATGTTAGAATCTTTTCCTTTTATTAATTAGTTTAAACACTGTTAAACCAATCAATCAAAGATTCCAACCACCATTTTTAAATCATTTTAATCCTTTTAACCACGTGAAAAAATCATTATAATCATTGTTTGTAACTCTTATAATCATTTTTACCCCTGAACCACCCCAAAAGTGAATTAAAGCATCTTTCATCACTGTAAACTTTGTCACTTTGTTTCCAAATTCACTCTGGTCACTTTTGGGCATGTTTTCTCTTTAATATTCTTTTTAAAGACTTTGTTCTCTAATTAATTGCTTGCAGTTCTTTGCTCAATTAATTCCAATTGAAATTGCTCTTGAAGAAATTTCTTTTGTAGCCTTAAAATATCTCTTGTAGAGTATTTTTTGGATAAATCTTTATTGTTGGTAAAACAATAAATTTTTATATTATTGTTTTATACTAATAAAGTGATAAACAATAGAATTGGCGTGTTTTCTCTTAAAAATAATATTTCATATTATTTTTAACTGAATTTTACCTTATACAAATTTTGAGGACAGGAAAAGTACTTGATTTTTAATCAAAGTTTAATATCCACACCTTACAACATGAAGATGAATGGCTGGAAAAATCAGATATACCTGACTCAGATAAACTCTTGAGAAGATCTAGACATGAAAGAAGGCCACAAGCCTGAATATGTCTATAAATGTTCTTTAAATTACTTGATCTGAGTGATGTAAAGAGGTTGGACAGTGGACATTAACCCCCCTTTGGGGCCTTTTACTCTTTATACCATTGATAAAATTGTAGTACAATTTTATTTTTTGGTGGGAGGGAATGTGAGCCTTGAGGTATATTTTACATACCCAAATAGGCCATAACTATCTTAAAAAGAAATTTTGAATTATGCATAACTCATAAGTCATGCATATATCCAAAATTCATCATTTTTGATTTCAGAAAAGATGAATAACTTTCTATTTAGTAAGTAAATCCACGGATTTAAGGCCAGATTTGGATTCTACACAAAAATTCACCTAGGGTAGCTCCATAGAGTGAATAAGCTCAAATTAGCTCTTTGAGGTGGTAAAATGGAAAATACTTCAATACCACATAAAAGATCCATGAAAATTTTTGTTTTTCTTACTTTCATGCAAAAATAATGGGAATGTGACAAATCCCATGTTACATATACACTAAGAATAGTGTTATGCATGTTTTGAGCACTTAATATCATGGTATTCTTACATGGACCTTTGGTACACCAATAGTGGATATCTCACTTGAAGCTTAAATTTCTATTTTGACATAAAAAATAAGCAAGGGGGACAAAAGACATCAAAGAGAGCCAGGGTACCCAACTTCTGAGGTCTCAGAGGCGTGGAAAGATCCAAAGCTTGGATCCATGGCTGATCTTGGCCTAATTGGTAAACTAAAACCTTTTGGGAACTTGGTTACCATGTTACAACTACTGTAAATCTTAAGAAAATAGCAAATAACCTGCTATTTTGATGTGCCAAGGAGGTAAAAAGCTGCTTAGACTCCTGTAACCATGTCAATTATTAATGATTTTCCATGGATAAGCCCCAAAAGAGTAATTAAAACCCTTTTTGGACTTGTATCCATTGATTTACCTCATAGCAACCAGTTAAACACTGATATTTACCATTCTACATAGAAATGAGGTAAAAACTTCAAAAAATTCATTAAAAATACAATTCTTAATGAATCTTTCTAAATCTTTCAGGACCAACGGAGAACTGTATTATCTATGGTATAACCAAAAATAATTACAGTTTTACTTACAGTCCATTTTTGACTATTCTACGTGAAACACTGAATCTTCAAAAATTTACAGTAATTACAACCTGTGATTAAATTGGCAATAACATTGATAACTTTGAGAAATCAATGATTATTTTGGAATAAAAGAAGATTTACAGATGTTACTCCTTTTATTCTTAACCATATTGGGGTTGGCAGTCATGTAAAAGCATCAATTAAGTAATTATGATAATCTTACGTGACAACAGATGATGCAATCAATAATCCAAAAGGGTTTATTGTTTTCTCACTCACTTGTTTTTCAGTTTGCTTAATGGCACACCTCTGTGAGCTGTTGTTGACTTAAAAGAGGCCTCTTCTTGCTGTTGTTTCCACATCATAATCTTATTATCATTTAAATCATTATTACTAACAAGTAAGTATTAGTTATAGCTATTCTTAAGTGTTTTGAATCTTTCATAATCAATCAGAAAGACGTGAAATCATAGAATCCAACTATATATTGTTGTAATACTGTTACAAATTCATTTTGATCCTTAAAATCCACAATAATACATCAAATCTCTCTATCTTATCTTTCAATAAGTTCTTTGGAATATTAGTGAGTGATTTAATTTTAATTCTTAAAGTTTTTCTCTAAAATTAGTTTTCTTCAATAATTACCATTATAATTATTTTTGCAAAAGATAATTATATATTAAAATAATTTTATTATTTTAATAAAAGAAGTTTTATTATTAAAAACTTCTTGTAATTGATTCTTGTAGACAATTACTGGCTCACTGTTGAAATCGCTAGTGTTTAACACGTGAAAGAAATAATTCTTTAATTATTTAATTGTGGTTATAATAACATTTTGTTATTATATTTCATAATAACAGTCATAGTACTGCTGATTAATAGTAATATTATCATCAGTTTCATAGACAAATCTTACAGTTGTGACTAGCTTTGTTTGACCAATTATCAGCTAGCTACCACCAGATCTCATTGTAAAATTGGGACCTAAATATAAATCCAAAACCCACTATTAACATTTCTCAAAATTTATTAGTAATTTCTTATAGCTATGGTCTTCCCTCTGTTTTTTGCTTCTGCAAAGGAGAAAGAATGAATCAATTTGTGACACTGTAAAATAAAAATAAAAACACAGGTCAGACCATTTCATTCGAATTAAATTTTGATTATTATTTATTTATATTAATATTAATACAAAAATTCAGCCAATATTGACAAGTCAATCTCCCATAAATCTCTCCAAAAAATCTATTTAAGAGATTTTGTGGAAGTTTTGGGTGGGAAAACCCTCAATTTAACCCTCCTTCAATTCACCATTAGATTTTCCAGATTTTAATTTAATACTACATGGTAAAAATACAAAAGTATCAATAAAATCAGATACAATTTCTTTCACCACCCTAAATCATTTGAGAATCCTATTTAGAAATCATCAAAAAGCAGTAACTTTATCTAATTTTGATCTTGTAATTAAGCCTTGTTTTCCTCCATGAATCTTAAGGGGGATAAAACTTCCCCTGAACCATCACACCTTGTAAGCTCCAATATCAATTTTATGGAATAATCTGATAAACCATCTTTGGAATTTGCCATTTTTAAGGAAATAGTTTTTAAGGAGGAATAAAAGAATCATTTCTTATTGTTAAGAATACTCACTCCATTCCCTGAGTCTGAGACACATTAAAATTCTTACATAATCTTTATTCATTGGAATGAAAAACTATTTTCATCTAATTCTGATAGGTTTCTTTTAATAACCCAAAAAAAGCTTGGGAAAATTTTGCAAGCTACAAGATCTCATTAATAATTAATTAATTTGAGGATAAATTACTTTTTTCTGTTTCAATAAATCAATATTTAAGTATTAAATGATCAGTTAATCTATCATATGATCTTCACCAACATATATTTTTTTGTTAAAAAATAACATAATATTTATTTTTAATTTTTGTAAAGATTTATTCCAAAACTCTGATAGAAACTGATACTTAACAGTTTATTTGGATTATAAATCAATTCTTTTTTGGAATCAAAATTTATCTATACATATATAATGATCAAATTGGATTAAATTTGAAAATGTCTAAATATGAAATTCCCAAGTGATTTGACTTGAAGATATTTTCTTGGATTCATTTATTCTTCTAAGATAAATTATGAGTATTCTTACTCTTAAAATGGAATATTATTTGAGAATTGGTATCATTTCAATAAATTTCGATTTCCAAAATTCAAAATTCCTGAAAATACAACCTTATAAAACTTGCAGGAATTTCCATTTCTCACTATTAATTAAATTACTTTCCTGAACTTACCCATGCAGTTTTTCAGAAAATATTTCTCATATCTTTCGATAATATTGAATAAAAATTATTATATTAATAGTGATATTTCAAGCTATTATGAGGGAAAAAAATTCCAAGAAATAATTGAAGAAATATTAATAAATGATATAAAAATATAATTTTCAAGTAATACATTTTTATCACTAATACATATTTTTGATTTAATTATTTTGGATTAGGGAAAAAATCTGTATTTTTAAGGATCAAGACTATGGTTTACTAGAATTACACGAATATACCTCTTAATCAGGGAAAGACCAAATATTATCTTTGAGCTGATGAGTTAGCCTTCAATATTTTATATTGAGCTTCCTGAAATAATGTGTATTTATCTTTCAATATATTTTTACATAATGAAAATTGAATATAATGTTCAAATATTACCAAAAAAGCTTTATTTGACTTCTTTTGTGTGAACTATCCATTAAATATGAAGAACCACATATCTTATCTGGTATGGCATTTGTCAAAGATGATATTTTTTGAGAATTCTTTTTTATGAAGCATTGGAATTTATAAATTGATGATTATACACAAAATATTTTTTCTCATAAAATAGATAAGGAGGAGTTTTATAATAAATATCTCAAGATATAAGTCAAGTAACATCATCAATATATTACTAGGGTATTTCACACATTATGATATAAGTTTATGTTCTGAGATTCAGAACTTCATTCTTCTAGTTTCACATAAAAATATACATATTTTTGCACCAATATTTTTATGAATATTTATCCAGGACATATGCATAAAATCCTTTACTAAAATATATTATTTGGAGTTATATCAATATTAAAATAAGATATTGCATTCAGTAACATCATGTATTCTTGATAGGTCCTTTTTCAATATAAAATGAGGTATTTTTATATTTTTTCAAAATTATTCAATTCAAATTATTTTCAAAAGGATAAGCTTTATAAACTTTAAATAAATTTTTATTAAAAGTAGAAAAAAATCAAAATTTAAATTTTCAGGGAAATAATCATAAATTTTCAGGAAGGGAATAAAAAAACTCTAGGATTTCTACATGGAATGGGCATTTCTTCTGAGCTTGGTGAATTTTTTGGTTTAATTTCATATCATTATCAGTGGGAATAATTTTGGATTGACAGTCTAACTATGGTCCAATCCTATGTTATCATTCAAAAATGTACAAAAAAGTAATTAAAGCTGAAATAGTTAATTGTAATATCTCTTATTGTATTAAGAGATTAATTTCACGTATATAAAGCCTCACCTAAGTTTTGAAAACATAATTTTTTTATATTCATACTTCCTGATATTCAAAATTCTCAATTATAGCAAAGCTATAATCAGGGTTTTAAATCAAAATTATTTAGCTTGCAGGTGCGGCTTATAATTCTTACAGATTTTCTATTTTTTAATTTCAATTTCAATTTGTTCTTAAACCTGTTTCCCATACATCTCCTCTTAATTTTTCAAATTCATAACCTTCTTGAATCTTTAGCCATTTTTCTTATGGTGAATGTTGGTGTTAATAATATCTGTATTAGAATATGTTTGTGACAGAGACTTTTATCTAATATAAGAATCATTTATTATATTAAAATTATTTATTTGATTCTTATAGAGGAGAATTCTGAGATTTCTTCTCTCTTTCTTGCTTAACATATTTGATTTATTTTTAAACACATTATAGATCCATGATTAACCATATATCTTATTACAAGTGATTATATTTAAAATAACTATTTCATGGGGACTTTATTACAATAAATATTTGAAACTTTTGGTGTTGTGTGTCCCACAAAAGGAGCTCTTATATTGGTTTGTGCTACAGGGACTCTTGGGAGAAATAAGAGTTACCTAGAACTCATTAATAAGGTAAATCACTTGAAAGACTCTAAAAAATGGAATAAAATAAAGAAAGAAAGATATTTTGAATGATAAAATGCAATTACAGGATGAGATTCAAATTAGAAATCTAATGACCAAAGACCCAGCCAAGTAAGTCCTTGATCACTGATTCAACCTGCCAGAAATTACAATGGAATTAATAAATGACCTGACCACCAATATCTATTGAAAGGAAAGGCAAATTGTGCAAATTACTTAATTAATAATATCATTATTCACTATTGATATGAAAGAAAATAAAGATATAAATAAATCCTTGATAATTAACTAACTGGGTGAAAAACCCCAGGTCTTAAGATGAGGCTGGTATATGTTAATATTTTAGTGATTTCATTCGTCTGGATGGAACTGATTTGTATTAAAACTTGAAGTATTATTCGACTTATTGAGGAAACATAAACCTTTCCAAATTGGGAAATGAATTTTGTTGAATAATCTTCCCATTGTCTGTGATTGAAAGACAGGCCTCTATGGAAAGATACTGTATCTAATTATTTTGGTTTCCAAAGTGGATTTATAGAGCATTGAAACTTGATAACCAATTTGGAACTTCCTCTTGAATGTCCCTTTAAATGAAACTTTCAAGTATTCTTGTGAGGGAATACTACCATTGAAAATGTACCAATACTTTCTTGATGAGATTATTTTGCCTATTGAGATATTCTGTCTTGAGGAATGAAAAGGTATTTCAACTTTAACAATTGTCCCTTTAAACCGTCACCATTGGATTTCTGGTGAAAAAATGTGAATAATGGTGTAGAATACAATTAATGGCACTTTTGGTTTTTGAAGGGAGAAATTTGTCCAAAGGTCTTTTAAAATATTTCCTTTACCAATTGGAAAGATGTAGTTTGATTGGATTAACGGTTTTTCTAAGTATTTTAGACATTTTTTGGTTTTCCGGACAAAATAGGCCTAATGACGCTTAAAGCTGTATTTGCACAAAATCATGCGAGCTTCACATAAATGTGTGAATATTCAAATAAATCCCAAAATGGCCCAGCATGGCCACTTATTTATATTTCCCTAATTTAATGGTAAAATGGAATAAAAGTTAAAAATGAGGAAAAGTTCACAAATTGTTAAAAGCTTTATTTAAATCCCATATTAACCAAGACCAAAATTTGGGCTGGATATACCTTTATTTATGAGAATCTCTCAAAATTTCCTTGGGTTAGTTAAGGGGCCAGTTTGGTCGCAGATGATGAAATGTCCAATTTGGTCCGAGATTATGAAATGGCAAATTTAGGAAAGAAAGATTAATATGGCCAAATTGGGAAAGAAACATTAATATGGCCAAACTGTAAAAGGATTATAGATATGGCCAAATTACCATTATTTGATCAAAAGCGAATTATTTTCCAATTTTGTGACAGTGTTCTTTTCACATATGTTTTTTTGTTTCCGAGAACTCTTTTTCCAAACTGAATTTATTAAATTAGTAGTATTTTATATTTCTTGGATCACTATATTTTTATTGATGAGGATATATTTTAAGTAAAAGACAAAATTCATATTAATAAGGAAACTCTTTGTAAAATTGAGCCACTATTAATTTAATTTTTTAATTTTGGATACTAATTATACCCTTTTCTTCATTATTTTTACATCCTTAGTAACAAAATGAACCACAATCATTATGTCCCTACAGAAAGGTATCAATCCTTTAATCAGGATACTAGTAAAACTCATAATTAACTAATTATTAAGCTGAATCCCATCACCAAAGCCCCACCAATTTCCAACCCTTTTATGAATCACAGATCTGAAAAGAAATCAACACAAAACTCTAAATTATTCTGCATATTTTCATAAATATGTTCCCACAAATGATAATTCCCTAAAAAAAATATTCTCAAAAATATTTGAAATAGACCCAAAGAACCCAATTTATTTCCTGTTAGTATCCCTATATCACCATGAAATTATTTACTCCAACAGATAAAAATATTTGAAGAAATGGAAGGAATCAATGATACTTTACACCCAATATAAATACTATTGATTATTTAAAAAATTCAGAAATGGAATATGTTTGGCCCATACTTCAAATTTTATAAAATTCATGTGGGGAGTTTCAATGTTATTTTCCTACTAATTATTTGGTATTTCCCTTATATCACTCCATATGTGATCAACTTTTATATTGTGAATATTCTTTTCATTCAGAAGCTGCAAAATTAATAAAGTGAATAGATATTTAAATATCAAACAAAATATCTTTAATATTGTTCTTAATAGATCCCAAATATCTTCAGTCAATTTTGACCCAAATAGGAATAAGACCTATACTATTTAAATAATAATTATATTGGATTACAGTAAAATACTATTTCCAAGTTGAGGAGCTTGGAAAGACTCAAATAAAAAATAGGAACTATGAAAATTTTCCTTCCCCAGCGCTCAAAACCAGAAATATAAATAATTCTCAAACAATTTTTGAGCTTTCCTATTGATATAGTTCAGGAATTATTGATTTTTAAAACAAGTGTGATGAGTTCATGAGCTATTTGTAGAAAAACTGGCCCATTGAACCAGATTAAGATGTCATTAATTATTGGAAGCTATGAGACTCTTTCCAAATATTATACAATAATCACGAATAGACACTCATGGTTCACTCTTCAAAGTCATCAACTTTTATCTTTAAATCTACTACTTGTCTTAAATAGTGGAATCATGAAAACCATTGACTTCTTAGTGTTCTATAAAGTCTTATTTTTGAATCATTTTGCAATTTAATACTATTATACACAGTTTTTTCTTTTAAAATTAAATTAGTTTTCAAAATTCAATTAAATTAGAAGTGTATTAGTCAAGTGAAGATGCCTCTAGCATGAGGACAGTAATTGTCACGTTCAGTACGTATTGCATGGAGTACCTACTGCCTCATTTAACTTTGAAGTATGTTATAAACTAAATATTATATGAATCACAGTCATATTGAATACTAAAAAAACAAAAGACTCAAAGTACTAAATTTAATAATAATAATAAAATTTTTAAAATTATTATTATTAATAAAAAAATTAAGATATGAATATTTAAAATTTTGATTAAAAATAAAAATAAATATAAACATTAAATTAAAAAAGAATTATTATTATTTTATTTCAATTTTATTTTTATTTTTTTTTTAAAATAAAATAATAATATTTATATACATATAATAACTTTTTTATAAATTTAAAAAAATTTAAATTTTAAATTTTTAATTAATTTCAATTTTTGTTGAGTTTTTTTTTTTAAAAAAAAAAAAAAATAAAATAAAATAAAATAAAATAAAATAAATAAATAATTTAATTTTTTTTTCACGTTTTTATTTTTTAAAATAAATAAATAAATAAAACTCTTTTTTTTTCTTCCAAAAACATTTTCTATATATATATATGAAAATTTTTCTTTATTTTTTTTTTAAAAATCAATTCCCACCAATTCAGGCTATCCAAGAGGAAGTATACATTTATTATGAGCTTGTGAATTTCAATGTACAAATGACTAAAGAAGTGAGTTTCAATGAATTTGTATTGTTCCTTCTTGGACTTAAATCTTTACTAGCTAATAATTTCATTGTCCTGATGGAAAATTCCCCTATTCGTAATGGTGAGAGGTTCACTGAAATAAAAGAATCTATGGAATCAAGATCAAATTTTTGCCACCATACTCATCATTCCTCAAACCTATTGAGCTTAATTTTAACTTAATAAAGACTTATGTACAATCCTAAGAGCCAAAGACCAAGTCAGACTTGTTCTCTGTAATAAAGAATGGTATTTAAGAAACTATTACCCCTGAAAATTTCTTTTAAACTTCTATAATTATTATAAAAGCTTATGCCGAAATAGCCTTGAGATGCAACCCAAGACTGGAGCTCTCTTGGCTGGACCTACGAAATAAAACTTTTCTGTAATATACTATATATATATTGTATTTATTTTGGCTGGTTTCTATGAAGCCAGCCAAAATGATGTTTACAACCCTCTTCATATTACTTACAAGCAGCCAAGTGCAAGTTGAAGTTCAGCCCAGGCAAATTGACACCCAGCAGGATTCTTTTACACCTGGCCTAAACTTATGATACACACCATATATTATTTTCATGTTTATGGGTACAGATTTTTATCAAAATTATGCATTCAAAATATTTCCAGTAAATTGACACTTATCCTTTGAATTTATGTATTTTTTTAAATTTTATTGTTTCAAGTTCAAAATAATCTGTTTGGAATCATATGACGCTATGCTGTGGACCCCTATGGGAATTTATGTACCCAGGCCATAGGGCTAGGAAGTTGGCAGTGCCCTAGCGCTACTAGCTAAAAAAAGGAATACAGTGTGACTGCAGCACCTTTTTTATAGGAGCTGCAGCCGCGTGTTTTTGCAAAAAAAAAGTCACTGTATCACAGTATTTATGGGTTTATAGGCACCGGGGCTGCAAGTGCAGTATTTTGAGAATCTATGCATCTGTGCCAATGGTCCAGATGTTATTTACAGCCCAAAAATATCTTTATCGAAAAAAAATAGTTCCTTCTACAGAAGTTCCTCAAAACAATACCTATTGTCGAATATGCATAGCCTTTTTAGGCAGACTTCATGGTCCTATAATTGCTTTTCCAAGATTGTATACATCTTATCTTACTAACAGTGAAAAGACGTTACTTTTGCATTGTTCCACTTTACAAACGTTGAGCTAACTTCTCTTGAAGATTTTGATTTAGAACAGGTGAATAGTTGCAAACAGCACGTAAAATCAATGGTACTTAGAAGTTTAAGTTTCGTGGACAAGCCATCAAGACGAGTTCACGTCGCAGTCTTATACTTGGCCGACCAAGCGAGCTCATCTCAAGTTGGACTTGATATTCACAACTACTGCTACGCATATAGAAGCATAAGAAATGTGGATTTTTTGTTAAGCAAAGCTCTTTAGCTAGGATGCCGGTTGAGTAGTTTTCAATTATTCAAATTTTGCTATTTAGATCTATATGGGAACAATTGTATCCATTCCGATGCATTGATAAAGACGCCTGATTGTGTACAAAAACAAACTTGAATGCAAGCTAATTGAAAATGGCTAATAGCCTCTGGAAGACATCTTTACAACATTTACATCATGCAAATTACCTTCGCCTTTCATCATGAGACCTAAATCTGTAGAGATCTCGGCGAGGGTCTGAGGATTATTGTGATGTGTGGTAGCTTGCACAATAGCTTTAGCTAAACGGGCTGGGTTTTCGGATTTGAATATGCCCGAGCCACTAGGTTGTAATAAAAAACAGACAACGTCAGGGGAAAAGATTGTCCTTACTGACGGTTTGACGACTAGAGCTTTTGTAAAGACTTACACGAATACACCATCGCATCCAAGTTGCATCATCAATGCAGCATCGGCAGGCGTTGCAATACCACCAGCGGCAAAGTTTACAACTGGAAGACGCTTCGTCCGAGCAACTTCTTTAAGTAGATGGTAAGGAGCCGAGATTTCTTTGGCAAATGTGTATAGTTCTTCATCAGACATGACTGAAGCCCGACGGATGTCAGCAAGCACTGCTCGCTCATGGCGAACAGCCTGAATGAAGAAATTTTGATTAGAATCATTCAAAAAAGTTTAAAACGGCTGATTTTCTTGCTAAAATGAATAGGTTGGTTTACCTCAATCACATTTCCTGTACCAGCTTCGCCCTTAGTACGAATCATAGCCGCACCTTCTGAAATTCTCCGCAAAGCCTCGCCCAGATTTTTGGCCCCACAGACAAAGGGGACTTTGAAAGAGTGTTTGTTGATGTGATGCTCGGGATCGGCAGGAGTAAGGACTTCAGACTCATCAATATAGTCAACCCCGATAGCTTGCAAGATTTGAGCTTCGACAAAATGCCCGATTCTGGCTTTAGCCATGACCTGAGAAATGAAGACTGATGAGATGATCGAAAGCTAGGAGGAAGAATGAAGAAAGAGATACTAACCGGAATGGTGACAGCATCAATGATTTCTTTGATCATTTGAGGATCAGACATTCTAGCGACACCACCATCTCGACGAATGTCAGAAGGAACTCTCTCTAAAGCCTAAATATGAGAAATAGGCGTAGATTTAAATGAAGATTGTAGTGCCTGTAAGAACGCAAAACAAAGATTGTAAAGTCAATGAGATCAAACATACCATGACAGCACAGGCACCGGCTTCTTCAGCAATTCGAGCCTGTTGAGCATCGACGACATCCATGATGACTCCCCCTTTGAGCATTTGAGCTAAACCGGTCTAAGGATAAGAGAACGAAACGATTGAAAAATAAGATGATGATTTATTTTAATCATAAATAAAAAGCTAATTTCTCACCTTGACACCAAATGTACCTGTTCCAACACTAGATCCGGAGATTGAGCCAGAAGTTTGCATGGCGGTAAGAGATCTAGTCGATCCAGTTTGAGGTCCATTTTGAGCCGGTGAGCTACGACCAACGATGAAGGGATTGATTGAATTAGGTTGAGTGCTGATAGCTGAATTATTGGGAGAGATTGCGTTTGAGGGTGAATTGGGAAGTGCTGAAGCAGAAGAGTTAGATTTGTTGGTATTTGACATGATCAAGTTATTTTATTTATAGATTGATGAATCGGAAGATTGAGGTGAGCCAAAAAGATCCCAAGATTTTTCAAAGTGCTGAATTAAAATTGAAATTTGGATAATTGATGTTGAGAAAACCAAAATTGTACAAAAAAAATTTTCAATTGTTTTTTTTTTTCGATCGGAGTAAATTGTAATACAGTTCTCTCTCCATAAAGCGGATAAACCCAGCTTACAGTACAGGGTAAGGCGCAGTCACTCATGGCCCATGGATTATGATAAGATTTTGGTGCAATCTAAAACAACCAGGCTGACTGTAAAATTAAAAATTAATCTCATTAAATTTCATCAAATTTCATCAAATTTCATTAAATTTCATTAAATTTCATTAAATTTCATTAAATTTCATTAAATTTCATTAAATTTCATTAAATTTCATTAAATTTCATTAAATTTCATTAAATTTCATTAAATCCAATCCAATTTAAGGAAATCCAAAGAAATTCAAGGCAAGATAAGACAAGAAAATGAAAAAGTTTTCATGTTAAAATCTAAAATTTTAATAAATACTCCAAAAAATTATTTTACATCTCATTAAATAACTTTGAATTTATAACAAAATCATCTTGATTTATAAATTCTTCTCAAATATAATTAATTTGATTCATTCTCAATGAATTATATATAAATCAACTTGATTAAAATTATTAAAATGAGTCATTTAGTATTTTAATTTTACACAGATTTTTACTTAAAAATTATGGTAGATATTTCAATAAAGTAATCAACCTCAAAAATGAAGTGAATCTATATTTAAATTCAATTTACTCAATCAAAACAAAAATTTACCTGTTTTAAAGAATTGGTTTGCTATTTTTCTTTTTGAAAAAGTAAGAAATCAAACTATTTACTGTACTGTATTCATTTTTTGTATCAAATATGAAAATAAATTCCAAATTATTTTATTTTTATTTTTAAAACTATTGAAAGAAAATTTAAACAAGCTCATCCATAGATATATTTAAATAAATTCTAATTTATTCATCATAAAATAAGCAAATTCAAATGGATTATTTCCCTTCACTTCTTATCAACATATTTCTTTTCCGTTTTCTTTTAGCCTCCACTTACGATACAAATCTGATGATTTGATATAGAAAGAAAATTCAAAAGCTTTTCAAGCAAGTTTAAGACTTTAAAACAGTTTCTACATATTCTGTAACTTTTCCTTAACTCAAATACAGTACATTGTTAATAGTATTACTGTCTTTCTCCTTGTTCTTCAATTGGGATGAGGGTAACCCCTTTTTGGAAACGGTATGCTTCTTCATACATATATAGGTTCTTCCGACTCAAAACTGACATTTTACCCAAATAATTAAGAATAAATAACATTATATTAAATAATAAAGCTGATAAGAATCATTCAAAACACTTGCATAGAACGAAAAGAGATAGTTTATAAAAGAAACGAACCTTTTTTTACATACATGATTAAATTACATCAACTTTTAATTTTAATAATCAAGGCTGACATAGTTATAATGTTAATTATATACCACGAAATTTGAATTTTATTTATGAAATGTTTGAAATTAATCACGCATGACTATATATCTATAAACATGTAAATCCTATTAAATATATTGAAATTATTTCGTATAAAATAATTGAATTTGATACAAATAAAATGGAAAATAATAATAATAAATCAATAGCTCTCATATATATATATATATTATAACATAATTTTGATTAAAATCTTTTAAGAATATGTATATTATTTACTCTGATCAATTGCACTTTTGATCAATATAAATGAATTTTTGAGTAAATTATAATTAATTTATATGTTATTTTTTGAATTATTACTTTTTTTTTCTTTTTTCAATGAATTAGTTTTATTTGAATTGATAATTTGAAAAAAAACAATAAAAATATAATCAAAAAACTTATAAAAAAAATACAAAAAATTAACAACAAAAAATAAATTTCAATAAATTATTAGTAATTTTCTTAAATTTATTGAAAAATGATAATAATTTAATTCAGTTAAATTCTTTTTAATATATACATATTATATTAAGCTAATTTTTTTTTCAAATATATTATATATTGATTACATTAAATTTAATTTCGTTTATTAATAATTAAATAAGTTTTATAAATGGAAATAAAAAGTTTTATTTTTTTTATTAATATTTTATAACTGAATATTTAAAAGTATAAAAATTTAATAAGGTTTGAATTAAGAATTTAAGCCTATAAATTGATTTTCTAGTTTAATAAAATTTAATTTTGATTTTAAATGAATAATTATTAAAAGAAAAAGTATAAAAGAAGAATTATAAACCTTTTTTTAAACTTCATATGGTTAGAAATATTTTGAATTTCATATATATATATTATTGAATAATTCTATATTTAATTAGCAAAAATTATGTTATTTTATCAAATGCTTATTTTTCTATTTTTTTTTTACAAAACCCTGACTTATTAATAGATAAAATAAACTTATGAAATATTTCTCCTTAAGTTTCTTTTTTTGAAATAATTAAAGAATTATTTATTAAAATTTTCATTAAAAAATTTAAATTTTAAGAATAAATTAAATTTTCTAAAAAAAAAAAGAAGCTTTACAAAGAGATATCTTGAAATTATTAGTAAATATATAAATAAATAATTATATTTATTATTAATTATAAATTACTTATTTATTTATTTTTTAATTTCATTTTTATTTTTAAAAAAATTGAAATTAATTTTATTATCAATTTTTTTCTTAATTTATTTCATATACTAATTTGATTAATCTTAAAGAATGTTTAATAAAAAAAACTCAATTTTAAAAAATTAAACTTTAAAAGGGGTGTAAAAGTTAGGAAATATCAAATCCTAAATCTTTAATTATTTTGGAACAAATTTTATATTTAAGTTTTTTTGTATTTTTGAAATATCAAATTTTAAAACATATGATATTTTGAGTAAAAAAATAAAATAATTCATTAATACCAAATATTGAATTTAATAATTCAAAAAACTAAAGAATTTTTAAATTAAAAATTTAACTTTACTAACCAAAATTCTCAAATAAAAAAGTTAAAATTTCTTATGATAATTATACATAATGAATAATTAATTATTTATAAAATTAAGCTCAAATTGAAACCTTAAAAATATCAAGCTCTCATCTCAAATACCACTTATTAAATTTCTAAGATTATTTAATTTAACTAGATTTCTAAACAATAATAATGATTTAGAATCTGTGTGAGCCTTAAAGGTAATTTCATATACCCAAAAGACCACAAATACAAAAATTAACATATTATTAAAATAAAAATCAAAATATAAATATAAAATTATATTCAAAATAAAAAAAATTAATTACAATTTGAAAATAAAATTACATTAAATTTTGGAATTGTAAAATTACATTTATACTTGAAAAAATTAAGTAAAAATGAAATTTTAACAAAGTTTTAAAAAAAATAAATAAATTTGGAAAAAAGTTAAATAAAAATTGTTATAACTTTTCATCCAATAAATAAACATATAAAAATTATTTCACCATTGGATTCCTCATAAAAAATCAGGTGGGGTCACCTTTGAGTGAAATTCTTGTAACTCAACTCTAAATAAGCTTAAATTAAGTTTTTAGTATTTTCAATACAAAAGTTGAAAATCCTCAAAACTTTAATTTAATTCACACCACATGTGGTGTTAACCATCAATTTTTGTGTTAAAATTGAGGTGTTGTGTTTAATTTAGAAGTTATGAGGAATTGAAGTATTTTCAATTGAATTCAATTGAAATGTCAAAATGTGCGCATGTATTACATAAGTGAACTTTGATTTACATATGATGTATCAATTATTACTGTATTGTACTGTACAATTCAATTGAATTACATATGTAAATTATAAGTATACTACATGATGAGGAATTAGAGGAAAAATAAATTGGAAAGATTAAATTTGGGGGGGAAAAGGAACTCCAGCTCTAAGGGGGAGCTAGACCCCCAAATTCCTTGCTGACAGGTGTGAGATGTCAAAATTCATGCAAAAGTTCATCACTTTTGGCCTGGAATTGAGTTACAGGGTCTGTGGACTCAATTGATGATGAGGTTTTGATACCAACTGGGGTAGTTTTAGCTGTTGCCAAGAGGGTAAAACTACCCTTAAGATGAAAAAATCCTAGTAAAAACAGTTTCAACTGGTTTCTACGCCTCTTACACACATTATGACGTGTTTTGCAGGCTCTAGACCAGGTATTGCTATAGTAATGGCTGATTTAGGGTCTAAAATGGCTAAAATTGGCTTAAACTAGCCCTTTTTGGTCTAAATCAGGGTTCAATGATGCCATAATTGGATTTTCTGTTATCAGACTGTTTTTAAAGACTGACAAGAGTAAACTTTACTTTTGGAGTAAGAAAATTGATGGCTATAAAAGAATGTCTTCTTTGCCCCACTTTTCTCTTCATGTTAGAATCTTTTCCTTTTATAATTAGTTTAAACATTGTTAAACCAATCAATAAGAGATTCCGACCACCATTTTTAAATCATTTTAATCCTTTTAACCAAGTGAAAAAATCATTATAATCATTGTTTGTAACTTTTATAATCATTTTTACCCCTGAACCACCCCAAAAGTGAATTAAAGCATCTTTCATCACTGTAAACTTTGTCACTTTGTTTCCAAATTCACTCTGGTCACTTTTGGGCATGTTTTATCTTTAATATGTTTTTAAAGACTTTGTTCTTTAATTAATTGCTTGCAGCTCTTTTCTCAATTAATTCCAATTGAAATTGCTCTTGAAAAAATTTCTTTTGTAGCCTTAAATATCTCTTGTACAGTATTTTTGGATAAATTTTTATTGTTGGTAAAACAATAAATCTTTATAATAGCATTGTTTTATAATAATAAAGTTATAAACAATAAAATTGGTGTTTTTTCTCTTAAAAATAATATTTCTTACTTTTTTTAATTTATTTTTACCTTATACAAATTTTGAGGACAGGAAAAGTACTTGATTTTTAATCAAAGTTTCATATCCACACCTTACATTTGGGGGCCCAGCCATGATATTTTACCTGTGACATATTCTTTTTACTCTTTTGAAATCTTTTTTCTTATATTGAAACATTCAAAAACATATAAAAAATACTTATAATTCAAAAAAATCCATAAAAAATAATTTTTTTCATATTATAAGTGAGGCTTATATTTTTATTTCTTTTTTGAAATATCCTTTTTTTTACTTAATTGATTGGTTGTTTTTCATTAATTTTAGTTTCTGACAACGTGGTAAGACAAGAAAACATTGAAACAGCCTCAACAGTCACCAGCATTATTCCTGCCAGTACTATTAATTCAGACCATAACAGTACTATTATTGTGACCCAAAATAACCAACCTGAACCAATATCTTCTGAATTGATTAACTTGGACATAAGTAATAACCTTCAGAAAGCTAAGAATTTGGCCAATAGTAAGTTTTTTTGACGTAAAAATACTATTTTAAGCCTTTTTAACCATAATTATGCCTTCAACCAGGTCAGGAGCCAGATATAACCCCTCAAGCAGCTCCCAGAAAGGTAATAGACGTGATTATGGCAGAGGCCAATCAGGTACAGAAGGAAAAGGGTCAGTTGATGACTTCCAAACAACTAAAATGAGTCATTCTGAAGCTGATAATACCATTTCACCTTCACAAAGAGCTGACACCGCCACAACAAGCCTCTGTGGACATATACAAAGCCAGCCACAGTGCATACAACAATGCACTTCAATTCAAGGAGTACCAGATCCTTGCAGACCTGTGGAAGAATTGCATGAACTCTTACCTAACTGTGAGAAAATTCCTGGGCCATCCCAACACTTGCAAATTGCTCAATGGATAGCATCCATTGATGGAGAAGAAAAACATGATGCTTTTGACACTAGAATGGAGGAAAAGCAACCCTCCACCACCAAAGCACGTGCCAAAAAAAGCCCCAGTGGCCAGCAGCAGAAATTCAAACGTGAAAAGGCAGCCACAAGTTGCAAACAAGGGCAAAGGGAAGGCACCAGCCCCAAAGCCTTACAGCCAAGGATACAGAATTCCAAATATTCAGCAGGATGCCATGGAAAATGTATTTCAGATGGCCAGAATGATGATGGAATTACAGAAGAAGGAGGAAGCCAGATTAAGATTCCAAAAAGGATTTCTGATATATTTGATTCCATCCCAGAATTGTATGATGCTATAAATGACGTGAAAAAACATCCTTCTGATAAAAATGAAAACATTTGTAACAACAATAAAACAAACAACCTGAGTCTGTGCCAAATTAATGAAACACTGATGTGTTTTGAAAAAGTTTTAAGAACAATTAAGATTTCCAATAATGATAATTCTTTTGGCAATAAAATGAATGAACAATCTGCCATTATTAAAGAATTAACAGATAAATATTCTAAATTCAATATTGATGACATAATTGAAACAAGAATTAAACAAGCCATAAATATTATCAAAACAGATAACAAGAAAGTCCTTGATGAAATTTCAAATTCATTTACTGAAGTAAAGACATATACCATTTCCTTGAAAAAGTGTTTTGATGCTTCAAAAGAAGAAGTATCAAAATTATCAATGAAATTGAATCAAGTCACTGCTGATAATACAAGACAGACAGAGTTATGGCAAGAACTGACACATAAAGAAGACATGTATAAAATTGAATTAATAAATTTAATACAAGGATTCCAACATGAATACAGAAATTTCCAAAGGTGTAGCAACAGTAAAATGAATGATATTGAACAAATACTGAGCACCTTACCAAGAATTTCTACACCTCTGAATCAAAATGAGAGCACAAGAATTCCAAATACACAAGTATTGAATCCTGATAATTCACAGTTAAAAAATGAAATATCTACTCCTTTTCATAACTTGGAACCATCAATGGGCCAAGCACTTTTGAAAGAAGTTCCAAAACTTAAAGAATTGCCTCAATTCAGTGGTGAAGGAGAGTATGACCATATGGAATTCATTAGAGGTATTGACATGATCAAAGAAGATTTTTAATTACCAGAAAGATTGGTAACAGCAAGATTTAACACCTTGTTTACAAAATCAGCTCACAGATGGTACATCAAAATAAGACAAGCACATGGACACCAGAGTTGGACTTGGTGGAAAACCCAAATCATTAACAAATGGGAAAATGATGCTTGGAGGTTTAAAGTTGAAACTGCCTTTGAATCTGCCAAACTTAATGCTGATAAAGACAAAGCTTTACCATGGTTTTGCCAAAAAAAAGACAGATTAACAGCATTATATCCAAACATGTCAGAATTTATGATCCATAGAAAGATTCTGAGACAATGTTGAGGTGACTTAGAGCATGCTGTCAAAAGCAGGACTACTGAACAATCCTCAGCAGAAGATATTATCAATATATTAGAGGAAGTAACCACCAGAACCAAAATTGGTTCTAGTAGGGTGAATCTCAAAACAAGGTTTAATACACCTTGGAAAGATTCTGTGGACAAAAACCCCAAGGAAAATTCTAGTAAGATTAAGTATAAATCTGCAGATACAGTCAGAAAGTGCCATATCTGCCAAAGCACCACCCATTTAGCCAATACATGTCCAAAAAGGGGGAAAATCAATGAAATTGACATTGAAAAGGAACCAGATGTTGAAAAAGAAGACATATTTGAAGACGATTCAGATGATAAGTCATCCATATTTTCTGAATCTTCAAAAGATATAGAAAATATCAATGCCACTTTTGACATCATGGAATCTTATTCCCACTTTCCACAATTGAGCAATGGTCAACTTCATTTATCAAAAGTTCAAGATGCACAACTTATGAAAACAAAACCAAACAGAGGGAAACGTTATACAGCTGGTAACTCCTGTATAACAGAAGTGGTGATTGACAACAAGCCCACCAAACTTTTGCTTGACCCAGCAGCCTTTTTCTCTTGTGTTGGAAGATCTTTTCTTAAGACTTGTGTACCAAATTTTGAAGACCAATTGTTACCAATTGATGGTATAAAATTCAACAGTGCAAGTAACTCTATGAAAGCATTAGGAATATTTGAGACCAATGCCATATTCCCACATATAAATGGGAATTTAAGAATCACAGTTGAATTTTTTGTTATGGAAAATTGCTCTAGTACCCATTTTATATTGGGAAATGACTATTTAATCATGTATGGAATAGATTTACATAATAACAAAGACAGATACTTTACTATTGGAGACAATAAGCGCCAAAAATTTGCCTTTTTACCATTTAAAAGGCAAATTACAGTAAACAAAGTATCACCAGTCAGCTTAGAGTTGGAGAAATTCAAGTCTGAACAGTTAAATGAGGATGAAATAAGCCTTCATCTGACTGATAAACAAGAAAATGAACTTTATTCCCTTTTGTATGACCACAGAGGAGCATTTGCTTCAGACAAAGAACCTCTAGGAGCAATTATTGGTCATGAAGTTGACATCATTCTTAACATTGAGAGACCTTATCCACCACTCTTAAGAAGACCTGCATATCCAGCAAGTCCAAAATCAAGAGAAGCTCCAGAAATTCATATCACAGAACTTCTGGACCTTGGTGTAATAAGAAAAGTAGGCCACACTGAAGAAGTAGAAATAACTACACCAGTCATAGTGGCATGGCATAATGGGAAATCCAGAATGGTTGGGGACTTTAGAGCTCTGAACACTTACACTGTTCCAGACAGATACTCAATACCAAAAATCCAAATTTCCCTTACTCAAATATCTCAAGCAGTGTATATAACCACTATGGATGCCCTTAAAGGATTCCATCAAAATGTGGTGACACCAAGAGCAAGAAAATACTTGAGGATTATTGTTCATTGTGGAGTTTATGAATACTTGAGGATGCCCTTTGGTATCAAAAATGCACCTTCACACTTCCAAAGAATGATGAATGAAATATTCCCTGAAGAACTCTCAGAGGGATGGTTAATCATTTACATTGATGACATTATTGTCTGTTCCAAGACTTGGGAAGAGCACATGTACAGATTGTCCAGAGTTTTGACAAAAATTCAATCAGTAAAAATGAAAATCTCCTTGAAGAAATGTCATTTTGGATTTAAAGAACTTAAAGCACTAGGACATGTTGTATCTGGTTTGTCCCTTGGAATTGACAAAAACAAAGTTGCAGCAGTATTTCTAAAACCCATGCCTCAGAATAAGAAGGAAATTCAGTCATTCTTAGGTTTTTCAGGATATTACAGGCAACACATTGAAGATTTTGCATCCATAGCAAGACCACTTTATAAATTGTGTGACAAAGACACAGTATTTGAAATGACTGTTGACAGAGTCAAAGCTTTTGAGTCTCTATGTGAGCCTTTGAGATATGACCACATACCCAATAAGGTCACAAAGGATACTTAGAGAAATTATACCTTTAAGATAATTATATTAAAATCACTTAGAATAATTACACATTAAAAATAATTACTTTAAAAATACAAAAAATACCATAAATTGGTACAAAACTTGGTTTAACTTAAAAACAAATGAATCAACATGTGAAATAAATTATACCATTGGATCCCCCATGGTAAAATACACATATACCATTTTTATGGCATATCTGTAAAACCAATATTTAATGAGTTATAAGGAATAATACCTTATAAAAACCATAAATCCTTATTTATTTCAAGAACCAATGAAACAACATGTGGAATAAATTTTACCTTTGGATTCCCCATGAAGATCCACACATAAAACAATCAATGAGCTAATTACCAAAGCTAATACTTAAGGAATTAACCTGAATATATGCACTTTTTTGGTTAACGCATATATTCAAGGATCATAGCTAATATCTCGTAAACTATACAAGATAGAGTGATGAACCAAAAATAAAGTTACCACGTAATTACTGTGTGAACACAGATATGAACTTTATTTTACAACTTATAAACAAGGTTAAAACCTATGATGAAATATTGATAAAAATCAACAGAGCTGTTGACCACTTTGTTGTGAAAGTGGTCCAAGCTTAGAATAAAGTACACAGTTGGATTCTACTAATTCATTTGTGAAGAATGATGTAATTTTTATTATTAAATTCAGGGTATAACCCCCTGAAATCATGATTTGAAGCTTAAAATATTGAATTTTGACAGAAAAGATGAGTTACAAGAAAAATCATCAAAATTAGAGTTTTGATAATGTAATGAAACACTCTTGGCAGAATAGTAAGGTTATTTCAGGCTATCAGAATTCACTCTCTGAATTACTGTAGCTTGTAAAACCTAAAAGTTATTAAAGATCAAAGTTTGAGCTTAATTTGAGCAGTTATGATCACTCACTGTAACCTTAATTTAAGTTTAACAGTCATATGAGTGATAAAATTGGTGAATACTATTAGTTTATGATTAAAACTAATAGAATCCACGAAAATTGGGGTTCTGCCAAGCCTCTGATGTCATAAACTTTGGAGTTATAGTGATAACTCTAAATAATGGTGTAATAATGATGCAATATGGTTTGATCATGATGTAATCATCTCCAAACCTTGAAATATTGATCAATTCCAGTGGATATGATCAGTACACATCTACTAGAAGCCTTCTGGACTCTAGGAGGGAGGTATTTACTATAAATAGAGCTCTTTTTACTCTATTTTCCCCTCAGACGCATCAAAAACATTAAATCAATTAAATCAAAGGTAATATCTTTATTCTTTATATATAAAACTATTATATTATTGAAGGCCAAAGACCACTTTGCTATAATCATCTATTTTGACGTGATAAAATCATTTATTTAATTGTTTTTGCTAAAAATCTCTCTAAAAACTCATTTCCACATAAAAATCAAGAATATTAGTAATTTATCTTTATTTTTATTGTAAATACAATTCAAAAAGGTTGTATTTATATTTTTTGGCATAAAATATTTCAAAATTATTATATTAAGTGTTAAAAGTAGGTTATTTTCTTTTATTATAATAATTTTCTCTTTATTATTATTTTAATAATTCTTTAATTAATATAAATAGTATTTATATTAATTTATAACTTTAATATTGGTAATATTATTGTTATTAATTGTTTTTTATTAATAAAAGAACAATTCTTTATGCCTCTATTATTTGTTTGTAACAATAATAAAGTGCTTTTAAATATATTAATTATTTTATATTGTTATATTTATTATATTATATTATATTTTATAATATAAATTATATTATTATATTTTATTAATAATATAATTATTTTTACGCCATAATTATAACAATTCTTTATTATTATAATTATTTTTTATCTTATTTATTTTATTTATAAGGACATTCATAGTACAATAAGTAAAATATTAGTAATTTCTACTTATTGTTTCATAGTCAAACCTTACACTCTAAGAGAAGCCTTGACCACTGCTCCACTCTTACTGATGCCAGACTTTAAATTGCCTTTTAAACTGTATATTGATGCATCAGGGGATGGACTGGGTGCTGCACTTCACCAAGCTCAGATCATAAATGATAAACCTGTAGAAGGACCCATATGTTTCATATCCAGGCAAATCAAACCAACTGAAGCCAGATATGGAGCAAGTCAAATGGAATGTCTATGTCTTGTCTGGGCCTTCGAAAAATTAAACTACTTCTTGGAGGGATGTCTTTTTGAGGTGATAACAGATTGTACAGCTGTCAAATTACTTTTAAACATGAAAAAACCCAACAGAAATATGCTCAGATGGCAAATAGCCATACAAGAATACAGAGGAAATATGACTATTGTTCATAAGGATTGGAACATTCATAAGAATGAAGATGGACTAAGCAGATGGCCATTACCAAATAATATTGATAATCCTGCTTATGTGCCAGAAGAAGCTTCACCACAAATTCCAATAGAAGGAATAAGTGTTACAGACTTGAACACCACCTTCTTTGAGGAAGTCAGACGTAGTTACACTCAAGATAAGAATTGTAGCATCTTATTCCAATTACTTAACAAAGACTGTAAAGAGAACTCTCTAATACATGCCTTGGATGAAGTTTGGAGAAAATCTTATGATGAAGGAAGATTTCACCTACTGGATGGTATAATTTACCACAGAACCAAGCACACATGTGTCATGACAGTTGTGGACAGGTCATTAATCAATCTTGTACTGAAAGAATGCCATTATAGCCCCTTTTCAGGACATCTGTCTGAAGACATAACAAGAGAGAAAGTAAAGACCTGCATATGGTGGCCAATGTGGCAGAAAGATGTTGCAGAGTATTGCAAAACCTGTAACAGATGCCAAAAGGCAAATAAATCCACTGGCAAGAGACTTGGAAATATGATAAAAATCCAAGAACCAAGCAGACCTTGGGAAATTGTCCATATGGATTGGGTAACTGGCCTACCACCAGGAGTTGACAGAAGCTATAATGCTTGCCTAGTAATTGTGGACAGATTCAGTAAAACTCCAATCTGTTTACCATGTCACAAAGATGATACAGCCATGGATACAGCTCTTCTGATATGGAATAGAGTAGTGTCATGGACTGGGATATTTACAAATATCATTAGTGATAGGGATCCCAAATTCACTTCAGCACTATGGACAAATCTTCACCAATTATTTGGCACTAAGCTGTCTTTCTCTACAGCCTACCACCCACAATCTGATGGCCTGGCTGAAAGGATGATCCAAACCTTGGAGGACATGGTGAGAAGATTTTGTGTATATGGCCTTGAATTCAAAGATTGTGATGGATTTACCCATGATTGGTGTACTCTGTTGCCAGCACTGGAATTAGCATATAAAACATCAATCCATGCCAGTACCAATCAGACTCCTGCTATTCTAGAAAAAGGATGGAACTCCAAGTTACCCCAAGATTCCTTGAGGAAAGATTTAATTGAAATACATCCCACAGCTCCTAGCTTCAAAGGAATGCTAGACAGAGCTAGAAAGAATGCAGTAAGGTGCATGGAGGACTCTTTTGCATATGCTAAAGACAAATGGGATAAATCACATGCAATTCCAGATTTCAAAGTGGGGGACCTAGCTCTTGTATCCACCACTAACTTCAATAACATCAAAGGATGTAAAAAGCTGAAAGACTCCTTTGCAGGACCTTTTGTGATTAAGACCCTCCATGGAGAAAATGCTGTTGAAGTAGAGTTATCTGAAGAACTTAGCAATAAGAATCCTACATTTCCAGTGAGCTTGATAAATCCATATAAACCTAGTGATGCTGAGAAATTTCCCTTGAGGAATAAGATTCCCCAAGTTATACCTCCTATTGAATCATCTGGTACTAAGAAAATTGCCAAAGTTCTTAAAGAAAGGAAATTAAGAACCAAGAAAGTAAGGGAATACCTTGTTAGGTACAGTGACCCAACTTGTGAAGATGAATGGTTAGAAGAAAAAGATATACCAGAAGCTACCAAACTCCTCAGGAGATTCAGACACACTAGAAATACCAATATTACAAAGTAATATTCTTTTTTAGGGGGAGGGAATGTGAGCCTTAGAGCTAATTTCATATACCCAAAAGACCACAAATACAAAAATTAACATATTATTAAAATAAAAATCAAAAGATAAATATAAAATTATATTCAAAATAAAAAAAAATTAATTACAATTTAAAAATAAAGTTACATTAAATTTTGGAATTATAAAATTACATTTATACTTGAAAAAATTAAGTAAAAATGAAATTTTAACAAAATTGTAAAAAAAATAAATAAATTTGGAAAAAAGTTAAATAAAGCTTGTTACAGCTTTTTATCCAATAAATAAACATATAAAAATTATTTCACCATTGGATTCCTCATAAAAAATCAGGTGGGGTCACCTCTGAGTGAAATTCTTGTAACTCAACTCTAAATAAGCTTAAATTAAGTTTTTAGTATTTTCAATACAAAAGCTGAAAATCCTCAAAACTTTAATTTAATCTACACCACATGTGGTGTTAACCATCAATTTTTGTGTTAAAATTGAGGTGTTGTTTTTAGTTTAGAAGTTATGAGGAATTGAAGTATTTTCAATTGAATTCAATTGAAATGTCAAAATGTGCGCGTGTATTACATAAGTGAACTTTGATTTACATATGAGGTATCAATTATTACTGTATTGTACTGTAAAATTCAATTGAATTACATATGTAAGTTATAAATATAATACATGATGAGGAATTAGAGGAAAAATAAATTGGAAAGATTAAATTTGGGGGGGAAAAGGAACTCCAGCTCTAAGGGGGAGATAGACCCCCAAATTCCTTGCTGACAGGAGTGAGATGTCAAAATTAAGGCAAAAGTTCATCACTTTTGGCCTGGAATTGAGTTACAGGGTCTGTGGACTCAATTGATGATGAGGTTTTGATACCAACTGGGGTAGTTTTAGCTGTTGCCAAGAGGGTAAAACTACCCTTAAGATAAAACAATCATAGTAAAAACAGTTTTAGCTGGTTTCTACGCCTCTTACACACATTCTGACGTGTTTTGAAGGCTCTAGACCAGGTATTTCTATAGTAATGGCTGATTTAAGGGTCTAAAATGGCTAAAATTGGCTTAAACCAGCCCTTTTTGGTCTAAATCAGGGTTCAATGATGCCATAATTGGTTATTCTGTTGTCAGACTGTTTTTCACGACTGACAAGAGTAAATTTGGCTTTTGGAGTAAGAAAATTGATGGCTATAAAAGAATGTCTTCTTTGCCCCACTTTTCTCTTCATGTTAGAATCTTTTCCTTTTATAATTAGTTTAAACATTGTTAAACCAATCAATAAGAGATTTCAACCACCATTTTTAAATCATTTTAATCCTTTTAACCATGTGAAAAAATCATTGTAATCATTGTTTGTAACTTTTATAATCATTTTTACCCCTGAACCACCCCAAAAGTGAATTAAAGCATCTTTCATCACTGTAAACTTTGTCACTTTGTTTCCAAATTCACTCTGGTCACTTTTGGGTGTGTTTTCTCTTTAATATTCTTTTTAAAGACTTTGTTATTTAATTAATTGCTTGCAGTTCTTTTCTCAATTAATTCCAATTGAAATTGCTCTTGAAGAAATTTCTTTTGTAGCCTTAAATATCTCTTGTAGAGTATTTTTGGATAAATTTTTATTGTTGGTAAAACAATAAATCTTTATAATATTATTGTTTTATACTAATAAAGTTATAAACAATAAAATTGGCGCTTTTTCTCTAAAAAATAATATTTCTTACTATTTTTAATTGATTTTTACCTTATACAAATTTTGAGGACAGGAAAAGTACTTGATTTTTAATTAAAGTTTCATATCCGCACCTTACAGTCTGAAGGTGATATATTGATTTCAAATCAAATCTGTGAAAAAATATACCTCAATTCAATTAAGTTTTATAAATCACAATATATTTCTATTCTGGATGATCTAATTTTTATGGCCTCAGAAAGGTTTGGGAAATTATTTCAAAATAATTATTAATAATTTGAAAAATTAACTATTATAATAGAAGCTTATCAATTCTTTCAAACATTTTTTAGGAGAAAACAATGCAAGCCAGCCATTCTATTGAAATTTTATTGTTTAAAGCTTAGGATATAATGGTAATGGGTATTATTCAGTTAAAATTAGAAAGATATTTGGGATAAACCATGGAGAAATTTTTTTTTATACAAAATGGATGATTCAAGTATTCTTTAATTTTAAGAAAACTCAAATTAATTGGTAAAATGAAAAAAAGAAGACTTAAAATTTCAAAATTAATTAAAGCTGAACGTTTTCCAGGATGTTTTGGATTTAGTTATTAAAGTTTGATTCCTTTGTCTCAAAGACCATCAAAAGATGTGGAAACTTACCTTGATTGTAAAAGGAGGTAAGATTTTCCTCTTCATATTTTGATACTTTTTTTCTAATATATCAAATTGGTATTTGCTTAATAGATACTCAATCTCAATAAAATCACTAGCTTACATCAACAAAAATTTCATAAGACTAAATTTTGGATTTGTCAGGCTTCCTCAATTATTCAATTGTTTATCATAATATGGAAATTTAAAAATTCCCTCATAAATTCTTGTCCAAAGACCAATATTTTTTTTATAAGATTTAGATTATTCAATTTAACCCTAGATTGTGATATTTTTTAAAGGAAATTTAGGGTAAAATGATGACAATAAAATCTTAAATATTTGTCTAAAAAGATAAAGGGTCCATACTGAAAAAATTCTATTTGAATTTTAAAAGGGAAATGATCTTAATTAAGGTATATTATAAATCAAATTTTTGGGGTTCATTAGGTAAAAAACTATGTAAATTGGGTAATAATATGTATTTTATTACAAAAAGTATTAGCAAAAATAAGTGATCAATGGTATGATTTTTATAAGGAGGATCTTCCAGAGCTATAAAATCTTAATATTATTTAAAATATCAATCTAAATTGAATCTTCAATAAAAGTTAAATCCTTTCACATTGGAATGGCATGAAAATTATTGAATCATTCTGTTAATAATAATAATACTTCATATGTATCAAAATAATTTATCAATTAAGATATTATTGTGATAGAATTATTAATCATAAATTATTAAAAATTTGAATATTGAATTAAAAGGCATAGCTAAATAATTAAAAAAATGGATTAAAAGATTGAAATATTTACATTATGATGTTAAGGAATTGGACCTTGAATAATTACTTTTTTGATTTCCATATATTTTCTCATTTATTTATTAAGGTGATAATTTTATAAATTATTATTTATTTTAAATTAAAATCCAAAATGAGAAAAATTTGAGTGATTAGAAAGATTTTTATGTTGGTTCAAAAGTATGGTGAATAATTCCCTATATCTTAAAAAGAATTTTAAATATACCTGGAATTATGAATCAATAAATTGGAAAATTTAGGTTGGGAAAGAAAAAACCATGTAGATTTGGAAAAAAAGGAGTAGGGGTTGGAACTATAGTTTATCTATAAAAAAATCAAAATACCATAAGTCAAACTATTTACAAAACTAAAGTAATTTTCTTTTTTTTTGTGAAATGAATTGATGATGAACATGATATTTTAAAATTTCTTGTTGTTTTAATTATGAATCTATTTTCTTGATCCATTCTAATTTACATAAATTTGGAATTTTATCTTTCTAAATTATAAATGAATTTTCTCCTGAAGCTTTGTTGGAAAAATGAATTATTCTTTATTTAATAAAGGAAATGTGATATTATAATTGGATCCTGTTTTAATTATATTAATTGATCTAATTAATAGTTAAGCACCTTCTTCTTGAATACACACTTTCAGATTTACCCTGATCATATCCTTGACTAAAAACAGATTCCCGTCATGGTACCAGATAATAACCTGTTTTTAGAGGGAATTGGCTTATGTGTACTAGCTGATTTAAATAATAATTTAATAATATTATTAAGCGGTTTAAGTATGTAAGATGGATTAATCAAAGGGTGAACTTAATAAGCTAATATTTGTAATGATGGTTTTTGTATTTTTGTTTATAATAATATAAGGGTCTTGATTAGTAAATGAGGGAGGAATAATAAACCATGAATTATTGTAATATTTATTATTTTTAATTGGAATTATGGAGATTTTTCATTTATGTTAATAATAAATCTGAGTTGAAATATTTTCTATTATTTTATTAAATCTATTTTAGTATGGTTAATGGATGAGTTATTATTATTAAAGATAGATGGAAATGAGGAACTGGTATTTTAAGGATCATTTGATATTTCATTCTTTGATATATCATAAATATTCACTGAAACTGGGCCAGTTGAACTAATGGAATTAGATATAATTGAAGTATGATTATCATCATTATAATACATGATAGAGACAGAAAATCTCATCTTTTTGAACTTAAGACCTTTGTGAAGAAAATTCATTAAAAAATATTATAATTAAAGAAAATAAAAAGCAAAAAATTAAAAATTAAAATGAAATAGTCAGCATTTAGTCGCTATATAGTATTCTGGAATAGAAATTTCAAAAGATAAAAGATTAATTCTAAAAAAAAAACAGATATTTTTTGAAACTAGATAAGATATATTTTAGCTTGTTGATTTCGAATCATTTCAAGATGATTAAAAAAAATAAAACAAAAAAGCAGTTGAAAGCAATGGGCTGATTTGTTTTTAAAATTATTACGATATGTTGTGGAATAATTTCAAAAAAATTATTTCTTTTTAAAATTCTCAAAGCAATTGAAAAAATATTATTATTATTTTTTTTACAAAATAGAGTAAAATTTAATGATTCAAAATCATTCCGAAATCATTCAGAATAATTTCAAAAGGATTATTTAAAAAAAACAAATCTATTTATTTATTTTTTTCTTAAAAAAATAAAGCTTAATGTTTTAAGATGAATCCAAAGAAATTTAGAATCATTTTAGATTTTTAAAAATGAAAAATTAAAAAAAGTTTCTTTTTAACAAATTGAAAATACCCTAAAATCCAAAAAAGATAATTTATTCATTTATAATTATACATAAATACTAATTTGTGTTTTTTAAAATGAAAAAAATTTAAGGTGGCATTAGTTTCTGTTTTTTTTTTGAGAAAGGAATCCAAAATAATGTGCTTATCATTTTCAATAAATATTTTTTTTGAATTAAATGAAAAAAAAATTATGAAAGATTTTCATTATTTATGAAATAAATAAAAAAATATGAAAATTTTGAACAAAAAAAAACAACAAAAAATTGATTAAATTGAATTTTAATTTTGAATTTTATTTTCATTCAATTAATAATAATAATAATAATAATAATAATAATAATAAATTTCCAAATTAAATTTAAAAAATTCAGTTCTTTTTTTGGAAAGATTTTTTCCTTTTTTTGACATTGATTTTGAAGATTTGGCAATTAATTAAGATGAGAAATTCTTTAAACTCTCATTTCTTCAAAAAAGAAGATTATTTTTATTTAAAAAAATCATGAAAAGATATTAATATATTATTCATTTAAATTTAAGAATTTAATACTTACTACCTTTAGGTATGATACCACTTGATCAATAGAATTAAAATACTCATTTAATTTAATTTGATTTGACTAAATGAAACTTGTTAGGATGAAAATTTGAATAAAATATAATGTGACTATTGTTAGTTTGGATTAATATTACATATTAATTCAATAGTTAAACCAATCATCCTGTAAAGAGCTTAATAATAAACACTATATTTACCTTTGTATTTAAAATGAAAGTAATTTCATTTTCAGGTAGGATAGCTCATAAAAAAACAGGTTGAATAAATTATATTATGAATCCAGCTTAATAAGCTACTTTTTTGTACTAAAACTTAATATGAAATGATAATTGGATCTAGCTACCTTAGCTATATTACCACTTAATGCATCTACTGAAAATAATTTTAATTCATAAAAATGGTTTAAATAATAGCTGAAGGATTTCGCTGTAAGAAATTCTTGTAAAATATAAATTTGAGAAGAATAGATTTTCCAAAGAGGTAACAAAAAATCTTCAGTAGATATTAATAAACATTTAGATCATTTCTTGTGGAAAATATAATCAATAGATAGATTATAAATGTAAGTTTTTGAAAAAGCTAATATAGTAGAGCTTCTATATTATTAGTTTATTTTTAAATTTTTCTCAAGAACCTTCATACAAAAATCATAAACAAGCATACCAGTGATTGATTTTTATCAATAATTAATTAAGAGATAATCTAATTATATATATATATATATATTAACGTTTATATAATTATCAAAATTATTAATTCTAAAATATACATTTTCAAGATATCTTGAGGTATTAAAGTTTGACTTTTTGAAGTAATTCTATACTAAGTTGTTTATTATATGAGGATAAAGCTACTAGGTACTAAGAAATTTAAAGATTAATAGCTTCTTTCTGAATATATTACTGTGTTGATATTTTATATAATGAATTCAATTTTATTAATTTCTTGAGGTTTTTTGGTAACCTTGCAACATTTAAAGCACAGAGCTAGAAACTATAATTATTATTATTACATATCAAAGAATGAATTTTGAATTGAAAGATTAAAAATATTTTTTTTTCATCAAAATACTTAATTTAATTTTTGTATTTTTAAAAAAAACCACACCTCATGAATTGTGGTATCTTCAGTTACCATAAGCCCATTTTTTTGTTACTATATCCTCAATTGTTTCTCCATTA
Source organism: Austropuccinia psidii (assembly GCA_023105745.1). NCBI lineage: Eukaryota > Fungi > Basidiomycota > Pucciniomycetes > Pucciniales > Sphaerophragmiaceae > Austropuccinia > Austropuccinia psidii. Next base: position 716,322 of record JALGQZ010000020.1, read on the forward strand.
TACCAAGTATTTTTAGGAGTTTGTATAACCATAAGTTTTTCTGAATATCCTTTTATTTTACAATTAGATTTAATATATATTTATTCTTACTTTTCAATAATACATATTTTTTAATTTATTCATATACACCCAGAAACAATTAAAAAAAGAAATTCAAGTGTATAAATCAAAAAATGTCGAATATTTAATTGATATCTCTACTCCAACTTGATATTTTAGCAGCAAAGCTAGCACATTACAATGAAGTGAGATCTGATGAAGATCTTGAATATTATTTGAAGGTTTAACTATGGAAAAATGCGTAAAAATTACCAATATTTTACTTGTTGTACTATCAATGTCCTATTTTAAATGAACAATAAGATAAAAAATAATTATTATAATTATGGCATAAAAATATTTATATTATTAAGAAGTAATGAAATAATATGAATTATATTATGAAAATAGTATAATGATATAAATATATTAATATCTTTATTGTAATTTATTAATGTTACCAACAATGAATAAATTCATAAAAACTTTTTTTAATAATAATTTTTTTTTTCTAACAATAGTATTAATAATATTAAAGTTATCAATTCATATGAATTATTAAGAGTAATAATAGAGAAAAATATTGAAATAAGAGAAAGTAACTTACTTTTAACACTTAATATGATATTTCTGAATCATTTTACAACTAAAAATGTAAATACAACCTATCTAAATTTTACTTAAAATAAAAAATAGAGAGAATTAAAAATTTTGATATTTTTAAATAGATTTAGAGATTTTAAGAAAGATTAACAAGTGAAAATTGAATTTAAATTTAATTTGATATAGATTAGGTATTTATATAAGATAAAGATTTGGTATTTAATAATCTAAGAGTTTTGTATTATAGAATAAAGAAATTCACCTTTACTCTAATGATTTTATTGTATTTGTTGTTTCTAAGGGGGAAACAGAAGCAGAAGAACTCCTTTGATAGTAGAGATACTTCCTTCTAGAAGATCTTTACTGATTTTATCCACCAGAGCTGATAAGTAGTTTAAGTTTTGGTGATGATTACAGCATTATTAAATATTTTTATCTCATCATTACACCATTTTTTTAATTTATAACTATAAATCTAATTTTATGAAATCATAAGCTTGGTAAATGATTCATTTTCTGGTAGTATAGTATTTTTAATGATATAATACCAATATAAACCAGCTTTATCTTTTATTTGACTGTGAAACTTAAATTAAGATGAGAGTTATTGATCAGAAATGTTCATTTTTAAGCTGTTACTTTAATCCTTAATAGCTTCTAATTTATTCATGTTACAGAAATTAAGAGACTTAATCATGATAGCTTGATATTTCCTGACTAAGATTTCCAGATATTCTTAATACATAATCAAAACTGTATTGTGGATGATTTTCCTTGTAACCTCACTTTTCTGTTGAAATTTACTATTTGAGGCATCAAACCATGATTTCATGGGTTTGTACCATGAATATCATGATGAAAATGATTGCATTCCTCAAATATGAGCCATTAAAATCTGAATATCCATCTTTTTAAAATTTTGGACCACTTTTGATTCTAAGTGGTCAACAGCTATTGCTATTTTGCCCAATGTATCCTTATAATTTTTAACATTGTCTGTAGCTTTCCAAATAAAGTTTATAAATTCGTTTTTAAAGTTATTTAAAAGTAACTTAATTTATTAATTAACTCTTTATCATGTGTAATTTGAAAGATATGAGCTAAAAGCCATGAATATATGCACTGATCACAAAAGTGCATATATCCAGGTTCTCTCAGTAAGTATTGGGTTTACATATATGAAATAAAAGCGTAATATATGTAGCTTTAAATTGGAAATAAAATTGTTTAATTAATTCGAAATTTTTACTTGTTTTCTGAGATATTCAAAAAAATTTACCTTTTTATGGAAGTTTTACTTATTTTGAAATTTAAATTTAAATTATTATTAATATAAGGTTTGTAAAGTTTTTTTGTGAAATTTTTGGATTTTTTGTATAATATCAAAGGATCAAAATGATATACAGGCTTTAATGAAATTAATTAAAAGAAATAACCCACACCATGGAGGTTCTTTTTATCTCCTTATATCTTGAAAGCAGATGATATGGAAATTTTCCCTCATAGAAAGTTCAAGCAGCTATTCTGTACAGAATAAAGCTAATTAATTTCTTTGATATCTATTTCTGAAAGGATAAAGTATCTCACGAAAATTAAAACTATCATTAAAGTGAGTCAGAAATTAAGATAGAAGTAGCCCTTTAAGGAATTGGTTTGAATGGTAATGGTGCATTGGTTGGGACGATTGGGCAAATTTTTGTATCAGAAGGGGTGCAGTTTCTCTATATACACAATCTGTAGTTTTATGCTTAAAAATTTTCAATAAAAGCCAAGTATCATGGCCAAATGAGAAAAAAAGGCTAATATTTCACCAGTTATTAAAGCTAAAGGCTTCCCGTTTTTAGTGTTTTTATTGATGGTAGCCTCATTCCATTATCAGAAAGGACAAATAATAATTCAAAAATTTATTGTTCTTGTAAAAAGAAGTATCTTTGACTCTTATCTAGCTCATTACTATAGTATAAAATATGATTTCCTTTGATGAAGGGTATCAGTGAAGCTGATTAGGAATTTATATTTAGTTATGTCATTTCAATCTAGCTAGCATTTGATGTCAATAGAATTTCATGTTGGATTTCCAGGATCAGTACATGACTCAAGTGTATATCAAAACATGAGGATTCACAAAAGTTCTGGAAAATATTTTTCCAAAAAAGAAATATATTTGGTTTAAATAAGCCTATAGAAGATAAAGGACAATTTTTCAAGAATAAAAAGGAAATTCAGCACATGATCCAGCTAATAGTAAATTAAACTTCTTCCCTTCAAAAATACAAGTAATAATTAAATATGAAATTGGAATACTCAAATTTTGATGTCAATCCCTCATAGAAATGCAAAATCAAATGAGAAATATAAGTAAAGTTCAATTATTAATTTATTGGTTTGTTATATGTATAATGATTCATTAAATTTTGGAAAAGATAATAGATTAATGGGACAATTTTTATGAAGGGAATTAATCACAAGCCCTGAAAAATGTACCTAATTTGGTCAATAATGGACAAGTTTTCAAGATTCAAGAGAAGATAAAGAATTTAAAATTGGCATAGAGTGATATGGTTAACTGAAACACTGATTTTATTTATTTATTTTTGATGTGGAATTAATTTTGAGAATAAGTTGAAAAAATCCAAATCACAGTTTTTTTCAATTTAGCAGGGTGTATCAAAGTAATATTTGAGATAAGAATTATCAATCAAATTTGTATTAAATGTTGTTAAAATTTGTTTGAAATTTCATTTTAAATTTCAAGCTTCAAATAAAAAATTACTCAAGGCAACAAAAAACTCTATTTACTATTGCATTTTGATGACCAAATGATAATTCATATAGTGAATTTTGTTATATTTATTTTTAATTTGCAATTTAAAAGATCCAATAGGAATTAATTATAAGTAGAAGAAATACTATTTAGAATTGGGTCTTTATCATAAAAATATTGAAATTGACATCCTGAGAAAGTTTGCACTATAGCCACCTTGAGAATATAAAGTGAAATGTTGTATACCATTTGACAAATTCCAGAATGCTGAAAAGTTAAATTGAAATGAGAATTATAATCTTGAAAAGAAATAATTTTATCAAATAAACTGTGATATGTAATAGAAAGCTGATACATTTGTTTATTGATAGTGAAGGAGAAAAAATATGCAAATTCTGGGGGCAATTATCAATTTGAGGGAAATAATAAGATTTTGAAAGATTATAAGTAAAGTGATTAGAAAAATATTCATCATAAAGGAGCTCAAAGAGATTAAGGTCTTTAAATACAGGTGTTTTATACCTCAACATTTTTTCTTGATTTTTATTGCATAAGGTGAGTAAAAAACTTTTAAAGTAAGTATTAAGACTAATAAAAGCCTGTTGGGTGAAAGAATTGACAGGTTTATAATAATTAACATTTGAATAAACTTTCTTTTTGAAGAAATATCAGCCATTATTAACTTTAACATCCTTGAGAGGGCTCCATGCTGTTGCATACATGGAACCATGAATCTGGTTGCCAAATTGTTGCAATTTACCAAAAATGTTGTTTGTCTTTGAGAGTAATGTTAATAGGAACTGTAATCCATATCTTTTCTCTAAATTAATTTGACTAAAAGGTTGGAATTCAACATCTGAAGTGTAAGGTTTGTCTATGAAACTCTTGATAATAGTAACAATATCAAGAGTACTATGACTGGCCTCAGTAGAAAAATATAATATAATGAAAGATTCTAGCCAAAAATATACATAAATATTGAAAATAATTATATTAAAAAAAAGAAATTTAATTATATCTGAATCATTTAATGATAAAAAATCTCAATAATTATTCTATTATTGTCATAGTCACTGACAATTATAAAACTAAGAAGTGTAAATATCTTAATGAGACAATTACACATGGAAAATATAAATATTTAACCACTTATAAATAATAAAAATATTATTTATAAAATAATTATCACACACACTGTGCAGAAGTAATTCTTAAAGAGAAATTCTATATAAAAAAATATAGAACTTCAGAGAAAAACTTACTTATAATATATACTTAATAAAACAATTTAAATACAACAGTTATTATATTAAGTAATTATTATAAGTTAAAAAGAGGCCAAAGAATCAATATTTTTGTAAGCTTTGACTATGGAACACTAAGTAAAAATTACTAATATTTTACTTATTGTACTCTTAATTTCCTTATAAATAAAGTAAATAAGAAAAAAATAATCATAATAATAAAGAATTATTATAATTAAGGCGTAAAAATAATTATATTATTGAATAAATAAATATATGAAGATATAATAATTGATATATTTAAAGGAACTTTATTATTGTTACCAAAAAATAATAAAGGAATAAAAAACTATTTTTGATTAAGAAAAAACAATTAATAACAATAATATCACTAATATTAAAGCTATAAATTAATATAAATACTATTTATATTAATTAAAGAATTATTAAGAGCAATAATAAAGAAAATTTATTATAATAAGAGAAGATAACCTATTTTTAACACTTAGTATAATAATATTGAGTAATTTTACGCCAAATAATATAAATACAACTTATTTAAATTGTATTCACAATTAAAAAGAAGAGAAATTACAAATTTTCTTGATTTTACTTGTATTTGAGATTTTTAAGAAAATTATAACAAAACAGCAGAAAAATTGAATTAATCACATCAAAAATGATTATTATAATAAAGATTATCTTTGGTCTATAATAATATAAAATATTTATATATATAGAATAAAGATTTTACCTTTGATTCAATTGTTTTAATGTTTTGATGCATCTTAGGGGAAAATAGAGTAAAAAGAGCTCTATTTATAGTATATACCTCCCTTCTAGAGTCCAGTAGGCTTCTAGTAGACGTGTAATGATGGTATGCACTGTAAATTATCAGTATTCTAAGGTTTAGTGATGATTATGTCATGATCAAACCATCTTATCTCATTATTATGCCATTATTTAGAGTCATCACTATAACTCTAAGTTTGATGACATCATAGGATTGGCAGAAGCCTAAGCTTTGTATAATTTATCAGTATTACTCATAATCCAATAGTATTCACCAGTCTTATCACTTATATGACCGTTAAGCTCAAAATAAGATTACAGTGAGTGATCATAAATGATCAAATGTAAGCTTAACCTTTGATAATTAATAACTTTTAATTAATACTTGCTACAGCTATTCTGAGAGTGGATTCTTATAGCTTGGCCTGTCTTCATTAAGCTGCCAAAATAATTCCATTAAATAATCAAAACTCTATTTTTGATGATTTTTCCTGTAACTCATCTTTTCTGTTGAAATTTAATATTTTAAACTTCAAACCATGATTTCAAGGGGGTATACCTTGAATATTATAATGAGAATTACATAATTGTTCATTTATGAACTAGCAGTATCTGACTGTCTATTTTTTTTAAGTTTGGACCACTTTAACAACAAAGTGGTCGAAAGCTCCATTGATTTTATTCAATAATCCATTACAAGTTTTAACCTTGTTTATAGCTTGTGAAATAAAGTTCATATCTGTGTTTTTACAGTAATTAAATGGTGAACTTATGTTTTGGTTATCTCTCTATTTTGTATATTTCAAGAGATATTAGCTAAAAACCATGAATATATGCATTGACCAAAAAAGTGCATATATTCAGCTTAATTCCTTAAGTATTGACTTTAGAGAATAGATTTATAATTGTTTTATATGTGGATATTTATTTAGAATACAATGTTACAATTTATTTTACATGTTGTTCCATTGGTTTCTGAGTTAAATAAGGTTTTATACCTTTCTTACGGTATTATTACTTATACTTCAGTAATTATTGACTTTTCAGATATGCCATAAAAATGACATATGTGTATTTTACCATGAGGAATCTCATGGTGTAATTTATTTCACATGTTCAGTGTTCACTCATTAGATTTTGTGCTTATTTATGGTATTTTTACTAGTCTTTGAGATAATTATTATAAGTATAATTATTACAGAAATTTTGCAGTGACCTTTTTGGATATGTGGTCATATCTCAAAGGCTCACATTCCCTACCACTGTGGTATACCTGTACCAGCTTGGATTAATGGACAAATTAAGCAGGAATATTTTTCAATTTTCCTTAGGCTTTTCCCAATATATTAGAGTATTAATTTTTTCCAAAATAAATTATAAGAAGGACTAACACCATTAAAACTCAATAAATTCCTTTTGTTAATAAATGAACTGGACAGTTATGATGTGACACCCCAATGCACCACCCAGATGAATTAACTTTCAAGGGATTGGTTGACCTAAAACAATTATTATTTTCTATATATTCTATTTCTTAATTTAGTTTGCTTCAATTTTCTGTAAATATTGTGGGTAGTAAGAATCAACAAACATATACTACAGCACAGAAGTTCCTAATTACAATGAGGATGCATGGAATTAAATTTCAGGGCAGAGTTGTAGCATAATAGGGGTCATAAATATTAATTAAAAGTTCATTTATATATCAAAAAGGTAGAATTGGGTATTTAGATGAAAATTAGTTTTTCTGTTAATTTTGAGAAGGAAAAGAATATTAAATTTAGAGGGTTAGATCTAGGAAAAGTGTTTAATTCAGGCTTAGGATATCATTGAAACAAGAAAAGTACAGGTGTATTGTATTCTCTGACTCCTTTGAGGAAGTCCGGCATTACAAAAAGGATTTAAACAAATTTAAAAACTTAGTAATAGTTTTATTATTATGATAAGGTGGTCATTGTGATGCTAGAAGGAAGAAATTTAACATTTAGGGTGCAGAGAGATGGTAAAATGGTGTGAAATGTTAAAGAAAATAGCCTAGGAAGAGGAGATTAGACAGTAGAGATATCACAGTAGTATTACAAAAGGTTCAGAGCAAGATTACAGAAGTTTCACAAGGGTGTACTGTATTACAGTTACAGTTACAGGAAACCTAGTTACAGAAAAAGACAGGATAATACAGGAAAACTATAGTACAGTGGTCAGGGAGATAAGAATTCCAGGGATTTCAATTGATTACATAATCAATGACATCATCAAAAGGAATTAAATTAGGATTACTAATCAAGGAGATAAGGATTCCAGGAAACTCAATTGATTACATAATCAATGACATCATCAACAGGAATTAAACCAGGATTACTAATCATGGAGATAAGGATCCCAGGAAACTTAATTGATTACATAATCAAATGACATCATTTCCCCACAATTTCAAGAACTCAATTAAAAATACAGGTCTCATGATCCAACACCACCAAACCTTATTTCATAATACAGGTTGCATGTCAAAAACCCAGATTGGAGACCTGAAAAATTCTAAGTCCCCTTTTTTTGACACTCCCATGGAGGCCCCAAAAACTATAAATAGAGGTCCCCTTCCCCCTCAATTATTTTTTCCTCATCGCCTAGACAGAGGCTCATCACAAAAACGTAACTTCTTAATATTTTTTCTGAGGGAAATCCCCTCCATCCATCCACATTATCCTAATTTTTTTTAGGAATACTCAGTAGCTAAGCTCAGAAGTATAGTTATCCCATCCCCATTCCTAAATTCTGCTCAGTAGCTAAGCTCAGTAGCACTGTCTGAGTGATTTATAATTAATAGTAGTTAACAGTTGGTCTACTTTAATTCATAAACTCATCTCATTGAATATCCCCATCCCATTATTGCTCAGTAGCTAAGCTCAGAAGAACTGTCTGAGTCTTTATTTATATAATTAATAGTAGATACCAGCTGGTCTACATTGATTTATAAATTAAACTCATTGACTATCCCATTGATATTGTTACCCCATTCCTAAATTCTTCTCAGTAGCTAATGTCAGCCTGTGACTCAAAACCAGAGCACAAGCATGACAGCCAAAATACCATAAACCAATGGTATATCCAAAATACCACCAAAACATGGAGCTGAGCCAAATTATCTCAAAAGGTATCAAAAGAAAGAGGAAACTCACCTCTTCCTGAAAATATAAGTCCCATCACCATAGGACAAGAAATAACAAAGTTATTCCTGCTCAAAGTCATTGCTGAGCATAAACCTTAATTTTCACCTCTCATCTAAAATCTAGAAGGAGAGGCTTAACCCCATCAAATGGGTACTCAAAATGAAGCTCTAAGCCAGGGCTATCCAATGGTACCAGCCAAACTGAGCTAGCACCAGTAGTACTTGAGTTATGGTCAAATTCAGACCAAATAAGGGTGAACAAAACATTCACCTCTCATCTAACTTTTACAGTTTTAGTGTGAGATACCTGAAGTGGGGTCTTTTTGGAAAGAGCACAATCAGGTCTATCTGATGGTGCCATCCATTTCCTCATAACTCAACTACAATAGAAGTTATTGGCCAAACAAGCTTAATACAGCTTTTGGCCAGACCACGCCAATGTACAAAAATACTTGTACATGGGATAACTTTGTCATATTTAATGATAACCTTGTCAAGTTGGGTACCATCGTGTAGAGCTCATACAGAGCTATTCAATGAACCAACTTTGAGCTTGATATCTCAAGAACTGACAGAGTTATGACCATTTTAAGGTCAAAATACCACCTGCTGTCAGATACAGCCTTACCATGGGATAATATCCCATAACCATGAATATGAGGTGTCAAATAGACGAAGAAGCATGTTTTTACTTCAATACCTCATATGTCAGTCAATACTGGGGTCCCATACAGTTTCTATACAGCATTCTATGCGTCATACACGTCAGAATCAGGCTGTGAGGTCCCCAGATGAAAATTTTCACCCTGTATTGGTGAAAACTGCCCAGATGTGGTTTCAAAACCACATCTGAGCCCAAAACAGGGTATACAGGCTGTTTGCAAACCACAAGCCTGTCATAGAGAGTGAAAAATCTTCACTTCCTCTACGTGGAAAGGTCTAGCAGCCTTTCCACCCCAATTTCAGGATAAAAGGAGGGCTTTTCACAGCCAAAATCCTCTCCTCATCCTGCTCTTGAATAACCTACGTAGTAAACTGTCAAAAACAGTTTTACTCTTGGTTAAATAATCAGGCATAATTATAATCTTTAATTATTGTAGACTTTATTATTGTAATCCAACAGATAAAGCCTGCACCCAGGGTTCTCAATAGCGCTCACCACCACTATTTCTTAATAGTAGAACCCTTTTATCTTATTATAACCTTTATAAATCTTTTTTTAAAATCATTTTCTGTTGTGTCACATACACAGTTAAAGTTGTAATTAGCCTAGTTATACCTTTATCATAGTATAATCCTGACATTTTGGGGGCCTGGCCGTGTTTTAAATCTCTTATTGGACCTTATAAGTAAGTCTTTTCCCTCTTTATGACTTATTAACCAAGTGTTTTATCTTTTTTTAGGCGTAATTTCTTTATTTAAAATATATATTTTATATATATTTATCCTTTTTTTATATATACTCATATTATAAGAGTATTATTCACGTGGCTAATACCCACTGAATTTAAATATTTTTGGTGTGTTTTGTATATAAAAACACATAAGCCATCAATAAAGTCCTGTATTCTTGACTGAATAAGGACACCTCTGACTGAAAAACCATCAGTTGAGGCGTGGAATAAGTGTAATGTTAACTCAATAACACTTATATAAAACCACTTGTACAGAATACACTTGAAAACCACAAGTGTATCTGTGGGATACTGGCACACAAACAGTGTGACAGGGTACCAAAAGCTGTAATTCTGACGTGGAATTGTTGATTCAATTACACTGTCAGTATACAGGGCACATTGTAGCACCATACAAGCCCAGAGGCCAATCTTAGACGTGCAAAACCAGCATTTTTGAGAAGTCTTAACTGACATAAGTCCTCCCTTTTCTGCCTTGATTTCAGTGGAAGAAAATTACATCCCACTTGAGACCCAGTCACAGGCCAACACAACAGTGACACCCTCAGAACCAGAGGGCAGCAAGGGCAAAGGAAAGAGGCACAGTGAAGGTCTCATCACAGCCAAGAAGTGGACACCAATAGCCACTCAGAGGAGTAGAAAACCACGAAACTCTGCTTCAATACAAGTTAAACCAACCTTAACCACTTGTACAGGGAAGATTACAATTATTAACCCAGTTGTAACCTCCAAAGGCAAACTGCCCAAATCAGAAGATAACAAATTTGTACAAGGCACAGTCAAAGGTAAATACCCTAAGAACATAAAGTTTTTGACTGCTTGCAAACACTGATATGTCCCCTGCATACCTCAGAGACCTTGGCTTCCAAAGGAACCAGCCAGAGGATAGAGCAGGAATTTCTAGAACCAGAAGACCTGAAAGAAGACACATTGGACACAGTGGTGGATGGCAAAACAATGAGGGAGATAATATCAACCTTGCCATTCACACTCCAATTCAACAGAAACCTCAAACCAGAGGACTGGAAGGATATGGATCAAGTTCTTCAAATCCACCAACTCCTCAAAGATTTGTTTCAATGGAGCATGGACAACAAGAGGTTCAACCTAGAAACTCACTGGGCAGAACTGGGATCAAGTTGCCAGAAGATCTGTCTCAAAGAGATAGACTTCAAGGACCTTATGGTAATCACCAAGGGTTGGAACCCTACCAGGCAGCACAGACTCCTGGAGGCAAGGGCACAGAGGATAAGGGAGAACCAAGCCACTATCCAAGCTATAGAAGAACAGTTAACCCAGACAGGGCCTACTCAGATTCCTTCAGGTTCACAAGGAGCAAGCCAAATCAGCTCTCCAGTGGCTTCACACCATTCAGAAACCAGCAGATCAGTGGCCAAGAGTCACCATTCTTCACAATTCCAGGAAGTTTCCAGGAGAAGACAAGGCAACAAGGGCAAGAACAAAGCCTCCTTCAACCAGAGGAGGAAAGAGTCAGACCCCATGATCCAGAAGCTGTTAGATTTGGTAAAAAAAGTACACAAGAACCAGAAGTAGTTGTAAACCACTCTAGAATCAGTAGTCCTAGCAATAGAAACATTACTCCCACTCAGACTGAAAATAACATTATCACATCTGAGAGCAACATCAACAGTGACACACTGTGGTTGCAAATGTCCCAATATGCTGAGCAATCTGCAAAGCAGGCTGCAGAATTTGCAGCTGCCCAAGAGAGGATGAGAAAAACTCAAGCCTCATTGGAGAAGATAGTTAAAAACCTTCAGGAAGGATATGCTCAACTGAGCAAAGCCTCTGAAGAAACCAACAAGAGACTGAATCAAGTCTCTGAAGAACAACACCATAGCAGCAGGGACAGGGAGTGTCTGAACCAAGACATCAACAAATTGTTTGATGCCTACCATAGCTTAAAGCCCCAACCACAAGGCCAAGCTATGGAGAATCCATATCAACCAGATGACATCAAACCAGATGCCATGTTGTTGAATAAGGCAAGATCTCCATCACAATACCAGGATGGAGATGGCATGTCTTATTCAGAGAAGGAAGCCTTGAAACAGCTTCCTGAGGCCTCAAACTGGCCCAAATTCTCTGGATCAGGAGAATATGATCATATGTAACTCATAGATTATATTGATGGACTCTTCATTGATGTACCAAGCATACCAGATTACTGGATTACTGCTAGACTGAATACTGCATTTAAAGTTCATGCAAGTATATGGTACACTGAAATGAAAGAAATCCATGGCAGAAGAAATTGGCCATGGTGGAAGAGTCAAATAATCCAAAAGTACAGTAATGGAACTTGGATATGGCAAAAGACCATGTCCTTTGAAAATGACAAATACTCTGTGGACAAAGATCCATATGAGTGGTGTCTTAGACAGTCTAAAAGACTTAAAGCCATTGATCCTCAAATGAACATTCAAATGAGGAATCATAAACTTCTGACACAACTGCCAGGAGAGCTAGAGCATGCAGTAAAGTGCAGATGCAACCAAAATTGCACTCTAGATGATATAGCCAATACCTTACAAGACATAAGGAAAAGGACTAATATAGGGAAATTCACCCCATATAGGAGCAATAGTTTCAAAGAGAAACAACCTTTCAGGGTAGAGCTTAAAGACAAACCCAGAGAAAGAGTGGCAGAAGTGGCAAAGAAGAAGAATTCTTGTCACAATTGTGGTTCAACAGACCACTATGCCAACAACTGTCCAAAAGCAAAGAAGAAAGTCTATGCTATAGAAAAAGTCCCTGAAGAAGAACCTCCAACAGAGGATTCTGAATCAGATTCTATGGGTGATGCCATTAGAGAACCATCTGATGAGGATCAAGACCCAAGAGAGGAATTTCTAGTGGAATACCAAGAGGAAACCCCACTAGAAATCCAGGATATACAGTTGGAAGCAGGCATGCCACAAGACACTGCCAACAAGAACTTGTGTAAACATACACAAGATGCACAAACATTCCTGGTTACACCAACCAAAGGAATGGCATATATACATGGAACAGCCACAAAAATGACTGTATGTATTGACCATGCTCAGCACCCACTGATCATTGACAGTGGAGCACACTGCTCCATAGTAGCCAGAAATTATCTGGATAACCACTTCCCAAACTGGGAAAAAGAACTCTTGCCCACCAGGGCAAAGAACTTTAAGAGTGCATCTGGAAAGATGACCTCTATTGGGACAATTATCAAAGAGATAATTATACCCCACAGAAAAGGTAATATCAGACTCAACCCAGAGTTTGTAGTGCTTGAAGATGCCCACATCCAAGGGTTTTTACTGGGAACAGATTACCAGAGGATGTATGGCATAGATATTTACAATAGTAAAAATAGGCATATTACCATTGGTACCAACAAGGAAAAGAAATTTTCTCTTGATATATACCAGATATCTTCTCAGGACCCACTGGAAGAACTTCTGAAAGAATTCAGAGAGGGACAGTTTAGCACTACCCTCACCAGTAAACAAAAGCTAAGTTTACTGAAGATGCTGAGGAAGAATAGACCAGCATTTGCCATTGGTGAAGAGCCATTAGGAAAGATCAAAGGCCATGATATAGAACTATATCTGGATGTAGAAAGGCCTTATCCACCCATGTTAAGGAGACCTCCTTACCCAGCAAGTCTGGAGACCAGGAAAGAGATTGAGAAACATATCAATGAACTCCTGGACATGGATGTCATTAGGAAGATTGGACATAATGAAATAGTGGAAATCACCACTCCTGTCCTGATCACCTGGCATGATGGCAAGTCTAGATTGTGTGGAGATTTCAGAGCCCTGAATAACTACACAAAAGCAGACAGGTACCCTATACCAAGGATACCTCATGCCTTGGATAAGCTAGCCAAAGCCAAATACATAACCAAGATGGATTGTATGAAAGGCTTCCACCAAAATGGAGTTAAACCAAACTCCATGAAGTTGCTCAGAATAATATGCCACATGGGCATATATGAGTACACCAGGATGCCATTTGGCATCAAGAATGCACCAGCCCACTTCCAAAGGATGATGGACACCATATTTCAAGAAGAAATAATGGAAGGCTGGATGGTGGTGTATATTGATGATATCATTATATACTCAGAGACATGGGAAGACCATGTACAATACATAGACAGAGTGCTAAGTAAATGTACACCCATCAATCTGGAAATTTCACTTAAAAAGTGTAATTTTGGCCAACAAGAGCTACTAGCTCTAGGACACAAAGTCTCAGGCCTTAGTCTGGCAATTGACCAGAACAAAGTAGCAGCAGTACTGCAAAAGCCAGTACCAAAGAACATCAAAGAGATGCAATATTTCCTTGGATTTGCTAGCTACTATAGAAGCCACATCAAAAACTTTGCTCACATAACTAGTAGTTTATACAAGTTATGCTCAAAGGATGTAGTTTTTGAAATAACCAAGGAAAGGAGGGATGCATATGAGAGGATCAAATATGAACTCAAAAATGCACCTGTGCTCATCTTGCCTGACTTTGAACTACCATTCAAGTTATATATAGATGCAGCATGCAGCCAAGGCTTGGGAGCAGCCCTTCACCAAAGACAAATTGTGGATGGTGAACCAAGAGAAGGTGTAATATGTTACATCTCCAGGCAGCTGAAAGATTCAGAAGCCAGGTATGGGGCCACCCAGACAGAATGTCTATGTCTAGTCTGGGCTCTAGAAAAACTCCATTATTATTTGGAGGGTGCAGTCTTTGAAGTCTACACAGACTTCACAGCCTTGAAGTCTTTACTAAACATGAAGACTACTAATAGACACATGCTGAGATGGCAAATAGCCATCCAGCAGTATAGAGGGAACATGACCATCATATACAAGGAAGGTAAAAGCCATACCAATGCAGATGGCCTTAGCAGATGGCCACTGGACAATGTCAAAAGCAATCCAGCTTATGACCCTGAAGTTGCTGCAAAAATTCCTATCCATTTTATGGAAATAAATAGGAAAAAGAACTTCAGATTCTCTGAATGGGCACCAGGGAGTGGTACCCTTGACAGTGGAAACACTGATTCAGAAGGGACAGAAACCCCCATACTGGGAATAAGTTCCTCAGAATTGCACAATGAATTTTTCAATGCAGTACTGAAATCCTATGCTAAACACAAACAGTGTAGCATACTACTCCAACTCCTTCAACAAAAATACAGGAGCCCAGAACTGGAAACCCAGCTGGAGGAACCCTGGTTGAGGGCCTATAAGGACAATAAATTCTTCCTTATAGATGGCCTGATTTATCACAGAGAAAAGCACACCAGTGCACTCACAGTGATAGACAGAGACCACATCTCTTTAATCCTGAAGGAATGCCATGACTGCCCCTACATGGGACACATGAGTGAGGACAGGACTAAAGAGAGGGTAGCAAGCACAGCTTGGTGGCCCAAGTGGGAGCAAGAGTTGAGTGAATACATCAACACTTGTGAAAGATGCCAAAAGGCAAATAGAAAACATGGGAAAAAATATGGGTTGCTTCAACACATAGAAGAACCCAAACACCCATGGGAAACCATCAACATGGACTGGGTCACAGGACTTGTCCCAGGAGGCAAAGAAAACTACAATGCCTGCCTAATCATAGTTGATAGGTTCAGCAAGAGCATGAGATGTCTACCATGCCATAAAGAGGACACAGCCATGGACACTGCTCTGTTATTTTGGAATAACATCATATCCACCTGTGGAGTCCCTAAGATCATAATTAGTGACAGGGACCCAAAATTCACATCTGAATTTTGGACCAATTTATATGACATGCTAGGCACCAAGCTTGCTTTTTCCACAGCTTACCATCCACAAACAGATGGCCTAGCTGAGAGGATGATCCAAACAATGGAGGACATCCTCAGGAGGTTCTGTGCCTATGGCATGGAATATAAGGACCATGAGGGATATACCCATGACTGGGTCACCCTCTTACCAGCAGTCCAACTGGCTTATAATACAAGCCAGCACTCTACCACAGGAAAAACACCTGCACTGGTAGAGAAAGGGTGGAATCCCCTGTTACCTGTGGATCACTTGAAGAAAAATCTTCTGACCATCCACCCCACAGCCAAAGACTTCCATGTTATGTGGAAGAAAGCCTGTGATACTGCCGCCAAATTCATAGCTGAGGCCAAAGAGTATAATAAGAAAAGGTGGGACAAATCACATATGGAACCTGACTTCAAGGAAGGGGACCAGGTGTTAGTGTCTACACTGAACTTTAACAATCTCAAAGGACCCAAGAAAATGAGAGACTCATTTGTAGGGCCCTTCACTATCATTAAGTTGATAGGGAAGAATGCAGTAGAGGTCAAGCTCACTGAGGAGTTTTCTAGGAAACACCCAGTCTTTCCAGTAAGCCTTGTCAAACCATACTTCCAAAAAGAGCAGGATAAATTCCCCTCCAGGAAGAAGAACACCACTCCACCAGAAATAGTGGGAGTGGAAGACTCTCCTGGACCTGTGAGTAAAATTATCAGGGCCAGAAAAATCAGACTTAATGGGAAGGATCAGAGACAATATCTAGTCAGATTCAAGAACCAGACAGCTGACAAAGACAAATGGTTGGCAGAGGATGCCATACCAGATGGGAACCTCCATTTAAGGAGATTCAGAGCCTCTAGGAGTACTGAAAAGTCTCATCAATGATGAGCCTTTTTTAGAGGGAGGGTATGTCAGCCTGTGACTCAAAACCAGAGCACAAGCATGACAGCCAAAATACCATAAACCAATGGTATAGCCAAAATACCACCAAAACATGGAGCTGAGCCAAATTAGCTCAAAAGGTATCAAAAGAGAGAGGAAACTTACCTCTTCCTGAAAATATAAGTCCCATCACCATAGGACAAGAAATAACAAAGTTATTCCTGCTCAAAGTCATTGCTGAGCATAAACCTTAATTTTCACCTCTCATCTAAAATCTAGAAGGAGAGGCTTAACCCCATCAAATGGGTACTCAAAATGAAGCTCTAAGCCAGGGCTATCCAATGGTACCAGCCAAACTGAGCTAGCACCAGTAGTACTTGAGTTATGGTCAAATTCAGACCAAATAAGGGTGAACAAAACATTCACCTCTCATCTAACTTTTACAGTTTTAGTGTGAGATACCTGAAGTGGGGTCTTTTTGGAAAGAGCACAATCAGGTCTATCTGATGGTGCCATCCATTTCCTCATAACTCAACTACAATAGAAGTTATTGGCCAAACAAGCTTAATACAGCTTTTGGCCAGACCACGCCAATGTACAAAAATACTTGTACATGGGATAACTTTGTCATATTTAATGATAACCATGTCAAGTTGGGTACCATTGTGTAGAGCTCATACAGAGCTATTCAATGAACCAACTTTGAGCTTGATATCTCAAGAACTGACAGAGTTATGGCCATTTTAAGGTCAAAATCCCACCTGCTGTCAGATACAGCCTTACCATGGGATAATATCCCATAACCATGAATATGAGGTGTCAAATAGACAAAGAAGCATGTTTTTACTTCAATACCTCATATGTCAGTCAATACTGGGGTCCCATACAGTTTCTATACAGCATTCTATGCGTCATACACGTCAGAATCAGGCTGTGAGGTCCCCAGATGAAAATTTTCACCCTGTATTGGTGAAAACTGCCCAGATGTGGTTTCAAAACCACATCTGAGCCCAATACAGGGTATACAGGCTGTTTTCAAACCACAAGCCTGTCATAGAGAGTGAAAAATCTTCACTTCCTCTACGTGGAAAGGTCTAGCAGCCTTTCCACCCCAATTTCAGGATAAAAGGAGGGCTTTTCACAGCCAAAATCCTCTCCTCATCCTGCTCTTGAATAACCTACGTAGTAAACTGTCAAAAACAGTTTTACTCTTGGTTAAATAATCAGGTATAATTATAATCTTTAATTATTGTAGACTTTATTATTGTAATCCAACAGATAAAGCCTGCACCCAGGGTTCTCAATAGCACTCACCACCACTATTTCTTAATAGTAGAACCCTTTTATCTTATTATAACCTTTATAGATCTTTTTTTAAAATCATTTTCTGTTGTGTCACATACACAGTTAAAGTTGTAATTAGCCTAGTTATACCTTTATCATAGTATCATCCTGACAGCTAAGCTCAGTAGCACTGTCTGAGTGATTTATAATTAATAGTAGTTAACAGTTGGTCTACTTTAATTCATAAAATCATCTCATTGACTACCTCCATTCCTAAATCTTCTCAGTAGCCAAGCTCAGTAGCATTGTCTGGGTTTTTTATAGATAATAGTAGTTAACAGTTGGTCTACATTATTCTATAAATCCATCCCATTGACAAGGTTCTTTACTCAGTAGCCAAGCTCAGTAGTAAATTGAAAATAGTAGTGTCTGTTATCCCAGGTTATCATCATAAAATTATTAAACCCTTAAAAAAACACAGTAGTTTTTGTTATTATCAGTTATCATATCATCAACAGTGTTATCATCAAAATTGGAAATCCCTCAAGGTGTTACTGTTCTCAGTAAAGGAATCAAAAAGTCTTTTCCCAGTTTTATATCTTTATTTATTTGTGTTAAGGTTTACTAAGTCATTGTTTCCAGATCAAACAAAGTCTGATAGAGTCTGTTGAATATACTTTTCTGACTAGCCACTATCAAATAAAATAAATTGATTGTGAACTCAAGTCAAGATAATTCAGCATTTTCAGGAAGGGCAGTTCAGATTATTCTGACACACAAGCAGAGCAAGGGTTACAATCTTGAACAGAAATTCAAAACTGTTTTCTTGTAATTTCCCCTTCCAGATACTGCCTCATTTATCCCACACAGGAGGAGTTCCCACACCACCAAAAAAGACTGTACTACAATATGATATAGTTAATTAGGGTATCATCCACTGTCCTACCTCTTCAATAGACTTTGTTAGTCTTGAAGCTCAATAATGCATGATTTTTCTATTCTTTAGGCTTTCTTTCATGTCTGAACCTTCTTATTAGCTTATCAGGATTTTTTGTATACTTCTCAAGTAGCCATTTATATTCTTGAGTTTGATTTTTATACCTTAAAAGGTATTCCCTTTCTTTTTTGTTTTTTTTCCTTCTTTTTTTAAGGACTTTTACAATTTTATTTTCTTCTACTTCTTCTCAAGGGGGTATTTCAAGTGGGGGTTTATTGCTTAGTGGAAATAATCCCTTGTCACTTTAGCTGTAAGGTTTTATCAGACTTACAGGGAAAGTTGGGTGTTTGTTCATTAGTTCACCTGTGAGCTCTAATGGCACAGCATTAGGTCCATGTAGTGCTTTTATCATAAATGGTCCTGCAAAGGGATCTTTCAATTTCTTTGGGACTTGTATATTATTGAAATTTAGAGTTGACACTAAGACTAAGTCTACTATTTTGAAGTCAGGTGGTTTATGACTTTTATCCCATCTTTCTTTTGCATACTTGAAATAATATTGCATACATCTGTTTGCATGATGTCTTGCTTAGTAAAGCATTAACTTGAAGCTACTTGCTGTTGGGTGTATATCCACTAAGTCCTTTTTGAGGGTATCATAAGGGATTATTGGATTCCAGCCTTTTTCTAGCATTGCAGGTGTCTTGCCAGTTGAAGAACAGATTGATGTTTTATATGCCAGCTCAAGAGCTGGTATTAATGTACACCAATCATGGTTAAAACCATCTGAATCTTTGAATTCTAGGCCATAAGCACAGAATCTTCTGATCATGTCTTCTAATGTCTGTATCATTCTTTCTGCTAGACCATCAGTTTGGGGGTGGTAAGCTGTTGAGAATGATAGTTTTGTTCCAAACAGGTTATGGAGGTTTTTCCATAATGCTGAAGTAAATTTTGGGTCTCTATCACTTATGATGTTTTGGAATAAGCCTGTGTGGCAAATAACTTTATTCCATATGATTATGGCTGTATCCATAGCTGTATCATCCTTGTGACATGGTAAAAACATTGGGGTTTTTCTATATCTGTCAACTAATACTATGAAAGCATTGTAAATTCTGTCTCCTCCTGGAGGTAATTCTGTTACCCAATCCATATGAGCTATTTCCCAAGGGGATTTTGGTTCTTGGATTTGGATCATCATTCCAAATTTCTTACCTGTGGCTCTGTTTGCTTTTTGGCATCTGTCACAGGTTTGGCAGTATTCTGCAACATCATTTTTCCAATTTGGCAACCAAGAGCAGGTTTTTACCTTCTCTAGTGTTCTGTCTTCTGAGAGATTTCCAGCTGCAACAATATCATGACATTCATGTAGTATGGTGTTTATTAGAGTTCTATCTGTTAAAGCCATAACCCATGTATGTTTAGTTTTATGGTAAAGGATTCCATCAAGGAGGTGGAATCTTCCTTCATCATATGCTTTTTTCCATGTTTCATCTAGTTTTGATGAGAGTGATGCGTCTTTGCAGTATTTCATTAGAAGTTGGCATAAGATATGGCAGTTTCTATCCATCTTATAGATTTCTTTAACTTGGTTAAAGAATTCTGTGCCTATATCTGTTACACATATGCCTTCTATATGGTGCTCTTCCTGTGGTACCCATGCTGGATTTTCAGGTGTATTTGCCAGAGCCCATCTGCTAAGAAAATTTGAATTTTTATTAATATTACCATATTTATGAACTATAGTCATATTTCCTCTATATTCTTGGATGGCAATTTGCCATCTTAACATATGTCTATTTGGGGTTTTCATGTTAAGTAAAGATTTTACAGCATTGCAATCTGTAATTACATCAAGCACTGTCCCATCTAAATAATAGTGTAATTTTTCCAAAGCCCACACTAAGCAGAGGAACTCCATTTTGATTGCTTCATACCTTGCTTCTGTTGGCTTTATTTGTCTTGAAATGAAGCAAATTGGTCCTTAAACAGGTTTTTCATTGAGTATTTTTGTCTGGTGTAGTGCAGCACCTAGTCCTTCTCCACAAGCATCAATGTATAGTTTAAAAGGTAGCTTCCAATCTGGCATTAGAAGAAATGGGGAATTTGTTAAGGAATTTTTCAATTCTTCATATGCCTTAGCTCTTTCTTCAGTCATTTCATAGACTGTCTGTTGGTCACAAAGCTTATACAATGACTTAGCAAATATTGCAAAATCCTTTATATGTTGTCTGTAATTACCAGCAAATACTAGAAATGATTACATTTCTTTCTTTGTTTGGGGTATTGGTTTCAATAGTACTGCTGCTACTTTGTTTTTGTATATGCCCAAACTTAGTCCAGATACAACATTTCCTAGTGCTTTCAGTTCACTGTATGAAAAATGACACTTTTTCAGAGAGATTTTTGTGTTTACTGGGACTATTTTTTGCAAGACTCTTTCTAGTCTTGATAGGTGACTTTCCCAAGTCTCTGAGCAAATTATGATATCATCAATATAAATAATCAGCCATCCTTCTCATAATTCTTCAGGAAATATGGTATTCATCATCCTTGGTAATGGGATGGTGCATTTTTTATACCAAATGGCATTCTGAGATATTCAAAGATTCCACAGTGGACTATTATCCTTAGTAGTTTCTTGGCATTGTCTGTTAAGACATTTTGATGAAAACCCTTTAGAGAATCCATGGATGTGATGAGCTTAGCCTGAGATAATTGTGTTAATGTCTCATGGATTCTGGGTATTGGATATCTTTCAGGGATAGTATAGGTTTTTAGAGCTCTAAAGTCCCCTACCATCCTTGATTTTCCATTATGCCAGGTTATAATGACAGGTGTAGTGACCTCTACCTGTTCATTATGTCCTACTTTCCTTAATACTCCAAGGTCCCTTAGTTCTTTAATGTGTACCTCTAAAGCTTCTCTAGCTCTTGGGCTGGCTGGATAAGCTGGTCTTCTTAATAGAGGTGGATAAGGTTTTTCTACATTAAGGATTATGTCTACCTCATGTCCAATTATTGCACCTAGTGGTTCCTTGTCAGTTGCAAAGGCATTTTTATATTTGAATAAGAGTTCAATCAATTTTTCTTTCATTTTTACAGTAAATTCATGATTGAATTCTGCCTCTTTTAGCTGTTCAGTTATGAAAAAATCCATTTCTGGGCTTTTTTCTTCATTATTGACAACTGTAATTTGTCTTTTGTTATTGAAAAAGCCAAATTTTTGTCTTTTATTGTCTCCTATGGTAAAATATCTATCTTTTTGGTTAGAGATATATATGCAATAAATTGATAAGTAGTCATTTCCAAGTATAAAATGGTTACTAGTACAGTTTTCCATTACTACAAATTGTACTTTCAATCTGATACATTGTGAAGGATGAGGAAAAATGAGTGTTAAGTCAATTATTCCAAGGGGCTTAATGCTTTCGTTTGCACTACTAAATTTGACTCCTTGTATTGGTATAAGTCTTTCTTCCCAATCTGGTACAATTGTTTTCAAATAACTTTTACCAACACAGGTACAATATGCTCCTGTATCTAAGTTCACTTTTGCCTCTTGGTTTCCCACCATGAAAATACTTATACTTGATTTGCCAGGTGTATATCCCATCCCTTTTTCTGGTTTGGTTCTATACAATTTAGGATCTTGTATATTTGTGAGGTTTGTATCAGATGTTCCAACTTGAGGTAAGTTTGAATTGACATCCAGTACTTCCTATATTAAATCAATATTATTAATTTGTGTATTAATTATATTAATTTCATAACTTTCAGAAGTTTCTGATTCTTCTTCTTTATCATTGTGGTCCTCTGTTTCCACAATTTCATTGATTTTTGCTTTTTTAAGGCAATTATTGGATAAGTGTCCAATAACTCCACATTTGTGGAATTTTCTTTGCTCATTACTGCTGTATTTATTGGGATTGAAAGCTTCTTTTGGTTTATCTTTTTTGATAAATGGCTTATTTGGACTTTTGAAGTCCAATTTTTTCTAAGTTCTGCCAATTTTTGTCCTTGTCACTATGTCTTCTAGTGCATTGATATACTCTTCTGTGGAGCATGGTTCTATACACCTGCTCCTCAGGGAATGTTCCCATTTTCCTCCACATTTATTAAGTATTTTTATGTGTACCATTTTTTGTTACATTTCTGGGTATAGCGCATTTAATCTTTCAACTTATTTTAAGAACCAAGTCAAAGGTTTATCTTTTGTCTGGGTCAAAGAAGGACTTTTCAAATGCATTTTCTATTTTGTACCTCCAGTAATCATTAGCCCACTTGGTGATTATTTCTTGTTTCCACCAAGACCAGGTATTTTTGCCATTTTGTTTTCCTTATGCCATAATACCATCTTTTTGCAGATTTCTCAAATAGTGAGTGTAATCTGGCAGTGATCAATTCATATGGTATGGCATAATCTTCTTGTAAAATGTAAATTGTTTTAATAAATGACATATGGTCATATTCACATTCTCCTGTGAATGTTCGCCATTCTTTTAATTGAGGTGTTTCCTTAATTAAGACTTGGTTATTGTCTTGGTGACTCAAGTATGTTATGAATGGATTTGTTGAGTCCTCTTTTGGCTTAAAAGGGCTTCTTATATGAGAAAATGAGGTTGATAACTTTGGAATATTTGTGTTATTCTCATTAATTTTATCCATTTTTTCCGTAATAAGTCTTATTTCATTTTGAATATCATCTTTCAGATGCATTCTTGCTTCATCAATTTTTTCCACATGGTATAAAAGTAATTTTTGGTGTGATGAAGTCTTTTATTGAAATTTTTCTACAGAAATACTTAATTTGTTCAACTTTTCTGTAAGATTATCAATACTCACGTCATAATTGATTGTCAAAGTTTTATCTTTGATATCTTTTATGTATTTATACAATTCTTGTTGTCCTTGTATTAATTTTTTGAGTATTGTCAATTAAAATATTTGGTTTGTTATTTTCAACAATAAATTTAATGTTGTCAATTTCTTTTTTGTTTTGTACAGAATTTTTTGTTAAAGAAGATAAATTATTGTTTATTTCTTGTAATGATAATAAACTATTTTTAATTTCTTTTAAAGTATTTAGAGCATCTGGGGACAAGGTGATTTCTTTTGGAAATGAGGTTGTCTCATTCTTTGCTCCTCCTTGTCCTTGAATTCCATCAAGGTTCTGGCCATATTGAAGACATTGTCCATGGCATCTTTTTGGATTTTTTGAATCCTGTAACTGGGGGAATATGGTTTTCTCAAGTTCTTTTTACTTTTCTTCTTACCTTCTTGGGGAAGTGGATTGGATTGGGGCTTGCTGGTAGAAACTACTGAGGCTTCTTCCTTGGTTGCCTCCTTCTTTTTGGCATGGTACTCCTTGGTCTTTTTGATTTGAGGTTTGGATGATAGTGGATTCCATCCATTGGAGTATATCACTATTTCCTCCTCTTTGAGGATCTTTTTGAGGATGTGCCAGGAGTTAATCACTCCTTGGTGTATTTGTGGCAACATTTCCCAGTCCTTGTCCTTGTACACTGTGTAGTACTGCTTGTACTGGCTCATGTAAATGTCTATCTGAGCCCTCTGAATGTGATTGGCACCTGTTTGAGATACTCATACTTAGCTCTAACTCTGGTTCAGATATCATGGGCATTTCTGGGACTTTCCTTTGGGATAAGGCACTTCCTTGTGTGGAGTCTGTTCCACTGGGGATATTGCCCTTTCTTTTCCCCTCTGAGGGATCAATTCTACCTCTGAGTCCAGCTCCATCTGATTTGATGGAGTATTGGGAGCCTCTTCTGGTAGTCATAATTTGAGAAATAAGAAATAAGAAGATTTCAGGACAAGAATTATTCTTATGGCAATTTGTAAAGGAGGTACTCACCTTCAGAGTCCTGAATAGTGGGTCCTGAAAAGTCTAATCTCTTAGCTTTCTTTTTCTTAGTTACAATTGGTGTTGGAGAACTTGGGAAAGTTTCTTCCACCAATATTTCCACAGTGGCTTGATTGTCCCCTGTTGGATTATCTTCAAACACTCAAAAAGACAAATAAATATGAGTCTTTTGTAAAAAATGTTATTTTTGGTAGAATATGGAAATTTTACATGTAAAAATTGCTTTTATATCTTTGAATAAATGAAATGAATAAAAATTACTTTTTTATTGGTTTTTTAATATTTTTTAATATTTTCATGTTTTTGTTTTTAAAGAATAAAATAAAAATGAATATGATTCTATTATGAAATTAATTTATCATATAAAATTTTTTTTAATTTATAAAATATCTCTTTTAATAACTAGGGTCACTCAAAGAAAGTTGTTGCAAGTCTAAGGATGTGAAAACCATGTGTAAGACAGTACAATTGCTTTCGAAATGCCTCAATAGCTTTTAAAGTCAATAAAGATAAAATTTTATGATTATAATTATAATTTATTATTTGATGAATCTAATTATAATCTTTTTAAAGGTCTTTAAAGGAAATATCACGGACAGGCCCCAAATGTAGGGTTTGACTATGAAACAATATATAAAAATTACTAATATTTTCCTTATTGTACTCTGAATGTCCTTATAAATAAAGTAAATAAGATAAAAACAATTATAAAAAAAAATTATTATAATTAAGGCGTAAAAATAATTATATTATTGAATAAATAAAATAATATAATAAATAAATATATTAATATATAATAATTAATATATTTAAAGGCACTTTATTATGAAGGTGTAAAAAACTGTTTCTTATTAATAAAAAACAATTAATGACAATAATATTACCAATATTAAAGTTATAAATTAATATAAATACTATTTATATTAATTGAATAGATATTAAAAGCAATAATAAAGAGAAATTACCTACTTTTAACACTTAGTATAATAATATCAAATGATTTTATGCCAAATAATAAAAATACAACTTACTCAAATTGTATTTACAATTATAAATAAGAGAAATTGCAGATTTTCTTGATTTTACCTGTATGTGAGATTTTTAAGAGAATTATAACAACACAGCAGAAAAATTGAATTAACCACATCAAAAATGATTATTATAGTAAAGATTATCTTTGGTCGTTAATAATATAAAAGATTTATATATATAGAATAAAGATTTTACCTTTGATTTAATTGTTTTAATGTTTTGATACGTCTGAGGGGAAAATAGAGTAAAAAGAGCTCAATTTATAGTAAATACCTTCCTTTTAGAGTCCAGTAGGCTTCTAGTAGATGTGTAATGATGGTATGCACTGGAAATTATCAGTATTTTAAGGTTTAGTGATCATTATGTCATGATCAAAACATCTTATCTCATTATTATGCCATTATTTAAAGTTATCACTATAACTCTAAGTTTGATGACATCACAGGCTTGGCAGAAGCCTATGCTTTGTGTATTTTCTTAGTATTACTCATAATCTAATAGTATTCACCAGTTTTATCACTTATATGACTGTTGAACTTAAAATAAGATTACAGTGAGTGATCATAAATGATTAAATTTAAGCTTAAACTTTGATACTTAATAACTTTTAATTAATACTCGCTACAGCTATTCTGAAAGTGGATTATAATAGTTTTTATTGTCCTTATTAAACTTCCAAGAGAATTTCATTACATCATCAAAACTCTATTTTTTATGATTTTTCTTGTAACTCATCTTTTCTGTTGAAGTTTAATATTTTGAACTTCAAACCATGATTTAAAGGGTTTATACCTTGAATATTATAATAATAATTACATCATTCTTCATGTATGAACTATCAGTATCTGACTGTATACTTTTTTTAAGCTTGGACCACTTCAACAACAAAGTGGTCAAAAGATCCATTGATTTTATTTAATAATCCATTACAAGTTTTAACCTTGTTTATACCTTGTGAAATAAAGTTCATATCTGTGTTTTTACAGTAGTTACATGGTGAATTTTTGTTTGGTTTATCTCTCTATCTTGTATATTTCAAGAGATATTAGCTAAA
Source organism: Austropuccinia psidii (assembly GCA_023105745.1). Taxonomy (NCBI): domain Eukaryota; kingdom Fungi; phylum Basidiomycota; class Pucciniomycetes; order Pucciniales; family Sphaerophragmiaceae; genus Austropuccinia; species Austropuccinia psidii. Next base: position 743,224 of record JALGQZ010000020.1, read on the forward strand.
AACCATGAATATATGCATTGACCAAAAAAGTGCATATATTCAGCTTAATTCCTTAAGTATTGACTTTAGAGAATAGATTTATAATTGTTTTATATGTGGATATTTATTGAGAATACAATGTTACAATTTATTTTAAATGTTGTTCCATTTGTTTCTGAGTTCAATAAGGTCTTATACCTTTTTTAAGGTATTATTACTTATACTTCAGTAATTATTGACTTTTCAGATATGCCATGAAAATGACATATGTGTATTTTAACATGAGTAATCTAATGGTGTAATTTAGCTCACATGTTTCCCCATCAGATTCTTAGTTAATTAAGAGTTTGTACTTATTTATGTTAGTTTTACTAGTCTTTGAGAGAATTATGATAAGTATAATTATTACAGAAATATTTCTGTGACCTTTTTGAATATGTGGTAATATCTCAAAGGCTCACAATTTTAAAGATAAAACAAATTTTTAACAATAAAGAAATATGATTAAAAGAGTTTTTAAGAAGAATTTGTGGATTTTAAAAGATATTTGAGATAATAATTTTAGAAAATAAAATATATTATTGGTGATTACAACAATAATCTGAATTCTATGATTTCAATTCTTGAATTTGAAATTAATGAAGAATAAAATAACTTAAGAATTACTTTAATAATAAGATTTTATATGTAATAAAGCTTTATCTGTTCAAATTTATAATATGATTGGATTGAAAATGAATGATGGACAAAAACAGTGATTAATAGACTATTTTTATGTCTAAGGAGAAGCTCTAATGATTAATAATGGATATAGAGAGCATGCTGAGGTCAAAACTGAAAAAAATAAGGTTCTTAGCTAGAGGTAACTTATTTTGAACTCCAGTTTAAAGTTACCAGTGTTATCCTTAACTCCAAGTATCTTTAATCCTCATTTGGGTTAATTATTTTAATTTTTAATATAGGATAAGTTTATTTATATTAATTTTAATCACATGGATAACTTAAAAATAGAGTTTCAAGCAAAAATCTTTTAAACTCAATTTTTAATTAATTTTTGAAGAGATCTTAATTTTCTAAGTATAATTAAAAGAGTAAATTTCCAGGCTAATTAACAATAAACCCTGTTTATAAAAGATACTTTAAGCTTAATGTATACACATGTAACATTGAATTGTAAGCTGTTTGAGGATTTCAGGCAAATCCATCAAGAATTGGATTTTTGATGAATTTTTGAAGTTATTACTATTTTTCCACGTAATTGTTCTAAGCTTAATGAAGATTTGACAGTTCTTAAAACCTTAATTTCAAGCTTGAATATTGGGAGTTACCCTTTGGAAGGTTGAAATTCCTGTCCAAATTGGGATAAAATCAGTTTAAACCTTAAGGTTGGATCAAATTCTAATATTTAAGTTGAAATAAGGTTGAAAATCCTCCAATACAAGTGGACAACCCTAATTGAATCCTTGCATATGCAAAAATTTGGGTACCCTAGCTCTGTTTGGTCTTTTTCCTTTGTCCCACCTTTTTGTGTGGATTTTGCCCTTTTATTTATTTAAAGCCACACTATGGCCTCAAACCCTTTTAAATTGAGCCCACACAGAATTTACATCCTGTATGGAAAATACTTAGCCAATTCAGTAAATATACACAACACCTTAATTTTACCTAAAATTTTGGTAGGTTTGCATAAACCTTATGCAATTTAAACTTAAGCTTATTTAAGCTTAAATTTGACAAATTTGAAAAATGTTAAAAAAAGTTGCAATTTTACTGCGAGATTCTCAAATCTTCTAATAACGTAAAAAAAATCATTTTGTAGTATAACATCCTATGGGTGTACCCTAGGTTATTTTTGGTGTAGAATCCAAAAGTGATATAATAATTATAACTTTGTTTATCGAAAAAAATTCATACATATATCTTGTTATTTTTTACTTTAAATTCAATTGAAAAGTCTTTTCAAGACTGAATCAACTGTATATAAAGTTATTTGTGACCTTATGGGTATGTCATATATACCTCACAGGCTCACATGAAGTCACATTCTCATAAGGAATAATTGATAATTTATCATGTAAAAAAATGAATTCATAATTAATGGTACAAGAGGTGCTTCTGATATAAGATGAGAATTTAATTCATTTGGTCATCCAAATGAGGAAAAATAATTTCCTTTTTTGCTAATTTTTGAGAATTAGATCAAATTAATTATCAGAGTAAGATTGTCTTTTTATATTATTTGCATATTCTGTTTTGCTTGTGATTGAATGGGTTGAGTTCTTGAGCTGATTTGGTTGATTTATTACTGAATCAATCACTTAATTTGAAATTAAATTTTGGTTATCTATCAGAATAATAATAATAAAGATAAAAAATGGGATGTTGTTTTTATTTCTATTTAAAATGTACAAAGAATGATTATTTTAATAAAAGTTTAACAATTTAAATCTGACCAACAAATTATAGTAAAAAATATCTTGGTTGAGAAATTTTATTACAAGAAGCACCAGATAGATTAAAATCAAAAATCATTTAGAGATAGAAATTATTAAAGAAAATAGTAGGATTAAATAGCTAAAAAATAGAAATAGAAACAAAAAAATGGTTTGAGAAGACAAATTGAAGCAAGTTTTCAGCCCAAAAGAAATTTAACAATAATAATAATAAAAACAGTAAAATGCATTTGATAAAAAATTTAGCTCTTGGTCTTGGCTCAAAATTATATTAAATTCAAAAGGTGGACTTACAAATGGGAACAGGAGTCAATTGGGATTTAAAAAAAGATTTTTTTTCAAAATTTAGAAGTTATAATTAAAATTATGGAATTTGTTCAGATGAATTTTTAATTCTTAAATGATTTTTTGAATCATTAATCTTGTTTAGCTAATATTATATGATTTGTGAGGATGTATTTTCAATTGATTGAATCTGATAGGTTAAAGTTCAGTTGAAAATTGAAAGAAATAAGAGTTCTTGAGCTTAAATATCATCATTTATATCTGTTTAATTAAAAATTCATTTCATAATTCTGATTTAATGGTAATTCAAGCTTTATTAAGACACATTTCTGAACAAACAATCTGAAGTATTCAAGAAATCAATCAATGATTCAGTCTCAATAAAAAATATAAACTAAAAATTATGAAAGATCCTCATAATTTCTTCAAGCTCAAATTCAGACTTTCCTGAGCTCACCATGGCCACTTTAAAATCAAAATTACTTTGTTTTCATTTTAATTCCAGCTCCTGATGCAGCTTACCCTTCTCAAATATTTTCTAAATTTTTGATTGGATTATTTAAATTATCTCTGCGAAATTATTTTCCTTCCCTGAAAGCGCAATTACTCTTTTATTTCCTCTCTCACAAATGAGATAAACAATCTTTCTTCATGTTAGGCTTGAATAAGTGTCAAAGGTTCTGCTTCCTTTTCCTCCTGAAATTATAATTTATCCCAACCAAAGGGAGAATTGAGGTTTGTTCTAAATACTAAGGTTTTTCAAAATCAGATTGTATATATATATGGTGGATAATTTCAATAAATAACTAACCTTTCTTATAGGAATAAATCAAATGAGTATATTTTTGTGTTGATGGATCATGTGATTACTTATGTTAATCACTAAATAGATTAAACTCTTAGAAGATCCACCTGAAGCTCTGGTCCTTGAAAGGGGGTTTTTCAAAATTATACTCTCATTATTATTACTGGCTTCATTATCTTGCATTGAGTGACTATGCATATTATTCTGATTATTTTTAATGTCCTTTTATTCTTCAGTTTTATTAAACTCTCTAATATTTAATGGTTATGATTCAGTATTCCAACAATTTTGATATATGAATGATGTTGACTGCTTCTCTAAACAGGCTACTTTCCCAATTACCTTTAAATATTGATTAATTCTGTGAGCCTTAGAGGTATTTTCATATACCCAAAAGACCACAAATGATAAAAAATTATACAATCATAATTAAAATAAATTTATTTATATTGCTAGTAACAAAATCAAAATATAAATATAAACTTTTTATCAAACATGAAAATTTCAATTATAATTTAAAATAAAAAATTACTCGGGAATTTAAAATTGTGAAAACACATTTTTACTTGAAAAAATTGAGTAAAAATAACTTCTCAACAAAAACGCTAAAATTAAAATATTTTTGAAAAAGCTAAAATAAAAATTATTATAGCTGTTTATCCAAAAAAGAAAAATATGAAAATTATTTCACCATTGGACTCCTCATAAAAAATAAGGTGAGGTCACCTCTGGATAAAATTTCTGTAACTCAACTCTAAATAAGCTTAAATCAAGTTTTTGGTATTTTCTGTAAAAAATTTGGAAATCCTCAAAACCTTAATTAAATTCAAATCACATTTGATGTTAATTATAAAATTTTGTGTTAAAATTAATGTGTTATGTGTAGCTTAGAAGTTATGAGAAATTGAAGTATTTCAATTGAAATGTCAAAATGTGCATGTGTATTACATAATTTAACTTTAATTTACATATGAGGTATCAATTATTACAGTTGTTTACTGTAGAAAATCAATTGAATTACATATGTAAATTACTAGTGTAATACATGATGAGAAATTAAAGAAAAAATAAATTGGAAAGATTGATTCTGGGGGGAAGAAGGAATCTTGGCTCTAAGGGGGAGTCAGACCCCCAAATTCCTTGCCAACAGGTGTGAGATGTCAAAGCCCATGCAAATGTTCATCACTTTTGGCCTTGAATTCAGTCACAGGGTCTGTGACTCAATTGATGATGAAGTTTTGATACCAACCAGGGAAGTTTCAACTGTTGCCAAGAGGGTCAAACTACCCTTAAGAAAAAACAATTATATTGAAAATAGCTTTAACTGGTTTTGACGTCTCTCAAACACATTCTGACGTGTTTTGAAGGCTTAAAATCAGGTATTACTATAGCAATGGCTGATTTGAGGGTCCAAAATTGCTAAAACCTGCCCTTTTTTGTCTAAACCAGGGTCCAATGATGCCATAATTTGTTTTTCTGTTTTCAGTGTTTTTTTCAAGACTGAAAAGAGTAAATTTTACTTTTGGATAAAGAAAACTGGTGGCTATAAAAAATGTCTTCTTTTCTCAACTTTTCTCTTCATGTTAGAATCTTTTTCTCTTATAATCAGTTTGAACACTGTTAAACCAATCAATAAAAGACTACAAAAACCCTTTTCTTATCATTTTTAACGTTTTAACCACGTGAGAAAAAATTATTATAATCATGGTTTGTAACTCTTATGATCATTTTTACCCTTGAACCACCCCATAAGTCAATTAAAGCATCTTTTATCACTGTTAGCTTTGTCACTTTGTTTCCAAATTCACTCTGGTAAATTTTTGGTGTGTTTTCTCTTTAATATTATTTTTGAAGACTCTGTTTTCATATTAATTGCTTGAATTCTTTTTCTCAATTAATTCCAATTGAAACTGCTCTTGATGAAATTTCTTTTGTAGCCTTAAATATATCTTGTAGAGTATTTGGGGATATATTTTGATGCTGGTAAAACAATAAATATTTAGAATATTATTTTTTAATACTTAGAAAGCTAAAAGAAACAAATTGGGTGTTTTTTTCTCTTAAGAATCTTAATTCTTAACACTTTTAATCATATTTTTACCTTATAAAAATTTTGAAGACAAGAAAAGTACTTGATTTTCACTCAAAGTTTCATATCCACACCTTAAATTTGGGGGCCAAGCTGTGATATTTTACCTGTGACATAATCTTTTTCTTATATTAAAAATTCAAAAATCCATGAAGAATACGTATAATTCAAGAAATTTCATCAAAAATAAAACTTTTCATATTATAAGTGAGGCTTTATTTTTCATTTTCTCTTTTTAAAAACCTTTTTTTTCTTAATTGATTGCCTTTTTTCATTAATTTTAGTGTCTGAAAATGTGGTAAGACAAGAAAACATCGAAACTGCATCAGCAGTAACTAGCATTATCCCTGCAAGTACTGCCAATTCTGAGCATAATAGTACTGTTATTATAACTCAAAATAATCAACCAGAACCAATTTCTTCAGAATTAATAAATTTAGACATTAGTAATACTCTCCAAAAACCTAAGAATTTGGCGAATAGTAAGTTTTCTGACATAAAATCACTATTTAAAGATTTTTAAATCATAATTATGCCTTCGATCAGATCAGGAGCCAGCTATAACCCCTCAAGCAGCTCCCAAAGAGGTTATAGACATGGTTATGGCAGAATCCAATCAGTTACAGAAGGACAAGAGTCAGTGAATGAAACACAAACTGACAAATTATTCCATTCTGAAGCTGATAATACTGTTTTACCTTCAAACAGAGCTGAAACCACCACCACAAGCCTCAGTGGACACATACAAAGCCAGCCAGAGGGCCTACAACAATGCATTTCAGCACAAAGAGTACCAGATCCTTGCAGGTTTGTGGAAAGGCTGCATGAGCTCTTACCTGACTGTAAGAAAGTTTCTGGGCCATTCCAACACTTGAAAGTTATTCAATGGATGGAATCCATTAATGGAAAAGAAAAACATGATGCTTTTAACAGAAGAATGGAGGAAAAACAACCCTCCACCACCCAAGCAAGTGCCAATAACAGCCCCAGCAGCCAGCAGCAGCAATTCCAACATGAAAAATAAGCCACAAGCTCAGCATAAGGGCAAAGTAAAGGCACCAGCTACAAAACATTACAGGAAGGGCTACTGTAAGATGTGGATATGAAACTTTGATTGAAAAAATCAAGTACTTTTCCTGTCCTCAAAATTTGTATAAGGTAAAAATCAATTCAAAATAGTAAGAAATATTATTTTTAAGGAAAAACATGTCAATTTTATTGCTTATAACTTTATTAGTATAAAACAATAAAATTATAAAGATTTATTGTTTTACCAACAATAAAAAGTTATCCAAAAATACTCTACAAGAGATATCTAAGGCTACAAAAGAAATTTCTTCAAGAGCAATCTTAATTGGAATTAATTTAGAAAAGAACTTCAAGAAATTAATTAAAGAACAAAGTCTTTAAAAATAATATTAAAGAGAAAACACGCCCAAAAGTGACCAGAGTGAATTTGGAAACAAAGTGACAAAGCTAACAGTGATGAAAGATGCTTTAATTCACTTTTGGGGTGGTTCAGGGGTAAAAATGATTATAAGAGTTACAAACAATGATTATGATAACTTTTTCACATGGTTAAAGGGTTTAAAATGATTTAAAAAATGTGTTTGGAATCTCTTATTGATTGGTTTAACAGTGTTTAAACTAATTATAAAAGGAAAAGATTCTAACATGAAGAGAAAAGTGGGGCAAAGAAGACATTCTTTTATAGCCATCAATTTTCTTACTCCAAAAGTATATTTTACTCTTTTCAGTCGTGGAAAACAGTCTGACAACAGAAAAGCCAGTTATGGCATCATTGAACCCTGTTTTAGACCAAAAAGGGCTGGTTTAAGCCATTTTTAGCCATTTTAGACCCTTAAATAAGCCATTACAATAGCAATACCTGGTGTAGAGCCTTGAAAACACGTCAGAATGTGTGTAAGAGGCGTATAAACCAGTTAAAACTGTTTTTGCTAACATTTTTTTTAACTTAAGGGTAGTTTTACCCTCTTGGCAGCAGTTAAAATCACCCTGGTTGGTATCAAAACCTCATCATCAATTGAGTCACAGACCCTGTGACTCAATTCCAGGCCAAAAGTAATGAACTTTTGCATGGATTTTGACATCCCACGTCAGTCAGCAAGAATTTTGGGGGTCTGGCTCCCCCTTAGAGCTAGAGTTCCTTTTCCCCCCCAATTTTAATCTTTCCAATTTATTTTTTCCATTAATTCCTCATCATGTATTATACTTGTAATTTACATATGTAATTCAATTGAATTGTACAGTAAAATACAGTAATAATTGATACCTCATATGTAAATCAAAGTTCACTTATGTAATACATGCGCACATTTTGACATTTCAATTTAATTCAATTGAAAATACTTCAATTCCTCATAAATTCTAAACTAAACACAACACCTCAATTTTAACACAAAAATTGATGGTTAACACCACATGTGGTGTGAATTAAATTAAAGCTTTGAGTATTTTCAACTTTTGTATTGAAAATACTAAAAACTTAATTTAAGCTTATTTAGAGTAGAGTTACAGAAATTTCATCCAGAGGTGGGCCCACTTAATTTTTTAAGAGGAATCAAATGGTGTGATAATTTCTTCATGTTTATTTATTGGATAAAAAGTTATAATATATTTTATATAACTTTTTACCAAAAATATTTTAATTTCACAATTTTTATTAAAAATTCATTTTTACTTAATTTTTACAAGTAAAAATATAATTTCATAATTTGAAATTTTATTGTAATTTTATTTTCACATTATAATTAAATATTTATTTTTAAATATAAATCAGTATTTATATTTCAATTTTTATTTTTATAATTTAAATAAATTTATTTTTATTTATATTTGCATCTTAATTTATCTTTTGTGGTCTTTTGCGTATATGAAAATACCTCTAAGGCTCACATTTCCTCCCCCTAAAAAAAGAATATTACTTTGCAATATTGTTAGTTCTAGTGTGCCTGAACCTTCTGACAAGTTTAATAGCTTCAGGTATGTCTTTTTCTGGCAACCACTTACTTTGTTGGTTCTCAACTTTCTTTCTTTGAGAACTTTGGTAATTTTCTTACTACCAGATGGCTCAACAGGAGGTATAGCCTGGGAAATTTCATTCCTCAAGGGGAATTGTTCAGCATTGCTAGATTTATATGGCTTTATCAAGCTTACTGGAAATTTAGGATGATTAATGCTAAGTTATTTAGATAACTCTACTTCAACAGCATTTTATCCATGGAGGGCCTTAATAACAAAAGGTCCTGCAAGGGAGTCTTTCAGCATTTTACATCCTTTGATGTTATTGAAGTTAGTGGTGGATACAAGAACTAAGTCCCCCACTTTGAAATCTGGAGTTGCATGTGATTTATCCCATTTGTCCTTAGCATATGCAAAAGAGTCCTCCATGCACCTTACTGCATGCTTTCTAGCTTTGTCTAGCATTCCCTTGAAGCTAGCAGCTGTGGGATGTATTTAAATCAAATCTTTCCCCAAGGAATCTTGGGGTAATTTGGCGTTCCATCCTTTTTCTAGGATAGCAGGAGTTTGATTGGTACTGGCATGTATTGATGTTTTATATGCTAATTCCAGTGCTGGAAACAGAGTACACCATTCATGGGTAAATCCATCACAATCTTTGAGTTCAAGGCCATATGCACAAAATATTCTTACCATGTCCTCTAGGGTTTGGATCATCCTTTCAGCCAGATCATCAGTTTGTGGGTGGTAGGCTGTAGAGAAAGACAGCTCAGTGTGAAATAATTGGTGAAGATTTGTACATAGTGCTGAAGTGAATTTGGGATCCCTATCACTAATGATATTTGTAAATATTCCAGCCCATGACACTACTCTATTCCATATCAGAAGAGCTGTATCCATGGCTGTATCATCCTTTTGAAATGGTAAAAAGATTGGAGTTTTACTGAATCTTTCCACAATCACTAGGCAAGCATTATAGCTTCTGTCACCTCCTGGTGGTAGGCCAGTTACCCAATCCATATGAACAATTTCCCAAGGTCTGCTTGGTTCTTGGATTTTTATCATATTCCCAATTCTCTTGCCAGTGGATTTATTTTCTTTTTGACATCTGTCACAGGTTTTGCAATACTCTGCAACATCTTTCTGCCACATTGGCCACCATATACAGGTTTTTAACTTTTCTCTTGTTCTGTCTTCAGACAGATGTCCTGAGAAGGGGCTGTCATGGCATTTTTTCAGTACAAGACTGATTAATGACCTTTCCACAACTGTCATTACACATGTGTGCTTGGTTCTGTGGTAAATTACACCATCCAGTAGGTTAAATCTTCCTTCATCATAAGATTTCTTCCATACTTCATCCAAGGCATGTATGAGAGAGTTGTCTTTACAGTCTTTGTTAAGTAATTGGCACGAGATGCTACAATTCTTATCTTGAGTGTAACTGTGTCTTAATTCTTCAAAGAAGGTGGTGTTCAAGTCTGTAACACTTATTACTTCTATTGGGATCTGAGGTGAATCTTCTTCTGGAACATAAGTAGGATTATCAATATTATTTGGTAATGGCCATCTGCTTAGTCCATCTGCATTCTTATGAATATTCCCATCCTTATGAGAAATAGTCATATTGCCTCTGTATTCTTGTATGGCTATTTGCCATCTGAGCATATGTCTGTTGGGTGTTTTCATGTTTAAAAGTGATTTAACAGCTGTAAAATCTGTTATCACCTCAAAAACACATCCCTCTAAGAAGCAGTTCAATTTTTCTAAGGCCCAGACAAGACATAGACACTCAATTTACTTTCTCCATATCTGGATTCAGTTGGTTTGATTTGCCTGGATATGAAACATATGGGTCCTTCTACAGGTTTATCATTTATGATCTGAACTTGGTGAAGTGTAGAACCCAGCCCATCCCCTGATGCATCAATATACAATTTAAAAGGAAATTTAAAGTCTGGCATCAGTAAGAGTGGAGCAGTGGTCAAATCTTCTCTTAGAGACTCAAAAGCTTTGACTCTGTCAACAGTAATTTCAAATACTGTGTCTTTATCACACAATTTATAAAGTGGTCTTGCTATGGATGCAAAATTTTTAATGTGTTGCCTGTAATATACTGCAAAACCTAAAAATGACTGAATTTCCTTCTTTTTCTGAGGCATGGGTTTTAGCAATACTGCTGCAACTTTGTTTTTTTCAATTCCAAGGGACAAACCAGATACCACATGTCCTAGTTCTTTAAGTTCTTTAAATCCAAAATGGCATTTCTCCAAGGAGATTTTCATGTTTACTGATTGAATTTTTGTCAAAACTCTGGACAATCTGTACATGTGCTCTTCCCACATCTTAGAACAGAAAGTAATTTCATTAATGTAAATGATTAACCATCCCTCTGAAAGTTCTTCAGGCAATATTTCATTCATCATTCTTTGGAAGTGTGAAGGTGCATTCTTGATACCAAAGGGAATTCTTAAGTATTCATACACTCCACAATGAACAATAATTCTCAAGTGTTTTCTTGCTCTTGTTGTCACCACATTTTGATGGAATCCTTTAAGGGAATCCATAGTGGCTATATACACTGCTTGAGATATTTGAGTAAGGGCAATTTGGACTTTTGGTATTGGGTATCTGCCTGGAACAGTGTAAGTGTTCAGAGCTCTAAAGTCCCCAACCATTCTAGATTTTCCATTATGCTATGCCACTATGACTGGTGTAGTTTTTCTACTTCTCCATTGTGGCCTACGTTTCTTGTTACACCAAGGTCCAGAAGTTCTTTGATATGAGTTTCCAGAGCTTCCCTTGACTTGGGACTTGCTGGGTATGCAGGTCTTCTCAAGAGTGGTAGATAAGGTCTTTCAGTATTAAGAATGATATCAACTTCATGACCAATAATTGCTCCCGGAGGTTCTTTGTCTGAAGCAAATGCTCCTCTGTGGTCATAAAAAAGGGAAGAAAGTTCATTTTCTTGTTTATCAGTCAGATGGAGGCTTATTTCAGCCTCTGCCAACTGTTCAGATTTGAATTTTTCCAATTGTAAGTTGACTGGTGATACTTTATTTACTATAATTTGTCTTTTAAATGGTAAAAAGGCAAATTTCTGATTCTTATTGTCTCCAATAGTAAAGTATCTGTCTTTGTTGTTATGTAAATCTATTCCATACATGATTGAATAGTCATTTCCCAATATAAAATGGGTACTAGAGCAATTTTCCCTAACAACAAATTCAACAGTTATTCTTAAATTTCCATTAATATGTGGAAATATGCCACTAGTTTCAAATATTACCAATCATTTCATTGGGTTATTTGCACTATTGAATTTTATGCCATCAATTGGCAACAACTGATCTTCAAAGCTTGGTACACAAGTTTTAAGAAAGGATTTACCAACACAAGAGCAGAAGGCTCCTGGGTCAAGCAAACGTTTAGTGGTATTGTTGTTAATCACCACTTCTGTTATACAGGAGTTGCCAGCTGTGTAACCTTTCCCTCTGTTTGGTTTGGTTTTCATAAGTTGTGCATCTTGAACTTTTGATAAATCAAGTTGACCATTTCTCAATTGTGGCAAGTGGGAATAAGATTCCATGATGTCAAAAGTGGCATTGATATTTTCTATATCTTTTGAGGATTCAGAAAATATGGATGACTTATCATCTGATTTGTCTTTAATTATTTCATATTTCTCAGGATCAGGTTCCTTTTCAATACCAATTTCATTGATTTTCCCCCTTTTTGGACATGTTTTGGCTAAATGGGTGGTTCCTTGGCAAATATAGCACTTTCTGACTGTATCTGCAGATTTATAATTAACATTATTAGAATTTTCTTTGGGGTTTTTGTCCACAGAATATTTCCAAGGTGTATTAAACCTTGTTCTGAGATTCACCCTACTAGAACCAGTTTTGGTTCTGGTGGTTACTTCTTCTAATATATTGATAATATCCTCTGCTGAAGATTGTTCAGTAGTCCTGCTTTTGACAGCATGCTCTAAGGCACCTCCACATTGTCTCAGAATCTTCCTATGGATCATAAATTCTGACATGTCAGGATATAATGCTGTTAATCTGTCTTTTTGTTGGCAAAACCATGGTAAATCTTTGTCTTTATCAGCATTAAATTTGGAAGATTCAAAGGCTGTTTTCACTTCAAACCTCCAAGTATCATTGGCCCATTTGTTGATAATTTGGGTTTTCCACCAAGTCCAACTTTGGTGTCCATGTGCTTGTCTCAATTTGATATACCATCTATGAGCTGATTTGGTAAATAAGGTGTTAAACCTGGCTGTTACCAATCTGTCTGGCAATTCAAAGTCTTCTTTGATCATTTCAATACCTCTGATGAATTCCATATGGTCATATTCTCCTTCACCACTGAAGTGAGGCCATTCCTTAAGTTTTTGAACTTCTTTCAAGAGTGCTCGGCCCATTGATGGTTCCAAGGTATGAAAAGAAGTAGAAAATTCATTTTTAATTGGGAATCCCTGTACCCTCATTTTGATTCAGAGGTGTAGAAATTCTTGGTAAGGTGTTTAGTAGTTGTTCAATATCATTCCTTTTACTGTTGTTACACCTTTGTGAATTTCTTAATTCATGTTGTAAGCTTTGTATAGAGGCTATTACATTCTTTTTTAATCATCCTCTTTATATGTCAGCTCATTCCATAATTCTGTTTGTTTAGTATTATCAGAAAAAACTTCATTTAACTTTATTGTTAATTTTGATATTTCCTCTTTTGAGGCATCAAAACACTTTTTCAAGGCAATTATATGTGTCTTTACTTCAGTAAATGATTTTGAAATATCATCAAGAGCTTTCTTATTATCCTCTTTGATATTATTTATGGCTTTTTTTATTCTTGTTTCAATCATGTCATCAATATTGAATTTAAAATATTTGTCTGTCAATTCCTTAATAATGGCAGATTGTTCATTTATCTTAATGCCAAAAGAATTATCATTATTGGAAGTTTTAATTGTTCTTAAAACTTTTTCAAAACATTCAAGTGTTTCATTGATTTGGCTCAGACTCAAGTTATGTGTTTTAAGATTGTCACAAACTGATGTATTTTTATCAGAAAGATGACTTTTTACGTCAGTGATAGCTTCATACAGATCTGTAATAGAATAAAAAATATCAGAAATAATTTCTGATATTTTAATCTGGCCTCCTCTTTCTTTTGTAATTCCATCATTGTTCTGGCCATCTGAAACACATTTTCCATGGCATCCTGTTGAAATTTTGCAATCCTGTAGCCCTGGTGTAAGGTTTGGTGGCTGGTGCCTTTCCTTTGCCCTTGTTTGGAGCTTGTGGCTGCTTTCTCATGTTGGAATTTTTGCTGCTGGCCACTGGGGCTGTTTTTGTCACTTGCTTGGGTGGTGCAGGGTTGTTTTTCCTCCATTCTAGTGTCAAGAGCATCATGTTTTTCTTCTCCATCAATTGATGCCATCCATTGAGCAAGTTGCAAGTATTGGGATGGCCCAGGAATATTCTCACAGTCAGGTAAGAATTTATGCAGTTTTTCCACAGATCTGAAAGGATCTGGTACTACGTGTACTGCAGGGCACTGTTGTAATCTTTGTGGCTGGCTTTGTATATGTCCACTGAGGCTTCTTGTGGCGGTGTCGGCTCTTTGTGAGCATAAAATGGTATTATCAGCATCAGAATGACCTATTTTAGTTGTTTGGAAGTAATAAACTGACCCTTTTCCTTCTGTAGCTGGTTGGCTTCTACCATAATCACGTCTATTACCTTTCTGGGAGCTTCTTGAGGGGTTATTGCTGGCTCCTGATCTAGTTGAAAGCATATTTTATGATTAAAAAGGCTTAAAATAGTATTTTTACATCAAAAACTTACTATTGGCCAAATTATTAGCTTTCTGAAGGGTATTACTTATATCCAAGCTAATCAATTCAGAAGATATTGGTTCAGGTTGGTTATTTTGAGTCACAATAACAGTACTATTATGGTCTGAATTAACAGTACTGGCAGGAATAATGCTGGTGACTGTTGAGGCTGTCTCAATGTTTTCTTGTCTTACCATGTTGTCAGACACTAAAGTTAATGGAAAAGCCAATTAACTAAGTATAAAAAATATTATTTCAAAAAAAGAAATAAAAATATACGCCTCACTTATAATATGAAAAAATCATTTTTTATGGGTTTTTTTGAATTATAAGTATTTTTTATATGTTTTTTAAATTTTTCAATATAAGAGAAAAGTTTAAAAAAAGTAAAAAAATTTGTCACAGGTAAAATTTAATGGCTGGGACCCCAAATGTAAGGTGTGGATATGAAACTTTGATTAAAAAATCAAGTACTTTTCCTGTCCCCAAAATTTGTATAAGGTAAAAATCAATTAAAAATAGTAAGAAATATTATTTTTAAGGAAAAAACGCCAATTTCATTGGTTATAACTTTATTAGTATAAAACAATAATATTATAAAGATTTATTGTTTTAACAACAATTAAAATTTATCCAAAAATACTCTACAAGAGATATTTAAGGCTACAAAAGGAATTTCTTCAAGAGTATTTTCAATTGGAATTAATTGAGCAAAGAACTGCAAGCAATTAATTAAAGGACAAAGTCTTTAAAAAGAATATTAAAGAGAAAACATTCCCAAAAGTGACCAGAGTGAATTCAGAAACATAGTGACAAAGTTACCATTGATGAAAGATGCTTTGATTCACTTTTGGGGTGGTTCAGGGGTAAAAATGATTATAAGAGTTACAAACAATTATTATAATGATTTTTTCACGTGGCTAAAGGCTTTAAAATGATTTAAAAAAGGTGGTTGTAATCTTTTATTGATTGGTTTAACAGTGTTTAAACTAATTATAAAAGGAAAAGATTCTAACATGAAGAGAAAAGTGAGGCAAAGAAGAAATTCTTTTATAGCCATCAATTTTCTCACTCCACAAGTAGAATTTACTCTTTTCAGTCGTGAGAAACATTCTGAAAACAGAAAAGCCAATTATGGCATCATTGAACCCTGTTTTAGACCAAAAAGGGCTGGTTTAAGCCATTTTTAGCCATTTTAGACCCTTAAATCAGCCATTACTATAGCAATACCTGGTCTAGAGCCTTCAAAACATGTCAGAATGTGTGTAAGAGGCGTAGAAACGAGTTAAAGCTGTTTTTACTAACATTGTTTCAACTTAAGGGTAGTTTTACCCTCTTGGAAGCAGTTAAAACCACCCTGGTTGGTATTGAAACTGTAAGGTTTGACTATGAAACAATAAGTAAAAATTACTAATATTTTACTTATTGTACTATGAATGTCCTTATTATTAAATTAAATAAGATAAAAAATAATTATTATAACTAAGGCGTAAAATAATTATATTATTGAATAAATATAATAATATGATTTATATCATAAAAAAATATATATATATAATAAATATATCAATATAAAATAATTAATATATTTAAAGGCACTTTATTATTGTTACCAACAAATAATTAAGGCGTAAGAAATTGTTCTTTATTAATAAAAAACCATTAATAACAATAATATTACCAATTTTAAAGTTATAAATTAATATAAATACTATTTATATCAATTATAGAATTATTAAAAAGTAATAATAGAATAAAATTATCATAATGAGAGAAATAACCTACTTTTAATGCTTGATATAATAATTTTGAGTAAATTTACACCTAGAAATGTAAATAAAACTTATTTAAATTGTAGTTACAATAAATTTTAAGAGAAATTACAAATTTTCTTGGTTTTACATGGAATTGAGGTTTTTGAGAGAAATTTAAACAAAACAATTAAATAATTGTAATAATCACGTCAAAGATGAATATTATTATAAAATTATCTTTGGTATTTAATAATATAAAAGTTTTATATATAAAGAATAAAGAAATTACCTTTTTATTTAATGATTTAATGTTTTTTAAGCATCTGAGGGGAAAACAGAGTAAAAAGAGCTCTATTTATAGTAAATACCTCCCTAATAGAGTCCAACAGGCTTCTAGTAGACGTGCACTGATCATATCCACTGGAATTGATCAATATTTTAAGTTTTGGTGATGATTACATCATGATTACACCATATTATCTCATTATTATACCATTATTTAGAGTTATCACTATAACTCTAAGTTTGATGACGTCAAGGCTTGGCAGAACCCCAAATTTCTGAGATTTTATTAGTTTTAATCATAAACTAACAGTATTCACCAATTTCATCACTCATATGACTGTTAAACCTAATTTAAAGTTACAGTGAGTGATCCTAAATGATCAAATTAAGCTCAAACTTTCACCTTAATAACATTCAAAATTTACACTCTACAGCAATTCAGAGAGTGAATTATAATAGCTTGGAACAACCTTATTATTCTGCCAAGAGAATTTCATTACATCATCAAAACTCTATTTTTGATGATTTTTTGTAACTCATCTTTTCTGTCAAAATTTAATATTTTAAACTTCAAACCATGATTTCAAGTGGTTATACCTTCAATATTATGATAAAAAATACATCATTCTTCACGAATGAATTAGTAGAATCTAACTGTATATGTTTTTTTAAGTTTGGACCACTTTCACAACAAAGTGGTCAACAGCTCTATTGATTTTAATCAATAATCTCTTACAGGTTTTAACCTTGTTTATAACTTGTGAAATAAACTTCATTTCTGTATTCCTACAGTAATTATGTGATGACTTTATTTTTGGTTCATCACTCTATCATCCATATTTCAAAATATATTAGCTAAAACCCTTGAATATATGCATTGATCAAAAAAGTGCATATATTCAGCTTAATTCCTTAAGTATTGACTTTGGATCTTAGCTTCTTAATTGTTTTATATGTGTATTTTTATGTAGAATCCAATGGTACTATTTATTCCACATGTTGCTTCATTGGTCTTTGAAATAAATAAGGATTTGTGTTTTTTATAAGGTATTATTACTTATAGCTCATTAAATATTGACTTTACAGATATGCCATAAAAATGGTATATGTGTATTTTACCATGGGGAATCCAATGGTATAATTTATTTCACATGTTTGTTAATTGGTGTTTAAGTTAAACCAAGTTTCATGCCAATTTATGGCATTTTTGTAGTTTTAAGGTAATTATTTTAAGTTCTTCTTGTGACCTTTTTGGGTATGTGGTCATATCTCAAAGGTTCACATAAACCTCATCATCAATTGAGTCACAGACCCTGTGACTCAACTCCAGGCCAAAAGTAATGAGCTTTTGCGTGGATTTTGACATCCCACGCCAGTCAGCAAGGATTTTGGGGGTCTGGCTCCCCCTTAGAGCTAGAGTTCCTTCCCCCCCCCCATTTTAATCTTGCCAATTTATTTTTTCCTTTAATTCCTCATCATGTATTATACTTATAATTTACATATGTAATTCAATTGAATTGTACAGTACAATACAGTAATAATTGATACCTCATATGTAAATCAAAGTTCACTTATGTAATACACACACACATTTTGACATTTCAATTGAATTCAATTGAAAATACTTCTAAAATAAAAACAACACCTCCATTTGAACACAAAAATTGATGGTTAACACCCCATGTGGTGTGAATTAAAATAGAGTTTTGAGGATTTTCAATTTTTGTATTCAAAATACTAAAAACTTAATTTAAGCTTATTTAGAGTAGAGTTACAGAAATTTCATCCAGAGGTGGCCCCACTTTATTTTTTATGAGGAATCCAATGGTGTGATAATTTCTTGATGTTTATTTATTGCATAAAAAGTTATAATATATTTTATATAACTTTTTACCAAAAATATTTTAATTTCACAATTGTTATTAAAAATTCCTTTTTACTTAATTTTTACAAGTAAAAATATAATTTCATAATTTTAAATTTTATTTTAATTTTATTTTTAAATTATAATTAAATTTTCATTTTTAAACATAAATTTGTATTTATATTTCAATTTTTATTTTTATAATATAAATAAATTTATTTTTATTTATATTTGTATCTTAATTTATATTTTGTGGTCTTTTGGGTATATGAAGATACCTCTAAGGCTCACAGCTACAGAATCCCAAAAATTCAGCAGGATTCCATGGAAAATGTATTCCAGATGGCCAGAACAATGATGGAATTACAGAAAAAGGAGGAAGCCAAACCAAAATATCAGAAATTATTTCTGATATTCTGGATGGCATTCCAAACTTGTACATAGCTATAAATGACATAAAAAGTCATATTTCTGATAAAAATTCATCAGTTTGTAACAATCTTAAAACAAATAACTTAAGCCTGAGCCAGATAAGTGAGACACTTATGTTATTTGAAGAAAGTTCTAAGAACAATTAAAACTTCTACTAATGACAAGTAATTTGGCAACAAGATAAATGTAAAATCTGCCATTATTAAAGAATTAACAGACAAATACTCTAAATTCAATATTGATGGCATAATTGAAACAAGAATGAGAACAAGCCATAAATATTATTAAAGAAGATAATAAGAAAGTCCTTGATGATATTTCAAATATATTTACTGAAGTAAAAGTATATACAATTGCCATCATAAAGTGTTTTGACACATCACAACAAGAAGTATCAAAATTAAAAATGAAGTTGAATCAAGTCATTTCTGATAATAATAGACAGACAGAATTATGGAAAGAATTAACAAATAAGGAAGATATGTATAAAATTGAAGTAATAAATTTAATACAAAGCTTCCAACATGAGCTCAGAAATTCTCAAAGGTTTGGCAACAGTAAAATGAATGATATTGAACAATTACTGAACACCTTACCAAGAATTTCTACATCTCTGAATCAAAATGAGGGTACAAGAATTTCCAACCAACAAGAATTGGATGTAGAAAATTCACAACTAAAGAATGAATTTCCCACATCTTTCCATAAATTTAACCCATCAATGGGCCAAGCACTGTTGAAAGAAGTACCAAAGCTTAAGAAATGGCCTCACCTCAGTGGTGAAGGATAATATGACCATATGGAATTCATCAGGGGTATTGAAATGATTAAAGAAGACTTTGAATTACTGGGGAGATTTGTAACGGCAAGATTTAACACCTTGGTTACCAGATCAGCCCACAGATGGTATATTAAATGAACATAAGCACATTGACACAAAAGTTGGACTTGGTGGAAACCCAAATCATTAACAAATGGGCCAATGATTCTTGGAGATTCAAGGTGGAAAAAGCATTTGAATCTTCTAAATTTAATGCTGACAAAGATAGACCTTTACCATGTTTTTTCCAACAAAAAGACAGATTAACAGCATTATATCCTGACATGTCAGAATTTATGATTCATAGAAAAATTCTAAGACAATTTGAAGGTGATTTATGGAATGCTGTTAATAGTAGGACTACTGAAAAGTCTTAAGCAAAATATATTAATATATTAGAAGAAGTAACCACACGAACCAGAATTGGTTCTAGTAGGGTTAATCTCAAAACATAATTCAATACACCTTGGAAATATTCTGTGGACAAAAATCACAAAGAAAATTCTAATAATATATAGTATAGATCTTCAGATTCAATCAGAAAGTTCCATATTTTCCAAAGCACCACACATTTAGCTAATGCATGTCCCAGGAAGGGGAAAATCAATGAAGTTGACATTTAAAAGGAACCTTATTGTGAAAAAGATGATGTAATTGAAGATAATTCAGATGATAAATCATCAATAATTTCTGAATATTCAAAAGATATAGAAAATATCAATGTCACATTTGAAATCATGGAATCTTACTCCCACTTGCCACAATTGAGAAATGGACAACTTGATTTGTCAAAGATTCAATATGCACAACTTATGAAAACTAAACCAAAGAGAGGTAAAGTTTATACAGCTGCTAATTCCTGTATAACAGAAGTGGTAATTAATCAAAAACACACTAAAATTTTACTTGACCCAGGAGCCTTCTTCTCTTTTGTTGGAAAATATTTCCTTAAAACTTGTGTACCAAATTTTGAAGATCAATTTCCACCAATCAATGGGATAAAATTCAATAGTGCAAGGAATCCCATGAAAGCATTGGGAATATTTGAAACTACTGTCATATTTCCACATAGAAATGGAAATTCAAGAATAACTGTTGAATTTGTTGTTATGGATCACTGCTCTAGCACCCATTTTATATTGGCAAATGATTACTTAATCATGTATGGCATATATTTACATAAAAATAAAGACAGATATTTTACTATTGGGGACAATAAGCGTCCAAAATTTTCCTTTTTACCATTTAAAGGGAAAATTACACTAAGCAAAGTATCACAAGTCAGCTTAGAGTTAGAGGAATTCAAGTCTGAACAGTTAAATGAAGCTTAAATAAGTCTTCATCTCACTGATAAACAAGAGGGTGAGCTTTCTGCCATTTTATATGACTACAAAGAAGCCTTTGAATAAGACAAAGAACATTTGGGGACAGCTTTTTGACATTAATTTTAAATTATTCTTAATATTTGAAGACCTTATCCACCACTCTTAAGAAGGTCTGCATATCTAGCAAGCCCAAAATCTAGAGAAGCTCTGGAGCTTCATATTAAAGAACTTCTAGACCTTGTTGTAATAAGGAAAGCTGACCACAATGAAGAAGTAGAAGTAACTACACCCTTTCTAGTGGCATGGCATAATGGAAAGTCTAGAATGGCTGGGGACCTTAGAGCTCTGAGCACATGCACTGTCCCAGACGGGTACTCAATACCAAAAATTCAAATTTCCCTTACCCAAATATCTGAAGCAGGGTATATAAGAACTATGGATTCCCTTAAGGGATTTAACCAAAAGGTTTTGACACCAAGAGGAAAAAGATACTTGAGAATAATTGTACATAGTGGGGTGTAGGAATATTTGAGGATGCCTTTTGGTATAAAAAAATGCACCTTCACACTTCCAAAGAATGATGAATGAAATCTTCCCTGAAGAACTTTAAGAAGTTTGGTTAATCATTTACATTGATCACATTATTTTCTATTCCAATACTTTGGAGGAACACATATACAGATTATCCAGAGTTTTGGGAAAAATTAAATCTGTAAATATGAAAATTTCTTTAAAGAAATGTCATTTTTAATTTAAAGAACTCACAGCCCTGGCAGATGTAGTATCTGGTCTATCCCTTGGAATTGACAAAAATAAGGTTGCAGCAGTACTACTGAAACCTATGCCTCAGAACAAGAAATAATTTCAGTCATTCTTGGGGTTTGCAGGATATTACAGGCAGCATATTAAAGATTTTGAATCCATATAAAGACCTCTTCAAAAACTATGTGACAAAGACACAGTATTTGAGATGACTGTTGACATAGTCAAAGCCTTTTGATCTTTAAGACAAGACTTAACCACTTCTCCACTCTTACTGTTCCCAGATTTTAAGCTGCCCTTCAAGCTTTACATTGATGCATCAGGGGATGGGCTGGTTGTTGCACTTCATCAAGTACAGATTATAAATGACAAGCCTGTAGAAGGACCCATATGTTTCATATCTAGGCAGATCCAACCAACTGAAGTCAGATATGGGGAAAGTCAAATTGAGTGTTTATGCCTTTTCTGGGCCTTATAAAAGCTTGATTAGTTTCTGGAAGGATGTGTTTTTGAAGTAATAACAGATTGTATTGCTGTCAAATTACTTTTAAGCATGAAAACACCTAACAGACATATGCTCAGATGAAAAATAGGCATACAAGAGTAGAGAGGTAATATGAATATTGTGCACAAAGATTGGAATATTTACAAAAACATAGATGGGCTAAGTAGATGGCCATTACCAAGTAACATTGATAATCCTGCTTATGTACCAGAAGAAGCTTCCCCACAGATCCCAATAGAAGGAATCAGTGTTACAGATCTGAACAGCAAATTATTGGAAGAAGTAAGTAGCAGTTATACTAAGGATAGGAGTTGTAGCATCTTATGCCAATTAATTACTAAAGACTACAAGGATCAATCCTTAATACATGCCTTAGATGAAGTATGGAATAAATCATATTATGAAGGAAGATTTCACTTACTAGATGGTATAATTTACCACAGAAATAAACACACATTTTTAATGACAGTTGTGGAAAGATTCTTAGTCAATATTGTACTGAAAGAATGCCATGAAAGCCCCTTTTCAGGACACATATCTGAGGACAGAACAAGAGAAAAAGTCAAGACCTGTATTTTGTGGTCAATGTGGCAGAAGGATGTTGTGTAGTATTGCAAAACCTGTGACATATGTCAAAAAGCAAATAAATCCACTGGCAAAAGACTTGGAAATATGATCAAAATCCAAGAACCCAGCATACCTTGGGAAATTGTCCATATGGATTGGGTAACTGGCCTACCACCAGGGGTTAATAAAAGCTGTAATGCATGCCTTATGATTGTTGACAGGTTTAGAAAAACTCTAATCTTTTTACCATGTCACTAATATTATACAGCCATGGATACAGCTCTTCTGATATGAAATAGAGTAGTGTCATGGACTGGAATATTCACAAACATAATTAGTGACAGAGATCTCAAGTTTAACTCAGCACTATGGACAAACCTTCACCAATTATTTGGAACAAAGTTATCCTTCTCTACAGCCTCAAACCCATAAACTGATGGTCTGGCTGAAATAATGATCCAAACTTATGAGGAAATGGTCAGAACAGTTTGTGCATATGGCCCGAAATTCAAATATTGTGATGGATTCACCCATGATTTGTGTACCCTTTTACCTGCACTAGAATTGTAATATAAAACATGAATTCATGCCTGTACCAATAAGACTCCTGATGTCCTAGAAAAAGAATGGAATCCCATATTACCCCAAGATTCCTTGAGGAAAGATTTGGTTGAGTTACATCCCACAGCTGCAGCCTCAAAGAAATTTTAGACAAAGCTAGGAAGCATGCAGTAAGGTGCATGGAGGACTCATTTGCATATGCAAAAGACAAGTGGGACAAATCACATGCAACCCCAGACTTCAAAGTGGGATATTTAGTAATTTTATTTACCACTAACTTTAATAACATCAAAGGATGTAAGAAGCTCAACAACTCCTTTTCAGGACCTTTTGTTATTAAGGCCCTCCATGGAAGAAATGCTGTAGAAGTAGAATTATGTGAGGAACTTATTAATAAGCATCCTACATTTCCAATAAGATTAATAAAGCCATATAAAGCTGGTGATGCTGATGAATTCCCCTTGAGGAGTAAAGTTCCCCAGCATATACCTCCTGTTGAATCACCTGGTACTAAGAAAATCACCAAGGTTCTCAAAGAAAGAGAATTGAGGACTAAGAAAGGAAGGGAATACCTTTTCAGCTACAGTGAACCAAAATTTGAAGATGAATTGTTGGCATAAAAAGACATACTTGAAGCTATCAGAACTCTGAGAAGATTCAGAAACACTAGAAATAACAATATTACAAAGTAATATTTTCTTAGGGGGGGATGTGAGCCTTAGAGGTATTTTTATATACCCAAAAGACCACAAATAATAAAAGATTATACAATTATAAAGAAAATACATTTATTTATATTATTAATAAAAAAATCAAATTATAAATATAAAATTCATATAAAAAATCAAAACTTCATTATCATTTGAAATAAAAATTACTTGGGAATTTAAAATTGTGAAAACACATTTTTACTTGAAAAAATTGAGTAAAGATAAATTTTCAACAAAAATACTAAAATTAAAATATTTTTGAAAAAAAGTTAAATAAAAATTATTATAAATGTTTATCCAACAAATAAACATATGAAAATTATTTCCCTATTAGACTCCTCATAAAAAATAAGGTGGGGTCACCTCTGGGTAAAATTTCTGTAACTCAACTCTAAATAAGCTTAAATCAAGTTTTTGGTATTTTCTGTACAAAATTTGGTAATCCTCAAAACCTTAATTCAATTCACATCACATGAGATGTTAATTATCAATTTTTGTGTTAAAGTTGAGGTGTTGTGTGTAGTTTAGAAGCTATGAGGAATTGAAGTATTTTCAATTGAAATGTCAAAATGTGTGTATGTATTACATAAGTGAGCTTTAATTTACATATGAGGTATCAATTATTACAGTTTTGCACTCTTTAAACTCAATTGAATTACATATGTAAATTACAAGTATAATACATGATTAGGAATTAAAGAAAAAATAAATTGAAAACATTGATTCTGGGGGGGAAAAGGAATATTGGCTCAAAGGGGGAGCCAAACCCCCAAATTCCTTGCTGACAGGCGTGAGATGTCAAAATACATGCACAATTTCATCACTTTTGGCCTGGAATTGAGTCACAGGGTCTGTGTCTCAATTGATGATGAGTTTTTGATACCAACAAGGGAGGTTTTAAATGTTTCCAAGAGGGTAAAACTACCCTTAAGATGAAAAAATCATATCAAAACAGTTTTAACTGGTTTTGATGTCTCTTACACACATTCTGACGTGTTTTGAAGGCTTAAAATAAGGTATTACTATAGCAATGGCTGATTTAAGGGCCCAAAATGGCTAAAACCAGCCCTTTTTTGGTCTAAATGTGAGCCTTGAGGTATATTTTACATACCCAAATAGGCCACAATTATCTTAAAAAGAAATTTTGAATTATGCAAAACTCATAAGTCATGCATATATCCAAAATTCATCATTTTCAATTTCAGAAAAGATGAATAACTTTTTATTGAGTAAGTAAATACATGGATTTAAGACCAGATTTGGATTCTACACAAAAATTCACCTAGGTTAGCTCCATAGAGTGAATAAGCTCAATTTAAGTATTTGAGGTGGTAAAATGGAAAATACTTCAATACCACATCATTAATACCACATAAAAGATCCGTGAAAATTTTTGTTTTTCTTGATTTTTAGCCAAAATAATGGGAAAGTGAGAAATCCCATGTTACATATACACTAAGAATAGTGTTATGCATGTTTTGAGCACTTAATATCATGGTATTCTTACATGGACTTTTGGTACACCCATAGTGGATATCTCACTTTAAGCTTAAATTACTATTTTGATGTAAAAATTAGGCAAGGGGGACAAAAGACATCAAAGAGAGCCAGGGTACCCAACTTCTGAGGCCTCAGAGGCGTGGATAGCTCCAGAGCATGGATTCATGGCTCATCTTGGCCCAATTGGTAAACTAAAACTCTTTGGGAACTTGGTTACCAAGTTACACCTACTGTAATCATAAGAAAAATAGCAAATAACCTGCTATTTTGACGTGCCAAGGAGGTAATAAGCTACTTAGACTCCTGTAACCACGTCAATTCTTGATGACTTTCCATGACTAGACCCTAAAAGAGTAATTAAACCCTTTTGGGATCCATATTCATTGATTTACCTCATAGCAACCAGCAAAATACTGCTATTTGCAATTCTACGTAGAAATAAGGTAAAAACTTCAAAAATTCATTAAAAATACAATTCTTAATGAATCCTTCTTAAACTTTCAGGACCAATGGAGAACTGTATTATCTATGGTACAACCAAAAAGAATTATGGTTTTACTAGTAAAATTAAAAGTTTTACTTACAGTCCATTTTTGACCATTCTACGTGAAACACTGAATCTTCAAAAATTCACAGTAATTACAACCTGTGATGAAATTGGCAATAACATTGATAACTTTGAGAAATCAATGATTATGTTAGAATAAAAGAAGATTTACAGATTTTACTCCTTTTATTCTTAACCATATTGGGGTTGGTAGTCACATAAAAGCATCAATTAAGTAATTATGATAATCTTACGTGACAACAGATGATGCAATCATTAATCCAAAAGGGTTTATTGTTTTCTCACTCACTGGTTTTTCAGTTTGCTCCATGGCACGCCTCTTTGAGCTGTTGTTGACTTAAAAGAAGCCTCTTCTTGCTGTTTTTTCCTTATCATCATCTTATCAATTTATTAAATCATTATTACCAACAAGTAAGTATTAGTTAAAACTATTCTTAAGTGTTTTAAATCTTTCAAAATCATCCAGAAAGACGTGAAATCATAGAATGCAACTATATTTTGTTGTAATACTGTTATAAATCCTTTTGATCCCTTAAATCCACAATTCCACGTCAAATTTCTCTACTCTTACCTATCAATAAGTTCTTTGGAGTATTAGTGAGTCATTTATTCTTAATTCTTAAAGTTTTTCTCTAGTAATAGTTTTCTTCAAGAATTATCTTTATAATTATTCTTGAAAAAGATAATTATATATTAAAATAATTTTATTATTTTAATAAAGAAGTTTTTATTATTAAATTCTTCTTGTAATTGATTCTTGTAGACAATTACTTGCTCACTGTTAAAGTCACTAGTAGTGCTTAACACGTGAAAGAAATAATTTTTTAATTATTTAATTGTGGTTATAATAATATTTTATTATTATATTTCATAAGAACAGACATAGTACTGTTGATTAATATTAATATTATCATCAGTTTCATAGTCACATCTTACATTTGGGGGCCTGGCCGTGTTTTTTGAACCTTGTACCCTTAATTAATATATTTTTAAGCTCTAAAATATATTAATTGAATATTTTTTCTTTCATTTTAAAGTCAAAATAATTCTTATTTTTGAAATTGTTTTGGAAATCTTTTTCATTGAGGAATTTGGTTTAATTTTATACTGTTTTTACACGTGGCTTTTTCACATCCAAAAACTTATAAAATTATTCTTTGAGTTACTCTGAATTAATTTTCATTCAAAATCTTAAATTTTAATTTTTTTCATTAAAAAGAATAATTTTTTTTAATATTAAAAAATAATAAAATTTATAAAAAATCTTTAAAAAATATCTTAAAACACAAAAATAATTTCTTTTATCATATTTCTCTTTAAGTGTCTTTAATCAAATACTGTGCAGCTGGTAACAGACTCAGTAAAAGATACATCAATAGTCCTGAATCTTCAGAAGCAGAATCTGAAGACAGTATTGAGGTGCAGATTGCTAAAAGAGGCACCTTATTCAACTCAGAAAAAGCTAAATTACCACCAAAAGGTGTGTATTTTATCTTATATTTTTCACCTTTTATCTTTAAATTGACGTGAAAATGGTGCATACCAGAAATGGAAGCAACTATTCAGTCCAACCAGATGGATGTGGACAAGGAAGAGGCAAGACCAAATCCAGAAGTGCCAAATCTTCCACAAGAAAGACACATCTGGAGGATGCCAGAGTTGCCCCCCATTCCCCAAGGTCTGTACCAACAGATTTTGACGTGAATTCTGAGCCTGAACTGATTTATGGTAATATTTCCAGGGCTGAACCACTTTCAGGTGGCAGCAATAGAAATATATCAATGCCAGTACAAAAACTGGTTCAGAGCAGCCAAGGAAGAGGAGTGGGAAATCTGCCCAAGCCTTTGGCAGGGGGCCATGAACTCTTACTTACACATCAAGAGCTTTCTGGGTCAGGAGAAGACCATAGAACTCTTAGGAGGATGGAGCCCCCTGTCTTGCAAAGACAAGGTCAAAAAGATAAAGAATTGGTTGAAGAACCAAAGTCTTTTATCCATAGACCAGAAGAAAGAATTGGAAATGACTCCAGCTTTGGAGACAGAGGCACCAGTGGCATCTACCAGCTCCAAACCAGCTCCAGAAGCATCCAAGGACAAGCCCAAAGGACCTCAAAAGAAACAGAGAGGTCCCAAGAACCATCAAGGCAAGGGCAAAGGCAAAGTCAATTGGCACAGACCTTACCCACAAGGGTACAGGATACCCAAATTGGAGCCTTCAGCCGTGGACAGTGTCTTCAATATGGCCAGAACTCTGATGGAATTCACAGCCAAGGAGCAGGAAAGGATGAACAGAAACTTTCCACGCAAATAATTGGTGTACAAACTAGTATTCATGTAGAAATTGGTAAACTTGATAACAAGTTAACTAAAATTGCATCAGATATAGTTGAATTAAAGAAAAATGACAAGAAATACATTGAATTACACCAAGTGACAAATGCCAAACTTGACTTAATTACCAATTCTTGCATAAGAATTGAAAACATGTGCCAAGTTCAACATGAGGAGATGGAAGATCTTTTTAAAATGAATGATCAACTTAAGACTCTACAAGACCATGTCTTGAAGATAGTTGAGAACACCAATCAATTTGCTATACATTTAGCAAAAAGTGACAGTGAAAGGCAAAAGTTGAAGAATGAGATAATTGCAAGTGTGGAACAAATTCATAAGAATCATGAACCACATATGCCAAGACATTCTACACCTTTGACTGAAGAAAAACTCTCTGTTAAAGAAAGTCTTACACCATTCTTGGGAGAAAATGCCTACTCTGCAAGAGATATTCCAAAAATAGAAGAATGGCCAACATTCTCTGGTGAAGGAGAATACAACCATATTGAATTCATCAGGACTATTGATATGTTGCAAGAATACTTCAATATACCTGATGAAATCATAGTGGGGAAATTACACTGTTTGTTTACCAGAACTGCAAAGAAATGGTATTACAAAATGAGGATTGATCATGGTAAACATGACTGGTCTTGGTGGAAATCTGAAGTGATTACCAAATGGGCTAATAATTCTTGGAGGTTTAAAATGGAGAATGCTTTTGAAAGTGCCATTTTTAACTCAGAAAAAGACAAACCACTTACTTGGTTCTTCAAACAAAAAGACAGATTATCTGCTTTACACCCAGATATGTCTGACACTATGATTAATATGAAAATATTAAGAAAGTGTGGAGGAGAACTGGAACATGCTATCAAAAGCAGATGTGTGGAACCCTGTTCAACAGAGGACTACATTAATGCTATGGAAGATATCATTACCAGGACAAGAATTGGTAAAACTTGGGTTAAAAACCCAATATAGTCCAAAATGGTCTCAAAGATTCCTAGAGAAGAAAGAAGACCAGAGAGACCTGTCTTGAAGTGTCATAAATGTGGAAGTACTTCACATTTAGCCAACACTTGCCCTAAGAAGACAAAAATCAATGAATTTTAAGTCATTGAAGAAATCCAGTGTACTGAGGAGAGAGAAGAGTCTGATCAAGATTCTGCAGTCTCTGAAGATACACCAGTGGAGGACTATCCCATTGAAAACATTTCAGCTTTCTTTGAGGTCACAGAAGTCCATACCCACTTACCACAGTACAGTGAGGATTGCTGCAACCTGATCAATATCCAAGATGCCAGAATGTGTAAAACAAAACCTGCTAGAGGAAAGGGTTATACTGCTGGAGCATCCTGTATCACATCAGTTCTGATGAGTGATATTGAAGCCAAAGTAAATTTGGATACAGGGGCATTTTGCACTTGTGTTGGCAAAGATTATCTCCAAATTATACTTCCTGAATGGAAAAACCATCTATTACCAATAGAAGGTGTACAATTCAGTAGTGCCAGTAACAATATGTACCCCTTGGGCATATTGGACACTAATATTGTATTCCCACATCCAGCAGGAAGTGTAAGAATGAAGACTGAGATTGTAGTAATGGATAATTGCACATCTCAGCACATCATTCTTGGAAATGATTACTTAAATATTTATGGTATTGATATAAATAACCATAAAGACAGATATTTCCCAATTGGAGATAACAAAAGGCAAAAATTTGCTTTCTCCAATATGCCAAAACAGATATCTGTAGTATCTTCTGTCAAAGATACTTACAAAGATGAATTTGTGTCTAAACAACTTGTTGAAGCACAAATTAATCCATCATTATCACCAAAGATGAGGAATGAACTTATTGATGTATTATATACATACAATAATGCATTTGCATCTGATAATGAACCATTAGGCGCTATAAGGGGACATGAAATTGATATTAATCTTAATATTGATAGACCATACCCTCCAGTACTTAGAAGACCAGCTTATCCAGCCAGTCCCAGAGCTAGAGAGTCCTTGGAAAAACATATCCAAGAGTTGATCCAACTTGGTGTGCTAAGGAAAGTAGTCCATAATGAAGAAGTTGAAGTGACAACACCTGTTATTATTGCATGGCATAATGAAAAGTCAAGAATGGTTGGAGATTTTAGAGCTTTGAATACCTACACAGTTCCAGATAGGTATCCAATCCCTAGAATCCAAGAAACCTTGACTCAATTGTCTAAAGCCAAGTATATAACATCAATGGATGCATTAAAAGGCTTCCATCAAAATGTTTTGACGCCTAAAGCTAGGAAATTACTTAGAATTATCACTCACTGTGGCATTTTTGAGTATCTTAGAATGCCATTTGGCATTAAAAATGCTCCATCTCATTATCAAAGAATGATGAATACCATCTTCCCCACAGAATTTTCTGAAGGATGGCTTATCATTTATATTGATGATATTATTATATGTTCTGACTCATGGTCTTTGCACCTTGAAAGACTTGCAAGAGTACTTCATAAAGTTGCAGAAGTGAACATGAAAATTTCACTTAAGAAATGCAATTTTGGTTTTGAAGAACTCAAAGCATTAGGACATGTTGTTTCTGGTTTGAGCTTGGGTATTGACAAGAATAAAGTAGCAGCAGTGTTACTTAAGCCAATACCCAAGAATAAAAAAGAAATGATGTCTTTTCTTGGATTTGCTAGTTACTATAGGCAACACTTGAAAGATTTTGCAATTCTAGCCAAGTCACTTTATAGAATCTGTGATCAACAGACTGTATTTGAAATGACACAGGAAAGAATTAAAGCTTATGAGAAGATAAAGAAAGCCCTTACAGAAGCACCTTTACTCCTCATGCCTGACTGGAATATTCCTTTTAAATTGTACATTGATGCATGTGGAGATGGATTAGGGGCAGCCCTACACCAAGTCCAAATTATTGATGACAAACCTACAGAAGGACCAGTTTGTTATATCTCAAGACAAATCAAACCAACAGAAGCCAGATATGGTGCAAGCCAAATGGAGTGCTTATGTTTGGTATGGGCACTCGAGAAATTACACTATTACCTTGATGGCAGTGTTTTTGAAGTGATAACTGACTGTAATGCCGTGAAATCACTTCTTAACATGAAAACTCCCAACAGACATATGTTGAGATGGCAAATAGCCATTCAAGAATATAGAGTAAACATGACTATAGTTCATAAAGCAGGAAACATTCACAAAAATGCTGATGGACTTAGTAGATGGGCTTTAGCCAACACCCCTGATAACCCAGCTTATGTACCTTTGGAAGCTGAACCACAGATTCCAATTGAAGGGATTAACATAACTGATATTGGGACTGAATTCTTTGAAGAGGTCAGAGAGTCTTATAAACAAGACAAGAATTGCCATATCTTGACTTCTTTATTGGATAAAGACTGCAAAGACACATCTTTGGTTAATACACTAGATGAAGTTTGGAAAAATTCCTATTCTGAAGGAAGATTTCACTTGTTTGATGGAATTATTTACCATAGAACAAAACATTCTTGTGTAATGACACTATGTAGTAGGTTGCTCATCAATACCATTCTTCATGAATGCCATGATAGCATTTACTCTGGACACCTATCAGAAGACAGAACACTTGAAAAGGTGAAGAACTGTGCATGGTGGCCATCTTGGAGAAAAGAAACCATTGAATATTGCCATACCTGTGATAGATGCCAAAAGGCAAACAGGAGTACAGGCAAGAAATTTGGATTGATGATCCATATTCAAGAACCAAAATCCCCTTGCGAAGTTGTTCACATGGATTGGGTCACAGCACTTCCTCCAAGTGGTGACAAAAGCTATAATGCTTGTTTAGTCATTGTAGACAGATATAGCAGAACTCCCATATTCTTACCATGTCATAAAGATGACACTGCTATGGATACAGCTCTTCTTTTATGGAGTAGAGTTATTTCTCATACAGGGTATTTAAGAATATCATAAGTGACAGAGACCCCAAGTTCACATCTGCACTCTGGACCAATCTTCATAGATTGTTTGGAACTAAGTTATCATTCTCTACAGCATATCACCCTCAAACAGATGGGCTAGCAGAGAGGATGATTCAAACTTTAGAAGACATGATCAGGAGATTTTGTGCTTATGGATTAGGATTTAAAGACTCAGATGGCTTTACCCATGACTGGTGCACTCTGATACCTGCATTAGAATTGGCATACAAGACATCAGTCCATTCTTCCACAGGACAAACTCCTGCTATGTTAGAAAAAGGATGGAATCCAAGACTCCCAGCAGACACACTGAGGAAAGACTTGATTGACATTCATCCTACAGCTTCCAGCTTCAAATTAATGCTTGATAAAGTAAAACACCATGCAAAACAGAGTATGGATGATGCTTTTGATTATGCAAAACAGAAGTGGGACAAGAGTCATAAAGTACCAGACTTCAAAGTAGGGGACTTAGTTCTAGTTTCAACCTTGAATTTTAATAATATCAAAGGCCCAAAGAAACTTAAAGATTCTTATGTAGGACCTTTTGTTATTGTTGCCTTACATGGAACCAATGCAGTTCAAGTGGAATTGAGTGGTGAATTGGAAAATAAACACCCCACATTTCCAGTCAGCTTGATGAAACCTTATCAACCAGCTGACAAAGAATTGTTTCCTTTAAGGAACCCAACTCCTTTAACTGTGCCCCCTGTGGAACAGAATGAAGACAGAAAAATAAAGAAAGTCATTAAAGAAAGGAGACTTAGGGGTAAAAATCAAAGAGAATATCTTGTCAGATATAGAAATCCAGTACATGAAGATGAATGGATGGCAGAATCAGAAATACCTGACTCAGATAAACTCTTAAGAAGATTTAGACATGAAAGAAGGCCACAAGCCTGAATATGTCTATAAATGTGCTTTAAATTACTTGATCTGAGTAATGTGAAGAGGTTGGACAGTGGACATTAACCCCCTTTTGGGGCCTTATTCTTTTATCACTAATAAAATTGTAGTACAATTTTATTTTTTGGTGGGAGGGAATGTGAGCCTTGAGGTATATTTTACATACCCAAATAGGCCACAATTATCTTAAAAAGAAATTTTGAATTATGCAAAACTCATAAGTCATGCATATATCCAAAATTCATCATTTTCAATTTCAGAAAAGATGAATAACTTTTTATTGAGTAAGTAAATCCATGGATTTAAGACCAGATTTGGATTCTACACAGAAATTCACCTAGGGTAGCTCCATAGAGTGAATAAGCTCAATTTAAGTATTTGAGGTGGTAAAATGGAAAATACTTCAATACCACATCATTAATACCACATAAAAGATCCGTGAAAATTTTTGTTTTTCTTGATTTTTAGCCAAAATAATGGGAAAGTGAGAAATCCCATGTTACATATACACTAAGAATAGTGTTATGCATGTTTTGAGCACTTAATATCATGGTATTCTTACATGGACTTTTGGTACACCCATAGTGGATATCTCACTTTAAGCTTAAATTACTATTTTGATGTAAAAATTAGGCAAGGGGGACAAAAGACATCAAAGAGAGCCAGGGTACCCAACTTCTGAGGCCTCAGAGGCGTGGATAGCTCCAGAGCATGGATTCATGGCTCATCTTGGCCCAATTGGTAAACTAAAACTCTTTGGGAACTTGGTTACCAAGTTACACCTACTGTAATCATAAGAAAAATAGCAAATAACCTGCTATTTTGACGTGCCAAGGAGGTAATAAGCTACTTAGACTCCTGTAACCATGTCAATTCTTGATGACTTTCCATGACTAGACCCTAAAAGAGTAATTAAACCCTTTTGGGATCCATATTCATTGATTTACCTCATAGCAACCAGCAAAATACTGCTATTTGCAATTCTACGTAGAAATAAGGTAAAAACTTCAAAAATTCATTAAAAATACAGTTCTTAATGAATCCTTCTTAAACTTTCAGGACCAATGGAGAACTGTATTATCTATGGTACAACCAAAAAGAATTATGGTTTTACTAGTAAAATTAAAAGTTTTACTTACAGTCCATTTTTGACCATTCTACGTGAAACACTGAATCTTCAAAAATTCACAGTAATTACAACCTGTGATGAAATTGGCAATAACATTGATAAATTTGAGAAATCAATGATTATTTTAGAATAAAAGAAGATTTACAGATGTTACTCCTTTTATTCTTAACCATATTGGGGTTGGTAGTCACATAAAAGCATCAATTAAGTAATTATGATAATCTTACGTGACAACAGATGATGCAATCATTAATCCAAAAGGGTTTATTGTTTTCTCACTCACTGGTTTTTCAGTTTGCTCCATGGCACGCCTCTGTGAGCTGTTGTTGACTTAAAAGAAGCCTCTTCTTGCTGTTTTTTCCTTATCATCATCTTATCAATTTATTAAATCATTATTACCAACAAGTAAGTATTAGTTAAAACTATTCTTAAGTGTTTTAAATCTTTCAAAATCATCCAGAAAGACGTGAAATCATAGAATGCAACTATATTTTGTTGTAATACTGTTATAAATCCTTTTGATCCCTTAAATCCACAATTCCACGTCAAATTTCTCTACTCTTACCTATCAATAAGTTCTTTGGAGTATTAGTGAGTCATTTATTCTTAATTCTTAAAGTTTTTCTCTAGTAATAGTTTTCTTCAAGAATTATCTTTATAATTATTCTTGCAAAAGATAATTATATATTAAAATAATTTTATTATTTTAATAAAGAAGTTTTTATTATTAAATTCTTCTTGTAATTGATTCTTGTAGACAATTACTTGCTCACTGTTAAAATCACTAGTAGTGCTTAACACGTGAAAGAAATAATTTTTTAATTATTTAATTGTGGTTATAATAATATTTTATTATTATATTTCATAAGAACAGACATAGTACTGTTGATTAATATTAATATTATCATCAGTTTCATAGTCACATCTTACACTAAACCAGGGTTCAATGATGCCATAATTGGTTTTTCTATAGTCATAGTTTTTTTTGTCAAATGAAAAGAGTAAATTTTAATTTTGGGGTAAGAGAATTGGTGGCTATAAAAGAATGTCTTCTTTGCGCCACTTTTCCTTTTATAATTTAGTTTAAACACTGTTAAACCAATCAATAAAAGATTCCAACCACCCTTCTCTTATCATTTATAAACATCTAGCCATGTAAAAAAATAATTATAATCATTTTTTTTAACTCTTATAATAATTTTTACCCTTGAACCACCCCATAAGTAAATTAAAGCATTTTTCAGCACTGTTCACTTTGTCACTTTATTTTCAACTTCACTCTGGTCACTTTTGGATGTGTTTTCTGTTTAATATTCTTTTTAAAGAATCTGTTCTTATATCAATTTCTTGCAGTCCTTTTCTCAATCAATTTCAATTGAAATTTCTTTTGTAGCCTTAATTATCTCTTGTAGAGTATTTTGGGATAAACCTGTATTGTTTGTAAAACAATAAATCTTTAGAATAATATTGTTTTATACTTATAGAGTTAAAAACAATAAATTTTGTGTGTTTTTTCATTTGGAAATCCTGATTCTTAACATTTTTAATCATATTTTTACCTTATACAAATTTTGAGGACAGGAAAAGTACTTGATTTTCAATCAAAGTTTCATATCCACACCTTACAGATTCTACTATTAGAAAAATGGTTTTCTGGTGCCTTTGTCTTTCTCCTTCCAATATAAAAGACCTAAAAGAATTTGTTAGCTAATATGAGAACACTATCCATTTAATATTGATTTGGCTTACCTCTTGAAAATTGGTTGTTTCCTTTTGTGTAATTTCATAATTGGAGCCTTCATCTTGTGCATCCAACAAGGAAAAAAGAGTAAAATTTGGCTTTCAACCAAACAGAATATCTATTTCTTTCAAGCAAGGACAAATAGACCAAATATTTTGAGATATTGTTTCAATACCCTTTCTATGATAATCAGGAGTAATTCCAAATCCAGTTTTTGTTGAAAATAATTTTTGAAAAATATTTTTTTTCTTCTATGTTTAAAATTTATCACATATATTGGCTGAACTAAGATCCAATTTTGTAATGTTTGTCTATGAAACTCTTGATAGTAGCAGCAAATATCAAGAGTACTATGAATTTCCTCAGTAGAAAATATAATATAATTAAATATTATAACCACAAATTTATATGATTATTAAAAATGATTATAATAATAGAATAAAAGGAGATTTGATTATTATTAAATAATTAAATAATATTCAGAAATCTTGATAATAATAAATTAGAATTATTCTATCATTGTTATAGTCACAGAAGATTATAACAATAAGAAGTTCAAAGCTCTTAATTAGACAATTACACATGGAAAATAATGATATTTCTCCACTTATAAATAATATAAATATTACTTATGAAAGAATTTATCACACACAATGTGCAGAGATAATTATTATACAAAATTCTACAAAACACTAATAATAGATAAAAAAATATAGAGCTTTTAGAGAAAAACTTACTTATAATATTTATTTAATACAACAAGTCAAACAACAACAGTTATTATATTAAATAAGGATTATAAGTTAAAAGAATGCCGAAAATCAATATTTTACAAGATAAAACAACTTTTTATGATAAGAGATATAATTAAAGAGTTTTTAGGAGGAATTTGTTGATTTTCAAAGATATTTAAGATAATGATTGTATATAATGAAAAGTATTATTACTGATTACAACAATAATCTGAATTATATGATTTCAATTCTTTAATTTAGAATGAAGAGAGAACAAAATAGCTTAAGAATTACTTTAATAAAAAGATTTTATATTTAATTAAGCTTTACCTGCTTAAATGTATAATATAATTGGAATGATTGATTAGTTATGGACAAAAACAGTGATGTGTAGGATCTTTTATGCTTGCAGAGCAGCTCTCATGATTAATAATATATATTGAGGGCATTCTAAGGTCAAAACTTAAAGACCATGTATAAAAATAAGGTTCTTAACTCAAGTTATCTTATTTTTGATTCCAATTTAAAGCTACCAGTGTTATTCTTAGCTCCAAGTAGCTTTTATCCTCTTTTGGATTTATTAGTTTGAGTTTTAATATAAATTATGTTTGCTTAAATTAAATTTCATCACATGAAAAACTTAAAAATAGAGTTTCAAATAAAAATCTTTTAAACTCAATTATTAATTATTTTTTGAAGAAAACTGAATTTTGTTTAAGTATCATTAAAAGAGTAATTTTACAGGCTAATTACCAATAAAACCTGTTTATAAGAGATACTTAAAATTTAATTTATACACAGATAACATCAATTTGTAAGCTGTGTGAAAAGCTCAAGCAAATCCATTAATAATTAGATTTTTAATGAAGTTTTGAGGTTATTGCTATTTTTCCATGTAAAATAACAATACACACCAAGTCTTAGCTTTTGATAAGGTTTTACTGCTTGTAAATTTAAATATTTAAGCTTATTTGATCTTTGAAAGTTCTTAAAACCTTTATTTCAAGCTTGCATATTGTGATTTACCCTTTGGCAGCTTAAAATTCCTGTCCAAATTGGGATAAACCAGTTTAAACTTTGAATTTGGATTTAATTCTAATCTTAAAGTTTAAATAATGTTGAAAATCCTCCAATACAGGTGTACAACCTCAATTGAATCCTTTCAGATCCAAAAATTTGGGTACCCCAGCTCTGTTTGGTCTTTTTCCTTTGTCCCACCTTCCTGTGTGGCTTTTTCCCTTTTATTCATTTAAAGCCATAATATGGCCTTAAACCCTTTTAAATTGAGCTAATGCAGTATTTACATTCTGTATGGCAAATAATTAGCCAATTCAGTCAATATACACAACACCTCAATTTTAACTAAAATTTTGGTATGTTTGCATAAACCTTATGCAACTTCAAATTTAACATTATTTAAGCTTAATTTTAAAAATTTTAAAAAAAAATTCAAAAAATTTCAACTTTACTGTGAGATTCTTAAATATTTTAATAACATAAGAACTAATCATTTTTGGATATAACATCCTATGGGTCTACCCTAGGTTATTTTTACTGTAGAATCCAAAAATGACAAAATAGTTATAGCTTTGTTTATCCAAAAAAATTTATACTTATTTTTTGTTATTTTTTATTTTAAATCCAATCAATAAGTCTGTTCAAGACCAAGTCAACTGTGTATAAAGCTATTTGTGGCCTTATGGGTATGTCATACATACCTCACAGGCTCACATTCCTCACCACCAAAAAAAAAAGTACTAAAAGTTTTTCTTAGTAGTTTACCCCCAATTTAATTGGGGGGGTATAATCCACTGTCCAACCTCTCTATTTTTACTTTTAAGTATGTAAAGCACACAATTAAGACTTTTTATTGAGGAATTGGTCTTCTTTCATGTCTGAATCTTCTGAGAAACTTTTGGGATTCTGGTATTTTACTTTCTAAAATCCATTCATCTTCATGTTGTGGATTTCTGTACCTAACTAAGTATTCTCTTTCATTTTTTCCCCTAAATCTTTTTTCTTTCAAGACTTTTAGCACCTTTTTTCTTCAATTTGATCAAGTGGTGGTACTTCTAAGAGTGTTTCATTTCTCAAAGGAAATAATTTCTTTTCACTTGAAGTATAATGCTTTACTAGGCTGACAGGCAAAGCTTGATGTTTCCTTTCCAATTCTCCTGACAGTTCTACTTGTACTTCATTTGTCCCATGAAGGGCTTCAATAATAAATGTTCCTGAAAAGGAATCTTTCAATTTCTTTGGGCCTTTGATATTATTAAAGTTCGAGGTTGAAACTAGTATTAAGTCCCCTACTTTGAGTTCTGGGGTTTTATGAATCTTATCCCACTTTTGTCTAGCATATCCAAAGGCATAATTCATGCTCTGATTTTCATTATTCCTCACTTTATCAAGCAATAGCTTACAGCTTAAGGAAGTTGAATGAATATCAACTAAATCTTCCTTAAAAGTATCAACTGGAAGTTTAGGGTTTTATCCCTTTTCCAACATTGCAGGAGTTTTTCCTGTTGAAGAATGGATAGAGGTCTGGTAGGATAATTCCAATTCTGGTATAAGTGTACACCAATAATCTGTAAATCCATCATAATCTTTAAGCTTCAGGCCATAAGCACAAAATTTTCTTATCATGTCCCCAAGGGTCTGAATCATTCTTTCTGTTAAACCATCTGTTTGTGGATGATAAGCTGTTTATAATGATAGTTTTGTACCCAAAAGCTTATGTAAATTTGTCCATCAGGCTGATATAAATTTTGGATCTCTATCACTAATCATATTTTTGAAGATACCGGTGTGGGATATGACTTGTTTCCAGACTAAAAGAGCTGTATCCATAGCTGTGTCATCTTTATTACATGGAAAAAAGATAGGGGTCTTTCTGTACCTTTCTACAATAAAAAGACATGCATTGTAGCTTTTGTCACCAACAGGTGATAAGGCAGTTACCCAATCCATATGAACCACTTCCCAAGGGTTACTTGGCTCTTGGATATTAATAATTAAACCAAATCTTTTACCAATAGCTTTATGGGAATTTTGGCACCTGTCACAACTGTGACAGTACTCAATGACCTCTTTTCTCCAAGATGGCCACCAAGCACATGCCTTAATTATTTCCTTTCCCTGTATTCAGACAGATGTA
Organism: Austropuccinia psidii; assembly: GCA_023105745.1. Taxonomy (NCBI): domain Eukaryota; kingdom Fungi; phylum Basidiomycota; class Pucciniomycetes; order Pucciniales; family Sphaerophragmiaceae; genus Austropuccinia; species Austropuccinia psidii. Next base: position 783,310 of record JALGQZ010000020.1, read on the forward strand.
CAGAATATATTTTGTCATAGCACCCTAGTAATATCTTGTTAAATAACATGCTACTACATAACACCATTACACATGTGTGTTTAGACCTATTATATAAGATACCATCAAATGAAGGGAATCTTCCATTGTCATATGATGTTTTCCATAAATTATCCAAAGAATTATCCAAAGCTGTCTCTTTGCAGTATTTTTCAAGTAGAGAAGTAAGAATATGACAATTCTTATCTTGATTATAGCTTTCTCTAACCTCTTCAAAGAATTCTGTCCCTACATATGTGATATTAATTCCTTCAATTGGAATATTAGGTTCTGCATTTGTAGGGACATAAGCATGATAATCAGGTATATTGGGAAATGCCCATATACTCAAGCCATCAGAATTCTTGTGAATATTTCCAGCCTTATGTACTATGGTCGTATTGCCTCTATATTCCTGTCTAGAAATCTGCAATCTTAACATGTGTCTGTTTGGAGTTTTCATGTTAAGAAGTGATGCCACTGCATTACAATCAGTAATGACTTCAAAACCACTACCATCAAGATAATAATAAAGTTTCTCCAAAGCCCAAACAAGGCAAATGCACTCCATTTGGCTTTCTCCTTACCTAGCCTCTGTAGGTTTGATTTGTCTTGAAATAAAACAAATTGGTCCTTCATAAGGCTTTTCATTGACAATTTGAACTTGATGAAGAGCTGAACCTAACCCTTCACCACATGCATCAATATACAGCTTGAAAGGAAGCTTCCACTCTGGCATTAATAATAATGCTACATTGGTTAAGGAATACTTGATCTTATCATCTTTTTGAATCCTTTCTTGTGTCATTTCAAAGACAGTTTTTTGATCACAAATTCTGTACAATTATCTGGCTTGGATTTCAAAATCTTTAAAGTGTTTCCTGTAATAACTGGAAAACCCCAAGAAAGACATCATTTCTTTCTTTTTCTTGGGCATTTGTTTCAGAAAGACTTCAGCCACTTTGTTTTTATCAAAACCAAGGCTTAGTCCTGAAACTAAATGTCCTAGAGCTTATAATTCATGAAACCAACAATTACATTTTTTAAGAGATACTTTCATGTTCACTTGAAGAATTTTCTTTAGTATTGATGAAAGTATCTCTAAATTTAATCTCCAGGTCTCTGAATAAATAATAATGTTTTCAATATAGATGATTAACCCTCCCTCTGATAATTCATGTGGTAAAATGATATTCATCATTCTTTGATAATGGGAGGGTGCATTTTCAATAGCAAAAGGCATCCTCAAGTACTCATAAATACCACAGTAATAAATTATTCTCAGTAATTTTCTAGCATGATATGTCAAAACATTTTAATGGAAACCTTTGAGGGAATCCATAGAAGTGATAAATCTTGCTTTTGATAATTGAGTAAAATTCTCATAGATTCTGGGAATTGGGTTCCTGTCTGAAATAGTATAGGTATTCAATGCCCTGAGATCCCCAACCATCCTTGATTTATCATTTTTCCAAGCAATTATTACAGGGGTTGTGACTTCTACTTCCTCATTATGTCCAGCTATTCTAAGGACTCCCAGTTTTCTCAGATCATTGATATAATATTCCAATGCTTCTCTAGCCCTGGGGCTAGCTGGGTAAGCTAGTCCTCTTAGTAGTGGAGGGTAAGATCTTTCCACATTTAGCATAATGTCCACTTCATGGCCTTTAATGGCCTCTAGTGGTTCATTATCAGAAGCAAAGGCTTTCCTATATTGGAATAAAATTTGAATAAGGTCTTCCTTCATTTCTAAAGTTAATTCAGGACTAATTTCTCGTTCAATTAGCTTATCTGACACAAATTTTTCCTTCCTAACATGTTTTACTTGTCTGATGACAGTTATTTCTTTGTTCTCTAGAGGAAAAGCAAATATTTGTCTTTCATTTTCCCCTATAGTGAAATATATGTCTTTATAATTATTAATATCAATACCATAAATATTGAGATAATAATTTCCAGACATAGAATGTTGTGAAGTGCAGTTATTCATAACAAATTCAACTTTCAGTCTGATACTTCCTGCAGGGTGAGGAGATATCATTGCTGCTTCAAGGATTGCCAAAGGGTGCAGATTATGGCTAGCACTTCTAAATATTATACCTTCAATTGGCATGAATTTTCCTTTCCAATTGGTATAAATTAGGTCAAGATAATTTTTGCCAACACGTGTGCAGAAGGCACCTCAGTCAAGATGTATCTTGGCTTCTTTGTTGTTTCTCACAATATTAGTGGTACAAGATGATCCAGCTGTATAACCTTTACCTCTGGAAGGCTTGGTTTTTTGCATCTTAGAATCTTTCACATGTATGAGATCCATACACTCATCACTGTACCGTGGTAAGTGAGTATGCACCTCTGTCACTTCAAAAGATACATTAATTTTCTCTATACTAAGTTCATCTTGCATTTGTTCTTCTTCAGAAGGTTCAGAATCATTTTCATGTAAGGGTACATCATCTGTTTCTTTTGTGTCTTCAGCTTTTCCAATTTCTATCTCATTTATTCTTGTCCTTTTTGGAAAAGTATTACCCAAATGAGATTTACTTCCAAATTTATGACATTTCAAAGGAGCTTTGTCTTGTGGTTTATTTGGTCTTTAAATTGGTTTCCCACTAGCTTTATTGTCTATTGGGGGTTTATACCAATTTCCACCAATTTTTTTTCTGGTAGTGATGTCTTGCATGGAATTGGTATAATCTTCCTTAGAGAAAGGCTCAATACATCTCCTTCTTATAGCATGCTCAAGGTCACCGCCACACTTTATTAATATCCTTTTATGTACCATTGTTTCAGACATATCAGGATGAAGGGAATTTAATCTGTCTTTCTTTTTAAGAGACCAGGACATGGACCTGTCCCTCTCAATATTAAAAATTTCTTCTTAAAAATAATTTTCATTTTAAATCTCCAGGAATCATTTTCCCATTTGTAAATGAATTGTTCTTTCCACCAAGGCCCAGAGTGTTTACCATGGTCTTGTCTCATTTTATAATACTATTTCTTTTCTGATTTGGTAAATAAGGAGTGTAATATGGCACTTATTTATTCATCTGGAATGTTAAAGTCTTCTTTAAACATATCAATTTTCTTCATAAATTCCATATGATTATATTCTCCTTCACCACTGAAGGTTGGCCATTCCTATAGTCTGGGAACTTCCTTGAGATTACAGGCATTTTCCAATTCTGCATTGCTTGAAATTGTATGATGTAAGTCATTATTCAAGTTCAACACATTTCTGTCAAGAATTGGTATGGATTGTCTTGGTAATTCATCTTTCAGTGATATATTATTAATACTTGATTAAATATTTTCTTTCAATTGAAGTCTTGCTTTATCACTTTTTTCCAATTTTTCTTGAAAAAGAGCTGCATTGTTACCAGTTGAATTTTCCAAGTTCTGAAATTATTTTCTTAGTTCTTTTATCTGTTTGGTGATAAAAGAAATAGAATTATCATTTGATTGATTTAGTAAGGTGGCTTTGGACTCAATTATCTCACAAATATGTGTCAAAGACACAATACTGTCTTTATTTACATTTTCTAGACCAATAATGGTCTTTTGTGTCTCTTTTACTTGTAGAATTTCTCTACCCAACTTTTGTTGGATATACTCAAAATTGTTAAGTTTGCCAAAATTTCTTTATTACAAGTTTCAAAGCAAGTCACAAGTTTTACAAGGTCTATTTCATTGGAAAGGATTGGTTAATTCTTTCCTCCCCCTTGTTTTTTTAATTCCATCAGAGTTCTTGCCATATTGAACACATTGTCCATGGCTGTCTTTTCTCTCTTTGGAATTCTGTAGTTCTGTGTGTAAGTCTTGTTCCACTTGGACTTTGCCTTTCCCTTCTGATTTCTCTTTGGGGCTGGATTTTTCTTTTTTGGAACTTGTTGAGGTGTATTATTGCTTGTGGAGGCTTGAGGAGCTTCCACTGGGCTGTTGTCCTTTTCTTGGGCCAGCTTCTTCTTCTGGTCCTCTGACAACATGCTTTAGTTTTTCAACCAAGCTTTTATCTGTTGGACTTGTCCTTTGAAAGACATGGGTTTCCAACCCCTCAGAAGGTCCTCTGTGTTCTCTGGGCCCATGAGCCTCTTCACCTGAAGATAAGAGTTCATTTTTCCTGTCCAAATCCTTGGTAGAAGTCCCCACTCCTGCTTTTTTGCCACCATAAACCAGTTGTTTTACTGAGACTGGTATATCTCTATTGTTTCATGGTGGAAATGGTTCAGATCTGAAAACAGTCATAGCAGTTAGTTCAGCTTCTGGACTCTCAATGATAGTTTCAAAGGTTCTGGCTAACATTTGGGAACTGGTGTAATTTCTGCCATCTTCCATTTGTGCCTCTCCTCTGGGCTGAAATTCTTGTCTTTTTGATTTATGACTTGAATTTCCTGGTCCAGATCCATTTGATTGGATGTAGTAATTGCTTCCACTTCTAGTAGGAGTCATTTCACATGAATTTGAAGTAAATTAGATTAAGAAGTCTATTGCATTTACCTTCTGGGCCTCTAAAGGGTTCTTTGGTAATTAAACCCCTTGGTTCTGGGATGCTTTGAATTTCAATAATTGACTCAGATGTACTAGAGGCAGGTTAGCTTTCTCTGATTGATGTCACTAGAGAAAAAAGGAAACGTAAGCTATTTTATTGAAGAATACAAAATAACTTATTGGATAAAGTTTTTTGAATTTAATTTATGGTAAATTACATCAAAAATGAAGGAAAATGTCTAAATATTAAAGAAAAATGTTTACAAGTAAACATTTTTAACTTTTAAAATTTTTTAGTTGATTTTTTATTTTCTGTAAATAAACAATAATTATGCAATTAATAAGTTATTAATCAAAATTGTATTATTATCCACTTTATACTAGAATAACTCAAAGAATAAATTTCAAATCTGTGATGTGAAAAAGCCACTATTTAGAAAATATAAATATATTCCAAATCACTCAATAGTATTTTTTTCAAATAATATTCTTAAGAAAAATATCTTTATTTATATTATAAAGATTTTTTCTAAGGGATAAGTCCCAAAAAAGCCAATATTAAGGCAAATTTGTCAGTTTTACATCAAAAAACAGTAAAATAAGGTCTATAATATTATTTATGCCCCAAAAATTGGTTAAATTCACCACCAGGCCCCCAAATGTAAGGTTTGTCTATTAAAATCTTGATAATAGTAGAAAATATCAAGAGTACTATGCCTTTTCTCAGTAGAAAATATAATATAATTAAATATTATAACCACAAATTTATATAATTATTAGAGAGAATTATAACATAAGAAAATAAATTTCATTATTATTAAATCATTTAATAATAACAAAAAATTTAATAATTATTATAAATTATGATTATCCTTTTGTTGTTATAGTCACAGACAATTATAACAATAAGAAGTGTAAAGCTCTTAATGAGACAATTACACATTGAGATAATGATATTTATCCACTTATAGATAATATAAGCTTTACTTATAAAATAAAATATCACACACACTGTGCAGAGATAATTCTTATAAGTTCTATAGAAAAACTGATAATAGATAAAAAATATAGAACTTTTAGAAAAAACTTACTCATAATATCTATCTAATACAACAAGTCAAACAACAACTGTTATTATATTAAATAATTATTATAAGTTAAAAACATGCCAAATATCAATATTTTGAAAGATAAAACAAATTTCCATGATAAAAAATATGATCAGAGAGTTTTTAAGAGGAATTTGTGGATTTTCAAAGATATTTACAATAATCATTTTATATAATAAAAAGTATTATTGGTGATTACAACAATAATCTGAATTCTATGATTTCAATTCTTTACTTCAAAATTAATAAAGAATAAAATAGCTTAAGAATTACTTTAATAATAAGATTCTATATTTAATGAAGTCTTACCTGCTTGAATGTCTAATATAATTGGAATGATTGATTAGTTATGGACAAAAACAGTGATGTTTAGGCTCTTTTGTGCCTTTAGAGAATCTCTCATTATTCATAATGGATATGGAGGGTTTTCTAAGGTAAAAACTCAAAAACCATGTATAAAAATAAGGTTCTTAGCTTAAGGTAGCTTATTTTTAATTCCAATTTAAAGTTGCCAGTGTTATTCTAACCTCCAAGTAACTTTAATACTCTTTTGGATAGATTATTTTAAGCTTTAATATAAATTGAGATTGTTTACATTAGATCTCATCACATTAACAACTTAAAAATAGAGTTTCAAGCAAAAATCTTTTAAACTCAATTCTTAATTATTTTTCCAAGAAGTCTTAATTTCCTTCAAGTAGAATTAAAAGAGGCTAATTACTACTAAACCCTGTTTAGAAAATATACTTAAGAATTAATTTATACAAAGATAACATCAATCTTTAATTTGTGTGAAAATTCCAAGAAAATACATTAATAATTGGATTTTTAATGAATTTTTGAGGTTATTTCTATTTTCCCACATAAAATAACAATACACACCAAACCTTAACTTTTGATAAGGTTTTACTTCTTGTAAATTTAAATATTTAAGCTTTAAGCTTTTAAAGTTCTTGAAACCTTGATTTCAAGCTTGCATATTGTGATTTACCCTTTGGCAGATTAAAATTCCTGTCCAAATTGGGATAAAACTGGTTTAAACTTGAAAGCTGGATCAAATTCTAGTCTTAAAGTTCAAATAAGGTTGAAAATCCTCCAATACAGTTTTACAACGTCAATTGGATCCTTGCATATCCAAAAAGCTGGGTAATGCAGCTCTGTTTGGTCTTTTCCTTTGTCCCACCTTTCTGCATGGTTTTTTCCCTTTTATTTATTTAAAGCCATAATATGACCTTAAGTCCTTTGAAATTAAGCTCATGCATTATTTCCATTCTGTATGGCAAATACTTAGCCAATTCAGTAAATATACACCATGCCTCAATTTTAACTAAAATTTTGGTATGTTTGCATAAACCTTATGAAACTTTAAATTTGAGCTTAAATTTAACAATTTTAAAAATTTCAAAAAAATTGCAATTTTCCTATAAGATTTTTAAATCTTTTAATAACATAATATAAATAATCATTTTTGGTATAAATCCCTATGGGTCTACCCTAGGTTATTTTTAGTGTAAGCACCAAAAATGACATAATAACTATAACTTTGTTTATCCAAAAAAAGTTATACTTTTTTTTGTTATTTTTCACTTTGAATCCAATTGTTAGTCTGTTCAAGACCAAATAAACTTTGTATAAAGTTGTTGTTGCATTATGGGTATGTCATACATACCTCACAGGCTCACAAATTTCTTTCAAGAATGTTTGTTAACCCCAGTTCCTAACTGGTTAAATCCATTTTGTAAGAATAAGACTGAACAACCTATCAAGGTTTTTCCTGAGGTTCAAAAACAAGAATAAAAGTTGTAATTCACTTAAAGCCAATTCAATATAGACAAGTAATAAGAATTTGTGAGAATACCTGATTATTTTGAAGGATTGGTAAATGAAAGGGATGGAGTTAAAATAAAATAAACTTATTAAATAATTAGGTTTCACCTGGTTCATTTTGGAGGAAGTACTTGATAGATATCCCAGGGGAGCTCAGCTTAAAAAATTTAGGATTTTGAGAATAAAAATCAAGGTTTTTTTGTTCAAAATTTCTATCATAATGTTGGATAAATTAACCATTATATTTTTCATATTTGAACATCCCTATTGTAATTTTTTTAATTTTTCAAAATATGAGTAATATATTGAGGAATTAATTAATTAATTCCTTGATTTTTCTAATGCATTATAGGAGTAAAAATTTATTATCTCTAAGAGTAGTCTCATGAAATTCAATCATACATCATAGAAAACCTATTTCAAATTCAGAAAATTTAAAAGCACTATTTTTCATTAATTTAAAATAGAATTATTAATTGATTATTGGATAAACTGATTTTCACAGTTTTTCTTATATAATCTCATCACATATAATACTGATGGACAAGTCATATGATTATCTCCCCATCCCTTATGAAAAATAAATTAGGTAAGCTTAAGGATATTGAAGCTCTCAAATTATGCAGCTATGAGATAGGATATTGGTTTTATTACTCCTTTTTAGAAAATTTATTTTAGAAAAAAAAATGGTACTGATAATTGATACTGATATCATCTTCTGTATGGAAAATACTAAAAATATCCCTTTTCAATAAAGCTGGCTTACTTCATTTGAAAAACAGAGTTCTTATTAAGCTCTTTGTGGATTAAAAATAAATTGATAAAAGCTAATTAAGATTATTGTCTTTATTTTTTTATAGTATTGAATTCTTAATACAGGATGTTGATGATACCCAATATGGGATTGAAACAAAAATCTACTTTGTCTTGAAACTCATAATACAAAACCTCATTTTTAAAAGCTTTGAATAACACCTCCTATCTTATAAATCCTGTGTATCTTAGAAAAATAAAATATTTAAGTTTAGTATGATGCTTAAAATATTATTTCTTAACCCCCAGATAAACCAATGCTGTGTTTCAATCTTTAATAATGAATTATTTTAAGCTTTTAACACTGTAATTCTCTTCCAATATCATTAATAGATATCATTTTGGCTCTCTTGATATTTATTATATTAAGCTGACTTATGAGGCTTGGATGGTCTATATTTATATTAACTTAAAAATAATTGATAACTCACTCTTATGATCTCTATGAATTTTGGATTTGGGTGGAAAGATCTTGGAAAATATTACTCAATCCAAATTTTACTAGCTTAAAAAATTCTCAAACGTGAGTTTTCTATGCATAAAAATCTTTTAAGGACCAAAACAAGAATAAGTTGATCTCTGGGAGATTGGTGTTTTAATTATATTAGTATTTTAAATTGAAGGAAAAGGGGTTTTTTACTCTTTATTATTCAGTTGAATGGAAGATGAAGAGTTGAATCCAACATTATCAAATATTTCTACATTAATTATGATTCAGCTACAAAAGAGGTACTATTGGATTAAAATAAATGTAAATATCTTTCTTGGGAATTAGTGGCAGATTATGATTGACAATATGAATCCATTTCTTATCTTTAAGGATTTAGTATTTTTCCTATATAAAGAAGCTTTTACTTGAGATTCGGTAATAAAACAATTGTTATTACTTCATGAAGCTAAAATTCATGCCAACCTGTGACTCAAAACCAGAGCACAAGCATGACAGCCAAAATACCATAAAAAAATGGTAGAGAAAAATACCACCAAAAATGGAACTGAGAAAAAATATCTCATGAATAATACTCAAAGAAAGAGGAGATACACCTCTTCCCAAATATATAACCTCCATAACCATAAGACAAAGAAAAACAATGTTATTCCTGCTAAAAGCAAGAGCTGAGCATAACCCTTCATTTTCACCTCCCATCTGAAATCCAAAGAAAGAGGAATAACCCCATCAAATGGGTGTTCAAAATTAATCCCTCAGAAAGGGCTACTAAAAGGTAATATCCAAACTACACTAGCATAAAGACTACAGAATTTATGGCCAAAATTAAACCAAATAAGGGTGAACAAAATATTTACCTCTCATGTAGCTTATACAGTGTTAGTTTGAGAGACCTGAAGTTGGGTTTTTCTGGAAAGGTTAAAGTCGGGGATTTCTGATGGTTAAATCCCTTTCCTAATAAATCACCAGAAAAAAAGCTATGGAGCAAACAAGCTCTATACAGGATTTGAGAAAAATCCATATTTGAATAATGGAATTCAAAAGGGACATGACTTTTCCATATTTGATGTAACCCTTACCAAATGAGATACCATTGTGCAGGCCTCATCTGGAGCTAAAAAATGAACCAATTTTGAGATCATTATCTTCACAACTGAAGACTTTATAGCAGTTTTAAGGTCAAAATCCCACAGTACTGTCAAAAACCAAATATTAGGGGGTGTCAAAGTCACCAAATCCCGCCTTAAAATAACACGGGATTTGGAACCCAAATCCCAACACTAAATCCCAGGTTTTTTATGTATAAATCCCATGGTATTTTAACTGAGTCCCCTGGTATTTTGACCAAATCCCATGCATCTGGGATTTCAGCTTGAAACCTAACCCAAATGAGTACTCACAATTCATACCTGTACAACATGTTCTTCTGAACTCCATTTTGGACAATCTGACCGAACAGCTGATAGTCCATTTATACTTCATCATCCATATAATAATGCCTCGATCCAAAGCAAGACAAATCAAGACAGACATGAAGATCACCTCTGGCCTGCCTCATCCATCAGGTCACTTAATACGTACAGATTATTTAACAATAATTAATCGGCTTTCAGTCAAGTCCAATTTCGGGTCATGTTTTGGTACTAGCGGTTCAACAACTATTGGAAGACCTCCATCCTCAAAGCAGAATGGGTTTCAGCTTATGGCCATTGAGGTCAACAAAAAATCACGAAATCGCCTAAACCTTAGTTCAAGCAGCATCCGAGATTGATGGCGAACATATAAAAAGAAATATATGGCAGCCAAAAAATTCGAAAACTTAACTGGGGCTGGAATAACGGAAGAAGATGAGAGTAAAGGAATAAAATCCATGAGTGAAAAGCTGGAAAGTATGTGTCCTTGCTATGCAGAAATGGATGTGCTCTTTGGCCACAAGCCCAATGTCACTCCCATTGCAAGCTATGATTCGCAAGAAAAAGACAGTCTCAATGGTGATGATGATGATGTTTTGCTTGATAAGGTACACTATGGTCTCTTCCTTTTTATACCTCAGATAGTTAAAGCCCATTTGCTTTTCAAAGGAGAATAATCACTTGGATTCACCTCACAATCTGGATCGTTTGCTTCATAATGAGGATAACTTGGTTCCAGTGGAAAACCTTCAAGATGATTTGGTAAGTACATTTAAGAGTCATATTTATTCACACCAATATTGATTATTCCTCCTTTGATCAGCAAAGTAAATCCATAATTCATTCAGCACAAAAGTGTAATCAAGCCATGACACCCAACTTGAATGACAAGAGTGGTTCTAGGAAAAGGTCGCTGGATATGTTTGCACCTACTTATGCAAATATACTTGAATCACGGAACAAAGGTATGACTTGCAATTATGGATACTATTAAGAATCCTACTGACAAAATTCATGCTTATTAGCCCGTGAAATAAGTGATCATGCACGTTTGGAGTGGGACAGGGAGAGGTGGAATGAAGAGAAAGTGTTCAACATGGAAAAACAACGGTTTGAAGAAGTCAAGCTACAAAAACAAATGGAGTTTGACGAGAAGCAAAATGCAAAGAAACATGAATTTGAAAAAGAAAAGTGGAATCGTGAATTGGAATTGAAGGAAAAGCAATGCCAGATGGATCTCACTATAGCGGCATTGTCATCAAGCAGGCCAATCGGGGAGCTGGAACGCATTCTGGCATTAGTCAATAAAAAATAACTTATTACATATGTGTAATGTGATCAATTTATATATGGTGCTTGTTTAATTATTGATCTTATGTCATGAAATCTAACTCCACTTTATTACCAAAGGGAAATTTCAATTTTTATGCATAATTGACGCACCAACTTGCCATTCCAAGTGCATATGACATTTATTTGCAATTTGCGGCAGATTTGCAAATTTGGGCAAGTTTTGCATTGAGCATTTATATGAAGTCTGTTCAAAAATCAAATTCAATGACAGTTTTTTTCCTTTTTTATGAAAATGTCATTTTATGGTTTGTTGGGAAATTTTTTCATCTTTTTCTATATATTTTTTTAAATTTAATGGTTATTTTTTATTTTGAAGGGTTTCAACTTTTAAATGGGCAAAGTCCCTTGTTCAGTTGATTTTTGATTTTTAATTTTCTTTTTAAAGTTGATTTTTTCCTTTAATTTCATTTAATTTTTTTTTTTTTTTACTGCTCACCCCTCCCAATTAAAAAAAAAAAAAACTTTTTTTAAATTTTTTTTTTTTGAATTTCAAATTTTAATTTTCATTTTTGCTTTTCACTCCTCCCTCTTAAAAAAAATCACCAAATTTTTTAAATTTGATTTGTCAATTCTCAATTATTTTTATTCTATTTTTATTTTTCACCCTTCCCTCTTAAAAAAAACTCACTTTTTTCAAAATTCAGGTAAGTGAATTTCTCTTCTTTTTGTTCAATCACAATCCTTTTTTGCTAATTTTTTTTAAATTTTTCTGTAGGTAATGTCCTTTTGGTCTTTTAAAATATTTTAATCATTTTTTTGCACCTCCCATCACCATCATCATCCACAACTCACCCACCCATCATTATTTCTTTCTTTTTTTATAATCATCATCATACATCACTCATCATTATCCATTTCCGACTTTTTTTTTTGGATTATGATCTTTACTAACCATCACTCATCATTATCCATTTCCAACTTTTTTTTTTGGATTATGATCTTTACTAACCATCACTCATCATTATCCATTTCCGACTTTTTTTTTTGGATTATGATCTTTACTAACCTTTTTTTTTCTTTTTTGTTTTAATTTTTGTTTTATTTGTTCATGTAGGGGTGGATTATTTATAAGGGTTTCTTTTGCAATGTCATTTCATTTCCCATCCCTTCCATCATCCTTAAAATTCAAAAAAAAATCTCCTCCTCCTTCTCATTCTTCCAATCAGTTTGATGATGTCATGGTTAGGACTAAACCAAATATAGAACATCATGAGGATAATAATACCAAATTAAATAATAAAAGAAAGCTCACCCGAAGCCAAAGACAACACATCCATGATTCAAAAGAAATAATGTCTCACCTTGGCCATTCCAAAAAAGAATTTAAAAACTTCTCCACAATTTCGATTGACAAGAAATCTTCAAATGCCTCATGGTTAAAACTTCCATCACTTAACACTCTCCCCCATCCTTGTAAGGTTTGACTATGAAACAATAAGTGAAAATTACTAATTTTTTACTTATTGTACTCTGAATGTCCTTATGATTGAAATAAATAAGATTAAAATAATAATAATAATAAAGAAATATTATTATTATGGCGTAAAAATATTATATTATTAAATAAATATAATAATATAATTAATATTATATGAAATTATAATATTATAAATAATATATTAATATAAAATAATTAATATATTATAAAGCTCTTTATTATTGTTACCAACAAATAATAAAGGTGTAAAAAAATGGTTTTTATAAATAAAAAACAATTAATAACAATAATATTACTAATATTAAAGTTATATATTAATATAAATACTATTTATATTAAATAAGAATTATTAAGAGTAATAATAAGAGAGAAATTATTATGATAAGATGAAATAACCTACTTTTAACACTTAAAATAATAATTTTGAGATATTTTACGCCAAAAGAATATAATACAACCTTTTCAAATTGTATTTACAATAAAAAATAAAGAAAATTACTAAAATTCTTGATTTTACGTGGAAATGAGTTTATAGAGAGATTTATAACAAAAGCAATTAAAGAATTGATTTAATAACGTAAAAATAGTGATTAATATTAAGATGGTCTTTGGTCTTTAATAATATAAGAGTTTTATATATAAAGAATAAAGAAATTACCTTTTATTTAATTGATTTAATGTTTTTGATGCGTCTGAGGGGAAAATAGAGTAAAAAGAGCTCTATTTATAGTAAATACCTCCCTCCTAGAGTCCAACAGGCTTCTAGTAGACGTGAACTGATCATATCCACTGGAATTGATCAATATTTTAAGGTTTGAGGGTGATTACATCATGATCAAACCATATTACATCATTATTACACCATTATTTAGAGTTATCACTATAACTCTAAGTTTGATGACATCAGAGGCTTGGCAGAACCCCAAATTTCGTGGATTTTATTAGTTTTAATCATAAACTAATAGTATTCACCAATTTTATCACTCTTAAGACTGTTAAACTTCATTTAAGGTTACAGCATGTGATCATAACAGCTCAATTTAAGCTCAAACTTTGATCCTCAATAACTTTTAAGGTTTTCACGCTACAGCAATTCAGAGAGTGAATTCTGATATCCTGAAATAACCTTATTATGCTGCCAAGAGCTTTTCATTACATCATCAAAACTCTAATTTTGATGATTTTTCTTGTAACTCATCTTTTCTGTCGAAATTCAATATTTTAAACTTCAAACCTTGATTTCAGGGGGTTATACCCTGAATTTAATAATAAAAATTACGTCATTCTTCTCGAATAAACTATTAGAATCCAACTGTATACTTTTTTTTAAGTTTGGACTACTTTCACAACAAAGTGGTCAACAGCTCTGTTGATTTTTATCAATATTTCCTCATAAGTCTTAACCTTGTTTATAATTTGCAAAATAAAGCTCATATCTGTGTTCTTACAGTAATTACGTGGTAACTTTATTTTTGGTTCATCATTCTAGCATGTATAGTTTAGAAGATATTAGCTATGATCCCTGAATATATGCGTTGACCAAAAAAGTGCATATATTCAGGATAATTCCTTAAGTATTGATTTTGGGAATTAGCTTATTAATTGTTTTATATGTGAACTTTTGTGGGGAATCCACTGGTACAATTTATTTCACATGTTGTTTCATTAGTTTCTGAGATAAATAAGTTTTTATGGTTTTTATAAGGTATTATACCTTATAATTCCTTAAATATTGACTTTACAGATATGCCATAAAAATGGTATATGTGTATTTTTCCATGGGGAATCCAATGGTATAATTTGTTTTACATGTTGATTCATTGGTTTTTAAGTTAAACCAATTTTAGTACCAATTTATGGTATTTTTTGTATATTTGAGTAATTATTTTTAGTGTATAATTATTCTAATTAATTTTAATATAATTATATTAAAGGTATAATTATTCTGAGTCTTTTTTGTGACCTTATTGGGTATGTGGTCATATCTCAAAGGCTCACAATCCTTATATCCTCATTAATAAAACATCCAAGCCGTTTTTGCCTGTCATCATATATGAAATAATCCCATTTGATAATTATTCTGGCCACTCTCAAATGCTGCAAAAAATCGTCATGACATTAATGTCCTTATCTCAAAATCGACAAGAAATTAAAACCAATAAGCAACTCGAAGGTGGCATTATGAAAGGTATTGGGTTTCGATCTGGTTCTGATGCTGGAAAATCTGCAGGTGTGTGATCTTTTTGTCATATTCCCTTAATAATTACTGACTGATTACAAAATTATTAGGTGTTTACTCCAGAAAACCTGGTTTAACTCCTCATCAAATTGAAACAGATAACAATCAATGGATCAAGCTTCATGAATATGACGAATTCATTTACTCAAGAATCTCCCATTTTTCAAAATTAGCAGCAAATGAAAATCAATCATTAATGGAAGCAGCCCAATTACCCAACTTCAGTCAACTCAAATGGACTTCTGCCAATCCCAAGGAAGGATTCAAATCGTTTACCAATGTCATTGTCACCCAAGATGGATTTTTCAATAAGCCACACAAAGATTTAAACGATCTCAATGCCTGGACTTATGGTATTTTTTCTTTTGTATCAAAAAAAGATTTCCTTCCACTTCCTACTATCTTCACCCCCTCTGGACATGGCTTACACTTCCCTGAATTAAAAATGGAGATCGATTTTTCAAAAAAACCTGGCATCAAGGAAATACTTTGGAAGACATCAACAATGGTTCATCATACAACAAAACCACCTCCAGAAATTATCAATCATGACACAATTACTCATTTTGGATGTTCTTTTCAAATAAACCATAAATTATTTAATGTAGGTGACAAATTCTTGAAAATGACACCCACTGAAATAAATTCAAGAGTCAATGGGTTCTTTGAACGAAATATGCAGGATCAAAAAAGAAGTAAAAAATGCTAATTGTAAATACTTTTATTTTATGAATAACATCTCCACTCCGTTGTATGCCATTAAATTAAGTACATAAAACATTGGTCCTGAAGAAATTTACAATTGACTATTTTTCCATGCCAAAGTGATTGGTTTAATTTTCTCACGCATATTTAGCACATCTTCCCCAATGTCATTGTTGGCCAGATTTTCCACTTGTGGTGGATCATCATCTTCATATAAATCAAACCACTCATCACCAATTTGAGCTAACATATTATGTAAAATCGTGCAAGACACAACCCAACTAACAAAATATTCAATTTCATGATTATACCTCATTTGATTTCTCATTTCCCTTAGAGAAAACCACCTCCCCTTCAAAATGCCAATTGCATGCTCGATTCTGACCCTTGATTTTGCTAGACAGTAATTGAACGAACGGTTGTCTTAATTATGTGCTACAACTCCCTTATATGCTGGAACAACCCAAGGAGAGCTTGCATATGCCAAATCTGCAAGTAAGTACTGATCCTTTTCATAAAACTCTTGAGGTGTTTGTGCTATTTTCATATGTTGATAGACATTCGAATCATGAAGTGACCCAGTACAACCAACATGCAGAGCAGTGAACTGCTTGTTGATATCGCAAACCAGTTGTATTGACATAGAATACCTTATATGTAAACCATCAGTAAGATTGAAATAAAGAATAAAGATTCAACAGCTTACCTTTTTTTGCGATCAAAATACGCTTCACCATCATTGGGAGGACGTTGTGATAATGGTATGAGACTCCCATCAATAAACGCAATGCACCCAGGGAAGCCTTCTGCTTGCATTACTTGAGACATTTCTCTGCGTTGTTCTATTGTTGGCCACACAATTACTTTGCGCTTCAACTTCATTAATATCTGAATGACTCTTTGAGTGTACAACACAATAGCCCCATGGCTAATTCCAAACAACATTCCAATCTTTCCCAAAGCGGCCCCATTTCCATTTGATCCTAGCCTTGATAATGCCACAGCCAATTGGATGGCAGGATTGCGTTGTTTGTTTTGTGATGAGTTTTGAAAGATTTTATCAGCTTGAATTTGTGCAACCAATTTTTCAAATGATTCATGTGTTGTCCTACATAGCTGTCGAAACTTTTCAGTTGATAATGTCTGTAAATCATTCATTGTATACATGTAATGAGATGGATATCTTCTACAAGGATTGATGTATCTTTGTGAGGTTATCATATCTAACAAGATTATATCTTCCTGGATATCAGAATCACTATCAGAGTTGAGAGCATCGATGAACTGAAGTGAGTTCAAGGTCTGAAGTAAAGGTAGCCTTTGTGATGCCTTGGGCATGGTAAATAAAGAAATGGCTGGTAGTAAATGAAATTTGAAATCAAATAACTTAATAAATGATGAGTGTATTTAGATTTTATGCAAGAGAAGGAAATTTTTATGCAATTTAACATGCCCTTACTGAGTTGTGTGTTTGAAAAATGTGCCTTTATGGGAAGCTAAAGGTGGGATTTTGGTATTTAAACACGGGATTTGGTACCAAAAAACCTGGGTTTTTGTACCTCAAAATACCTCACCTCTTTAGGTGTGGGATTTCAGAAATCCCAAAAAATTAATGTGGGATTTTGGCAAAAAAAAACTCGGGATTTTGAGTGTGGGATTTGGTAACTTTGACACCCCCTATTAGGGGGTGTCAAAGTCACCAAATCCTGCCTTAAAATAACCCGGGATTTGGAACCGGAATCCCAACACCAAATCCCAGGTTTTTTATTTATAAATGACATGGCATTTTAACTGAGTCCCCTGGTATTTTTTACCAAATCCCATGCATCTGGGATTTCAGTTTGAAACCTAACCCAAATGAGTATTCACAATTCATGAATGTACAACATATTCTCCTACACTCCATTTTGGACAATCTGAACAAACAGCTTACAGTTGATTTATACTTCTTCATCCATATAATAATGCCTTGTTCCAAATGAAGACACATCAAGTAAGATATGAACATCACCTCTGGCCTGCCACATCCTTCAGGTCACTTAATACATACAGATTATTTAACCATAATTAATTGGCTTGTAGTTAAATCCAATTTTGAGTCATTTTTTGGTACTTGTGGCTCAACATCTATTGAAAGACCTCCTTTGTCAAAGCAGCATGGAGTTCATATTATGGTCATTGAGGTAAACAGAAAATCATGAAATTGCCTAAACCTTAGCTCAAGCAGCATCCCAGATTGATGGCAAACATATAAAAAGAAGTATATGGTAGCAAAAAAATTTGAAAATTTAACTGGGGCTTGAATAATGGAAGAAGATTAGAGTAAAGTAATCAAATCAATGAGTGAAAAGATTGAAAGTATGTGTCCTTGCTATTCTGAAATGGAGGTGCTCTTTGGCCACAAGCCCAATGTCACTCCCAGTGCAAGCTATGATTTGCAAGAAAAAGACGGCTTAAATGGTGATGATGATGATGATTTTTTTGCTTGATAAGGTAAGTAATCATCTCTTCATTTTTTACCTGCAATAATCAAAGCTCATTTTCTTTTTAAAGGAGAATAATGGTTTTTAATCACCTCTCAATCTGGATCCTGTGATTAATAATAATGATGACTTGGTCCAAGTGGAAAACCTTCAAGATGAATCAGTAAGTAAATTTAAGGCTGATATTTATGAAATCCAATATTGATTATTTCTCCTCTGACCAGCAAAGTCAATCCATAACACATTCAACACAAAAGCATAATCAAGCATTGATGCCCAACTTGAATGACAAGAGTGGTTCTAGGAAAAGGATGATGGATATGTTTGCACCGACATATGCAAATTTGCTTCAATAATGGCAAAAGGGTATGTTTTGGATTTATGGTTACTCTGATCAATCCTACTGAAAAAATGCATGATTCATAGCCCGTGAAACCAGTGAAAATCCTTGTTTGGAGTGGGACAGGGAGAGGTGGAATGAAGAGAAAGCAAGCAACATGGAAAAGCAACAGTTTGAAGAACTCAAGTTGCAAAAGCAAATGGAGTTTGAAGAGAATCAACACACGAAGAAATATGAATTTGAAAAAGAAAAGTGGAATTGTGAATTGGAATATAAGGAAAAACAATGCCAGATGGATCTCACTATAGCAGCATTGTCATCAAGTAGGCCAATTGCGGAGCTGGAATGCATTCTGACATTAATCAATAAAAAATAACATATTAGGGATACATCATGTGATTTGTTAAATAAAACTGATTTTTATGTGTAATTATTGATCTTATGTTGTTAAATCTAACTGCACTTTATTACCAGATTGAAAATTCAATGTTCATGCATAATGGGGCACCAACTTGCAATTGATCTTATGTCATGAAATTTAATTGCAATTTGTTACAAAATTGAAAATTTGGGCAACTTTTTCATCAATATTTTATGCCAAGTCTGTTCTAATTGAAATTGATGGCTCCCTCTAAATTTCCTTTCTTTTGGATTTTTTGCCAAATAAAAGTTGGTGACAACTTTTTTCCTTTTTTTTTGAAATGGTATTTTATGTCATTTTATTGTTGTTGACATTTTTTTATTTTTTTTCTTTTTCTATATGTTTCTTATTTTTTATTTTTTATTTTCACCCTTTACTCTTCAATTATTTTTTTTTAGATTAGCCAAAAAAAAATCACCCTTCTTTTTTAATTCAGGTAAGTAATTTTTTTTGTTTTTTTCACAACTCTAATTCTTTTAAGCTGATTCTAATTATATTTTTTTATATAGTTATTTTTCTTAATGCTTTCATCCACCTCCAATATACCCCACCCATCACCTTCCACCTCCAATATAGCCTCACCCATCACCATCCACCTCCAAACCCACTCCCCAAACACCCTGAAAACTCCCAAAAAGGTTCCAGGGTTTAATTGGCTTAAAACCCTCCAAATCAATTCTGAATTCATTCTGAAGCTTTTTTTAATTTTTTGATGTTAATGGCCTCCAGAGGCCATTAACATCATATATTAAATTTATTTTTTTGGATTTATTGACTGATGTTCATTTGTTTTTTTGAAATCATAATCATACTCATGTTTTTTTTAATTGATGATTATTACTGATTCTTTTTTTTAAATCATCATTCATTACTTACCTGTGTCTTTTTTTTTTAAATAATCATCATGAATTAATGATCATTTTTCTTTTTAATAATAATACTCTGCTGCTGATGTTTTTGTTTATTCATGAACCTGCTGATGTTTCTTTTTTTTAATCATCATCATGAATCACTGATGATTTTTTTTTAATCATAATGAATCACTGATGTTTTTTTTATTTTATTTTCTCTTTAATCATAATGATCTTTATGATTTTTTTGTTTTTGTTTTTTTTAATCATCATCATTACTGACCTCCTTTTTTTTTTGTTTTTTTTAATCATCATCATTAATAACTGATTATTATTTTTTTAAATCATAATCATATTTATGATTTTTTTTTCTTTTTTTTTTTTGATCATTATGATTACTGACGTCTTTTTATTTATTTATTTTTTTGAATCTTCACCATGAATCGCTGATTATTATATTTTTTAAATCATAATCATTATCAATTTATGATTATTTTTTTGATGATTATCATTACTGACCTATCATTATTTTCTTATTTACTTGTTAATATAGGGGTGGATTACTTATAAGGGTTTATAGTGCAATGTCATTCCATTTCAGCCCCCTTCCATCTTCTTTGAAATTCAAAAAAAACCTCCTCCTCCATCTCACTCTTCAAATCATTCTGATAGTGTCATGGTTAGGACTAAACCAGATTCAGCACATCATCAGAATGATTTGAATGATGTTGAAAGTACTATTCCTCCTCTTGAAGCCATGGTCAGGACTAAACCAAATATAGAACATCATGAGGATAATAATACCAAATTAAATCATAAAAGAAAACTCACCTGAAGCCAAAGACAACACATCCATGATTCAAAACAAATCATGTCTCACCTTGGCTATTCAAAAAAAGAATATAAGAGCTTTTCAACCATTTCAATTGACAAGAAATAAGCCAATGCATCATGGTTAAGAATTCCATCACTCAACTCTCAACCCCATCCTTATGTACTCATTGATAAAACCAAAAAGCCCTTTTTACCTGTAATCATACATGAAATAACCCCTTTTGATCATTCTTCTGGCCACTCTCAACTGCTACAAAACCTCATCATGACATTAATGTCCTTATCTCAAAATCGACAAGAAATTAAAACCAATAAGCAACTTCTAGGTGGTATTATGAAAGGTATTGGGTTTTGTTCTGGTTCAGATTCAGGAAAATATGCAGGTACATGATATTTTTTGCTTGTTATTTTAATAATTGATAAGCAATTTCAATATTCTTAGGTGTTTACTCCAGAAAACCTGGTTTGACTCCTCATCAAATTGAGTTAGATAACATGCAATGGACCAAACTTCAACAATATGACAAATTTGTTTACTCAAGAATCTCACATCTTTCAAACTTAGCTGCAAATGAAAATAAGTCATTAATGGAAGCAGCCAAATTACCAAATTTCAGTCAGCTTGAATGGACTTCTGCCAATCAAAAGGAAGAATTCAAGTCTTTTACAAATGTCATTGTCACTCAAGATGTATTTTTCAATAAGCCACACCAAGATTTAAATGATCACAATGCCTGGACTTATGGTATATTTTCTTTTAAATCAAAAAAAGATTTCCATCCCCTTCCAACTGTCTTCACCCCCTCTGGACATGGCTTGCACTTCCCCAAATTTAAAATGGAGATCGATTTTTCAAAAAAACCTGGCATCATGGAAATTCTGTGGAAGACATCAACAATGGTTCATCATACAACAAAACCTCCTCCAGAAATTATCGATCATGAAGAAATAACTCATTTTGGATTTTCTTTTCAAATCAACTATAAATTAGTTAATGTAGGTGAAAAATTCTTGAAAATGATACCCACTGAAATTAATTCAAAAGTCAATGGGTACTTTGAAAGAAATATTCAGGACCAAAAAAGAACTAAAAAATATTGATTGTAAATAGTTTTATTTTACCAATAACATCTCCACTCTTTTGTATGCCTGAAATTCACAATTGACTATTTCTCCATGCCAAAGTAATTGGTTTAAGTTTTTCATGCATATTTACCACATCTTCCCCAATTTCATTATTGGACAGATTTTCTGCATGTGGTGGATCATCATCTTCATATAAATCAAACCATTTATTTCCAATTTGTGCTAACATATTATGTAAAATGGTGCAAGAAACGGCCCAACTAACAAAATATTCAATTTCATGATTATCCCACATTTTATTTTGCATTTCCCTTAGAGAAAACCACCTCCCCTTCAAAAGTCCAATGGCATGCTTGATTTTGCTAGACAGTAATTTAAAGAACAGTTTTCTTCATTCTGTGCTACCACTCCCTTATATATTGAAACAACCCAAGGAGAGCTTGCATATGCTGAATCAGAAAGTAAGTACTGATCCTTTTCATAAAAATCTTGAGGTGTTTGTGCTATTTTCATATGTTGATATACATTTGAATCATGAAGTGACCCAGTACAACCAACATGTAGAGCAGTGAACTGTTTGTTTATATTGCAAACCAATTGTATTGACATAGAATACCTTGATTGTAAACAATCTGTAAAAATTAAATAAAGAATAAAATTCAACAGCTCACCTCTTTTTGCAGTCAAAATAGGCTTCACCATTATTGGGGGGATGTTGTGATAATGGTATGAAACTCCCATCAATAAACCCAATGCACCCAGGGAAGCCTTCTGCTTGCATTACTTGAGACATCTCTCTTTGTTGTTCTATTTTTGGCCACACAATCACTTTGTGCTTCAACTTCATTAATATATGGATCACTCTTTGAGTGTACAACACAATAGCCCCATGGCTAATTCCAATTAACATTCCAATCCTTCCCAAAGCAGCCCAATTGCCATTTGATCCTAGCCTTGATAGTGCCACAGTCAATTGGCTGGCAGGATTGTGTTGTTTGTTTTGTGATGAGTTTTGAAAGTTTTTATCATCTTGAATTTGTGCAACCAATTTTTCAAATGATGCATGTGTGGTCCTACATAGCTGTCAAACATTTTCAGATGATAACGTTTGCAAATCATTCATTGTATACATGTAATGTAATGGATATCTTCTACAAGGATTGATGTATCTTTGTGATGTTATCATATCTAATAAGATTATATCTTCCTGGATATCAGAATCACTATCAGAGTTGAGAGCATTGATGAACTGCGGTGAGTTTAAGGTCTGAAGTAAAGGTAGCCTTTGCAATGCCTTTGGCATGGTAAATGAAGGAAAGATGTATAGAAAATGCAATTTGAAATCAACTAACTTAATAAATGACCAGTATATTCAGATTTTATGCAAGAGAAGGGGAGTTTTATGCAGTTTAACATGCCCTTACTGAGTTGTGTGTTGTAAAATGTCCCTTTGAGTGAAGCTAAAGGTGGGATTTTAGTATCAAAACATGGGATTTGGTACCAAAAAACCTGGGTTTTTGTACCACAAAATACCTCACCTCTTGAGGTGTAGGATTTCCCAAATCCCAAAAAGTTAATGCGGGATTTGGCAAAAAAAAACTTGGGATTTTGAGTGTGGGATTTGGTAACTTTGACACCCCCTATTTATTAATTTTTGACAAATTAATTTTTTTAAAAAAAATTACAACTTTCATATGAATAAATCTGTTTTGCATACCATACTCCTTTCACAGGATTAAGCAGTGCTGATTATTTTTGATTTATTTTGATCCCTCAAAAAATAAAAATAAATCAATAAAATTAATTTTAATAAAAATTTAAACCTAGTTAGAAAGAAGAAATATCATAAAAATGCAATATCAAGGGAAACACCTCTGTGAATTAGATGCTTTTTACTTTTTTGCAAAAATAAGATCCAAATTATTTCATCAAATTAGATGGTCTGTAAAGTGAGTTTAGGATGATTCTCAATAAGTGTTCGGATTTCTTCAAATTTATTTTTCCTGTAAGCTCATGGATGTGTCTTCTTTGCCAGCCACAAAAGTCATGTTATCAAAGAAATATGTTGTACTTTTTAAGCTTCACTTGACTTCTAAAAAAACCTGCCATGCCTACCAAAAACAATTGCCACGTGATTCAAAATATCCTTAAACAGCTAGATAACTGCTTTCTGAACATAAAGATCTACTTTTTTTACAAATTTGATTCAGGTGCGGTCAACAGAGCACCAGTTGTTGGTTGCATCTCAAGACAATTCAGATAGTTGTTTTTACAATGATTAAAAAGGTTCCTGCTCTTTTCATGAGTAACTTCAATGAGCAATTTTATTATTCAAGGTTTTGCCAACATCAGCAATGAAGTAGATTTTCTACTTCAAATTAAAGGATTTTTTTCCCCAGAAATTACAATCTGGGTACGACGGCTCAGAATTTTGGGAATGGGGGCTCTGTTCAAAATGTCCAAGGACTCAGCAAGGCGCATGATTGCAGTCATGATACTCATCTTCATCTTTACTGCTGAGAACGGGCGAGCTTGCACGTTTGCCAGGGTCTGAAGGCTCCGCATCAAAGATCAAAAGGTGGAGTCCAGTGCTCAAGATGTTTGGTTTTGAAGTCATTAAATTTGCAAGAGCAAAATACGTCCCATTATCAAACATCAGAATAAAGTATGAAAGAACATAAAACATTGCAATCATAAACGGTATAAAGGCTGTTTATCGCATGAATCTAGTAGCGTAAAATGTTATATCAGGCAGAAAGATGTACAGGAAATGTGTAATCAAGTGTACAGGGAGAGGCATGGTTTGGGAGAGGCCGTTAACAATTATGGCTTTTGGAGAAAGATGGGAGAAGCAAGAGGAGAGGCGTCTTTAATCGACTTCTTCGACTGAAGGTTCATCTGCTCCAGCCGCGCCGGCTCCCGCGCCGGCACCTGGGAACCCACCAGGACCACCTGGTCCTCCAGGCATACCACCTGCAGCACCGTAGACTTTCATCTATACGAAAAAAAATGGTGGTTAGTGCGAATTGGTGGCTGTGTATATTAGAAGACCACCAACCATGATGGGATTGGCAACCGCTTCTAGCGCTTTCTGTCGCTCATCATACTCTTCTTTGGAAGCTTCTTGAGCGCCATCTAGCCAGCTGATCGTCTCAGAGATCTCTTTCTCTAATGTGGCTTTGTCGGCTGCGTCGAGTTTGTCTTTCAAGTCTCCTTCAATAGAGTTTCGAAGGTTGTATGAGTAAGATTCAAGGGCGTTCTTGGACTGGATGCGAGAAGCGGCGGCCTCATCCTCGGCTTTGTATTTCTCGGCTTCGTTGACCATGCGCTCAATGTCCTCTTTAGAGAGACGACCCTAGAGAATGTAATGGTTAATGTGGGGCACCCTGATGTTTGAATGGAGGCGAGCTTACCTTATCATTAGTGATGGTGATTTTGTTGGATTTACCAGTGGTCTTGTCAGCGGCAGACACATTTAAGATTCCATTGGCGTCGACATCAAAGGTAACCTCAATTTGAGGCACACCACGAGGGGCTGGTGGGATACCAGAAAGCTCGAACTTGCCGAGAAGGTTGTTGTCTTTGGTACGGGCACGCTCACCCTCGTACACTTGAATCAATACACCAGGTTGATTGTCGGCATAGGTGGAGAAAATCTCTCCCTTTTTAGTAGGAACAGTGGTATTGCGCTTGATAAGAGGAGTAAAGACACCTCCCGCTGTTTCAATACCCATGGATAGAGGGGCGACATCGAGGAGGAGAAGGTCTTGGGTTTTTTCCGAGGTATCACCTGAGAGAATGGCGGCTTGAACAGCAGCACCATAGGCAACGGCTTCGTCAGGGTTGATGGACTTGTTGGGTTCTTTGCTGTAAGCAGACAACACAAATAAGTCCGATGAAACCAGGCTAAGAAAGAAGTTGGGACTAACCCGTTAAAGAAGTCTGAGACCAATTTTTGTACGCGGGGAATACGGGTAGAACCACCGACAAGAACTATTTCGTGAACGTTAGCTTTATCAATCTTGGAATCCCTCAAGACTTTCTCAACAGGCTCCATAGTTTTCCTGAAGAGATCTTGGCAGAGCTCTTCAAATCGAGCTCGTGTGATCGATGTATAGAAGTCGATACCCTCAAACAAAGAGTCGATTTCGATGGAAGTTTGAGCAGCAGACGACAGAGTGCGTTTGGCTCGTTCACAAGCTGTTCTTAATCGCCGAACAGCTCGGGCGTTAGAGGAGAGATCTGATGAAGGAAGAGTCAGTAAACCGATGATCGCTTGCCCAGAAAGGTGCGAAAAAAGTTACCTTTCTTGTTTTTGCGTTTGAACTCGGTAACAAAGTGGTTCACAAGTCGATTGTCGAAGTCTTCTCCACCCAAATGAGTGTCACCGGCAGTGGCCTTGACTTCGAAGATGCCCTCCTCGATGGTAAGAAGGGAGACATCAAAGGTACCACCTCCAAGATCAAAGATCAGGACATTGCGCTCTCCCTGGGTTTTCTTGTCGAGACCATAAGCAATGGCGGCGGCGGTTGGTTCGTTAATTATTCGGAGAACGTTAAGACCCGAAATCAAACCAGCATCCTTGGTGGCCTGGCGCTGGGAGTCATTAAAGTAGGCAGGGACAGTAACGACTATCGAGTTAAAGCATGTCAGAAATGGTAACAAGCCGATGATGAATGATGATGTCATACCTGCATTTGACACAGTGGTACCAAGATAGGCCTCGGCGGTTTCCTTCATTTTGAGGAGAACCATTGAGGATATTTCTTCTGGCGTAAACTCCTTGGTCTCCCCACGATACTCCACACCAATGACAGGTTTGCCACCTTTGGAGATGACCTTGAATGGCCAGACTGTGAGAGCGCAACGTTCATCTAGTAAGAGCAGGACAAGGACAGGAATGATTTGAAAGAGGAGATAAGCATACGTTTCATATCTGATTGGACGTCGGCGTCATCGAACTTGCGACCAATGAGACGCTTGGCGTCAAAGACAGTGTTGTGTGGGTTCATAGCCACTTGGTTCTTGGCAGCATCACCAATCAACCTTTCAGAGTCAGTGAAGGCAACATAGGAAGGAGTAGTGCGGTTTCCTTGGTCGTTGGCAATGATTTCAACTCGGTCATTTTGCCATACACCAACACAGGAGTATGTGGTGCCGAGATCGATACCGACAGCTGATTACAAATGAAAGGGTTAAGGATGGGACGTCAGTATTGTGGTGGTGAATATGGTAAGAGTAAGCAAGAGACAAGGGGTGTGAGAATGTGTCAGACCTTTGCCAGACATTTCGATTGATCAAGGTGAATTGTATGAGTGCTTGGTTTGGTAAAGGGTTATAATGCTTATTATTTATTTTTAGTTCTGTTGACGAAGGGAATTACTCTACGATACGGGGGGAAAGACAAGGCGGAAGTGAGGGGTATTTGAAGACTAGAGGATTGAGTGAGGAAAGTGACGATAACTTCCATTGGGATCTATCATAATCGATCGCTCGATCTAATGCGCTCTTGACCACAACTGAGCCTAGTAAATTCTAGTCCAGACCCAAACCTTGTAGAACATTCCATCCATTCCAAATCTCAGATTTTAAATTTCATCAAATCACCGTAACGATCAAACTGTGGTGTATACCACGTTTTAACATTTCAAACAATAAACCTTGAAAGAAACTCATTTAAAACACTGTTTTTTTGTTAAGTTTGATCGATACAGTAATTTGATTAACGTCTTGGTAGTAAAGTGTTACTTGACTGTAACAAATTTCTAGATCCTTCCATCAATTAAACCGAGCAGGCTCACAGAGTCTTTCTAATCTTCCATTATATTCCACATGCGCGGCTCGCAGCACGTCTCTCTCCTACCAATCCCGAGCAAATTGGTCGAGTTCCTTCTCGAACCCCTTCAGCTGACTGCGATGACAAAAGTCTGGGCAAGAAGTCTGCCTACTATGACATCGATCATCCATTTTCCTTTACAGTGGCGCCCTGATCGATACTTCAAAGATCTTTTTGCCTCACGTAAAATCTACTAGAACTTGCTCAAAAGTCGGCGTGTGTTCCTCGGCGGTCGCACAAATCTCTCCACCCGCACCTCCGCTCTTCAACTATCAATCTAACAGTTGAGTTAAAAAATCTTGCTTTGTGCACATTTTTATAGATTTGCTTTAAAAATCGTCTTTTTACGTAGTTAAGCATCTTAACTGGAAAAAAAATTAAGCAAAATAGATTTTTATATTGGTGATGGAATTGAAATCATTTAGGATTATTCAGGCCTGGTTTATGATTGGGTTTTGAAATTTATTTGAAATTAATTTTGAGTTTTTTTTTCATTAATTTTATGTTGAATTTATTTCCAGATAATCAAGAAATCATCTCAAAATACTACAATGGTTTTGATTTTTTATTTTTTAAATGATTATAAGCTAACCTACTCCACAAACATAAATAATGGATTTTGTGCAACCTCACTCAAAATGTGTAATTAATGGTTTTTTGAATATTACTCATCTGTTCAATTATGGCTGATGCCACTCCAAACTCTCAAATAAGAGTGGCATTGAAAGGCCCCTTTTTCAGGCTGACAATGCCGCAGGTTCCTCCACTTCACCTAGTTGCAGCAAGAAATTTTGATTTGAAAGCATGAATGCTATCAATGAAACACAATTGGAGAGTCAAGTTGCTGTAGGAGAAACACCAAGTGAAGCATCAGTACAACAATGCAAACAACATACACATGAAGATGTACAATTACACTAGCAGAAGTTAGAACATGAACAATTGCTAAAGCATCAAAGAAAGATAAATGAGTGAGTTAATTCTGAAGCCCAGAAATTACAACAAGTGGAGAGTTGACTGAAACTTCAAGAAGCACAGAAACATTTCAATAGTTACTTTATTTGGAGTGAAGACAGCTTTAAGGAGTTGTTGGATTTAATGATGGAGTTATGTATGGAATTTGAAAATTTAGATAACAGATCAATGGGGTTTTCTCCTTGGTCATATTCCTTCAAAAGTCATGAGCATGACAAGCATGATTATGTGTCTTTAAAGAAACTCACATTTAAAACTTTGTCTTGTTGTTATAAAGCACTGATAGCAACTTTTGGGGTAAGTCTAACCTTTTTTCAGCTTACAATTGAGCTTATTTGGATACTTTTTTAGATTATAAAGGAATCATGTGATGCAACTGGGGGAGAAGATTGTTTGTCCAATTACAATTTCATCATATGACCAATGACCCTCCAAAATGAAATTATTATTTGCATAGTAGGAAGGTTAAAAAATATTCATCATTGCTTAAGAATGACAAGATAGTACCAGTTCCAATATGTAAAGCTGGTTCTAGAACAATATCAATGGTAAGATTGCCACTCCATGATTCAATAAGCCAATAATACACTTTGAGAATGGCACTAACATGGAGAATTCAATCATTCATGAATAAAATTCAGAGCATTTTAAGTCCTCTGATATTAATTTTACAAAATGGGCAACATCACACTGATTAACAAGATTAATTTCAAAGGGAACAAGAATATTAATTGCATAAAGAGAAAAAATCAAGGAATGATTAGATAAATAAGTTTATGATAGCATTAATTACTAAAGTAACTGGTATTAATAAGGATACTTTCACAAATTTATAGGATTAAAAATAGGTATGTGCTTGATTTGTATTAATATGTATATTCTTGTCATGACAAGGATACTAAATTAAGCTTAATTCTTCCTTAAAAATCCATCAAAGTTTCAAATATAATGTTTTATCCCATCCACTGAGGTTTGAGGCACTTATAGGTATTATTCACGTATTTTTTTTGTTTGATTGTTCTATGTTCTCAATATCAGTGCTTTAAGCTTTAGATCCATTTTGTATTGGTATTAATATACATAAGGAAATATTTTTCATAGATTTAAAATTTATTTATTTTCAAAATTATCCAATGGTACAGCTCAACTTTTCTTTCCAATTAATATGGATACTTGCAATGAAATTTCGCTTTTATTGTATTATTAGCAAGCTTAAAGAATTTGCCAATATTTTCAATTTGAATTTTATTATCTCTTATGACTATTTTTTGTCTATGTGATATTAAGCTGAAAATGATTCAAAATTTCATTTACATAGCACTGTGCTCTATGAAATAAGTTAATAATAGCAAGTTTTTAATAACTTTGTAATATTACTCCAAAATCACTTATCCTTTCACATGTTTTCACTTATAAATTGATGAACTGAGTTGAGAAAATTTACAATACCTTTTATTATTTCTTCTGAGGGTACTGGAGATCTACTGTCAATTCTCCCTTGCAATGAACAAGATAATTCATTGAAAACAGACCTTATAATTAAAATAAAGTAAAAAAACTGAAAGAATAGATCAATTAGCTAGTTATAACTCCAATGTTGAACAAAATAAGAACTTTCAAACAGGCAAAATTTATGAATTTATTGCAAGCATTTTGGCTCAAACTCAACTCATTAATGAGTTGAGACAAGTATACCTAGAAGAGTTGAATCAAATGGAGGCACAATTATAAAGTTTTTTATGATAGGGTAGGGGTCATCATACACTTGTAAATTTTCAAATATTGATAAATGATAGAATATTCTTTATCTTGACAACTTTTTAAGCTTAAGTACTTAATTAATCTTAATAAATACCCACTTTTACAAAGGTATATTTATTCTTTATTGGTCAGCAAATTTCACTCTGAGATTCTTGTGGATTATTTCAAATTTTAAGAAAAATACCAATTTCTAATTTGGATTGAATTGTTATTAGTTGTACCAAACTATCAAGTTTTTTCATTTTGAAAGCACATGTAATTTGGAAACCCACAAAAAAACCCCACTTCCAAATGCACCCACTTCATACCACCTTTATTATAGATGAACTCCTTTTAATCAAAAAAAAAATTTCTTCTTTAACTTTTTTGGTAATATTTGTCTATCTTCAGGTTAAATCTATAATTTTATGAATATGAACCAACTTAGATGTTGAACACAACCTCCCTAACCAGTGCTTATTTAAATTTCTTGATTAAACTTGTGAGCCTTGAGGTATATTTTACATACCCATATAGGCCACAACAAACATAAAATTAACCTTTAAGCTATGCATAACCCATAAGTCATGCATATATCCAAAATTAATCTTCTTTGATTTAAGGAAAGATGAATAACTTTTTTGTGAGTAAGTAAATACATGAATTTAAGGCCAGATTTTGAGTCTATACAAAAATCAACCTAGGGTAGCTCCATAGAGTGAATAAGCTTAAATAAACTCTATGAGGTGGTAATATTGAAAATACTTCAACACCACATAAAATAATTGTGATTTTTTTTTCAATTTCATGCCAAAATAATGGGAATTTGAGAAATTCCATGTTACATATACACTGAGATTAGTGTTATTCATGATTTTGGCACTTAAAAGTATAGTATTTGTACATACAGTTTGGGTACACCCATAGTGGATATCAGTCTTGAATCCTGAATTACTATGTTTGACATGAAAATAGCTAAGGGGGACAAAAGACATCAAAGAGAACCAGGGTACCCAGCTTCTGAGGCCTCTGAGGCATGGATAGAGCTCAATCTTGGATGCATTGCTGATCATGGCCCAATTAGTATACTAAAGCCTTTGGGTAACTTTGTTACCAAGTTAAAGTCCTATTAAATCATAAGAAAATAGCAAATAAGCTGCTATTTTGATGTGACAAGGAGGTAAAGATAAACTCTGAATCCTACAAACATTTCAATTATTGATTATTTTCAATGCATAAAACTTAGATGAATAATAAAAACCCAACCAGCTATACTGTGCTATTTGCACTTCTATGTAGAAATAAGGTAAAAACTTCAAAAATTCATTAAAAATACAGTTCTTAATTAATCTTTCTTATAACTTAAGGACCAATAGAAAATGGTATGATACATATAAAAAACAGAAAAGAATAATGACTTCATAATTAAAACTCAAATCTTTACTTACAGTCCATTCTTGATGATTCCATGTGAAACACTGAATCTTCAAAAATTCACAGAAAATACAACCTGTGATGAAATTTCCAACAACATTGATACCTTTGGTAAATTAATATTTTTTTTAAATAAAAGAATATTCAAAGTCTTTACTCCTTTTATTATTAACCATAAATGGGTTGGTAGTCATGTAAAGTGACTTAATTCAGTAATCATGATAATCTCACCTGACAACAGATGATGCAATCAATAATAAAAAGAGGATTATTAGTGACTCACTAACTTGTTTTTGAGTTTTCTCCATGTAATTCCTCTGTGAGCTGTTATTTACTTAAAAGAGGCCTCCTCTTGCTGTTTTTTCAAAATAATCTTATTATCCAATTATATCTATAGTACCAACAAGTAAGTATTAGTTAAATATTTTCTTAAGTGTTTGAATTATTTTAAAATCAATCCAAAATATTTGAAATAAGAGAAACATTCTATTTAAAATATTATTGAACCTTTATATTGTTGTATTATTGCTATAACACCATTTTGATCCTTTAAATCCACAATTAATTCATTAAATTAACTCTGACAAATCTTCACAAGGTATTATTGGAGTATTAGTGAGTGTTTTTATTTAACTCTTAAATTTTTTCTCTAGTAATAGTTTTCTTTGAGAATTATATTTATAATTAATCTTGCAAAAGATTATTATACATCAAAATAATTTATATTCTTTTAATAAAGAATTTTTATTATTAAATACTTCTTGTAATTGATTCCTGTAGACAATTACTGCTTACTTTTATAATCACTAGTAGTGTATAACAAGTAAAAGAAATAACTAAGTAATTAATCATTCAATTGTGGTTATAATAAACTTATTTATCATATTCTATAAGGAAAGTCATAGTACTGTTTATTAATAATAATATTATAAAACGTTTCATAGACAAATCTCACAAAAATTATCTGAAAATATTCCTACCTCTTTATGCAAAATGTTGTGAAAAATCATGCATGAGATGGTAAAATTTCCTTCATGTAGGGGTAATATTGCCTGAGGATTCAATAAATAAAAGAATATGTTTTTTAATTTACCAAAGGCTTGTTTGACTACTATTCCGCAATAAAAAAACAAAACTGTATATTAATAATTTTTTTTCTGAATTTAAATTTAAACTTATTACAAACCTTTTGGATGAGTGTATTTTATTGAAATTAACATTATTAATATAATGTAACTTTTGTGGTGGCCTCAGGATTAGTAATTTTGAAGGATGGCCCAAATATCAAATCAAAATAAAACTAGGAAGGAATAAGGAAACTCCATTTCTAAAATAATTGCCAATTTTAGATTCAATAAACATTCAGCTTCCATTAATTGACCCTGGAAGCCCACCATAAACCTATTTCATAGTGTTATCCAAATATGTCATAATTTATAATAGCTTTTGATAAAATCTGACTTAGATTTTCAAAATTTACATTTTCACCAAAAATCAATTGGAATAAAATGGAATGCCACCCTTTTTGATTTAGATACAACTTCCACCAATAATTTGGTGGCAGAATTATATGCATATACACACCATCCAAAGTACCAATTATGTTGTTTATTCCTTGATTATCACCCACTCCTATTCATTATCCAGGTTTGGAAGAATTTTCCACAAAAGGCCTAGTTCATTTGTTTCAAGCCATAAAAGATCATTGAGATCACACAGTTGTCATATCATTCCATACTACCAAAATGGCTTTAACAATTTCTTGTGATACCTGGTAAGATGCAGGCCTACCAATAATAAAAATATGGCCTATTGTTATGTAAGAGCTCCCATGACCAAGACTATGCAGGGTGACGCCCAATTTTGTTTTATTTTTAACCTCCTTATATTCTGATGAAGACCTTGACTAAAATTTCCCCTTAGCCTTTCAGCTAAAAAAAAGTCTTGAAACCACATTTGAAAAAGCCCAACAAATAAACCCCCATAAAAAAATTTCCTCATCATTCCAACGGTTGAATTGGGCTCCTTATTGTATTGCATGATGCCGTGTATTACTATATTTCTGATACCATGCCAAATTGAATGATGTGGACATTACTGTACTGGTAATTATATAAATGATTATTTCTTAATTGATTTTGGCAAAGGGTAAATTTTTTCTTAATAAGCTCCATAATCTTAAAAATACTCTGAAAAAAGGATAGATGTTTAAAATTAGATTATGAACAAATATACAGTTTTGAGATGATTTTTTGATTATATTAAAAAAATTAACATAAAATTAATTGAAAAAAATAAAAGTTAATTTAAAATAAAGTTCAAAGAGCAAACATAATCAACTCCTCAATCCTTTCAACCTTATGAAATACCAAAATGAAACAAGGTCTGGTTTATTATTGGGTTTTGAACTCTATTTAAGAAATATTTTGATTAATTTTATTTTTTCTTTTCTTTTTAATTGATTATAAGATAATTAAGAGTAAATTTAAGAATTATATTATGTGAATTTCAAGTTTTAAATAATTGTTTTTAATCAATATAACAATTTTTATCAAAAAAATACAAAAAACTGAACTATTCAACAATAAGATTTAAAATCTTTTACCAACAGATGTTGTTATACATCTGTCATAATTACAACCATGGCTTATGCTACTATGAAATTAAAATTATAAATGTATTAATGCATTGAAAATGGATTTGAAGGCCAATTACAGTGAAAATTGGCCTAATTTAACTTGTTTAAGTTAAAATCAATGGAATGAAAGTAAAAATACATTAAATGAAACACAAATTGAGAGCCAAGTCATTGTAAGAATATATAGAGTCAAGTATAAGTAAAGTGGAACAAAAAATTTACACATGAAGAATCCCAACTCAAAAAATCTAGAAGATGAGCTGTTGTTAAAGCAACAGACAAAAATAAATAAATGTTTTAATTCTGAATTCCAGTGATCACAGAAAGCAGGTAATAAGCTTAATATTTTAGAAAACTACAAAAAATGGAAAGAATACGTTTTTATTCATTGAATACAGCATAAAGGATTTGTTGAACCTAATAATTAAATTATAAAAGAACTGTGAATATTTGGATAGAAAATTAACGAGGTCTGTTCCCTGTTCATGTTATTTCAAAATTCCTGAACACCACAAAAATGAGTATTCAGCTTTAAAGATCCTCACATTTTAAGAATTTTCTAATGGCTATAATAAATTGATAAAAGTTTTTAGGTTCATTCTCCTCAGAGTTTTTGGTTGTGTCAAGCTGATTATCATTTTCCTCAAGACAATCAAAAGTTCTTATGATGTGACTGGGGAGAAGGTTCATTTTTTCAATTCGAGTGCTTTCACATGAAATATTAGTTAGGAATTCTTGAAATAAATTGGTGGTAGAAAATAAGATGAAAATTATTTTTTGATTTAGGTATATGAAACTCTAAATGAAAGAAATAACGACATTGGTGGAATTAATTCCACTCAAAAAGGTTCAGGAAATTTCCCACAGTAATTAAATTACAATGTATCAATGATTAATAATAAAAAAGCTTAGATAAAAATTCAACAGAAGTTTCATATCAATCAGAAATGGAACTGGAGCTTTCTCAAATCAGGAATGCTAACAAAAATTCTTCTAATATTAGGAATAAAGAAATTATAAGACACTCAATTTCTCACTGGAACTAGATGATGACTCACTTTAGGATTTGAAATATGTGAATAAATACATAATTGTCAAGTTTCTGTTGTGAATCTCGTTAGAGAAACTCTTCTTTCATTAATAATATGAACATTAGTATTTACAGCATGTTAAGTCCCCCATGTTGATTTTAGAAAAAATGAAATAGAAGAATATTCATCAGAAATATAATATGAGTCTCAAAAAGAGAAAAAAGCTAGGTATGATCTGATGAAGCCGTTAATTATGACATTTCTAGTGAAAGAAACTGGTATTGAGAGACAAGGTCTTCCAAAGCTATGGAATTATTTGAGTATTTTTCCCCTTTGAAAAAATATTTGTTGGTAAAAAAAAGGTAATTTGTAGTAAAATGAGCTTAATTAACCAGTAAAAATAGTTTTTTGGATTTTTCACATTTAAAATGTTTGATTTATTTTAAAAGAACGAAGCATTAGCTTATGTAAGAAATCATCCTTGAGAGAGTTCATTGTAGATATTTGTAATTAATTTATTGTTTTTTCATATATTATACATCTCTTGATTATCCTCTAAGACATTTTCCTCACATTAAATACATGATAAAATTTCTAAATAAAAGAACAAAATATATTTAATCATCTATAATGTTATTTTAAGTACTCATTTGTCTCCTGAGAATAATGAACCAATAGCTGGAAATATTTTTGAAATTTTTTATAATGAGTTGTGTGTATTGAAAAAATGATTAAATTCAGGAGTTTCTGTAGGTAATTTGAGCTAAGGAATCATATAAAATTAGAGATATTATATCCTGAATTAAAAGGAGATTTCAAGACAGAATTTTTTAATTTAGATTTTATATTTGGCTATTACATTCCTTTTCATATATAAACCCAACATATCTGTTTATACTTTTCTCAAGAAACAAATAATAGCTGTTACAAATTTCCACTTACTACATAATTGAATCATTAATTGTTGATCCTATAAAAAGAATATTTCACTTTATGATATCCCCAGGATAAATAATATAATACTTTTAAAATGAATAATTCTCTCAAATTAATGATCCTACTTTAAATTATTATATAATCAAAATTTGAATAAGACTTAATTCATTAGTAATATTTGAATCTCATAGCACCAATATGGAACAAAATTCAAAAATGAAACTTTCTGAAATCTAAGATGAAAAATTCCATTTCAAATATGAGAAAATTTTAATAAAAAGTTTGACTCAAAAATACTTAGAGAAATTGAACAATATTAAGTCTAAGCTTGAAAAATAGTCATTATATTGTGGGTCTCCTAAGTATATAATCAGTGATAATGTATGGCTCAATTATAATATCAATTATTTACTACTAATTGTAAAAATTTGGATACTCAAAGTTTTTTCTTTGAAAATTTATTATTATTTGAGATAATATCTACATGTATGTGTCTCCTTATATATTTTCATAATGAATCAAATTTTGGTGTATTTAAATAAATTTGCAATAATAATTCAATAATATTCAAAACTATTTTTGTGATTAAAATTTTTATTTTTTATTTTTGATATAGCTCATTTTTCAACGAATTTTTCAAATTATTTTCTAACTACTGAATAATTAATACCTTTGAATGTTTAAATATGTCTCATAACTAAAAAATACGTTCAATAACTATAGCATAGCATACTCATGTAAGATAAACGAAATACTTATAAGAAATGGGAAAGCATAAAATTTCACACTTTTCATCTTTAAATCATGAACTTGACCTTTTCTCTTGTCCATTTATTTCATCAAATGAAATTTCAAAGCCCCAAAACATTTGATTCAATATATCATATAATATCATAAAAGAAATTGCAACTTTTAACATATGTGTTTTTGAGATATCCTCAGTATTAAATTGAAAGTAGGAATTATTATTCAAGAGTAAAAACTCTTGTTTTTCTAATTATATTCTAAATAATCCCAAAAATTGGACAAATTAAGGAAAAAGACTGGAGATTTTTTTTAAAAAAATATATTTGTGTGACAGCCTCCATTTAAAATATTTGTTTGTTTAAAAAGCAAAAAAAAATATCATTTGGAATTTTATGTTTTTCAAACTTTTTTTTAGTATTTCTTTTGTATTTCATTTGATTCTTTGAGTTTTGGCTATGATTAGGTATTCTTTTTTTTAGAAAGAAGAAAAAAAACAATTTAATATTTAAGAAATAATTTTTAAATTAAAAAAAGAATCTCTCAATTGAACTGGCTCTTGTTTTCTGAAAGAAATCTGCATTTAGAACCATACACAATTCATTTTCCAAAAAAATGTGTGTTGAGTAACTCTATAAATATTCAATTATCAATAAATCAATTATTCTGTTACACCAATTTTAAATTTGTAATATTAGATCATATTATTCATTATTAGATAATTAAAATGTAAGTAATTATATACCTAGCCCAAGATAATCATAAATTCATCAATCCTGTAATCTAATAATGTTGGTGAGAAAATAGGAAATATTGTAGCTTTATTCTGTGTTAGTAAAATTTATATTGTATTATATACATGTTATATCACTTCATGCTTTATTAATCAAAAATAATTATATATAAAAGGCAAAGATGAAAATGAATTATCTTCATACCCAAGATCTATTGAGAAAGGGATTCCAGGTTTCATTGGATTTATATATGGAATATGAAGATCCTTTCCAAAAATGACGGGGAAAATTGAGTAATGATATTTTGAAAATAGAAAAGGTGGTCCGGGAACTCCCTCTTGGTGGGATTAAAACAAGGCAGTGCCTGGAGGGGGAAATTAAAGTTAACTAGTTTTAGATTGCTAATGAATTCTGTAACCAAGGCTGAAAAGGTTTATTTCCTTCCCCTTTTAAAAGACTTAAAAAAACATTAATATAAATATAAAAGATGAATTTCAGTAATATAGCTAATTTTGTAATTTAAAGGGGATAATTAGATGGTTAAAATGCTTTATTTGAGAAAATTTTGCATTTAACTTCCTTTTGGAAATAAAGTATTTATAGAACTACCTTTGGGATATTATGGTACTTTATTGTGTTTGTGATGATTATTTTGGGAAGATAAGGTAATAAAATAATATTGAAATAATATTTCTTTCAATTTTTTAACTTTGATTTTGAAATTTGGAGCTTTGGTGGTATAGAAGGAAGGTAATTTTAGATTTAGATAAAAATTCTTGTAAATACTTTATACCCGATTCTGGATAAAGGTAAAGTAATTTAAAATAATAATGAAGGATGTGATGGTAACTAGAGAAACTTTCCTTCAATAATAAGCCTCCATTGAGATTGGCCACTAGGTAAGATTTAATTTTTATACAGCATAAGCTGTCTTGAGTCATACATTTCAATGGAAACCATTTGACATGGGTTAGGACAGGTTATGGTATATAATGGTACCTGTAAAAGGCCATAATATATGATTTTATTAAGGTCTTACTTGTCTCAAACCTGCTTAAAGCCATACATTTAACACAAAAAAGACACAGTTTTTTTAATGAGATACAACTCTAAGCCATCAAGAAAAAGATAAAAACTACAGTACACAAATAAATAGATTACAGAAAAGTGATAAAGGAATAAAAGAAAATAACAAGAAATTAATAATAAAAGGCTAATACATTAGCTATTTTCAAAAAGGACTTAAGTAGTCCAGTAAGGACCTTCACTTGCAATTTTGCAACAGATTTTTTTCAATATTCCTGAGGTAAGAATAAAGTGATTCACTCAATTGATCAGCTTACTTGAATGAGCTGGATGATACATAAGAAAACAAAAAAGATATTTAATTCTTCACTTTGTTAAGTGGAGGAACAGGTAGACTTGGCTCTTCATGATTCTATTAAATTTCTTTACTGAAGGGCTTATTTTTGTCAAATATGTCTGCTGTGGAAAGATGACCACATTTTTTTCTTTCTCAGTGTTAAAGAAATCAGAAATGGAAATTTGGCTGCCAGATATGATTGAGCCCATATTGTGGAGGTTCCAAATTTCTTCCTCTAACAATGCCTCAGAATTTCTCACTACTAAATTGTCGCTGACTGGATATAATTTGGGGATGATTTTTGTGTGAAGAAACCAATTGGTTATTCTTTTGGGGGTTACTGAATTACATGAAAGCTGCTAAATATTGTATATATTCCTTTAAATAACATTGTTTTTGTAATATCAAATTGATAATGATATGAATTTTTTATGATATTGCACTTTAAAGGTACATATTATTCCTTAATCTAAGGGTTGTACAAGGGCAGTGAGGCTGGGTTTGAAATAAATGAGCTTCAATTTTGAAAGGAATCCTTCAGGTGGTTCATGACCCTTGAAGTTATACAAAAGAAAGTCAATCTGGAAGTTTTTTTCATATAGCTCACTGTTCCATGTCATTATCCACTTTTGGAAAATTTGTGTTGTCACAAAAAAGATAGCTACCACTATTATTAAAATAGTGGTAGCTATCTTGTAATACAAATTTCTCATTTAAGCAACATGGTTGTTTTTACTTTTCATTGTACAGAAGTTGAAAATTATCTTATCCATTTGCATTGAAAGTAAGTATTAAATTTATTCAGGTCTTGCTGGACTTCATTCCATTTGTTTGTATGTATGCTAACCCTTTTTCAGGTGGCATACTAGACCATCACTGTAGATTTTAGATTTGAAAAAGATGAGGACATACAAATAGAAGAGGCCTGTATAATCCATGTTAAAAATATTACTTGGGTAATACTTTGATAGAATGGGACCCAATAATTTCATTTCATTCTGGATGTACATTGTATTGGTTTCCCCACTTTTTCCATGTTTTTTATTATTCTTGAAAAATTAACACCATGCATTTGACAACATTAGCCACCTATTTCTTGGTATTCCTGAAAGCCAGGAAAAATTATTCCATTTATCCCATTATGGGAACTCCTTTTGGTGTGGAATGAGATAAGGAAGTACCTTGAGGGGGAAATTATTGGTAAGTCTCTTTTGAATTTCAGAATTGTCCAATAAAAATTGGTGCTAACATGTATTAACTGTCC
The DNA here is from genome assembly GCA_023105745.1 of Austropuccinia psidii. NCBI lineage: Eukaryota > Fungi > Basidiomycota > Pucciniomycetes > Pucciniales > Sphaerophragmiaceae > Austropuccinia > Austropuccinia psidii. The sequence goes on from JALGQZ010000020.1 coordinate 823,870, forward strand.
CTCTGAGTAATAGTGAATAGTAAGCCTACAGAGAATCACAAAATAAAATATAATTTTTGGCTTTAACAGATAGAGAAGAATTATCAGTAGTCTTTAAATCAGACCTATCAATAACTCTATAGCTAAAACTCTGATGTAACACTATAATTCATGATAAAGTAAAAGAATACTATTTGATTCTTTTTGATAAAAATAATGAATTTTTTTTGTGTTTTATCCTTGATTATGATTTTTCTTCAATATTAATATAAATAATAAGACTACTTGATTTGGTACTAGTGATAATTCTTCAATACTTTTTAATACTATGTTTATATCACTAATTCTTTCTTTTAATACTAATATACTGAGCCTTTAAATATTTCTATAGTACTATTCACCAATAATAATGAGTTACTGAGAAAGGCTGCTGATATTTTAACAACTAAAACACTACTACTATAGATATCCTGCTAGTTCAGGGATGGTTGTGATCCTGGAAAGTGGGAACTTGTTTCATTATTCTGGGAAAATGAGGGAGAGAAGACCTCCATTAATAGCTTTTGAACCTTCATAGAGCTTCTCAAAACATGGAATGATTGAAAAATAATATTTGAGATTTTTTGGCTGGTGAGACATGTAGTTTTGGTGTAGTGATGTGTTTTATGAGAGAATTTTCCCAGTGGTATTTTTATTATAGAAATAATGTGATGCCATTGATATAGAGAGTTTATTTTTGTCAAGAAAGTGTAGAAAATACAGATTCTGACAGTTAAAATTCCTTCTACTTATATGATCTCTTTCAGACAACTTAGCTGGTGACTTTGTTATTTTCTTTCTGAGAGAATTTTTCTAGTTGTGTTTTTCTTATCAAAATAATGTGATTTCATTGAGATAGTTTAGCTGGTAAGAGTTTATTTTTTCCAATAAAGTGGAGAAACTAAATCTTCTGAAAATGGACCTTTCTTCTAGTCATATGATATCTTTGAGAAACTTTTTCTGGTGAAATTATTCTTGGAAGTGGTTAAAGTGGAGAAGATACAGAACTTGTTATTGAGTGAACTTCCATTAGTTCTGATCAAAAGGTGATAAGCATTTTTTTGAATGTTGATATGACATATCTAAAGAAATTTTCTGGTGGTTAAATTGTATTATTCTGTCATTTAATGCAGATATTGCATCATTTATATAGAATTTGACATGTATTATTATTACTAAGAAAAAATTTGCTCTTGGTAAATGAATTGTAGTTTCTTTCATAGCCTTGAGGTATTTATTCTAATTGGATTGAGGTGGAGAGAAAAAAAATTTCAATGCTGTGCTCCATATGAATGAAAATAGCTGTATTGAGTTTATCTACATTTTAATTATGTAATTTTTCTATGGATTATGCAATAAGGTGGAGAAATTGGTATTGATAATTTTAATTAAAATTCTTCTGGTTGGAAATTTAGTCTTCTAGAGTTCTAAAATTCTTCATTATGTCTTAGAAGCTCTTCACAGTTTTCCTGCAATATTATTTCCATCCCCTAAGTTATTCTGAAATTCAATTTCTTTTGTGGAGTTATTCTTGTATCTTTCTATAGTTTTACAACACCATTTCCATCTTTGTAATTATTGCACAATTTGATTTTCTTCCTTGGAGTTATTCCAAAATCATACTTACATCTGTGGAGTTATTCTCCAATCTTCTTTCCATCTCCAAAAGTTCCTCCACAGTTTTATTTCCATCTCCAGATTTATTCTGAAAATTTGCATAATTACCAAATCTTATTTCCATTTTTGAAGTTATTCCAATTTTTTTCCTTCTATGGATTTAGAAAATTTTCAATAGTAGAGAAAATATCTCTGTAAGCTACACATTACTTACAGGCCTTTAGTGGAGCTATGAGATTCCTATAGAGATTTCAAGCACCTATTATCAGCACAAATAATTTAAAATGGTAAGTTTTTGAATTTTTGTTGTACAGAAGCGATATATCTGCGATAAACTTTCAGAGTTTTTTCATTATATAAAAGTAAAGATAAATCAAATTATGAATAATATTGAATTTTTTCTCAATACACAATTCTCACATTTGTCAACAGCCCTTGAATGCAGAGAATATCACTGGAATGCTCACCATTTCTCAGCAGGTTGTATATGATGACAAGTGAAATGACAGACATGGTCAAATGAGGAATAGACAAAGGAATCATTCCAAAGGAGATGAACAAATTGACCACAACTACCTCTCCATTCACCACTTATATTCAAATGAAAAGTTTGAGCGATTATTATGAATTAGAAAAAAGATTATTGATCAAAATATCCAATCAAATCCAAACTCATAGTGACTACTGGTGCAAGAGGGCTGATTTCTGCCATAAAACAGGCCTTTCAGACATTCAGAAGGTTACTACAGCAGTACAACAGCTTGCATATGGTTACTTCTCTGATGTAACTGATGAATATTTGTGTATTGGAGAGTCAACTGCACATATGGCCTTGAACCTATTTTGTGAAGATTCAATTTCAATATATGAAAATATTTCTCAAAACATCCCAATTCTGAAGATCTTCAGACAATATTAAGACAGAATGAAACACAAGGCTTCCCTGGATGAAAAGGTTCCATTGACTTCATGCACCGGAAATGGAAGAATTGACCAACAGAATAGGAAGGGAAACTTCAAGGAAAAGAAAAGGCTCCAAAAGTCATTCTGGAAGCTTTGGATACAGAAAGATTTTGCACCCGGAATTCTCTTTTTGGAAAACCAGGGGCATCGAATGATATTAATTTAATCAATAGAACTCCAGTATTTGATAAATAAATTGCAAATAGGTCTCTAATTTAATGTTTCAAATTATCATAAACAAGATTAATTACTTAATTTGTCACAGATAAGGAACATGTTTCAAATCTCACAATTAATAATACAGAATATAATATTACCTATTATTTGGATGATGGAATTTATCTGTCATGGCCTGTTTTTGTCAAAAAATTCAGTAAAAATCAAGAAATGAAGTATAAAAATTTCAATAAATCAAAATAAAGTGCAAGAAAGGATATTGAAAGAGCTTTTGGTGCTCTTAAGGAATGATGGGGAGTTATCGACCAACCATGCTGTTTACATAGAAAAGAAAAAATGGGAAATATCATGAAAACCTGTATTATCCTCCACAATATTATCATTGAGAATAATACAGGCACTTATGAATTATTTCAAGGAAAAAACAAGATTTGTGAAATAAAAATACAAGATCCACATCATGATACTGTCTTGTTGAGCGCCATTTCAGCAACTCTACAGAAACTGCTATTGTTAAAAGACCAGAACTTACATTCTCAAATAGCTAACAATTTGACAGAACACCCATGGAGATAACTTTGAGTGAAATTATTTATTAGGAGAAGCTTTGTAATGTGATTATATACTGACTTTTGTTGAAGAATTTTTAGAATACTATTTCTGTTTTTTTATATTGTTAAATAATGTAATTACTTCTGTTTATATTTTTCTTGTCATTGGGCCTGAATTATTAGAAGAGTTTCTCTTGATCCATCTGAGAGATTTGATCCACTTTCTTGCAACATTTGTAAGTTTTTCATTTGCACCGGGCTTTCTATTCCCTGTGAGGTCATTCATTTGAGCTCACAATAAATTTTGTTATTTTATTTTGCTAGTTGAGTAGACTTTCTCAGATCTACCAGCTGTAAATTATCATCAAAAGACCTTTTTCTGCTTTTTTTGAAAACCTGAAGGCCTTTGAACTTAATCCATTTATTGTCCATTACTTTTCTTAGAGTCTCTTTCCATTTTGGGGAATATCTCAGGTGCTCCCAGGCAGCTTCAGAATTTAATTCTTGGCCTTTTTTGGAGGTAGGATATCTTACTTTTGAAATCCTCATTTAGTTTCTGGGAGTGGTTCCACTTGGGGGTTATCTTTTGACTTCATGATAGATAGCTGAGAGATTTAAGACTGCAGTGTTTTGACTGGACCATCTTAACAAAAGGACATGATTAGATATTATGTTGATGAAAGGAAATGTATGTGGCTTACCCTATTTGAATAGAATGAGAGTTTTAATTAATACTACATGAGTTTTAAATTAAAGGTTTTGTTACTCTATCATAGGATTTTTGAGCACTCTGATTTGTTTAAAACTCTGGGAGTTCCCTTGTATGAAGCCACAAAAGAGCCAACTGTTCCTCTCCATGAGGAAGCCAGTTTGGAGCCCCTTTTGAGTTTGATTGTAGATTTAATCTGGATTTTTTGATGAATTCATTCCTTTCCTATAGGGATGGAATGAGAATCAGGAGACTTTAAAAAATGAGAAAAAAAAGGTGCCTGGGGGAATATGTGCAGAGCGCTGAGGAGTTCTGTGACCCCACTGAAATTTCACACTTACAGAGCTCCATAAAAATCTCCATATTTGGAGATCCTTACAGAATTTGAAATCATCCTGTATCTTACTTACAGAAACAGAATGAAAAATGTGTCCCTGCTGCTTTGTTTTTCTATAAAGTTATGCCAAAGAGTGGACTTACAGAGCCAAGCTCAAATTCTCTTATTCTGAAATACAATTTCCATATCCAGAGTTATTCCAGGATTTATCTATGATTCTGCTTTTTTTTGTAAGCTGTAAGCTGGTATAATTTCTTTGGAATACCACACCCCCCTCTACATTTACTTATGTCCTCAAAATTCCATTTTAAAGCTTAACAATATTAACCAGATTATGTGTGTTGTTAAATTTATTCTTCCTCCAATATTTGGTCTTCAGCTTCACTTTCTTCACTTCTTTCATCTCCTATCTATGAAGCTGGTTTTGCTATTGGCATTAGTTTCTTTTGCCATGGTAAATGTGGTTTTGGTGGTATATTATAAGGATTTCCATAAGGATTCTCAAGTACACCTCCTTCTTCTTCACAAAATGCTATAGCATTTTACCTTGGTAATATTAAAGTTTTGACTCAATTTATTTCTTCTTTCAATGAACATCTAGATGGTCCAGAATATATCCTTACAATTATTTCTTCTGTAAATTTTCATGTTTCAATAAATGGAGGTGGGTTAGGTGATAAAGGTATTTCATATGGATCTCTTGAGAATTGAGGTCTTTGAGCAGGTTAATTCAGACTTTGAGGCATAGCTTCATTGATTGGTCTAACCTTCTCAAGTATTGATTTATATTTTTCTTAATTGTAATGAGCTTACACAATTATTGAGTTGTTTAAAAGTGTCAATTAATAATATGGTTTATTCTCTATCATTTTTAATTTTTAATGAAAAATGAAGATTATCCTTAATATATTCTTTTCCCTTTTTTTATATTTCAATTTGGGTTGTAGCTTTAGTTCATTCAAGGATTTTAACTTTGGATGGAGAAAACACAGTATATTAGGTATACTAAATCCATGAACTTTAATTTAATACAAGGAAATTTGAAAAATGTATTCCAGGATTACACAAGTGGGAAGTTTACTGTCTTACTAAGGAAAAAGTAGATTAATGTTAATAGTTTTATTTTTATTGAGTATTCTCCATTAACTTCACCATAAGGTCTTCATCATTCTATTCTTCAGTTTTGTTGTTACTCTTGACATCTTCATTTTTTTCAATATTCATTATGCCTTAATCTTAATTGCATATTAAGCCCTCTGGTGTGCTATGCCTGTGGTTTCAATTCATACAACAGATACTCTTAGCCATCTGGGAACCATCTTGCATTTTAAGGTCATACAAAGACTAATCTTTAGCCTTCAGTTTTCCACCCTATAGTTTAATGTCATACAAGGACTAATTTTAGCCTTATGGTTGCCACTCTTTAGTTGAAATTCATACAAGGACTAACTTGGGCCATCTGGGAACCACCCCTTAGTTTAAATTCATACAAGGACTACTATTTAGCTTTCAGGTTGTGACCCTGTAGTTTAAATTAATACAAGGAGTAATCTTTTCAATGTCTCTCTTTATGTATTTTGAAAATTTTATATTAAGAAGAACCCATTTTTTGTATTTTTTGTATTGTTGAATTTTTTTGTTGGAGAAACTTTGAAAATTTGTTGGATCAGTTGATGGTATGAGGAGTTAAGTTATGAGCTTAAGTAGCTCAGTTATTAGTGAAACCAGGTGCAATCGACTGTTTCTACAAATGGAATGTCACCTTGGAATTGAAAACATAGTCATGCACATAGCATAGGTCTCACATTTTGTGGGAACTCCTCTTGTGTGGGATATAATGAGGAAGGACCTTGAAGGGGAAATTACAAGAAAACAGTTTTGAATTGCTGTTAAAGCTTGTAACCCTTGCTCTGCTTGTGTGTCAGATTAATATGAACTTACCTTTGTAAAAAGTGCTGAATTATCTTAACTTGAATTCAAAATCAATTTATTTATTGATGGTGGCTAGTTCAGGAAGGTGTATCCAACAGAATCTATCAGGCTTTTCTTGACATCAAAATATTTATTTGACATTTTGAATATAACACTATTTATTTAACCAATGGAAACAAAAATAGCACAAATAACACAACATACTATTAAAAAATTGATTCCACATAATCTGGCAACAATAGAATGATAATAATACTAAAACAAACAATCAGAAATCTGTTTTTATGATATATGATTTTTTATGTAATGAAATTCTGATATGACCACAATAAGTAATAGGCACTATTTGATGAATTAATTTTATAATAAGTTTTTTTTAATGATATAACAATCATTTATTCCTATAATAGGTATTTTACTTAATAATTAATAAAATGGTTTTGTAGTAACCAAAGTATGACTTTAGGAAATTAAATAATAATAATGATTTATTTAAAAAAAAAACTCAATATCCCCTTTTTTATAGAAAATCTTTGATTTCTGTTATAAAGGTGAATGTCTTTAATAAGACTAATTTTTTATTTTTATTCTTTGAAATTAAAAGACTATTATATAAGGCCTTTTTATCCTTTATATAGCCAAATTATCTTATAAGGTTTTCTTTTTTTATTTATTATAAGACCATTATATAAGGCCTTTTCATCCTTTATATAATAGAATTCTATACTTGTAGACTAGTTAACCTGATAGCCAGGGATGAACTTCAATCCACTTCCCACCTTTGAGGGGATAAAATTAATGAGGGAAAGAGGAAAAATATGGGGAGAGAGGCCCTCTATTTATTGTTTTTGGGCTCTCTATTGGAGGTGTTCAAAAAGAGGGACTTAGAATTTTTCAGTTTCTTTTGTCTGGGAAAGTTTTTTTCTGGTGTTACCACCTAAATGATGTCATTTATGTAAATAATTACATCCTTTTTTTGGTTGATGATCTCATTTTTTGGGCTGCTTACTAATTTTAGGTATCTTTTCTGGTTCTTTTTTGAATTTTATTACTAATACTTAGACTTTCTGTCTAATCCTCCATTGTGCCTATACTCCTTAATTCCCTAAGTATTACTAATCAAGTGATTTGATTTCTAATACTTTCTTAAATCATTCCTGCTCATGTAATCTATGCATGTATTGTCTTTACTCTGTATTGAATTTAGAATTATGATTTTGAGGCCAACTTTGTGGGTTAGGTTTCAGGTATTTTCTAAACTTTACAAGGATTTGCCAAAAATTTGGCTTTTTTTTGTTTTTATGTCTCCAATGTGGCTTGAAACAATGATATGGCAATTACCATTGACATGAGGTATCACTTTACCAACTAGCACAGCACAAAGAATGTTGATGTATCAAATTCAAGGTTGTGCTGATGTTGCACTGAAGTTTTACCTCAATTTCAACTTATAATTAGCTGCTGGTCTCAGTTTTCCTGCACATGTTCATTTGAGAAGTTCACTTTTTTATTTACAAATATCAGATAGCTAACTAATTAAAACTTATGAACTTAGTTCCCACCACTTCTTTGAAATGACTGCGCCAAAGCTTTGAAAATAAGAATATTAGTAACACATCTAACATGCACAGATAAGATCAATTACATACATTTCAATTGAGCTGAAGTGTAACAAAATGAAAAATTGATGTTTGAAATAATTAAACTGTAAAGAAGTGAGGATGTGGGCATTGTTCTGAATCCATGAGGTTACTAATAGCTAAATAAGCTGGAAAACCAGATAAAACCTTACCACAGTTCTCCCTCCTTCTTCTACTTTTGCAAAAGTAAATTTAATTTTTTTGAAATTCCTTTCAATTTTTAACTCATTATTAATGTTTTTTTTTGAGTTTTTTCCTTCATCAGTTGGTCAATTGGTGTTGTGTCTGTGGCTGATTACTCCCAGCAATTGATTTGACTTGTTGGATTGATAGCTATATATGTACTAGACAAACAAGGAAGTAAATATAAATGTACATGTGATTTTTCTGTTCTAAAAGATAGAGAAAGAGAATAAAGTATGAGATAAGGAATATTGAATGAAAAATGTGTGATAGCAGGTCAAAAAGGAGTAACAAAAAAATGAACATATAATTCAATGCTGAAGAGAGAATAGGGAATGCAATGTGGATAATAATGTAAAGAAAAATTAGGACAAAGATCATTCCTGATTAAGTTGAGTAATGAAAATTAATTCTTTTCAATAAAAATTTGATTAGAGAAGTTGACAAGAGGTGAAGGATGGAATATTCAATAAAATTTTGAAAATGGAATACTTAAATGGTCAATTACATCCATCATACATCCATCTCCAAAGTTAAGTCAAACCACTCATTGTAGCTTCCTTTTTGTAATAGGAATGAGTGAATAATGTAATCAAAAAGAACAGTTGATGATTATTCTTTCAGATTTTATTGAATATGAAATCATTTACTGATTGAAGGGGAATGAAAAATCTCCACATAGGTAATTTATCAAAAACTGGGATCTATTTGCATGGGACTTGCTCAGCTAGAAACAATGATAATAGATTTGTTGATCAGCATCACGAATCCAGAAAAAGAAAGAAGAAATGAATATACAAACTTTTTTTTCTCTAGTAGCTTGGAAGTAATATTATGAAGGGAGAAATTTCTTATTTAGACTGTACTCAGCTGTGGAAAAATTGTTTGAAATAGAATTTGCAGAACAATGCGGCTGTGCACCAATATAGGTAGGTTAGGTCTTATCAGCTGAGCCAAACTGACCTTGTATTAACTTATATTTTTTTCTACTTTCTCCAAATACCCAATCAAATTTTCTAGTCTTCTTCCTTTCTTCATTTTGAAAAACTCAAAGTAGGTATTCTTGTTTATTGATCCTTTGTCTAGAAAATGCTGAAAATTTCCTTTTAATTGGTTGAACCTAAATTTAGATTATTCCTACAAAAAGCTGTTCTAAAATATTTTGTATGATTCTCACTTCTTTTTATCAAAGCTAATAATTCAAATTTTTGAACAAAGTATATCCAAGCTTATTGAATTTATCTTATTTGTATCCTCAGTCATCCTTTTAGATGAGTTTCTTGACAAAATATGCATAGAATTAAATTCAAAAAAGAGCTTATCAATTACAAAATATCTTCAAATCTTGTAGAAAAAAGGCCCATTCTTGCTAAACAAATCAATTGGAGAGTAATATTGGTGGCACAAGACTCATCCTCCTTTCCATTATTCAGAGTCTTGAATCTATGCAGTATCATTAATTTCAATCTATTAATTGGCTTGATTATTTTCTTTCTGAGTTTTTTTTGCTAATCACCAATAAAAATAAATTTTCCTTTCAATAAAACAAACCTGATTGTGTTTTTTTGTTATTTACATTTCAACATCTCAAATCAAACATGAACAAGCTTAGTAAGCCTTATTCAACTTAAAGTTATTCCTATAATGATTACATTCCTCAAGCCTCTCATTACCAAGAGCTTGAAGATCTTAGGAATGCAATTGCAGAAAGAGATAAAGTAATTTTGACACTTGTTAGCAAAGTCAAATCTTTGGAGGTTAACTCTGGATCAAAGAATCCACAAAGAATGAAACCCAACTTAGGAAAAACCATTATAATTTTGAAGAAGGCAAAAAATCAAACAAATCAAATAATGATAAAAAAATAAATCATGTGAGGAACCTAAAAAGAAACACCCCCTACAGCCGCTAATGTGTTAAGTTCTGGAGGATTTTCAATATACAAAGGTGAGCCCAGAAAATACTGTATTGTTTCTCATGTTATTCTATTTCTGATTTAATTGCAGGAAACCATTTTTTATCCATATTAGGATCTTTTTGGGAATGATCAAACAAAAATAATTACCACCATCACCTGATAAATCACTGCTCAAAGAATTCAATATGAAATTTTCCAACAATGATGAACTTGAGGATGTACCAAAAAGCAACACATGTGAAGGTCTCATAAGTGAAAAAGAGGTTCAAAATCTGCATGATGCTTGTGCAGGACACCAAAAGATTGGAAAACACATTTTTAACCTTGATAAATTTTACTTCCAGTACATCCGTTCTCTCCTCTCAAAATTTGCAATTTGCATTTGGGCACCTGATCTTGAAGCAGCACCTGGCTCTTTACACAATGAGGCATGTCAAACAATTGCTATCATGAATTTTCCAGGTAGCTTGTAGTGGTGAATATCAATAAAGGCAAGAAAGCTTATCATACTTGAATAACATCAACTTAATACATTGGGCCTATAATCACTATGTTCATTATCATATGACTGAAAAGTTCAAAAAAGTGATCAAAGAAACTGGAAAGAATTCAGCCAACACTCAAAAAGGAGTCACTCAGAAAAGAAGGCAATGGGTGATTAAGAAATTTGACCCACTCATTAATAGTTTTCTGACAGTTTACTTACCAATATGAAAAAACTAGCTCTGTAAGAAGCCGTACGAATTTGCTGCAGCCAATAAATATCCAGCTTGATACTTGAGAGTATTAGCTGATGTTAATTCTCACAGTGATGATTAATTAATTCCAAAAATCCAGGCTTATGCAATAAAAATATTACCTTATTGTTTGGAGATCGCAAACATATTTTTTCAAAATTTAGATCACAAAATGATTCAAAGTAACAAGCTTGTGGGAAAATCAGCCCCATTACGTCCACAAGGTCAACCAAGGGTTCCAATCACTTCTACTTTCAAAAAGGCTCCACAAAAGATGCCATTGGATTTCTACTGTCCAGAGTGGCTCAATAAAATCAATTATGGCAAGGAATTTCTGATGGCAAAGACAAAACAAGTCGCATTTATTAAAACCAATGACATTGAAATGATAAAAAAAAACTCAACCCTGATTAGAAGCTTGGTGATAAGGAATTTAACAAAAAATACTGGGATCTGGTTACTGAACCATATGATTTATATCATGAAATAGCTGAAAGTGGAAAAGATGAGGATGAAGAAACTGAGAGTGAAAGAAATGATCTGATAGATGGAGATAGTCTGGATCTGGAATATCCCGATGAGAACAAAAGTGACGACAATGGAGCAGAAGGCGATGATAAATAAAATAATGAAAAGAACCCTCAGTCCCAACATAGATGGACTCAAGATGTTGATTATGAAATGGTCTATGATTTTGGGGTAGGGATTAGTAATCAGCATAATGCCTTTTTTGAAGATTATTTGGGTGCAGCCGTATGGAAGTAGATTTTATTGGAATACCTTTGCAGTTTAAATATATCGTAAACATATTATTACATCATTTATCTGGCTTATTTTTTAGATTTTCCTTGTGTATTCAATCGTCTTAATTAAATTGGTTTATTTCATTTATTATCACCATTAATAAAATACAAAAAGTATTTGATATTTTTTCAAAAATGAGTAGCGAATTGAAACACAGTTTTTTGGATTGAAGAGAAAAATTCATCATAGTTTGTGAGTAATGTAGAGTTGACCCAAAAATGACATTCCCCCCTTTTCCTATTCATTTCAAAGGGGGTTGTCATAACATATATCAAAAACAAAGGTCAAAGCCAATATCCCAAATTTTATCACTTTTGCAAAATCTAGTCCAGCCATATCAAAGTTTCACCCTTCTAAACTGACGTAACCCCCAATCTCTTTTACCTCACCCTAATTTTTATCATATAAATCCAAAACATGGATGTTATTACAAGTGTTCTTACAGTCTCAGCTACAGCCACATATAAGACGCAAATACTTTTTTGTGATTTCCACAATCCAACACTTCTTGTCATGGGTGTAGCAAAAGAAAATTGAATTTACTTTCATTGCCCCTGCAAAGATCCTAACAATGGTTGGCAGAGTGGATGTAAATTTTTTGGTATGTTTAATTCCACCAATCCCTCATACCTGATATTATATTTTTTATTCAAAATGGATGGATGACTATGCCTTGAAGCATCAGTTGTTCAAGAATCCAATTTTAGTTTAAGTACGTCCAACCTTTTGGGAAAAAATAAAAGTAAAAACTTTAGATGATGTCAAAATTTCAATCAAAGCCACTGTTGCAAAAGGAAATGATAAAGGTCACTGTTACAAGTCATTTCATTTTTCTGTTTTATTATAGAGCTAAGTGTATCTTTGAACGGGGAGATCATCTACAGATGTCGTATTCAGTGAAAGCTCCAAATTTGCCCAATCACGTGACCTTTGTGCAGTGATAGACCTAATTGATGACGTTTTGAACACCCCAACAAAAGTTTGAGCATGGCCATGGTTATTGGAAGAATGAAGGTCATCAAGTGAGATTTACGTACTCTAGCTGAAGATCTTGATATCTCAGCCATAGCCTCATTGAAGTGAATTGCATTTTGTGAATTACTCAACTGATTTTACCTTCAAATTTGATCATGAAGTTGATGAATTTCTTTTATCTTTGTTACTATTTCTTTCTGTAAAAAAGCAATTTTTTTTTTTGATATTTGTCAAGTAAAATATTCTTATGAATACACAAATTAATATACATACCTTTTTGAAGCCAACCTAAGTCAAACCACCAAAAAGTCTTAATTGAATAATGAAAATAATGTAATTTTGATAAGCATATCTATCTTTCTTTTAAAATAGCCATCCTCATAATCTTGATAGTGAAAAATCTGTTACTTCCAAAATCAAAGGATTTTCTTCCATCGAAAAAAAATTCATTAGGTCAAAATGAAATTTAACATTAAAAAGCACATTTTTTCAATAATTTTAGCTTTTTGCTTCTGAACTTGATAATTTTCAAGGCTACACCATTCAGAAGATGGGCAGTCCATCCATATGATTATTAACCAGAAATCACTTTAAAAATATGAGAATTTTTATGTATTCTTAGGTTTATTACTACCATTATAATAAGAATGAACTACATAATTAAATAATGGAAATTGTCTCACTTCAATAATACCAAGCTTTTCATTTTGATAAAAAATGAAGATATCACTTTAAACAGAGCCATCTCATTACCTTCATAATGAAAACCCCATTTTTAAAGTATTAAAAAAGTCTTTTGACATACAAAGATGATTATTATATCATAATAAAAGCCCTTCTCAAAAGATAGGCCAATTTTTCATCCATAATGATGCTATTAGTATCACTATAATAACCTCATCATTGTGGTAAAAATGTTAAAATGTTAAGAGATTACTTCCTGGATAACATTATTCTTTAATCAAAATTGAAAATCTTGCATCTCAATATTTAATTTGTTACTATTGTGATGCAAACAATTAATTTTTTTAAATTATTCAATAACCAATTTGGTATTTAAAGATTATTAATGAATTATTCTTGTCTATGGTCAATGAAGAATTAAAATAAGGAAGACCTTTCAAAAACAGAAGAGATGATATTTGAATAATTGAGAATTGATTATTCCAATAAGCACAAAGTAAATATCTTCCAATTAACCAAGCTATAAATGAATTCGATCTTGATAAATTTATAACAAAAAAAGAACTTGAGCAATATTGAGTTAATAATTCTGATTTCAAATAGTCTATCACTTCAGAAAAGAACAGTTTAATTACTTTTAGAATATAACCAATTCATAATTTGAATAAAAATAGAGTTATCATCTTAATAATAATAGCTTCCACACTCTTGTTAAAATCAAAATTTTCAATTTATTATTTATGTCATATGGAAAAGCTGTTAAATTGGTAATAGCCACTCTATCAATTGTGTATTGATATGAAGTTATCCTTTCGATTATAATATTTGTATTATTTATATAATACAGAATTTATCCTTTTAATGATAAAATTTTTATCATTTGAATAAGAGAATAATTCTTTCAATAATGATCAAGGTCACCTTGATGATGAAAAAGTTACTTTTTCAACAACAAAAGATTTTAAATTGCCATAATAAGATTATTATTTAAAAATGACAAATCCATTACTTCTGTAATAATTCATTCTCTATTTTCATCCAAATACTTGTTTCATTATTACTTAATTAATAATTATCAAACTAATAACCCTCTTATCAAAACAACCACTTTATAAGAATTAAAATGATAGATTTATGATTATTTTTATAGTAGGTTCAGTCTTATTGAGATCACCAAAAATAAGTTTTCAAATGACTCACTGGTTATTATTTCAATAATAAGAAAACCATGCTTTTCTAAATGCTAATGAAGCTATTGTTCTAGAAGTAACATTATTAAATAAGTAATAATAAGCTAAAAATTACAATTTTGAGAAGGACTTGCTTTTTTGAATAATAATAAATGTCACCCTTTAATAATATCAATACAGCTATTATCAAATTAATGATTACTTTATTAATAAAAAAGCTATTGCTTTAGAAGTATCAAGTTATGAAATGTTAAAAGAGAGATTAGTAACATAATACTAGATTCATGACTTAAATAATAACAAAGGGAAGCTTAATATACTCCATTCTTTTTGTGCCTCCTAGTAGCCAATGTCTTCATTTGATATTAGAAAAGCTACTATTTTAATGATGATAAATTTTCACTTCCAGAATTTGAATCATATAAAATCTATAATCTTGATAAAGGTCTTTTTTAAGGTACCAAAACTCCCATTATACCCCAATTCTCTTTGGTTTAAAAAGCACAAACAAAAACTTTTGATAATAGGTAATTTCTTAGTTTCATCATCACAAAGCTATCAGTTGATGATGTCAACATTATTTTTTGAACAAAAAAAAATTCATTCTCAACAATAAAGACAATTATGTTAATAACAAAACATGGTCATTGAAACCATTCCTTCAATACATATAGAACTACAAAAATAATACGTTAAATTACTGGAAATTACACATCAGTCTCCATGATTATTTCTCATTCCCTAATCAAGATTACAATTTTTCTTGGCTCCTTTAAACCCAAGCTCCATGCTGGTAGCTCCCAATAGGCACAGACACAAGATATATCAAATGGCTTTACTATTTCAAATTCATAGGCTCCTTGCAAATGAATAATTGAAAGACTTTTGAAAATCATCTAAAGAGGTTGTGTTGGGGGGTACTTGTGCTTAATCATTTTTTGCACAATTACAAGTGTGTTGCTGAGGTTTGCCAAAGAAACTCTTACAATATGTAAAACCAACCCAAAAATTGAAGTAACCTCCCCTGATTTATAGCAGATGATATTGTTGGGTGGCCTCTTGCCTATTTTGAAGATTATTGGCTTTTTTCCACATAGTATTATTGATATTTCCTTTGCATACTTCAAGAGAACCTTGGAGCCATCAGGGTGAGGTATGTGTTTATGATCACGAATAGTAGGTTCAGTAAGTCTCAGGAACAAAAGAATTTTTCTGTACATTTCTCGATCCAGATCAAAGTTGACCTCAAGAAGATCATTCTTTTTCTGCAAATTGAGGTAAAACATCAGTTGCAACTAGTCGTTGCCATTGACAAAACCTTGCCATAATGGTTTCACCAAGTTTTTCTAAAATTAATTCCGTAATAAGAGAAGTTAATTAAAAGAGGACTAATTAATGCAACTCACCAACCTTTCCGTCATTTTTAAAGATCTTCAGGAAGACATTTAATCTTTGACCTGGGTGTCCAAATATTTCATTTAATTGGCCCCACCATGAATAAAATTCAATGCATAATGAGAGCTGGGGGTTATTTTGTAATTCAGAAACAGTTCTTGCGATGTCTGAAAGTATGTTTTGTATTGTTGTGCAAATAAATTACATTGATCTTCAGTAATTGAACAAGATATTGAAATTTTTGTGCAGTTTACTAATTGACAAAGGTTTTTGAGTAGAAGACTATTTGAAAGGTAATTTGATTCAAATAATATAAAATCTCCAAGGAAGACGTCCAGAATGGTTAAAGGTAAATATATTGGAAATAGAAATTGACACTCAGTGGCTTTCAATTTTCCTTTCAGAGTTCTAACCTCTTTTGCGACTCTAGTGATTCCAGATGGTATGATGACTTCCTTGAATAGAGCCTTCAGCCTTGTGACTTTCTCAGTGGACAGACCTGGAATCTTTGGATTGGCGCTGTCTATTTCCATATAATCTTCATTAATTGAGGGTTGGTTGATTTCATTTTTTCTAGAATTGCTTTCTTTTGGT
Organism: Austropuccinia psidii; assembly: GCA_023105745.1. Lineage (NCBI taxonomy): Eukaryota > Fungi > Basidiomycota > Pucciniomycetes > Pucciniales > Sphaerophragmiaceae > Austropuccinia > Austropuccinia psidii. The sequence goes on from JALGQZ010000020.1 coordinate 840,294, forward strand.
TCAAACATGATCCATTTCCATCAATTGAAAAAATGGTTTTGAAGGATACCTTCAAACCACATGTGCAAGATGCCCAATGATGTAGGTTGAACAGGGTCCCAGCATGGAAGTTGGTTTAGCTCAGACTAGCAAATTCCTGATTTTTTAACACGTTGATCTGCCTGAGTTTGACTTTGTGCATCAATGAAGGTATTTGAATAGTGGCGCACAATAAGTCAGGAAGTTGAGCTTTTGTACACTCACACCAAGTACAAAAAAAAAGTAGCAGAGTGAGAAGCAAACCCAGCAGCCTTGTGTGTTGAAACCAATTCACCTATCAACAAACCAAGCTTAAAAAAATATTCTGTCCATTAGGTGAGTTCGGTGTGCAAATAATGATGCCAGGATGAATTTTAATTAGATCATCAACCAAAGGCATAAGGATATTGCTGATGGTAATTAGATTTGGCTCATTTGGAGCAGGAATTATGCCAGAAATAAATGTGTTTTTCAGTTTTCATCAAGTATTTGGTGAAAGATTCAAGAATTTTAGTGCCACAAACCCAAGCAAAACTTGTTTTCCTGCAAATTTGTTTGTAAGAGGGTAAAACCACTCAACACACAAGATAAATGATAGAAGCATTGATTTCATTTTTTAATTTGTCAAGGTTGGGTAAAGGTTTTTCCAGGAAGGTGATTTCTGGTAATCAGATATTGGTATTACTTTATTTTGAAGATGGTTCTTCCAGTAATTAATTGAGTCTTTAACCTGAGGAATGAATGATGTGAGCCTCTTTGACAAATATTGAGTAATGTATTTTGAGTGAGGTTTGAAAAAAGTTGAACAATTGGTTGCTTTTGAAAAATGCTGAGAGTCTTTCTTTAACTGAAGTAGAGGTCTGATGAAATGTTGAGTGAAAAGTGATTTTCCACAGGGAGAATATTGAGAGAAATATTTGTATCAACACTCTGATGGTGCAGAATCACTAACTTAAAGAAAATAGAATTTAGGACAGCAAATGTGCTTTTCAGGTTGAGGAGTTAGCTGGAGCCTTTTGAAAATTGTTCGTATATCCACAAGAAGGTTTTTTGTGACATCTATTCCAATTTTACTAGGTTGAAAAGATTGAATGAGTTGTACTAAGTATTTCTGTGCAAGCCAGCTTTGTTGATGACTCAGTTCACAAGAGAGGTGTAACCACACCATGAAAGATAATGTAGCCTCTGGAAAAAAGGCAATGTAAGTGGGTCAGGAAATGTGAAAATTTGAAATAAAAACTGAATAGTTAACTCTGAGAAAGTATTTTGATGAGTATATAATGAATGTGAGCTCTGAGACTCATCGCTTGATACTTGTAAATTGTTGATTGAGCTGTCTTCTGAAATTTACATCCTAGTGGATTAATGCAAGCCACAACCATTGGTTTCAGAGGCACTAGTCCAGTGTCTATTACAAGTGCTTTGTGAAGAAAGTAACCCTTGCATTTGCTGTATGTCTTGGTTGGTAAACTGAAAGGATTTGCACTTTTGGCAAATGCATATCTCCATGAATTAAACATGGTAGGAGCTAAAGATTGGCGGGCAAGTTCTCAAAAAGTGGAAACCAAGAATAACTTTGAAGGAAACAGAGATTGCACAGAAAAAAGGGAATTGAGTTGGATTGATGAATGTGTTTGATGGAGAGGATGTTGAAGTCAAGTTTGCATTAGCTTTATCAAGTCAAGCTGGGCAGGGTCTATATGTAACGTCATAGCAAGGTTGGTGTGATGTTGCATATGCAACATCAGGTTTTTTCATGATTTTTAGGACAAGTATCCTTTTGTTTTTTTTCAAACAGAGGTTACCAATTGGGGTACTTCTTCCCTTCACTCCCCAGAAAATAAATATATTATCAAGCTGATATGGTATAGCATACCACAACGTGAGAGCTCCTCCAATTGCAATGACTTGGTGATGTTGCACCCAAAAGGTTGTCTCTTTGTACCCAGTGTGAATCAATTTCTCTTTTCACTGCTAACTTTGAGATGGGTTAAATTCCCCCCTCTGGTATAAATTCTGCTTCTGGACCTGTCAGAATCATGAATAGGGTAACCATTCTTGGTAGCCCATTCTGAGCCTTGAGAATTTGTGATGTGAATTGGTATTTTTGTGTTACTTGATTCTTTCAAGCTCAATTGATTTTGTAAATTTTCTGTGCTTTATGGTGCCCAAATTTGGTAGCTATGATACTTAATTTCTGGATGGATGCTTGCCTGTGAAAGAATTTCTAAACCCAACCTTTTGGGGATGTAAGTTGCTATTCAGTAAATTTTTATTTTTATTATATTTTGCTAACTGCCTTAATTATTCCATAACTAAGGTCCATTTGATGTAACATCACAAATTCTTGGTTTATTTTAAATCACATGTCTTTGTTGATCTACTGCCCATGTGATTTTAAAGCAATGTAGAGAGGTATGATAAAATACTCTCTATTACATGAAAGGTAGTATTGTTTACTTTGCGTCAAGCTCAGGTTTTTTATGTAAAATGAAACATGGGTTTATGTAATAAAAATCAAATTTCAAATGGGGGAATAAACCTATGGTTCATCTTACATAAGCCACAGGTTAATTCAAGATAAAGAGTAGGGCTTTCCCTGTGGGAATAACGGAGCCTTTCCACTATTATGCATCCTGTACCAAGCAGTACTCTGGGGATTTTTTTTCTATTTTTATTAACAGACTTAACCCACAGGGGTTACTTGTTGTCATAATATTGACTCTCCTTTCCCCCTGTTTGATTCATGTTGATCATTTTTTTTATTTTCATTTCATGTCTCTTAAGCTTTCTTTTTTAAATTTTTATTTCCCTTCTTTCATTCTCCTTTGAATTATTTACTCATATTTCCTGATCTTTTTAGAAATAAACTCAAATTTTTTCATTTCATATTTCATAAATTTCCTCAACAGAAGAAAAACAGCCTTTCAGGGATACAACAGAGAGTCAAGACAATGTTGGACATGAAACCAATCCCTCAAATATTGAGTTGGCCTCCAAAACCAAATGGGCATGGGTATGGGTTTATTTTTTCAAGTTTGATGATTTTTTTGTTGGATGTCATGTGATCAATAAATTGGGAAAACAATTAAAAAGAAAATAAAATGATATTGGACAGGGAGTACCAAAGGATTTTCTGATCATCTGGTGGGCTGCCATCAATTACAGAATCCAAATAAGAAACCACAGATGGAAATTGGCACCCTTGATAAATATGTTAAGACTAGGAAAGCAAAAAAGGTATGTAAACTTTTCTCTTGTTTTTTTTATTTTACATATGATGGTTCACCCCACCCTTTCCAGCCATTGTGCCCAGAATCCCTCAAAATTTCCCTTGTCTATTTTGTTTCTGATAAAAATCTCCAATTGTCAATAGGCCAATAAAGATCTTTTCAAGCTCTTCTGGAGATATTCTATCCTTGTGTTCAGACTTTACTAGTAAGGAAAAAAGCATTGACTGCTCATGTCTCCAACTTCTTTTTTCCATCAACAACACCTCCATAAAATATTGAATATGTGTGGACTAGTCCAAGCATACTCACTTTCATGGGTGTCATTGCCCATGCCATGAAAAGTGACTTTAGGATTACTACAATACTTATTAGCCTCCATCCAATTGAAGGGGAGTTTTTTTATTTGAATATCTAACTAAATTTTTAATTTAGTGTCTAACAATTGTTCATTTTAGGTCCACACTAAGGGGAAGCACTTGCTGAAATTTGTATGAAAGTATTAGGAATTTACAACCTGAAGAGCTCAATAGTCTATATAAAAACTAATAATGCCTCAGTAAGCTTTCCAATGGCTAGTGAAATTCAAAATCAATTTCCTGGATTTTGTTCTTACCAGCAAGAAATTGGATGTATGGCTCACACTATCAATCTTGCAGCCCAAGATGGACTAAAATCCCTTGGAGCAACTAAAGAAGAACTTGAGACACCCAATACAAATGATAGCCATGGACCAATGTCTCTCACCAATATAATAAATGAGCCTTATGGGCTCCACCTCAGCTAAAATTCAATCTTTTCGCAAATATCTTTATTGGCCATTTATTTAAATCAAAGTCCCCAGAAACATGAAAAGCTCTTTGCTACAATCCACCTAGTATACAATGATTCAAGACCAACAAAGGCTGTCACCCTTTTGTCTCATGTCTCCTAAAGATGGAATTCCACATATGAGATTCTCAATTGCACATGAACCCTCAAGGATGCTTATCATCATTTATGTAGCACTCTCAATATTCAAAATTATCAACTTTAAGCCATAGAATGGGAAAAAGTCAAAGTGATTATTGACTTCCTTCACCCCCTCCATGAAGCAACACACATTATATGTGGATCCAAATATCCAACAATCAATTCTGCATTTACCCTTTATATTCACTTGATGAAGCATATTCAACAAGTAAGTACTCTGGTCTAGATATAACAGAATTGTACTAATATTCTCTTCAATAGGCTTTTGAACAGTATGACATGGCACAAATTGAACCAGAAGAAGACGCCATGATCAAAAAACTAATGAAATATTTCTGCATGCTTCTTCTCAAACCTCCTGTAATATGTTCCACCATACTCAATACTCAATTCAAATTGAATTTTTTCAACAAATAAGGCCACTTTGAGATTTCTTGGTAAATAATATAAATAATTGCAAGAGAAATTTTGAAATTAAGCCCAGAAGCATTTTACCAATGATGAAAATGTAGGCAGTTCAACACAAGTCAAGATGGCCCCATCAGGGATTTATGAGGAATTATACAAATCTTCCACACCTGACCAAAGAACCTTGGAAAATGAGCTCAATAGGCTCTTAGTGGAAACATCAGAACCAAATTCAACTGATGTTTTAGTTATTTGGCAGGCCTGAAGGCATCTTTCCCCAACTCTTAGAAAAATGGCTCAGAAGTTTCTCTTAATCCCAGAAACAAATGCTCCCTGGGAGCAAATTTTCTCCATCAGGAAAAAATATTAACTTTTCAGAGAGCTTCCCTCTCCCCAATGCATGTAGAGAAAATAGAATTTATTAAATACTGGAATTGTAAATTTGGGCATATTTACTCAGAGATTGATAAAATTTAAATAATTTCTTGTTTTGTTAAATGTGATTCTGCTTTTTTGCTTATTTTTTAAGTTTTATTTGCAAATAGTTTTAAGAAAAAAATGGTCCTCTTGGAATTGTTGCACTTCCCAATAACCCTTCCCGATGCAATGTAAGAATTTAAGATCTCCCTGTGTACCAACCCCTAAGGGCAGTACACTGGGAAATTCCCTAATTTTTGTGTTTGGACTGCAGCCTGAATCAAGAGTACAGGAAATTAATTTCAAATAATGAGGAATTTATTCCACATGATAATGAACCAATCCCATATGATGGGGAATTGATTTCCCAATTTAAACATGATTTCTATTAAATCAACTTATTGTTTCTTTGAGATCAACAACCCAAGTTTCATGAAAAATAAACCATACAACTTTTTATTTGATGAAAATTATTTCATCATATTTATCTAGGTTGATTTAAATTCACATGGGGAGTAGATCAACAAAGAAATTCAATGTAACATAAACCAACAATGTGTGATATTACATCACATATACCTTAGTGATGGAATAATACAAGCAGTGTTGTCTTCTGGATGGCTTTGTAAATTTACCCTGAGGCTTCTGATGGAATCGCCAGCTCTATCTGAAGGAAAAAAGTGTTATCAACTTCAGAATGGCATTATCTTTCAGCTTGAAAATCATTTAATGACAATAAAACTTTTTCAAATTATTGTCTTCTGAAACAATAACATATATAACCTATCTTGGGAGCTGTTTCAAGGGCTTATAGCTGGATCCTGATCTGGTTGAAGACATAATTATGGGTAAAAAAGCTAAAAAATAGGAATTTTACATCAAAACTTACTATTTGCCAGATTATTTGCTCTGTGAAGAGTATTAATAATTTGAAAATTGAATAACTCAGAAGAAATCTTCTCTTGTTGTTCATTATGGGTTATAATAATTGTGCTATCATGGTAAGAATTGGCAGTACTGGTTGGGATAATACTAGTAACTGTTAAAGCTGTTTCAATTTTTTATTGTCTTATCACATTTTCAGAAACTAAAATAAAATAAGAATTTTTTTTTCAGAATAAAATGAAAAATAAATCCTCACTTCTAATATGAAAAAAGAATATTTTTTATGAATTTTTGAAATTATAAGTATTCTTTATGGTTATTTAAGTCTCTCAATATGAAAAGGATTCAAAAATTTTAAGAATATGTCACAGGTAAGAATTCATGGCCAGGTCCTCAAATTTAAGGTGTGGATATGAAGCTTCTCTTAGAAATCAAGTACTTTTCCTGTCCTCAAAAGTTGTATAAGGTAAAATTATGTGTAGAATAGTAATTTAAAGAATTTTGAGAAAAAAAAGGCCAAAATAATCTTTTAGCTTTATTAGTATAAAACAACATTATTTTAGAATTTATCCAAAAATACTCTACAAAAGATATTCATTTCTACAAAATAAATTCACTCAAGAGAAATTTTAATTAATATTGGAATAAACTCTATAAAAAAGAATATTAAAGCATAAATATTCCCAAAAGTGACCATAGTGAATTTGGAAACAAAGTCATAAAGCTAACAGGGATGAAAGATGTTTTAATTCACTTTTGGAGTGGCTCAAGGGTAAAAATGATGATAAATAGTTTGAAAAAATCATGATAATTTTTTAAACATGGTTAAAAGTTTTTAATGATTTAAAAATGATTACTGGGAAGTTTTATTGATTAGTTCAAAAATGTTTAAACTAATTATAAAAGGAAAAGATTCTAACATAAAGAGAAAAGTAGGGCAAAGTAGAAATTATTTTATAGCCACCAATTCTCTTCCTCCAAAAGTAAGATTTAGCATAATAAGCTGTTAGAAAGACACTGAAAACAGAAAAGCCAATTATTGCTTCATTGAACCCTGGTATAGACCCCAAAAGGGAAGGTTTTAGCCAATTTTAGTACTATAAGCCAGCCAATACTATAGTAATAGCTAGCTTTAACCCTCTAAAACACATCATTAGTATTCTAGGAAGCTTTGAAAACAGCTGTAGCTGATTTTAAGAGGTTTTTTTATATCAAAAGTAGCTTTAACCTCTTGGCAACAGCTAAAACAGCTGTGGTTATTATCAAAATCTCATCATTCATTCAATAACAGACCCTGAAATTCAATTACAGACCAAAATTAATGAACTTTTGTGTCACTTTTAACATCTAAAACTTGTCAGAAGGGAGTTTGGGAGAGTCTGGAACCCTTGAAGTAAATATTCCTTTTCCCCAAAAAAATAATGTTTCCAATTTATTTTTCCTCAATTACTTATACTTTATCATACTTGTAGGTTTACATACTGAATTCAATAAACATATTACAGTACACAAATGTAATCATCAATTATAAAAATTTAAATTTAAGATCACTTATTTAATAAATGTGCACCTTTTGACTTTTCAATTGAAAATACTTCAATTCCTCATAAGCTCTAAGATACACGCCCCACCTCAATTTAAACACAAAAATGGATTTTTAACATAACATGAGGTGTGAATGAAGCTAAAGTATAATGAATTTCAGATTTTCATACAGGAAATAATCAAAAATTAACTCTAGCTTATTTGGATTTAAGCTACAGAAATTCTACTCAGAGGTGACCCCACCTGATTTTTATGAGGAATCCAATGGTAAAACTATTTTCATATTTTTACTTATTGGAAAAAAAATCTATAAGAAATCTTGTTAATTTTCTTCCAACAAATATTTTATTGTTAATATATTTGTTGAAGATTTATTTTTACTTCATCATTTTAAGCAAAGAAATACTTTTATATTTGAATTTTATATTTGTATTTAATTTTTTCTTTTTACATTCAAAAATAAATTTATTATTTTTAATCATCAGTTATTTTGATTTTTTGTGGTCTTTTGGCTAAATTAAAATACCTCTCAGTCTCAAAACAAGCCCCATTGTAGAATTTGCAATTGAGACATATTTTTAAATTTTCTGGATTTTTTTTGAGAGTTTACACATTGACTAAAAAAATCTAATAGATATATCATTCACATGTCTTCCAAGAAAAATCCAATATTCAGTCTTTTTGCATGTAACCCTTCTGTGTGAAGGTTAGAATCTGCATACATAAACAAATTTTTCTGAATCCATGGGCCTATATAGAAATATATATGAAACAAAAACGTGTCTTACTCCATGTGATATCCGCATACCTATCTGAAAGTGTATTATGCATGTGACAAAAGGAGAATTTACACACCTAAAATTATTTTTGAAAAGGCCCAAAGGAGAATAGCATAATTTAATGCATGTAAATGGAGCTTCACAACACAGGAGAGTTGTGTGACTTACCTGTGTCATCTATAAATCAACAGAAAACAAGTGGTTTTGACAAGCTGGAGCCAGACAAACACTGTTTTTTCTGTGTATGTGTGGCACATGCACACAAAGGTTGGAAGATTTTGCTTTTCCCATATGCAAAAAGTACTCAATAGGGGTGAATGAACATCTGTGGGTGACTTACAAACATCCAAACTGTTATGGACAGCATGTGATGCTGAGGCACACAAGCTCATGAGTATATTTGACTTTTTGTGTGAGGACAGTGGACTTGCGCCATTCAAATCTTGTGATATGTGGGTGCTCATGTAATATGAGTATTTGAAGTGGTTTTTTCACTCATGTACAGTGGCATCCCACCACAACCAATGTTAACATGGGAATTTTTTTTCAGTATTGCAAATAACTGAGGGGCTTGACTGATAACAATGCAAATTAATTTCAGGAAGTTTTGGGGAATTTATTTTTCCAGAAAACATCCTTATAGATCTGAGAGAATTACATAAATGGGTCACTATATCTTTGTGAAGAAGATATATAATACACTACATGAAATAAGGGTTCAATAATCACAAAAGCTCTACATGATATCAATTCTCTATCATAAACCTAACAGAAACCTCCTATTTAATATTCAGAAATAATCAATTTTCCATTATCAAAACCAAAATCTTTTCAAATATTGAGATGAGCCCAATATAGTTACAGATTCAAATCAATGAATGAAGTTTTCAAGACTAAAAAGTTATTTTTCAGCATGCAAGTTGGATCAGATACTTTGAAAATTCTATTAATAATACTAAAGTGTCACGGGTTACTCCTCAAAAGACATATAAAAATATTTCTGATACTTTTTGATTCAGTTGAATATACATTGTTGTTGATATCAATGTTTAAATCTGTAAAATATAATGGCAAAAAACTCTTGGTGAGAGATGAATTTTGGATTGTGAAAGAGTGTCTAAGCTCATCCAAGGAACTGTTTCAATTTTTGAATGAAAATTATTGAGGTACTAAAACAGGGAACCAGGGAATCATAATTTTTTTTTGTAATGGTGGAGAGTTTCATTATTTTATGGGAAATCTAACTTGAAAGGATGTTGCAATTCAAAAAGCTGTGTTATCTAGAATGGGGCTGATGGGGACTTAAGGAGGACAGAAAGGCTGGAACATAAACAGATATGCTGAAGTAAGGTTTTATCTATATCATAAATTCAGGATTTAGCCCTACTTATTTCATGTGTATAATCAATTTTAATGTATTTTCCTATTAATTAACATACATGTTTCTTTATTTTTTGGCATCTTTGCAAATAATAAGATAAATCTCTAATACCCCCTGTGGCTGAGGCTTTTTCTGGCCTCCAAAATTGGAAGAGTGCTGGAATTTGATTGGCAAAATTATTATTTGCTTTACTATTCTGATATGGAAAAAGGAACTAATTTGAAAGGAAGAATTTTTCAAATCCTCAGCAAATATGGTTCCATCATCTTCCAAGACATTACAGCTTTTTTCAATGTTTATAGCACTAATAAAATGAAATGTATTAATGGATAGTTCATTTTTAAGATATTCTGATTTACCCTTTTTGGTTTGGCTATTGGGGTGATTCTTCTCATTTGACCACATATGTTGACTGAGAATTAAAAATGGAATATAGAGCTTGTATAAGAGAGCCCATTTTTCAGAATTTAGACTACCATAAGAGGGGGAACCCATTTTACAGGGAGCTCTTGTTCATGATGATGGAATTATGGTATCAAAGATAATTTTTTTGAATATGCTCTAGAGACTAACCCTTGATCTGATCATTGCTGAGTACGCTGATATCTAACTCAGAGTGGATTTAATATGGATAAAATGTGGAAATTTCTGCTGAGCTTCTAGATAGTTGTGAGGGTTTATTTGAAAGTAATTTTATCTAAAAGTTTGCAAAGAAGCATAAGTAAAAGATTTTAAATTTAAATAAATCACATGAAGTGATCTGATGTTCAGATTAATGGAAGAGTGTTTCTTTTGGTAGATAATAATTCAAAATTACGAGCTAATGAACGGATAGCTGAAACCTGCTAAAAATAAGATAAATAATTCCCTTTTTTAATAGGAAAACATATTACTTGATAATTTTCTGATAGGTCACATTATTTCATTTTTTGCATCATGGAAATTTGGGAAGGAAACACAATATTCAACAAATTATTGATTTTTCATTTATTAATGTAGCTCAATAGAAAGCTCAATGATATTAGTGCAAAATTTCCAAGAGCAAAACTGTATTATTAAATTCCAAATCCCCAATTTATTCACCTTAAGTATTGAAGATATTACTATTGAGTGTGTGTTCTGTGAAAATTAGCATAATGATTCCTGTTTAATTAAAGCTAATTTAATTTGTACCTACATGTATGTAGCACATAATATATGAAGGTGGAAGACAAATATTGAATTGAAAGAGGATATGAAATATTTATTACTTTTCTTCTATTGTGCTTATTAAATAATTCAAAATTAAAATCTTCAGCCATACGAAACTGGTCTCCTTAGCAATTAATTTTCAAAATGAAATAGGACCTATTTTTAGAAGAGTTCAGAGATCATAGTACTATAATATCTGATTCTTCTCAGCTTAAATTCCATGATTTTATTTTATTGAAGATGGAAAAAAAACTTCAAATTAATCAACATATCAGAGACTTATTGGATAATGTGCAGTTACATATCTCTTTATGGAAACTAAGAAATACCTTTTTATACCCATATACTCTATTTTTAAGGTTTGTTTTGTGCTCTTTAGGATATTTCTGTTTATTATATGATTCTGGATCAAAATAATAGTAAGAAATTGAGAAAAAACTTCATATTAGACAGCTCCTTGCAACCTGGAACTTACTAATCAGGGAATTATGAAAATATTTGTTTTTATAAGGTCTCCAACAAAATAATTGAGGCCATAAGTCTGTTTGAAGCCTTGATTTTAATCCAAAACTAAAGATTATCCAGAAATATAAAAATAGCATTAGCAATCATTACTATATTCATATTACCTCAAGAGCATGTTATTCTAAATTTTTACCATATGTAAATATTATCTATTGATGTATCAGGCGCCTTTTCACGCAGTAAAAGGTGATTATCATCTCTTTTAAGTGTTTTTTTCATAATATTGTGATGGTTCAGGGATTTTAAATCTTGAAATATTAATTAAAAGGGATCAATAAGCATTTCTAAGCTGAATAAACGGGCCTTATGATTAAAATAATTAGTTTAATGGAGAACTTATTCATATTCCTTATCTTTTTATGGTTAAAATTGAAACATAGGACACATTACAGATATTATAGCTCTTCAGATACTTAATAATAATCAAAAATGAGCATATACTTTCATAAGATTCCAATAAGCCCTTCCATATTATTTAAAGATGAACCAGATAATATGCCCATTCTAAAAGTGAATATCTTGGAAGAGAATTACCTCAAATATCTATCAATAATTCTTCATAATATCAAGGGCCCAAGGAAGGGATCCAAGCCATTAACAAACATTTTGTTATTTATATATTATGCATCCATATATGGATATGAGATACATTGGAAGGTCTTATATTTCCACCTTTTGTATTCATGATGTGTCATTGAAAGCTACTAAGGAGAAAATGATTTTAAAATCCCAACATAAAAGAATTATACAAGTTTAGCCATAAATTATATGTTTGGAGCTATATTATTTGTATTATTATTTTGTTGTGGTATTGGAAAGATATTAGACTTTTCTTTATTTCAAGACTTCCAGAAAGCTCTATTTATTATTACTTAACTGAAATAAACTCATATCTCCAAATTTCAGATTTATGAATATCAAAGGTGGGTTTTCTTATATGTGCTTATGAGAATATTTATATGGATACTCACAAAACTTTCCTTTCTTCAATGAGGGAAGAAAATTGGAATCATCCCCTTTCATGTTTTAAGCCATATTCTCCTTTTTTTAAGACAGGGTTTAATAAAGAAAAATATATTTGTACGAGCTTCTTTTTTATTCAAGAAAGAGCTCTGGTATATAATATATATGAAAAAAATGTACATAATATCTTAAATCCACAAAGTATATGGAAAATTGTGAAAGAGATGCATATTTTTGATCTTTTATTAGAAATTATTTCAGCATTTGAGTACCACTATCTGAATTATCTGTCTTAGAGCTTTCAGGGACACTTACATTTGGGGGTCCCTAATTCATCATTGTGAAAGCCACCTGGTATATGAAGCTCAATTTTTGAAGAGATAAATTTCTTTTAGCTTACTCATCTGATAGTCATTTTGGATAAAAACACTTGATTAAAATGAGGAAAGAATTATTTTTAGGATTTCCATATTTTTAATCTCTCTTTGGTGGTAAAAAACTGTGGATTTATGTGGAGGGTTTGATTTTATGAGAAATGAATAGATTATAAAGGTTTTATCTTTTGTTTTCTTCTTTTGAGGAAACATATGGAAAGAATAACTTATATTTCAATTAAACTTCTTCCAGTGGTAAACTACCATTTTACATAACACAAATCAAAAAAAATAGTAATAGTTTCTTTTTTTCTGAGTTTTATAAAATCCAATTATCACATTCTCTATATTTCAACTTAATAATTTCACAATAATTGTGAAGTAGTAATCTTTTTCAAAAGAATAGTGAGAGAATATCCAGCATTGTGGCATTCAACTTGAATTAAATTAAATTGCAATTTTTTGAGTAATAATTTCAAATTCAACATGAGTTTTAAAGTTTCTTTAATCTTCTTTATCTAAAATTTGGGGAAAGAAATTAAAGTTTTAGAGAGATTTTGAGCTATTTTACTTTATTTCACAAAAATCTTTGGGATAAATTCGATTTGACAAATTTCTCAATAATGTCCATCATATATTAATATTTCATTTCCCTTACTTCAAAATAGAACAAAATGTCTAGCTATTAGCCAGCTCAAAGGTTTTATGAGTAGGAATAACATTTCAACATTTTTTATAGTTTCTTTTGAAGAAAAAAGAATTACTTAAAGAATTTTGACTCCTAATTCTACACAGATTTAAGCCTTAACAAGCTGTCACAGAAGGTGGAAATGTGACCTATAATATCAGCAAAATATCAGGGAAATTCTACCTTGATATTGTAGACTTTTCTTCTTGGTTGTGATGATTGTTCCAATAGAACAGCCTAGGGTCTAGTCATGGTGGTAGTGGGGACCACCTGTTCTAACATGACTCTGAGTGGAAAGATCAAGTGCTTGTTTATGGCTTCTGGCATCAATGTGACAAAGTCACTTGAAGAGCTTGGATTTTCTTTATTTATAGAAAGAATAATCATACTAATAATGTGGCTCATATTGAGCTTTGTTAAAGAAATGAATATCTGTGTTTATGTTTTTATTTTGACTATATGACATATCAATTACAACCTTTCATGCTGCATTGTACAGAAAAAGTGAAAGGTCAAGTTTTATATCTTTCATACACACTTGAAGGTTTCAAAAATTTGGTATTAAAATGGTGGATTTATTTTTTAAGAAACTGAGTGATAATATATGATGGAGGAAATATGTATATTTTATACTTTTTAAGTAATATATAATCTCATAGTACCAACATTATCCCCAAAGGATTTATTCCTCATGTATTTCTTCTTGTGAAAAATCATTCCAACATCTATTTGGCTTTGAATATGCTTAAAACAATTTCAGAATCCTTCCTGAATTTCTAAAATGTAGATATATATTAACTATAAGCATTGATAAGTATAGCTTTATAGCCCATATTCTTTGAAAATTACAGAACTAACTGTCTATTTTAAGTAGTTATTCTTTTTTTAGAATGCGTATCCTTGCATTAGTATAGCTTCAAGATTTCATACGATATGTAGTAAATCTATATGGATTACTTGAGCACACAGCTCCTTTGAGCTATACTTAATTCATATTTAAAATTATCATTTTCTAAAACCTTCAATTTAATACTTCAAAGTGAGGAAAATTTCTCAAAGAGAGGTTTTTTTTAATATTTTACAACAAATTTATGTTTCAAGTATCTGTATATTTTTAATTTCCCTTGTGAATAATATAAATTTGGATCGTCAAATTTTAATTTTATACAATGGTTCACATCCCAAAAATTCTTCAAACACACCATATGCGAGTCTTAATGGATGAAATTAGAAAGTTATTCTTTTGATCACAAAAAGAGGTACAAAGATCCACAAAATACTACAAAGTATTGGCCTAATGTAGAGGAGCCATATTATAAATATCGAAGATATATATTAAAGAATTCATTCAAACTGTTTTACTTCCTGAAAAACCTAAGGATGAGTAGTATATGAAGAATTTATAAGGTGGTAGTTACAAGCTTCAACTATGACCGCGACCTGTAGAAATGGATTGATAATAAAAAGCTAAAGGAATCTGCTATTGACACTAGTTTTTATGATTATGTTTCAGGAATAGTTTTCAATGATTGTATATTGGGTTATTATAATAAAAACTACAATACTTAATGCTATAATCATATCTTAATTTACTCTAAGGGTCACTTCTGTTTAAGACAGTATAACCATATAAGAATAAGCTGAGAAGATGATAGGAGGTTTTTACTAGGGGGAAAAGCCTCCTTTTATCTCAAATCAGGGTGTAAAAAGGCGAATAGCCTCTTACTACATTGATACAGTTAAACCTTCCCCTGAGGAGGTTTGTTTGTAGTTCAATGCCGCCAGAAACACCTGTATAAGTTCCCAGATGTAGTTTCAGAACCACATCTCCGCCTTTTGCATCCTCAAGAGGGGAAAATTTACAACAATAGAAAAATTCAGGAGTTTTCTACAAGTCAGGAAATTTCAAATGATGTAATAATCATTTCTGGGTGACCCTTATTACCCAGGTTATGAGGGTTCAACATAAAAACATCAATTGGAGGTTTTGACACCTCATAATTAAATGGTATGTAATGACTCCCGCATTACCATTAAATACAGTTTGGATTGGAGATTTACAGCCTTTATTATTAGTAATAAACTAATAAACAGCCTTTTGACAACTTTGACATCTCATAACTCAGCTATATGGCATAGTGTCTCACAGTAACAATCGGTGTGGGACTATAGCCTAAAAATATGAATAAATTTGTCTTTTTTTGGGATAAAGGGCTCAAAGGAAGCACAAATCTTAGAAAAAAGTGATCTTTACAAGATGGTTACACTTTTAACCGACTTTTAATTAAGTATGCCAAAGCTATACAGGCTCAAAGGGTGTTTACATTTTTGTAAAATAATATTTTTCTTGGATTTGAGAGAAAAATGCCAATAGCTTCTGAGCTGTGTAAAATAATAGGAAAAGGGTTACACTTGAATGTAGCCCTTATCCAAAACTTCTCGAAAATATGTCATTTGTAAGGTCTCTTATCAAAACTGTGGAAGCTAGATGAGAGGTGAAAAAATAGTATTATCTTTTCAAGTGACCCAAATAGCATTTTTCTGGTAATTTCTGATCCATTGGCTCTACAGTATTTAAAGTAGTACAATTGGATAGCCATCATTGAGAGATCTAATAGAATACCCAATTTAGTGAGTCTTTTTTCTTCCAATATCTGAATTTTAAATGGGACGTTTATATTAAGGTTTATTCTCAGAAAGAGTTTGTAGACTTAATTACATGGTTAATTCTTATGGTTTGGTAATAAGAATCGTATTTTTTCAACATGGGAGGACCCCCTCTTTAAGATAGCTGAACTCACAGATTAACCTCTTTGATTTCTGTTTTTTGTGTTTGTTGTCTTATTGTATCTTTATTAGTTTTAATAAGGGCTAAAAGGTGTGTGTTTCACTTTTTCTTGGGTACCATGTTTGTGTTAATCTTGGATTTCATGATTGTGCTCTAGTTTTGTGTCACAGGCTGACAGTCAAAAGCTTATAGATTCTAGAATATAGCTGAAATGAATCCATTTGGAAATTTTGTTTTAACTAAAATTCAAAAGGTAATGTTGAGGTATCGTATCTTGACCATTTGAAATATATTGAGCTATTCTTCAATTACTCCCCCAAAAAAATATGACTAAAAAAAACTTACCGAATTAGTTTGAATAAATCTCAGGATTCTATTCTTATCATTGAAGCCTTAAGGATAAATTTTTATCATAATTAGAAGAGCTTTGAAGATACTATTTATGAAAAAATCAATCCTTTTTATTTAATTTTTAATTTCAATGTATATTTTATCAAACCTCTATGTTTAGGAATTAGGTAAATTTTTTTGTGAGAAAGATTTATATAGAAACTTATCTGATTTTGTAGAATTCAGGAATCGAGTCAATATATTCTCTGTGATCCACAAGATGTTGATTCATCAATAATAAAATTTCACAAATAAATCTCATCAATTAAACTTTATCAGGAAATAATTCCACTGTAATATTCAATTATTGAGTCATAATAATCAATATTTGTCATTAAATTCGAAAAAGGTAAATTTATCATAACAAAGATAACGAAACTTCTAATAGGTTCCTCTTAAATTCTGTAATCATGTACAAGTACAAAATCAGATCCAAATATGTATCAGCATAAGTATATACATGTGAAAAGTCACGTTCAATTCATTTTCACTTCAGTTTGAAACCATGTTTGACTTGTAGGTCCTTCCCACAGGGCCTTCATTCTCTTTTATTGTGCATAATGATAGTCATAATCAGTCAATTTCCTCTATATGTATTTAAATTTGAAAAAATTTGGCACATTCAATTTTTAAAATTCATGTATTGGGACTTTTTATTTCTCATTTTTGGCTCAGTAACAGGTTCATCATTTTTTCAATATTTACAGAATTGAACCTTGGTTATTTTTGAAAAAAAATTTAGAAATGTTCAAAAAATCAGAGATAATCATGGACAGAAATTTCATTTTAATATAGCAAACACCTTTTTTTGACTTTGAATTTATTTGTTTTATTCATTTTTGATTTTTCTTTTTATTTTTCTTTTGATTTTTTGAATTTTTGAATTTTATTTTGCTTATATTTATTTTCATTGATTTTATTTCATTTTATTTTTTATTTTCTGTTTCTATTCTTATTTATTTTACTTATTTCATTGAAATATTTTATTTTTGATGATTTTTTTTGAAATGTTAATTTTTTTTCTTTAATTTAAATTTTTTTGTATTTTATCTTTTTTTTGAAATTTTATTTTATTTATTTTTCTTTGATGTTTCTTCTTATTTTATTTTTTGAATTATTAGGGGGTGGGGATTTACTTCAAGCGGTGTTGTTACACTGATTCCAGTGTGATTGTAATTATTTGTTTGTTGTAGAAATATTGAAAAAAATAATTAATATCACACTGGAATTAGTGTAAAAACACTGATTAAAGTGTATCCACACCCACCAAAAATATAAACAAGATAAGCTTAAAAATAAAAAAAATCAATAAAAAGACTTGATCAAAAAATTCAAACTCATAAAGAAAAGAAGAAATTGAAAATAATAAATAAATAAATAGATAAATGAACAGAATAACGAAAATAATAAAAGACCACAATATTTATAAAAAATTAAACTCAAAAATTTAAATTTAAAAACATAATGATGTTGGCAATAATATGAGATTGAGATTGAAGTTATTCATAAAAAAGCATAACACATGAAACAAAAAAAAAGAGTGAGACAAAAAATCAGAGCTTGAATAAAAAGAGAAAAAAAATGAAACATTAAAGAAAGTAACTACCCCATATCTGAATATCTTATTAACTTCTTTTAGTTGATTTATTTTTGAATTTAATATTGAAAATATTTAGTGGTATCCCAGTTTTTTTCAAATATTTGATAATTTAATTTTCTTTTTAAATTACTCTTATTTAAAAGAAGAAAATAGGGCAGGAAAAACCACATAATTTTATGAATCGATTATTTGGGCTTATTTCTCAGTGAACTTTTAATAATAAACTAAAAAATCTTTTGATTTTTTATATTCTATAATGACATGAATTATCTGATCAAAGAATAAATCTTAAAAGACTGAATATAGAACAGATTGAAGGCTGAATAAAGTCATAAAGCAAATTGAAATAAATGGAAAAAATCATCATTATGAATGAGATATTTCAAAAAATTAATCTAGAAATGAAATGGAATTCAATGCAAAAATCCTATGATCATGATACACTAAAAGGGTTTTTTAAAATTGATAGTTCACAATTGGTACAAAAATACCCCAAAAAATGAATATTTGACATTTCTTTATTGAAAAGAAAGGATATTCAAACAATTAAGTGAGATTTTAATCTTTTGATAATGATTTACATTTGGAATTTGGGAAATATGTCAAAAAAATAAACTCGATATTCCTATGTGGATCAAAGGATATTGAGATTAAAATGTAATTTAAAATTTATGATAATATCTAAACATAATTTGAGCACCTCAAATGAAAAAAATTAGGAAAAAGAAGTTTCTGTTTGCACAATCAGTGGGAAAATCACAGAAGATGAGCCCTTAACATTACTCAATGCATATTTTGGGGAAATTTATCTAAAATTATATACACTGACATACGCAGGTTGGTTTCATAATCAATTTTTTTTTAATTAATAATTAACTATTCATTCTTCCAATATTTCTTTATTTCTGACTTGACTCCAACCTGTACCCAATCTGGCCAGTTCATATGGGTCAGAAGTAGGTTTGAGAAAAATTTGAGAGAGGCTGGAAATAGGCTTACTCAAAAAATGATATGAAAACTCAAAAACCACTAGAAAAATTTCTTTTAATTGGTTTTAAAAAGCGTTTTTTCTAATTTAAACAATATTATTTAAAATAAATAGCTTCGTAGGCAACTTAGTGCCCTATCTCATATATGGTTTCTAAATTATAAAGGCACATATCAATCCCAAGAATTCTGAATTTTTAAAATTTTATACTAATAGGCTTTTTTAATATCATAATTTTTATCAGATAACTGAGCAGAAATTAAAGAAATTCATTGATATATATTCTTGTCAAAATTTAGAGTAGTAGCCACTTAAAACCTTTCTTCCATGAGTATAATACAGGGATTTGGAATCAGGAATTATATGATTGATCATTAAATGATAATGTTCAGATAAAAGGGACAGAAAATTAGTTTCATTATTGGATAGTAAATTCATTTTAATGCTTTCTCCAAAGAAAAAATCTTAAAAAATTAACATTTGTTAGTAAAATGAAAGGATTTGAAATGTCTTTTGCTATTTAGGAGTAGAAATATTCATATAAACAGATGTCCCTAGGAGAAAATTAGCTGTGGTGCTTTATTAAAACATCATTTATTTTTAAATGATTCTTTAAATCGGGCGACCACCATTTAAGTATTAAATGTAACATTGTTTAGATTATTCATAAGAATCTGGTTCTAATGCAGGAGCGGAATAATCTCCCATATTGAAATTCTGATACATTTTAAAATTTCTTTCCAAATCGATTATTTATTTAAATCAGATTAATTCATAGTTGATACCGAATACCCTGAGTATAACGACTTAAAATTAATCTTTGAGTTATGTTTGAAAACTTGGAAAATCTTGTTCAATTGGAGGGATAATCCAAAATATCCATGAAAATTATAAAGTCAAAATGCCTTCTCAAAATTCCCCTGTGAAGGGTTTTGGAAATTTGAGGAATCTCTTTCCAAAAACTCACTTATATTAATATTGAGGTTAACTAAACTTCCTAATAGACTCTAATCTTATACTTCAAAGGCGTAATTTTTTTAATTTGATACTTATAAGTCATAAATAAAGATTATTTATCTATAAAAATTAAATCTTTGAAAAAGAATTATTTTGAAACTTCTGAGCTCAACAAAGTAAAGCAAAATCAGAGATATATATCAATTTTATGGAGGAAAAAAATATTTCAAGATTTTATGATTATAAGATCAGTTTGAGTTTTGTTTATGGCTAGAAATTATTCAATAAATTCTTTAAATAAGAGTAATACAGAATATAAAATTGATTAAAGAAAGAATAATTGAAGAGAAATTTTGAAATTTGATAATTTTACCATCATTATTTTGGGTTAATTCTAGAAATACAATCAAGAAAATTTTCAAATAACAGGAATCCAGAATCATTCATTTATTGTAGCCTAATCAAATAAGGTTAATTATTGCAACTTGATAATTCTACCATAAGCTTTATTCTGGATTATGGTAAGAAATGTAATCTAGAAAAATTATAAAAAGTTAAAATTCAGAATGACTTCTTGGTTAAAACCTTATTAAAAAGGCAAAATTTTGAAATTTGATAATCTTTCCCTTGGTTTGAATCATGTTTAGGAATGAAAATATAATAAAGGTGTGAAAATGAAAGAAATTTGGAAGAAATTGTTGATTGAAGCTTTCTCAATAAAGGGGAATTATTGGGATTCAATATTTTTACTATAAGCTTTATTCTTGTTTATTGTAAGGTTTGTCTATGAAACTCTTGATAATAGTAACAATATCAAGAGTACTATGACTGTCCTCAGTAGAAAAATATAATATAATAAAATATTATAAACACAAATTTAAATATAATTATTTCAAATAAATTTAATTATTGTAATATAAAGTCATAATAAAAAAATATAATAATTATAATAAATTATAATTATTCTATTATTGTTATAGTCACTGACAATTATAACAATAAGAAGTGTAAAGCTCTTAATGAGACAATTGCATGTGGAAAATATAAATATTCAACCACTTATAAATAATATAAGAATATTATTTAAAAAAGAATTAGAACACACTGTGCAGCAATAATTCTTATAGAAAAATTTTATATAAAAAAAAACTAATAAAAAAAATATAGAATCTTAGAGAAACCTTACTTATAATATTTATTCAATACAACAAGTCAAACAACAACAGTTATTATATTAAATAATAATTATAAGTTAAAAAAACGCCAAAAATCAATATTTTAAATCATAAAACAGCTTTTTATTACAAAAAAATATGATTAAAGAGTTTTTGAGAGGAATTTGAGGATTTTAAAAGATAATTTAAAGACAATAATTTTATAAAATAAAATATATTATAGGTGATTACAACAATAATCTAATTTCTATTATTTCAATTATTTAATTTAAGATTTATAAAAAATAAAATACTTGAGAAATATTTTAATAATAAGATTTTATATATAATAAAACTTTACCTGTTTAAATGTCTAATATTATTGGGTTGATAATTGATGATGGACAAAAACAGTGATGAAAAGACTCTTTTTATGTCTACAGAGAAGCTCTCATGATTCATAATGGATATAGAGGGCGTTCTCAGGTCAAAACTGAAAAACCATGCTTAAAAATAAGGTTCTTAACTTAAGGTAACTTATTTTTAATTCCAATTTGAAGTTACCAGTGTTATTCTTAGCTCCAAGTAACTTTAATCCTCATTTAAGTTAATTATTTCAATTTTTAATATAAAATAAGGTTATTTATATTAAAGTTCATCAAATGAAAAGCTTAAAAATAGAGTTTCAAGCAGAAATCTCCTAAACTCAATTTTTGATTAAATTTTAAAGAAATCTTAATTTTCTTCAAGTATAATTAAAAGAGTAAGTTTCCAGGCTAATGACCCAGGAAATCTGTTACTAAAAGATACTTAAAATTTAATTTATATATAGATAATATTACGTTGTAAGCTGTGTGAAATGTTCAAGAAAATCCATTGAGAATTGGATTTTTGAGAAATTTTTGAAGTTATTACTATTTTTCCACGTAAAATAGCAATACACACTAAACCTTAGCTTTTGATAAGGTTTTAATGCTTGTAAAATTAGATTTTTAAGCTTATTTAAGCTTTGAAAGGTCTCAAAACTTTAATTTCAATCCTGCATATTGGTATTTACCCTTTGGCAGCTTGAAATTCCTGTCCAAATTGGCATAAAACCAGTTTAAACTTTAAGCTTGGATCAAAGTCTAATATTAAAGCTTAAATAAGGTTGAAAATCCTCCAATACAGGTTGAAAACCTTAATTGAATCCTTGCAGATCCAAAAAGTTGAATACCCCAGCTCTGTTTGGTATTTTTCCTTTGTCCAAACTTTTTGTGTGGATTCTGCCCTTTTGTTTATTTAAAGCTATACTATGGTGTTAAACACTTTTAAATTGAGCTCATGCAGGATTTACATTCTGTATGGAAAAGCCTTAGCCAATTCAGTAAATATACACAACACCTCAATTTTAACTAAAATTTTGGTAAGTTTTCATAAAACTTATGCAACTTTAAATTTAAAATTTTCAATTTTTTTTAAAAAAGTTACATTAGTACTGTGAGATTCTTAAATCTTCCAATAACATAAGAAATAAGTCTTTTTGGGTATAACACCCTATGGGTGTACCATAGGTCATTTTTGGTGTAGAATCCAAAAATGACATAATATTTATAACTTTGTTTATCCAAAGAAGCTATACTTATTGTTTGTTATTTTTTATTTTAAACTCAATCGAAAAGTCTGTTGAAGACTAAATCAGCTGTATATAAAATCATTTGTGGCCTTATGGGTGTGTTATACATACCTCACAGGATCACATTTATGGAGAGAAATATCATCAAGAATTGTTTCAAAGAACAGTAATGTGTATTGAGTTATTTATTGAATATTAATTAATGAAGGGAATTTTCCAGATTTGTACTATTATTATTGCACAAAATGAGATACCCATATTCCATCATTATAGAAAATTTCCTTAGCAATATTTATGAATAATTTCAAATCAATTTAATTTATGTGGTGGTGAATGTAATATTTTGGAATTTGTCCCCTGGTCCAAGTAGGGTACTCCTAAATATTCATACATATTGATGTCTTTGGAGCCGAAGGCCATTTGAGCTTTTTAAGTATCTTTTGGAAATTTTAAATCATGAAATATTGATAATTCAATTTTAAGGTCTAATTTTCCTCAAAATTGGTCGAAAGGAAACTTAAAATAATTATTTTTTACATATATATGGAGAATATGAATAAATTTAGATAAAAATATTGGATTAAATAAAATATGATATGGCTGAAACTTCCTACTTACAAAAAGGATTTTTCATTGGAATAGTGCTTGAGTTGGATTAAAAATTGAATTAATTACAAAATTTAACATTTGTTTATAGCTATTTTGTATTACTCTAAGCCAAGTAAATATCTTCAATTTTAATAAGACCATTATTTATTCAAAAAAATAAAATGAAAAAAATTGATTGACTTGAAAAAAATTCATTTGCTAAAGGAATTTTGAGCTAACCACATTTTTCATTTTGGAAAAATCAACTTAATCCTACTTATTTTTTCTGGAAGATAAGAAGAATATTGATCAATAAAATCAATTCTCTGTGATTTCCTCACAATAGTGTTATGTTACAAGTTTTTTCTTCAATGATGTAACTTGAGTAAAGTCACTAATATTGAAGAAGATATTTTAATACATAATTTTAATTTCAGAATTTTGGTTCTATCATTTTTTGGCTTAAATATATATAAGATAAGTGGATTAAATAAATAAAGTGTGATAGGTTATTCCTATAAGGTGAAATGTATTTGAAAGTGATCATAGCACCTTAGATACTTAAATGAAAGAATGACTGTATAGGGATAAGAGGAAAACAATGATAATTATAAATAAATATTGATGTGGAAATTAGGTTTGTTATTGTGAATATCACACCGGATTTTGAAATTAGTTTTCAAATGACAAGGAGGTCAAATATCTATTGAGATTTGTTCCCTTAAAATGAGGATAATGTCAGGTTCAAGGAAAAAGAAAGAATGGTAAATATTTGTGCTCCTTAACTTTAAGTCCCAAGAAGTACTGATGTTTAGGAGCTTGCAGAATAAATATCTTTTGATTATATAAATTTTAGAAATATCAAAATATACTGACAGTATTTTAATGAAAAAATATCATTTGAATAGTGTACTTGATAAGTGACAAGCCAAAAGAATAATTTGATTTGAATTTATACCAAAAGAAATTTTCAGAGTATTACTTTCATCTTGGCTTCAAATGATTTGGTTTTTTATTGAGGAATCTTGTGGAATATTATATTATTAAAAAAGTCAAATACTAAATTTTTTTCATTAATTCTATGTAGATGATTCTGCAATCTTGAAAATTGGGCTTGGAATATATCCAAATATTAATAGCAAGTTAGATCCAAGTATGAAGCAAATTGGGAACTGGGTCTTACCTGCTACCCTTGCCAGTGGGGATGAATGGGAATTCCTAGTAATTTGATAATCCTCCATATCTTTAGTTTTTTTGACTATTATACCACAATCAATACTCCCAATTTGAAATCTCTCTTTCTCTAATATTTTTTCATGAACTTTTCTAACATTCTTTGTGGTAAATTCCCTTTTATTGCTTCAATAACAGCTTATATATCTTTCAAGATCAATATTTTGGCCAACTGTCACTACCTCAGGGCCCTTTTTGTCACATTTTTCTTCAGTGGATGTCAGAAAATATTTACTGGAGTAAAACCACTCCAAAGAGCATCTTTGTATTTGTTTTCACCATGATATAGCTCCCATTGTGGTATTTAAATTCCCTTTTTGGTAGTAAAATTATACTTAGGAAGGCTTATTTTGACATTCATCCCATAGGAACTTCAGTAAATTTAAGTTTGATAGATTATCCTTTTTTGCTTCAGTTTCTGTTTTATATCTCTTTACTTTGTTTTTTTAAGGATTGTAGGGCTCACTTACCATTTGGGCTGAATCATTTACATTCTTTAATTAATCTCAAGTAATTGTCATTCATGTTCCTAGATATTAAATGTATTTCATTTAAGCCTTAATATAATTCTTTAGTAATGAAGCTTTTTATCATTAAGATATTGTTTGTAGCTTAACCATCTAAAATCTTTTGTTGATTTCTTTTAGATTAATTTTTTTTGGTATGCACATCTAGTTTGATTTCTTTTTTTAGAAATAGACCTCTTAAAATTGAGCTCACAGCTAAATCTGGTATGCGGAGCACATTTTCCAGTTGATATTCACAATATATTGCATTTAATCTTCCATGGAAAGGTATCACAGATCATCTACCTGTTCTGGAGTTTACATAGTCTCTGAGATTCAGAATTTTGAAAAGGATTGTCATCAAAGTAATACAAATACACAGAGTCTAATAGAAAAATCTCTTTTCTGAAGTTAGTGAAAGACCAAAAGAGATTATTTTCCTTTATAAATACATTACAATTTGAAACAAAGTGAAGTTTTTTAACTTATTTATGATCCTTTCTATTGCTTGTATTATTTGGCGTCACCTAAGGAAAAAGTTTCCATCCTTTTTTTCTAGGATGGTGACAGTCTGTGTTGTGCTATCCCTTATGGAAGCTGATATAATCTTCAGAAAAGGGTCTTGTTAGATCAACAGAATGATTTCTTCTTTAATTAAGTTCTTTTTTCTTCTGTTTAATATAGTACAAAGCTAGAAGAGGTATCAGAGTTTTCCTATTGTTCACCAACTAATATTCAATAGTTGTCATGATTTCAGAGAGCTTGGATATTAAATGATATGCTATGATATAATCTTCTAATTGCAAAGAATCCCATCAGATTTTATCGGAAAAACTTATAAAAGTGGTGATGAAAGTTTTGATATTATATTCAATAGAAGTGAGATATAAGAGCTCACTGAATATGATTGCTCTTTTTTGTGCTCAAGTAGAGGAAAAATATTCAAGTATTTACTTTTGAAGGAAATGTACATTGGACTTGTTAGTACATATGAAGAAATTTTTGAAAGTGATAGTTGACAATTTTTCCAATGATATCTTTTTGGCTTCAGTGTCTAGTGTATCATGTTGTCCTTTGCTGAGATCTACGCCCATCAAGTTCAGAAATACTTAAAACTTCCCATTCCATATCGATAAATCTTCTTCATTCAGTAATTAAATAGCTTTGAGGGCTTGTTTTATTACATTTTTTGAGATTGATTTCTATTATGACCCCTTTGTGCTGAGGATTGTTGTTAGCGCGAGCTTTCAACCATGAGATAGTTATTTTTGCGATTCCAAGGGGTAAGAAGACCTTTGTGATTACATTGATGATCATTTAGTACCACTAAGGTTTTGTTTTAAGTGCACAAGACTACTATAAGAAATTATCAAAACTAAATATAGTCGAACATAGTATTTATGATCAAATGGGTCCAAGATGAAATGTAATAAGTAGCTATTTAAGCAGATAGGATTCATGTTAATCTTTCTATTAATTACTAGTAAAAAATAATAAAGAAGACGATATTATTATGTGAAGAGATCTGTTTTTTGCTAAACAGTAAGCTATATTACAGTGTCAGAATTCAATTTTTAAGAAAAGTGTTAGCAGTTATTTATACCAAAGAAGAAGGAAATATGATTAAATAATCACATGGAAAAAAGAATCTAAAACTGGAAAAATGTTAGTAATAATAATAGAAGATTAATAATGTGTAATAATGAAAAGAATTTTAAGGAGAAAGATTCTCTTCTTAATATTGAGAGACTAAGTGAGATCCTTGGGGATCATTTTTATTGGACCTGAGAGTGCTCATAAGACGTATTTCTTTACTCTTAAAATCACCATAATAAAAGCTATCCCTGCTGGAAGGGGTAGCAGGTCCAACCCAGCTTTCAACTTGCTATTATTATTTGGTAATCTTCCAAGCCAGATTTTGAAGATTCAGAAATAATTAAAAAAGTTAATTTAATCATGGAACTTCCGGAAATATCAAAAAAACCTTTATTCCACAAAATTCTTTGAAAGAAAAACCAACAACTTTGAAATGAATATGAACCCATGAGTCATGTTTCTTTCTTTGACAATTCTCAAAATCAAAATACCCACTTTCCTTATATGCTATCACATCCTTCCTTTCATGTATTTTATTTCTCTGAAAGTTAATTTTTCAGACCTCAATATTTCTAATGCTGAAATACGTCACATCAAAATATATCTTTTTAAGAAATTACCTATTATAATTATCTCTAACTCACTCAAAAAACAGAGAAGTTTATATGTATCATTATTATATTCTCCTAAAAGCTGAACTCATCCTGATTTTTGGAAATGAAAACCAAATCAATATATATAATTTCCCTCTTTACAAATTGGAAATTACATTTGAAAATTTCTTGTGAATATCAGATTCAACAGAAATTTCACCCAGAAGACATTTACCAAGTATTTTTCTCTCTCTTATCCTAGAAATTCAATATCTTTTTCAAACTTGAAGCCAAATATAGTCCCAATTTTACCACAGTTTAACACTCAATCACTATCACACCTTTTCCCATGATAGAAGTGACCTGAGACCTCTTATGATACAAAATGTATTTCTTGCCATATTACATAACATTAAATGTATCCAAACATTCTCAAAAAACAATCTGATAGAAATATATTATTAAATATTATGTAGTTCATACAAAGGATATTCTTCAAAGAAGAATATATCATATCATAATGTTTTGGGTCAATAAAATTTAACTTAGGATGTAAATATTTTCTTAGCCTCCAGAGAAAAGTAAGAAATCCTATAATAATTTGTTTCAAATAAGAGAACTGTTAAAAAATTACTAACTCTAAAGAAAAATACCAATTTAATAAATAAATTTTACATGTAAATGTTTCAATTCTGCATGTTAAAACTTTCTTTAATTGAATTTAAGGTAGATCATAAGATTGCATATTATAAAGATCAGGAAACAATAATTAAGGTTTTTCAAAGCCTTGAAGCTCAAATGGGGGAAGTAATTATTTAAGTAAAAATTATGCCTCATGACATTAGTGTTAAATATTCACACAATCATTTTTTCTATTGAAAGTGTTTGCCTCAAAATAATCCTTGCAATTTATCTTGAAATCTATTTTATATTTCCATTTTTGTGGTAATAATAAATTCCTTACAATGGTGATGATTCATGATGCAAAATTGAAATATTCAATCTTTGAAGAAAATGTATTAAGCTCAAAGGTTTCTTCAAAAAATATATTTGCTTGTATATTAATATTCATATCTAATTGGAAACAATAAAAATTAATGCTCCTGATAAAATAAATTTACCATTATAAAAATGTAATGAATTTTATAACTTTTTAGCATCAGATAAAGAGCTTCATAATAATAATCACACAAAATTCTCTCATTTGGGTATGAGAGGAATATAATAACTTTTGAAAATCCCCCCTCCAATTTATAGGTTTTCATAGAAATTTCATTCATGATTGTCATTTTCCAAACCCTGCAGGGACTACTTTTGGATAAATATAATACAATCAAATTTGTGGTTCAACTTATATCTTCCAATAAGCCAGTTGCATTTTGAAATTTTAAATAACTTTAAGATGACAGTTCAGTCTTAAACCTTAAGGTTCTAAGATATTATGCTTACAAGACTACACCTCCAAGATACTTTCAAGGATTGAATCCCTTCAAGAATAGCATATAAGCAGACAGTTTTAAATATATTTTTCTCCAATTTTAAAAATAAATAATATATGTAATATTATCAATTCAAATATTCACATATTTCTATAGAACCCTTGATCTCTAGAAAAGATACTACTAAAGCTCTTAACCCCCTCAAAAGGGAACTCAAAGAAAAAATTCTGATTTTATAGTTCTGTTGAAATTTTTGAATTCCTTTAAGCTAGAGATTTCATTTAGAATTTTTAAACATCATCTTTATATAAATTTATATATATCTCTGAATTATAAGTTTGTACTTGCATTTGATTTGAATTCTTTTCATCAAATATAAATTCAGCCCATATATATGCAAGACATAAACATGTTTCAAACACATATTATTTTATTCCATCATTCAAACATTATTGCTATAATTTTTTTGCAAAAATGGAAGAGTTGAAGCTGAAATTCTGAATTTTCACCATTTACAATGGTTTCATACAAAATTGTGTTTCAATACAGAAAGAATTATAATTTTCCCTCCAAAGAAAATTTTCTTTTTGAATATTTTGTTATGGAATTGGAAAAAAAAGCAAAATAATTCCACATTAATAGTCTATTTGATTTCTTGTTTTTCTTTATTGAGACAAACAATCCTCAAGCCAATTTAAGGAAATTTTCAAACCCATTTTTGGGTTTGTCATCCTAGTGAAATTAATTATCAAACTTTAATCAATCTTCTATCTAGCTTCAGAGATCAAAATAGAATTCATCAAAGGCATCTTTGAAGTGGAAGATTTGAAATATTTTGGGAAGATAATATTGCAGCAATTGTCTCTATGCAAGAGTTCCAATATGATAAAAAGAATTTATATCAATAAATAAACTTAGTATGAATTATTCAACCTGGTAAGTGGTCAGAGTTTTCGTTACTCATTGAAGGAAATAATACCTCCAGAAGCTATCATATTTGAAATTAGTTCTCACAGAGCTTTTGGTGGTGTGTTTTTTCTTTTGAAAGCTTTGGGTGAAACTTATTTCTACATTAATTCAAATTTGGAAAAGAACTTTGTGCAACCTACATTGACTGGCCAGGTTGTAGTCAAGTTCGACACAAGTTGTATAAAGGATTATTTAACAATTCACTGTTGTTATGAATTCCTGAATTGAGAAAACACTAAGTGTATATCTGAGGTTATTAATTAAAGTTACTAACACATAAAATTTATTGAAATAATTGAAATAAGAATCATCTACCAAATTGTCAATCCTTCCAAAGATAGTGATATTCTTGGGCTTTGAGCTTTTTTCAATGTCTTTTGATAATGATGAGCCATAACTCTGAAATGTGAAGTAAATTTTCATCTCAATATAATTCAATACAAAGTAATCTACTAAATCAAAATCCCTTGTTTTGATATATTTAGAAATTGATAAAGAAACATTCTGCCTAATTTGTCTACACTATTTTCAACCAGTTTGCAATTTATGTCATCTTGATTCCAATTTTTTATTGAATTTTTATCTAGTTTTCTGTCATAATATTTGCATATTTAATCAAAATTATTGAAATAATCTTGATTTTTGTAATTTGGATGTGGTTTTGTCACTTTTTTACTTCATTTTTTGAGTTATTAATACATTATTCCCTTAAACCTTTTTAGCTTGTTTTCATTTTTCATTTTAATTTATTGTCTCATGATTTCTTGTTCTTTTTTTGTATTTGTTCCAATTTTTATTTTTTTAATAATTAAAGATAATAAAAATTTTTAATTTATGATAAATCAGAAAAAACTTTCCAGCTCATAATATATGTTTTTTTTTCTTAAAAAAAGAATTTTTTATTATATATTGACTTTT
Source organism: Austropuccinia psidii (assembly GCA_023105745.1). Classification (NCBI taxonomy): domain Eukaryota; kingdom Fungi; phylum Basidiomycota; class Pucciniomycetes; order Pucciniales; family Sphaerophragmiaceae; genus Austropuccinia; species Austropuccinia psidii. Next base: position 871,004 of record JALGQZ010000020.1, read on the forward strand.
TTTCAAGATTATTTTAATAGATATTCACCATGAGCAAAGTGGCTACACCTGAAAGCAGGATTTTCATTTAGAAAATGACATATTAAATAATCTGTAAATAGGTTTCAACCTGAATTGAAATTGTAAAATAGAAGATTTGGAAGAAAAAAAAGCCTCACCTGCAAGCCTCAAAATTTCAATTAAAAAGCCTTCTTATTTCTTGGACATGATTGGTAGTTAAGAATATCAGAAAGACTAGTCTCCAAGACAAGCCATGTCTTCTATGCTCAGTTGACTATTTATATATCTAAGCTCATTATTTCAAAATAATAATATATGTTACTGTAAAAAGCTCCAACTTAAGAATTATATTTACTTTTTTGAATCATTGAATAGTATGAGATCACAGTATTAGCTAAATACACTATCCTTACAATTTATAATAATATAGTATTACTCCAAAGCTTCACTATCTCCACGAGTAATTTTAAATTCCCTATGAAACCCTTGAGGTTTTGTATCCCCCTCCTCAAAATGTAGGAATATTTCATTTCAAAATCTTATTGTTTATTTCACTTAAGTTTCTTTGAAGTCCAAAAAATTGAATATATTGAGACATAAAAGTCCCTCATTCTTCATAGGAAAAGTCTTTTTCAAGATCAAATGCTGTTACAGAATGGGATATTTTATTTCAGTAGTGATAAATTTGAATTAATAAACTTTAGTAAAGGAATATATATTTTCTTGATATCTGTTTTTAAAAAGTAGGTGGTACAGGATATTCATCTCTATTTGTGAATCTAGAAGCAGGGTATTTGGAAGGTCGCAAAATGAGATTGAATAATAATTTATTTTCTCCCCTAGTAATATACAAATGATATTATTGGCCTTATATTTCAATATTTATATCATTTGATTCCTCCTTCAATAGGTCATGTAAAAATGTACTCAATATATGATACTTATGTTATTTATATAAATCCTTTATCACAATCAGCTATAAAAAAGAATTAATTTAAGAATCTACCTATCCAGGATATATATTGTTCAATTATTAATTTTAACTTCCACATAATAACTCAAATTAATTTATTTGGACATTTTTATAAGTAATACTTGAGAAATTAACTGAGAGGCTTTAAGAATGGGAATGAAAATGCAATTTAAAGGATCAGAGAAATGTTGATATAATATTTTGAAGGTTGGATCCTTAACATTTATGGAAAATTCTTTTCTCATTGAGCTTATTAAACTTTCTCTTTACATTTTGCTAGATTGGAAATACTATTTGTGTATTATCAATATGAAATATCTTCAGCATTTCAATATATTGTTTTATATTTATAGGGTATTGGTAAAAACATGTAAGGGGTGCCCTGGGCCCATTTTTAATTAAAAATGAAACACCACAATGCCTGTATTGGGCCAAAACATGCCCAAAAGAGGTTTTTCCCCACAAAACCTCTCTAACTCCAAATTGTTTCAGATTTTTTTGCCCAGCCCCCCCCCCCCCAGAAAAAAAAAGCCCAAACACCCCAACAATCCACATTATCCCCACCCCAAACCATTGTTTTTTTTTTTTGGAAAAACAGCATTACCAAAGCCATTTTGCAAAGCTTTTCACACTTCTTTTTCTTTTTTTCACCCAAAGACTGCATTTTCCACCACAACAACCTGCTTTCAAGCCTCCAAATTTCCAATTTTTTACCTTCCCTCATCCATTAATCCCATATTTAAACCACTTTCTTTCACTCTTAACCCCTTCTTTTCATTTTTCACACCTTTTTTCACCTCTTTTTCACACTTCGAAAGGTTCTTACCCCATTCCAAATCCCCAAATCCCCCTTTTTTTCACTTTTACACATATTTTTCATTCAAAAATGCTCCAACCCCCCACTGAAGGTGAATTTCAGACCCTTGAGCTTCTTTGGCAACATGTGCATAATGTTGCCAGGGCTCAGGGGTATGCTGTGTCCACCTTGAGGTCCAATATGACCCACAACCAAATTGAAATATGTTGTGATAGGTCTGGCACCCCAAATCCCAACAAAAGCCCCTCCAAAACAGTCACCTCAAGAAAGCTTGACTGTCCTTTTAGACTTTATGCCAGGAAATATGCCAAGAGCACCACTTGGACTCTTAAAGTCAAAAATCCTGAACATAGCCATGATGCCACTGAAAATATCATGGCACATCCTGCTTTCAGGAAATTCAATGAGCAAGAAACATCCCAAATTGCTCAAATGTCTGAATCACTCCTCATGCCAAGGCAAATTCAGGCCCAATTATGCAGCCAGAGGGAGTCTGACAGGCCTGTAATCCTTCAAGACATTTATAACCAAGTCAAGAAAATAAAGAAAGACAAACTGCAAGGCAGAAGGCCCATTGATGCTCTTATTGACACTCTCAAAGAAGAAAATTTTGTTTGGTCCTCTGCAAGGGATTCTGAGGGACACATTACCTCCTTGTTTTTTACTCACCCCCTGGCCATAAAACTTCTGCATGTCTTTCCTCATGTCATTCTTATGGATTGTACTTATAAAACCAATAAGTACAAAATGCCTCTTTTTCATATTGTTGAATTCAGCTCAACAAATAAGACCTTTTCTGGGGCTTTTTGTTTGATGAAGAATGAAAATGAAACTTCATATACTTGGGCATTAAATCAATACATTGAAAAGGTCCTCAACAACACCAATCTTGTTCCCCCCCAGTTATTGTTATTGACAGGGATCTGGCCTTGAAAAACTCTATTAAGAAGCTCTTCCCAGACTCCAAAGTCATGCTATGCATTTGGCACATCAACAAGGATGTATCTGCTCATTGCATGAAGAAAATTGGTCATGGCACTGATTTTGAAAATTTTATGGGCCTTTGGAATCAAGTAATATACTTCTTCATTTTATTTCATGTTATTTCACTTTTTTTCTTATTATTGTCTTTATTAATGACTTTGGGATTCTTTTCTCAGCTTATGTATTCACCCACTGAAAAGTCTTTCAAAGACAACTGGAAGAAGCTTCAAAAGCAAGTTAAAAATGCTGAGGTCTTGCAGTATTTGGAAAATACTTGGCTTCCTCTAAAGGAGTATTATGTGCCAGCCTGGACAAACCACAATTGCCACCTGGGTGTGGGCTCCACCTCCAGAGTTGAAGGTGCCCATGCCATGGTTAAACTTTGGCTACAAAGGTCCACTGGTACTCTCCTGGAGGTAGTCAGGGCACTCCACATGGCATTCAGAAAACAATTTATTGAAATTATCAACAGAATCTCCAAAGAAATGATTGTCCATGTCAAGAATTTTCCTCCACACATCTGTGCCCTCAATGGCAAGGTGTCTCATTATGCTCTTCAGATTGCCTTTGTAAATTTCAAAACAAAATTTCCTCCAAATGAAAAATGCACCAACAAATACAACAATTATAAAGGTATTCCTTGCAAGCATAAGACCCAAAAGGCATTTGCCAAGCGCCAAAGGCTTGAATTATCAGACTTCCATCCTCAGTGGCATTTGAATTTGCCTGTGAGGGTTTTTTAATTTCTTCTTATTATTTTTTTCTTATTAACTGATTTTACTTGTCATATTCTTCTCAGACTGGTTTTCAAGGTGATGATCAAAGTGTTGAAAAAGAAAGAAAGAATGAAGCCAAGAAAATATTTGAAGACATTGGGGAAGACCTGTTTCAAAGACCAATGGCAGAAATCACCCCAATACTCCAACATTTTCAAGATGTTTTGACTGGAAAAGTCCCATTTGATCAGATTCCCAAGAGTCAAGAGGATGATCAATATTATGAAGACCCTCTAGAATGCAAGAATATCCGTGGAAGACCCCAAGGAGCCAAGAATAAAAACAAAAGAGAACCTTCAAGATTTGAAATCATTGAGAGTCAAACCAAGAAAAGAGGAAGACCCCCATCAAAAGTGACCAGCACAACAACTTCCAGATCCCAGTCAAATGTCCCCTCTCCAATTATGGAAGTGGACTCATCCGAAGATTCTGAAGATTCTGAGGACTCATTATCTAAATTCATCAGTTCATCAGATTCACTACCCTCAGCAACTGAATTAAATAAATCAGAAGTAACCCTTAGAAGGTCCAGAAGATTGGCAATTGGAAGCAAAACATCACAAAGAAAATCACACAAGCCTGCCACCAGTTTGAATATCTATGATGCAATTGACCTGACCTGTGAGCATTGTCAAAGAAACTATCACACAAGTGATGAATGCTCCAAGCTGTTTGTGAGTTTCTGATTCTTTTTAATGTAATTTTATGTTGTTTATTTTGATATTTATTCATTTTTTGAACTTATGTTATCAGATAACTGGCTCAGAAGACTTGCCCAAGTTTATATTGAAATACACCTTCAAGGCCATCAATGTCCAGGGTGATGGAAATTGTGGCTACAGAACAGTATCCCACTTCATTTACAAGACTCAAGATCAATGGGCTGATGTCAGAGGTGACTTGGCTGAAGAAATTCAACAAAATCAAGACCTTTATGAAGCCATGAACACCTTAATTCCCTCAGTATCCTCTTATTTGGAAAGAATTGAATGGTATGAAGATGTTGGCCAGGCTCCAAAAAGCAAGTGGATGTCCATGCCTGACATGGGGGATCCAATTGCAAATAAGTACAAAAGACCAGTTTTCTTTTATTCCACAGCCCAATCTTTTTCTTTTTTCCCTTATTTCTGTCCTCCAAATGATAATCCCCCCATTTTCATTTGCTTCTTGAATAGTTGTGCTCATTTTGTTCCTTTGGACATCATCATTTCTAAAGTTTATCCTGTCCCCCCCATTACTGTGAACTGGGAGATTCATGCCCAACCACAAGCCCTGGGGTGGGCTGATAAATTTAAGAAACACAGAATGTTGTATTTGTCCAATCTTCCTCCCCCCTCTCAGAAAAAACCCACTATTTTGGAGGTTGATTCTGATTGAATGAATTTTGTATATACAATTTATGCCAATTATCCCCCTCCTCAGTCATTTTTATTGCTTAAGTCATATTACACACAAGAAAAAAAACAGTTGAAAAAAACACCCATTGCGCCTTCACTTGTGCTCCCACCCAAAAAAATTTCCCAATTCATGAGCTTCTGGTTCTTTATTGTCCAGATTGAACCCTTTAATTTAAAAAAAAAATGAAGGAAATTCATAAGTGGGAAGTTATTAAATTCACTTTTTAAAAATAGGCATATTACAATGACGGGAAAAAACATTTGAAAAAAAAACTCTTTTTGCGCCTTCACTCGTCCCACCCAAAAAAATTCCCAAAATTATGGGATTCTGGTTCTTTATTCTTCACATTGAACCCTTTATTTTAAAAAAAATGAAGGAAATTAATAAGTGGGAAGATTTTAAATGAATTTTTGAAAAAAATATGCCATTTTGGCATATTGGCCAAATTTGTGAAATTTGGCAAAAAAAAAAAATTTGAAAAAATTTGTGCTTATTGACATGCCAAGTTGGGAAAAATATGGCAAAAAAAAATTAAAAAAAACCTCAAAACTGAGCCTGAGGAATTTTTTTGAAAATTAAGGTCACTTACGTGTTTTTACCATAAATTGGTAAAAACACGTAAGTTTTTAGTAGAAACATGTAAGGGCTTACGTGTTTTTACTAAAAGCTTACGTGTGTTTACCAACACCCTATTTATATTTTACATGCTTCAATGGAAAAAGATTAATAGGCAGTATATACTATTAATCCAAAATCAGTATTTATATACAACTACTCATAATTTTCTCTTTTCTCTTTTTACTTAAAGCTTTTTATTAACAAGGGTTTGTAATATCACAAGTAGAATTTAATATTTTAATTAAATATGACCCACAGATCTGCTGAATATTTTCTGAAAACCTTCAAGAGTAGATGAATGAAGATTATGTCATTTACATTCAGAAATGAACATTAATATGAGATTTCCAATATTGTATTTGTCAGTATCAACTAAGTTGTGGTTTTGAAAATGACTTTGGTTGAACTAATCATTATTGGACATATAATTTCAAGATGGTGAATGATCATCATTGCAGGAGATATAATGATGTGAGACAGTAAGATATCCTTTATGAAAAAGATTCTTGATTTTATCTTCAAATATCAATCATTTGAATACAGTTCCCTTATAATTTACAAGAGCATAACTTTATACAACAATAGGTTTTGAAATCATCATTCAAATTATTTCAAAAGGGTAAGCTCTTTCAAGAATTTGGAAAGCAAACTAAATGAAGATTAGAAGAAGATATTTACCTGTATTTGGAAGGAATATATCTTTTAGTAAAAAATATCCAGTAAGATAACTCGTAATTTCATACTTACAACTTGATTTATGGAAACAGCAAAAAGCAATTCATCATCCGAATCCAAAGGTTTTTATGAGCTCTTTTAGCTTGGAAAATGACCTTGAATATTGTATTGAGTCATCAAAATGAAGCTTTCAGATTTAGTTAAAAATACTTTTGAATGCACATTCAAGTAAGTAGATTCTTTGTAAGGATCTTCATGTTTATTGAAATTTGGTAGTGGCGTGAGTATTCTTATCAATATGAAATATTTTTTGAAACTTTCTCCCAAATTATTTCCTCAAAAATTGCAAATTTTAATGAGAGACTACCACCTTCTTGCATAAATGTGATGTGAGAGTTCCCAAGGTGTGATGATTCAGGGGAAATTGTATTACCCTTAAACTTCATAGACACACACAAGGTCCACTTACAAAAATAAAATTCACAAAAAGAATTTCTGGAAGATTTTTCAAAATTTTTTTTCAAAAGGTTGAGTGTTTTTTATTGAATTGAATGTGATTTTGGCAATACTTTTTTATTTTCACCATACCTTATTAAGCTCAAATCTGGAAAATCTGATGATGATTTGAATTAGTTTTATTTGGTGAGCTTTTCACCTATTCCATCCTTAATCTCTCTTAAGATTATCTTTTGAAGAAATTTCTGGAATACTGACTTGTCAAGATGTGCTGGAATGTTTCATGAAGATTAATATGTATTAATAATTATTCAAATCAAATCAACAAACTCTCACCTGTGATTTCATTTTTATGTTCCAGGGTCATCAGGTGATTCATTCTCTCTCCTGACCAGCATGAATAAGCTGAGGGTGTTCAATAGTTGAAAAGAAATTAAGATAAATGTTGAGAAATGTGAATAGTGGGTTTTGGCTTTATATTTGGGTTGCAATTTTCCAATATTCTCTGGTGATAGTGAGCTAAGAACTTGTCAAATAAAGATATTTGAGACTCTGAAATTGAGTAGGACATTGAAATGTTAGCTAAAGAGACTAAAGTGGAAGTTGTTGAAAGAAGTATTTCTTTGGAGGGATTGTGATCCTTTTCATAATTCCATTTTGGGATGAGTAATAATACTATATGTACTGTATATAAGATAAGCCAATCAGCAGCCCTTGGAGTTCCACATTGAGGAATTCCCATATTTCTGGGTATATGGGTTATCCATTATGGAAGGATAATCTTCTTGTTAACTTCATGTAGAAATTCAAACTCTTCAGTGTTTATATTCAGTTTTGTCTTGGACTCACCCAAGAGTTGTGAAAAATCAGATATGTCTTGTTGATGTGAAAGAGATGAGGATCCCTTTTGACAAGAACTTCTTAAGTTAGGATTATTCATTTCATCTGACTCCTCTGAAAATATACAGGTGAGAATCTCAAAACTTCTTGGGCTAATGATGAAGTGGAACTTGGATGAACTTCCTTTTCCTTTCCTTTACCAGATGATTTTTTTCAATATTTCCTACAGAGAACCTTTTGATGAAATTCATGATGACCTTCTTAGTTGAGGGATTGATTGAGGGTGAGGGTTGACAGAAGATTTGAGCCTTTGACGTTTCTTTGATAAACCTTGGAGTGTGGCTTGTGTACCACTTGACATTTGGGTGATAGACCAGATATATGAATTTGAATCTCTTTCCATTCTTAAATTCTTTCAGTGGCACTGTATAATGATTCAAACTCTGAATTTTTAGAGGGTTCCCTGGGTGTTAAATTACTTTTTTTTGAAAGTACCAGGGTTTTTAATTGTTTCAGTGTCCTTCCTTTTTGAGTTTTGATGAATTCTATTCTGAATTTCCAAATGATAAAGTATTGATGTTTATTTTTGTGGTTCTTTCCTTTAATGATAAGGTTTTTATAGCATTTTGAACTTTCAGATAGGTTAGGCTATAATCCCTCAAAAGACCTAATAAAAAAGTATGCATAACATCAAAAGTAATCATTTTGGTATGGTTCTAGTAAGAAAGGTGTCTAAAAAAGGTGTAACAAGATCCATTTTCTGCTAAAATTTTCTTATTTTTGTTAGTTGTGGTTGCTTGAAGCCATTGAGTAATTACTGATTTCTGCTTATCTTGATGGTTTGGGGGCCAAGAGGTTTTGTCATTATTTTCAATATCTTTAATGGGTAAACTACAATGTGCACAAAAGAAACTTGCTTAGTGAGATGCTAAACCTCAAATTTTTCAGAGGGCTGGAATATCCCCAATTAATGAGAGAAGGAAGCTTTCATTAGATGTCCATTGTTGAATGTGGCTGTTTGTGTGAAGTGGAAACCAAGCCACAGCTCTTGGAATTTAGGAACAAGAGGATTCAATCAGTTGTTCAATTGAATGGAGGTGGGCGCTTTGGGGGTTGGAGTTAACCCATAAACAAATAGGGTTTTATAGCGATATCTTTGTGCCTGAGGAAGATTGAAGCAAATGAAAATAATTAAAACTACTGAAATACTCCTTGAGCCAATCTTGGATCCATGTGGGTTAGTCCATTCAATATACAAGCCAAAAAAAACAAGCTTACAGGCTTATTAGTGTCAGGGTGAGTCTATGTAGTAGCTTAAAAATAGTAAATACAAGCTAGTACTATGACTGTGACACGTCAAAATAGATAAAAAATGAAATCTTCAGGTCCTACTGCTACGTGGTAACAGTGGTGATGAGTCTATTGAGGACCTGGGTTGCAATGCTCTAATATCTTTGACTGTAAAGAAACACTACAATAATTATATTCTAATTATATCTTAAATAATTCTAAGGACACTACTGATGAATAACAGTCTTGTCACGTAAGAATAATGGTAAGGTAAGATAAGATAATGGGTTTTCAAGGGAAAAACCCTCCTTTTTATATCTTCCAAGACTGTCAAGAGTTATTAACTCTTCACACGTCAGAGGAGTGAAAATGTTCACTCCAGTGGTCAGTCTGTGGTTCTAGATCCTCAATTCTGACGTCAATATAGACAGAATTGTGGTTTTGGAACCACAAATGATCATTCTGGATCAATACAGGGTGAAAAAACTTTTCACCTGCCACGTCAGCACTTGGATGACGTTGTTCTGGTGTCTGTATGATCAATATTAGTCATTCTGGGCGGGTTTAAGCTTTAAATAACCATTATTTTAAGTATCAAGGCTGTACTGGTTGGTACAGGTTTGGTACAGACCAGTATTGGTCAAAATACTTCCAACCAAGATATCTCAGCCAGTTTTTGAGATATCAAGAAACTAAGAGCACAGAATTGAAGTGCTTAATGAGCTCTTCAATTTGGTATGCTTCATGTTTACCCTTCTTGCAAATAACAAAAGTTATAAGGGTCTTAAGTTTCTGGATGTAATTTTGTACATCAGTATGAGGCTTCAAAAACTTCCATGCTAGATATCTTCTTCAATTTAGAAGATATCTGTATTCTGATGATACAGCTTTGTAGGGCTTGATTAGCCCTACAGTTTGGTATATTACACTGTACAGTTGTATGAGTGTATGCCAAAGATACAGGGGTTTGTTTATTTTCTTATTTTCAGAATATCTGTATTTTGGTTATTAAACCTTTGAACCAAGATCCCTCAGTCAATTTAAGAGATACAGAGGTCTAAGGTGTCTCAAATTAAAGCTCTTGTTGAGATCTTTAATTTGGTTATACTTTTGTACAGTTTTGTACAAGCCCTCTTTGACTTTCAGGGGGACTTGGTTTTGAAAATGAGGTTATATGGTATCTCCAGTTGTAGTGGTGTTACAACAACATGGATGATATCATTGTGTAGCTCTCTATGTGAGCTTTAAGAAAAATACCATTTTGGTATAGGATAACTTAAATATGCATAAGTTAGATGAGAGGTGAAAATAAGGGTTTTGACTTGTTTATTCTCCTCTAGGTTTCCTTATTCTGTTTGGATAAGGTTGGTGTTTAATGTAAGAGGATTGTTTTCTCTTAATTATTACCTGTATTGACTATGTTTGTTCAATACTTGTCATACCATTATTTATGGTATGTTGGATGTCATGCTAGTGCTCTGTTTTGAGTCACAGGCTGACAATTAGTGAGCTTCAACTTTTCATTATCTAAAAATGTTTTCCAAAAATGGCCATCTGATATGTCAGAGAAAATTTCTTCTTCCTAAAAAATTTATCTCTGGGGTGAGTCCAGTGCATTTTAAAAGATAGTAATCATAAGCTTGTTTGAGATCCATTTATTTAAATATTTGAAGTGGAACCGCTTTGTGGGTTGTAGCTTTTTGTTGTTCATATTTTCATGATATACAAAGAATTTTTATTTTTGTTTGTGTCCATATTTTCCATAAAAAGGCTGTATAGATTATTGAGGTCTTTTCAAATATTCATTAAATTTGGTTCTAAAACAATGCGTTCTCTCTAAATCTGAGTATAGGAAAAAAACTTTTTGGAAACATATGTGGGTCTTGAAGGAACTCAAGAGGTGCAATCCTTTTTGAGAGTTTTCAGACTTTTGGCAATAAAAAATCTGAAATATGTTTTTTTTTTAATTTTGGTGCTTGTTTAAATATTCTTCTGTTCCAATTTGATACTTTTTTCAAAGTTAGGGTCACTAATGGTTTTGTGAATGTTGTCATGTACAATTTGAATAGTAGATAAAATTAATGTTGGATTCTGATAAAGGAAGGAGGGAATTAGAATGCTAGTTGAATAATAAATTTTCTAAATATTGGGTGGTAGGTTTGGGAATTCCAATGCATTGATAGAAAGCTATGGACTTTTTTCAGCTAAAGATAGAATGCTGGATATCTGTGTAAGATTGAGAAATAAATAAAAAAAATACATTTATATTAATCTATTTTGAATAATCAACTGTAATTAATAATTTTAAAGAAGGATAATCAAAATTATGTTGTGAGTTGTTTTCCTGAGACAGAAGTACATTACTCTGGGGCAAATGATAAACATTTTCATTCTAAAAGATAAAATATTCAAACAGGGTAATACTTTCAATATTTATGAACTTTTTATTTGATTATGCTATGATGTAAGCTACCCTGGAGGCTTTCATTTAAGGACTCCTGATGATCTGAATGAACCCTTTTGGATCTTCCAACTCCTTGGTATGTATTACCCCCAATTTGGAAAACCTTTATGATACAAGTAGGGAATTCACAAATATAAATGTTTCCAACTCTTTTTTCATATATATATTTCATTGGGTATTACTATTTGACCTGGATGATGATAAATGTAAAGTCAATAGATTCAATTGAAATCTGAAACTTGGGATTTTTAAAAGGGATATGATTTTTATTAAAATAATTATCTATAATATTTCGTTCAAGCCAGCTATTAGAATCAATTGTAAAAGTATTCTAATTATCTTGTGAGATCTTTTATCAGAGATAAAATAAGTTTGGAATTCTCCCATTGATATGGAATTTAGACTTTAAAAGGAATGTATGACATCTGTCATCAATTTTATTAAGATTAGTGCAATTCATATAGTAAATTTCTACTCAAAGACTATAATTTCATTTTTACAAAGCTTTTGGCTCTTTATTTTCTTATTCCAGGTAACTAATAGGATTGATTCATGTAAAATATTTATGCATAGTTATATTTCAATCCAAATAATTATAACTATTTTCTTTAAATAATTACACTCAAAAATTTAGATAAGCCTCACATTCTCTCAGTTTTCTAGAACATGTCTTTGGGATTCAATTGAAAATTATTTTAGCTTTTGATGATTGGAAATTTAAATTTGAATATGATTCTTACACAGATATAAAATTTAAAATATGTAATTTATATCTTGGCTATGATATGTGGAAAAAATCAGTAAAAGGAAATTTTGGAACAAAGAAGAATGTTTTTATGTGGAAGAAATTACAAAAAATAGTCGATTGTTTATGTTGGTGTACATTTTCAAGAGTGGAAATTAGCAATTTTTTATGTTTTCATATAAGAGGACTGGGTAACAGTTGGACTTCTAGTCATAGATGTAATTTTATCAATTGCAAGTGAGAGGTAAACAGGTTCTTGAAGCTTTATTACCCTTCTTTCCACCTCTGTTAATTAGGAAAAAGCTTCTGGTTCTGCTCAATTTGATGGAATATTATTGGGAATATTTCCAAATCCTTGATCTTTGGGGATATGAGGGTCTGGTTTAAGCTGTTGTATTTTGTTATTGCGGTCCCTTTTGGAAAGCTGTTTGTATCCCTCATCAAGAAGCTGAAAAATTTCACCTATCTGATTGGATCTCTGAGACCTTGAGGGTAGTGGCTGGCCAGAAGATTCTGGATACACATCAGACATCATTCCATCTACCAAAAAGACTGCATCTATTCTTGGATGATCATTGTGAATGAGCTCCAATGCCACTTCTTGGATAATTTGCTTTCATTATTCCATGATTTTAGATATGGTAAATTGATTTAAATTTATATTACACTTGATGGAATCTGATGAAAACAAATTGAGTAAATTCTTGGAATTCCTCAAGATACTAGTTTGACTACTTGTGGTGGATTCCATCAATGCAGGTGTGTTTTTCTTCCTCCATATAGATTTCCTTCCAAGGAGGCATCTATCAGAAATTGAAATTGATTTGAACTGGTTATTCAGCTCCTCTTCAATTTGGTATCTCCTTGTACCACCATGTCAATAGCTTAACTTCCAAGAATGAATAAGAATAGTTGTGGGGATGTATTCCATGGTGATGAGCGGGGAGAGTTCCAAGACATGTACATCAGGGGAATGAACACTTTTTGAAAAGAGAATGCCTATAGGAGAGCCATTCTTGACTGTGTTAATTGATTGATTGTCCTGAAGATCTTCCAACTGAGTATTGACTAGGAGGAAGTAATATGTCTATTTCTTTCAATGAGACTTTTTGAAGAAACTCCTTTTCATTTTAAATAAGATTTCCATATTCCCTTTCAGCTGAATCCAAAGAGCCTTTCATGTAGATCATGTATTTCTGCTTGAAAGCTGAAAAGTGGTTCTCAAAAATTTCAATATCTTCTTCCGTTGGTGAATTTGGAAGTAAGAAGGAAGGGGGTTGAATTCCTGAAATAGCCTACAACAAATCCAAAATTTATCTGGCCAATCCTGTATTTTCAGATGGGTTCCCTGAGTTTCTGGCATGTCTTGATGTACTTTGGTATAATTGTGAATTTTCTTTTTTTCTTTGTGCTTATGATATTGAAAAAGAATCAAAAGGGAAGCTGAATGGTAAGAGATTGGATTTAATTGAGGAAGAGGTACTTCTGTGAGGTTAGTAGATGTTTCTGGAGCTAAATATCCAGTTTTGAATGGAATAAAGACCAGGTGGAGAAAAATGGGATAGTCATATTATAATGAGAATAATGAATTATATGACATCTTCCTTACCCTCTGAAATTAGTCTTTCAGAAATTTCTGAAAGATTTAATTTTAAAATAAGCTTGATGATCATATTAGCTTTATGAATGTAGGTTATGTTAAAATAGAATAATAATTTGTTAATGATGCATCTGATCAAACAGCTTAATCATATTTCATGAATGATGAATGGGGATTATTTTTCATCCCTCTCTGTAATATTTGAATACTCACTTTCTCAAGAATCAAATAGCCGAATTCTCAGATGAGATTGGGTTTTGATAAGCTTTTGATAATGAGCTTGATATTAAAAACCAGGTAGGATATATTTGAAAGGGAAAAATTGGTAAATTGAATGGTTTATTTTGTAAATTTTGTAGGGAAAGTCTACAAATATGATTGGTAAATTTGATTAGAGGAATTGAGTTCTCAGTGGTGGATTTGTAATGACTTACATTATTGCATATAATAAGTAAATTTTTAAATGGAAAAATTTCTATCAACATTAAAATTGTCTGTTTAAAAAAGAATTCAATATCATTCCAATTGAATTGAACCTGAAAGTTCCAAATTAAATGATGAGATTCTTGAGTTCAATACACAGAATTTAAATATTTTACTTTAAATCAAAACAAAATGATGGAGGTGGGCTGTGATAATGGATTTTATTTCATATATATATATTCATATATGTTATTAACATCAATGAGGGCTATAGTAACAGAAATATATGTCAAACATATGCAGGTAAGATAAATTTGGAAGGTAGTATGAGGGATTCAACTTTGATTAAGATTTGAAACAAATTGAAAATGAATTTGGCCTTATGACCACATTATGTCAACCTGAGCTCCAAGATACCTCCAAACCATTTCTTTAACCCATATATTTGTATATTTCAAGAGATTCCCACATTTCCTTTAAATTCCTCTTTACCAATTTGGCACTTTGTGAATGAAATTTCTCAATATTCAATAAATCAAATGGAAAATACTATGTTAAACTTGATACTTAATATTATAAATTGAATCAAATATCTCACTAATTAATTTTGATACCCACATATTTAAATTGGAAATTATTTCAAAAATAACATGTAAAAGCTTTATTATAATTAATTCAGAAATCTAAGCTTTAAAATATCTTTGCTTGTGGGAAAAACCACAGTTTAAGTTTGAAATACAAATGTTTTTGCATGAAAAGAGCTTAAGAACGCCTTAATCACAATTTTATCAAAACACTCAAGTTTTCAACCCATTTCCAAAGGGTATTTAGTTTGTCTTTGCAAAACTAATCCAATGTGTGGCCCAATACCCAATAACCAAGGATTTAAAGAGTATTAGAAATAAATCTTGGGAATTATTCACACCAAGGCATGAATGGTAAGGAAATTCAATGAAAAATGTAAAAGAATGGTTATTTTTTCCATTAGTGGAAAGATAAGTGAAAAATAAACACTTTCAAAAAGTTCCTTTTCTTTCTTTATAATAAATTTTGGGTTTCTTTTTCAAATTATCATTGAGTTTGAAATAGTTCATGTTAAACACTAATGCCAATTGAATTTTCACTTTTGATCAGGCTCAAAACTTTTTTTTTGATGTTCAAACATCAATGCTTATGAACTTAATTCTAATTGCACCTGAAAAATTAAAAATTAAACTTTTTTTGCACTAAAATATATTCTTGAAATATTTAAAAATAAGAATAAAAAACTTAAAGTAATTGCAAAAAAGGCTCTTCTTTCAATTTAAAAAAATACTTATTGATTAAATTAAAATAATTAACTTGTATTATAAGTCATTTGAGCTGATAGCTCAAGCCACTAGTATGATGCATTGTTGACATGAAGCTTTGATGATGTATCATACTGCAGTAGCAGCAGAAAGTATCTGTTTGCAGCTTATGTAAAATTGCCAACAATTGTTGACAATATTACATAAGCAGAAATAAGACATTATTGAATTACATACCAATTAAAGAATACCTTATAAAATGACTTAAGTAATTGTTGACTGTCACAGTAAATGATTTTTCCTATTGCAGTAACCATCCCCAATCAGTGGTTACTGCAATATAGGATTATTGTTGAAAATCATCAACAATTATACTATATCTTAATGGAGCCATGTGCTCCATGCAAATCAATATATATAAATTATTATTTTTCATTTTTTATCTTGTTTTGGCCATCAAGAGAGTATGAAGGGTATTTTGAAAAAATAAAAAATTAGATACCATCAAATTTTCAAAAAAATTGTAGAATAAATTTTTTCACGAAACCTTAATTTTTTTTCTAAACAAATCTCAATTAATTTTCACTCAAGAAATTGGGTGAAAGTTCCAATAATGGTATTTTTACAAGTATTGAAATGGTTTTTCAATGCTTAACTAACAGTGTTGTGCAGTGACACTTTAGATATACTAAGTTTTGTATAAAAACCTTTATAATATAGGAAATCACTTAATTTCTTTTTAATGAACAGGTTTCAAGTCTAGATGAAACCTTTTTCATTATAAATTTTAGATTTAATGCAATTTAACAGCCCATTTCTTCAAATATGAATCAATTAAACAATTACATGTAAAAAGTAATGAAACTCTAACAATTTTTTGAAACAAAGTAGTGTTTCCAATAATTGAATTAGCCCAAAACAGGTGTTAATTACCAAAGATTAATATAAAACTTTAATTTTTTATGTTGATATTTTTTTTCCTTTTACCCTCCTTATCATACTTTGATTTTCCCCCCCAAAATTCAATTTCTATTTATTTTTTGACACTTACCATAGCAGCTATGTTGGTATATTTTTCAAGCCAGGTTCAATTCAAACAGCCTTCTTCCTTTCATAATGAAGATTTTTCAGGTAATCTTACAATTCTCAACAACCCATCCTTATAAATTGAGAGTGATATTCACTAATACAGAATCTCTTATCATACACCACCTTGAAAGTGCACAAACCATTCCCACTTTCAAGAAAAATAATCAAAAATCATTGATTAAACAAAAGAAGAGTACCTTTCAGATCTCAAAATTAAAATAAAAAGATAGATTGAAGATAAAGTAAAACAAATGGACTGTGAAGCTACTCACATTAGTCTGAGCCCTCCTGTAAAGGATATTTCTTATAATTCCAATGAAAAATATATTTTACAAACAATATTTCTGAAAATAACTCCTTAAAAACTTGAAAGATCCACCTCTTTTTCATTTGAAGCATATTTGTCATTTAGAGAAAAAAGCTTCACTTCCAAAACTTTATTCAGAAGTCCTTCACCAGCAGTTCAAAGGGAGAGGTTCCACTCAGAAGAATTATTTGTTTAGTGTTATATGTTAAAAAAATCAATATCAGATTATTTTGTTAAAATTCTTCCTTGATTAGACAGCTGCTACTTCAAATTAAACAATACTTTATCATTCAAAACCTTACAGACCAACTTTTATATCCACTACTCCCATATCCACAAGGAATGACCACACCCAGGTCCCCTCCCCTACCCAAACCAATCAAAATACCTTTTTGTGAAAATCAAAAGAATAAAATAGAAAAAGTTTCCAAAAATTTTCTCATTATTCCTTATTCTCCTCCTTTTCAAATTTCATCACTTTCCTCAACTATACATGAAGATCCCCCTCAAGCATCATCATTGGTACCTAATTTGAAATAAAAATGTCCCATCAACTAATAAAATCCCCCAAACAGCTCCTATTATCATACCACTTGTACCTTTCAATAAAACTGGATCCATATTTTTGCCATGCAACAGTGCCACCCCAAACACAACAACTAAAAACAACAAGAAAGCCCAACAGACTCAAACATATAAAGTGCCACTGAAAACCATGCAAACTATGATCATCAATCATAAAGCCTTCTACAGGTTATGGTCCAGTCTCCCCAATCATTTTTTTTCTCTCTTTCCTATAACCCCAATTCTTTCTCTCAACACTATCAACCATACATTTCCATTAACTCTTCTTGATCCCCTGAACCCAAGAAGCACATTTTTTTCTTATCTTTGTTAATTACTGACACTCTGAAACCATCCAACCCCCATTTTCCAGCTTTGCTGTGAAGAGGGAGATAAAACTCCACTGTGATGGACCATTTATTTACTGAGAAAAAGAAACCTGAAGAAAACTAAGAAATATTGAACATTTATTATGACCCACACTGCTTACATACGGCTGTCTCACAGGCCATTGGAGAAATTACCCCAAGTATGACATTAAAAGTCAATGGATTGAATTTTGCGGAATGGGAGGATGATTGTGAGCCTTAGAGGTATTTTCATATACCCAAAAGACCACAAAAGATAAATTAAGATACAAATATAAATAAAATAAATTCATTTATATTATAAAAATAAAAATTGAAATATAAATACAAATTCATATTTAAAAAACAAAATTTAATTATAATTTAAAAATAAAATTATAATAAAACTTAAAATTATGAAATTATATTTTTACTTGTAAAAATTGGGTAAAAAATGAATTTTTAATAAAAATTGTGAAATTAAAATATTTTTGGTAAAAAGTTATATAAAATATATCATAACTTTTTATCCAATAAATAAACATAATGAAATGATCACACCATTGGATTCCTCATAAAAAATAAAGTGGGGTCACCTCTGGATGAAATTTCTGGAAGTCAACTCTAAATAACCTTAAATTGAGTTTTTAGTATTTTCAATACAAAATTTAAAAAATCCTCAAAGCTTTAATTTAATTCACACCACATGTGGTGTTAACCATCAATTTTTGTGTTACAATTGAGGTGTTGTGTTTAGTTTAGAAGTTATGAGGAATTGAAGTATTTTAAATTGAATTCAATTGAAATGTCAAAATGTGCACGTGTATTACATAAGTAAAATTTGATTTAAATATGAGGTATCAACTATTACTGTATTGTACTGTACAGTTCAACTGAATTACATATGCAAATTACAAGTATAATACATGATGAGGAATTAAAGGAAAAAATAAATTTGAAAGACTAAAATTTGGGGGGGGGGAAAGGAACTCTAGCTCTAAAGGGGAGCCAGACCCCCAAAGTCCTTGCTGACTGGCGTGGGATGTCAAAATCCATGCAAAAGCTCATTACTTTTGGCGTGGAATTGAGTCACAGGTTCTGTGACTCAATTGATGATGAGGTTTTGATAGCAACCAGGGTGGGTTTATCTGCTGCCAAAAGGGTAAAGCTACCCCTAAGCTAAAACAATGTTAGTAAAAACAGCTTTAGCTGGCTTCAACGCCTCTTATACACATTCTGACCTGTTTTGAAGGCTCTAGACCAGGTATTTCTATAGTAATGGCTGATTTAAGGGTCTAAAATGGCTAAAAATGGCTTAAACCAGCCCTTTTTTGGTTTAAACCAGGGTTCAATGATTCAATAATTCGCTTTTATGTTGTCAGACTGTTTCTCACGACTGAAAAGAGTAAATTTTACTTTTTGGAGTAAGAAAATTGATGGCTTTAAAAGAAGGTCTTCTTTGCCTCACTTTTCTCTTCATGTTAGAATCTTTTCCTTTTATAATTAGTTTAAAAACTGTTAAACAAACCAATAAAAGATTCCAACCACCTTCTTTAAATCATTTTAAACCCTTTAACCACGTGAAAAAATCATTATAATCATTTTTACCCCTGAACCACCCCAAAAGTGAATTAAAGCATCTTTCATCACTGTTAACTTTGTCACTTTGTTTCCAAATTCACTCTGGTCACTTTTGGGTGTGTTTTCTCTTTAATATTCTATTTAAATACTTCGTTCTTTAGTTAATTGCTTGCAGTTCTTTGCTCAATTAATTACAATTGAAATTTCTCTTGAAGATATTTCTTTTGTAGCCTTAAATATCTCTTGTAGAGTATTTTTGGATAAATTTTTATTGTTGGTAAAACAATAAATATTTATGATACTATTGTTTTATACTAATAAAGTTATAAACAATACAATTGGCACGTTTTCTCTTAAAAATAATATTTCTTACTATTTTTAATTGATTTTTTACCTTATACAAATTTTCAGGACAGGAAAATTACTTGATTTTTAATCAAAGTTTCGTATACACACCTTACATTTGGGGGCCCAGCCATGATATTGTACCTGTGAAATATTTTTTACTCTTTTTTAAGCCTTTTTTCTTATATTGAAAAATTTAAAAAACATATAAAAAATACTTATAATTCAAAAACCCATAAAAAATATTTTTTTTCATATTATAAGTGAGGCTTATATTTTTTATTTCTTTTTTTTAAATACTCTTTTTTCTACTTAATTAATTGGCTTTTCCATTAATTTTAGTGTCTGACAACATGGTAAGACAAGAAAACATTGAGACAGCCTCAACAGTCACCAGCATTATTCCTACCAGTACTGTTAATTCAGACCATAATAGTACTGTTATTGTGACTCAAAATAACCAACCTGAACCAATATCTTCTGAATTGATGAACTTGGATATAAGTAATACCCTTCAGAAAGCTAAGAATTTGGCCAATAGTAAGTTTTTTGACGTAAAAATACTATTTTAAGCCTTTTTAATCATAAAATATGCCTTTAACCAGATCAGGAGCCAGCTATAACCCTCAAGCAGCTCCCAGAAAGGTAATAGACATGATTATGGCAGAGGCCAACCAGGTACAGAAGGAAAAGGGCCAGTTGATGACTTCCAAACAGCTAAAATAGGTCATTCTGATGATGTCAATACCATTTTACCTTCACAAAGAGCTGACACCGCCACATGAAGCCTCAGTGGACATATACAAAGCCAGCCACAAAGCATACAACAATGCCCTGCAGTACAAGGAGTACCAGATCCTTGCAGATCTGTGGAAAAACTGCATGAATTATTACCTGACTGTGAGAAAGTTCCTGGGCCATCCCAATACTTGCAAATTGCTCAGTGGATGGCATCTATTGATGGAGAAGAAACACATGATGCTCTTGACACTAGAATGGAGGAAAAACAACCCTCCATTGTGGTATTCCATACCTTTTTACCAGTTTCAAGAATGTTTTTGAAAATTAACAGTTGGAAAATCAAGATCAAAATTACTAATTCAGGAAATCACCACTCCAAGGACATGATTAAAAATCCCACACACCCAGGAACAACCTCAATAGTAGGGAGGAATGGAAGAATTTAGCATTCAGAATAGAAATAAACAGCTTATTTCTACAATTAAATAAATAATAGGGGAATCCAATCTTATGGAATTATACAAGAAATCCTAAATATAAGCCTTACAGAATCAACAATAGGCTTAATACATACAGAAACTCAAAATTACATGGGAAAAGTAGCATTGTAACATTATATCCACCCTAAAACCATCAAGAAGATTATATTACCAAGAATTACAGTAACTAAAATACAGTGCATGTGACACAAGGAGCATATGACAGTATCCAACTCAACTCAATACATGTGAAATCCACTAAAAACCTGAAATTAAATAACAATACAGGCACTTAAAGAAGGTTTATGCAATCCACATGCATAAGATCTGGAAATTACACAGCCACAGGATTATTAAGATTCAACTTAATTAAAGTTCAACTAGCTGCATGCAAGGAAAATACACTAAACTGTAAAGTACACAGCAATTACAGTAATCAATAATTAAAATTCAAGAAGATATCCCCACATTACACAGCATGATCACCTGGAACTAAATAAATCTTAAAAACAAATTATACATGGTCTTATTTACATGAAACCATCTTCATCCTTTAATCACCAGCATTAATTCCTCAAGGCTATGCAAGCTGACTAAAGCAGTTCAAAAGAGAAGTCACCTGAGATTTTTATCCAAATCCCCACCAAGAAAAACATCTCAATCTTAAGTTTGGCCAAACAAATGATGAAAATATCTCAGTCATATGATACCATTCTAAATTTTACACACTCGCATTAATCTCTCAAGGCTGTGCAAGATTACTAATACAGTGTAATGGATAGGTCATCTGACTTTTGTTACAAAAATCTACACCAGCAAAATTATCTCAAGGGCAGGAATAAACCTTTACATGGAGAGCCCATGGGTACTTCTAACAAAATAAAAGGAGGCCTCTCTCTCTCATTTTCTCCCCTTTCCTCATGCAAATAGCTATATACAAAGAAGGAGAATAATTATCCATCCCTTACTAGTAGGTTAACCTAGAAATTCTTATCATTAAATTACACTAAATAGTGGTTTATAAATAGCTGTAGTTAACAGTAAGTCTGCCTATATTATAGATTCATCTCTTAGTCAAATCCTCATATTCAAAACAAATTAAAAGAAATATTATTATACTCTTCTCACTAGAAGACAAGTCATTATTATTATTATTTATCAAATGAAAAGATAACAAACAAAGTTACACATTAGTAGTTTCATTAAGCTTGCTATTAATAGCTCTTATTATCTATTATCATCCCTCTTATCATCAATTATTACTATTATAAGTAGTAATCAATATATAAACCTTCACCAGTATTCTTTTAAAAAAACATATAGTGGTGTTATTATCTATAATACCTATTAGCTATCACTATTATTATTATCACAAATATAGTTAACATATTATCAAAATTAGTTATCAACTAAAACTATTTAAAATATAAAACAATATTATTATATATTATCACTATAACTAAATTTTCTCATATTAAACTATTATCCATTAAATCAAAAGACCTTCAACAAAGAAAACCACTTAAAATCAACACTAAGTACTATTATATCTATTATTTACTTTACTCAATTATTACTTTATTATCCTACAAAATCACCTACAAATTTATCTTTTGGAAATTATTTTATCTAAATTAGTTTTATGATTTTATCATTAGGCTGATTATTGAATAGGTCTGATAGAGACTTCTGAAAAGTCTTCTCTGGTTGTAAAGCCACAATCTTAAATATTGATCTGTGAGCTCTGTAGGGAGATTGTTTAGTATATTCAGAGGGGCAGCTAAAACACCATTAGCACGCTTGGTTACAGGATTATTTCAGCAATTCAAAACTGTTTACCTGTGATTTCCCCCTCAAGGACTGCCTTATCCAATCCCAAACCAAAAAGAGGTCCACATCTGGTGTCTCAACAGTGGCATTTCAGCTTCAACATTCAATAATCAGTCAATAATCAAGAAAGAAGATAATCAAATCGACATAACCACAAAAAATCATTTTCATTATCAAGAATTAACCATCAACACTCTCATACAATCTGGAATATGGAAACAAATCCCATTCCAAATCATCATCACCATCACAATCCTCAAATCAATAATACCATTTTTATTATCCAGTCAAAGAAGGAACACCAGAAAATCAAACACCTCAGGATATTGGTTTACTCATTGCAACACCAAGAACAGAACAGAAGGAAAAGGAAGAATTAAGGAGATTTTTTCTTCAAGTTAATTCCAGAAGCAAGAAAAAACAAGAGAAGTACAAAAGAATTTAAAGGATCAGTTTATCAAGTAGAAATGAATCAACAATCAACATCTGACTTACCACCATTACCTGAAGATACTGTAGAAGGACAGTATGCAGAAGAAAGTGAAGAGGAAGATCAAACAGTACAGATCCAAAGTCTTATGAAGCAAATGCAAGATTTATTATTAACACAAAGTAAAAATAAAGGAAAAAGAAGGGAACAAACATCTTACACACCTGGAGCTAGTCCAAGTGAACTCACATTACCAAGGCATGTTAGGCCTGAAGACTAACCAATATCACCTACACCTGGTCATAGAGAAACCTCTACTCCAGTAACAGAACCAAGAACTCAAAAAATTCCAAGGAGAGGTTTTGTCACTACACCTAATAATCCAAGTCCATTACAGAAGAGAGTTCCAAGACAAGAGAGACCTGTAGTTAAAATTAAAGCAAAAGATTACAATCTAAATTTTGATGGAGAAGAAGTAGAGAAATTCATAAAGAAAGTGGAAAGAATAGATCAAATTGAAGGAGCAAAAGATGAAGACCTAGCAATGCAAATGGCATTTTGGACAACAAACCAAAAGGTGAGTGATGCAATTGAAGCTATGGCAGGTTATGAAGAAAGAAATTGGACATAACTTAAGAAAGATCTTATAACAAAATGGGGAAGAGTTGAACCTGAAAGAAGATACAGAAAAGACTCACTGATGAAGATTTTTTTTGAAACTCAAGAAGATGGAGGAATTGGTAGTCTCTCACAATATGAAAAATTTATGGGAGAATATGAAACTATTGTTACTTACTTGTTAAGATACAGGTATATTCCTCAAGATAACATGTTCCATGAAGATTTATTTGACTGCCTCTCAGCTGATATTAAAGGGGCCATAAGTAAGGAAATGATTAAAGATAATGTCATGGTTAGAGATGAAGATGGAGGATACCTTATACCACCTATGAAGATCCTCAAGAAATACATTGAACAAGAATTGGAAGCCAGAATATTAGTAACCAAAAGATTCTCATTATCAAGAGATACAGGAAGGTATGTTACTGAAAATATAAAGAAAGTTCACTTTAAAGAAGAGGCCTTCCCAGGAATGAATGAAGCTTTTAATAAAATGAAGGAAATTACCGAATCCCTCAAAGAACAAAAAATGGAAACTAGAAAGCAGGCACAAGGGGAAAATGAATATTTCAAGAAATTTATTACTCAACTGGAAGAATTGAAAAGTCTATCCAAACCTCAAATGGGTGGGGTTACCAATAATCAGCTCAATAATGAACAGTTCAAACCAAGAAATTATTTGCCCCCATTCTCACAAAGGCATGTTCCCTGTGCACCAGCACAAAACATACCAAAACCTTATGTCAAATGTTATTATTGTCTGGAGGAAGGACATTCAGTGAATAGATGCAACTACCTCTTTGATGATCAAAATAAGAAATGGGTCAGCAGACAAGGAGGTGGATTTTTATTTTCAAATTGGCAAAGAGTACCAACTGATGGGCAAATATCACCAAAGAAGTTAATGGAAGAGTTTGCAAAAGAACAAGAAGAACTTACCAAGAAAAGAAAAGAAAATGGAGCTAAAGAATCAACACATCAACCAAAAGAAGTAAACGTAATACAAGTAAAGAAAAATGACATTTCAACAGCTCTAGCCAAAATTGAAGATTGGGGAAGCTGGCAACCACCAACCATATCATCAGCCAATGATCCATTTCTCAATAATTATGGATTGAGAAACACCAAAAAAAGATCCTTAAGAGATGAGAAGCCAAGTCAAGAACCCACAAAATCATCACCAAAAACAATGGAAACACCACTAAAAAAGAAGCCATAAATACCTGGAGCCTATATTGAATATGAACATGGTACAGTGGAAAAAACAATTATTCCCACTAAATTTAAGAAACCTCAAGAGTTCAAAGGGGAAGAAGAAGTTAGCCCCGAAGTTGAAGAAAAAGAGGATTCTGGAAGGAAGTTGGAATTGACTAGAAATACTGTTAAAAACAAGAATATCAAGCAAGAACACACAGAATTTCAAGAAATTATGAGCCAAATTATCAAAAAGGTTTTGTACCAGAAAATAAAGCTCACCTAAGAACAAGTTCTTATCATGTCACCCAAAGTTATCAACCAGCTTAAAAATTTGACAACAGAAGAAAGAAGCTCAATCAACTCACTTGACACAAAAGAAACTCAAACCAAACTCATAAACCACCATTTGGGAGATTATGAACAGCCCAAACTACATTATGCCTGTCCATTGGGATTTTTGCAAGTGTACCTAGGTGAAGAAGGACATGAAATAATGGCATTAGTAGATACAGGATCAGAATTGAACATAATACCAGAAGATTCAGCAATAAAAGCAGGACTCACCACAAGATGTCTCAACATGAATTTTAGAGGAATTGGTGGTCACTGTACCTCAATTGTTGGGTTAGCAGAATTTACCCCAATTACTCTAGTTACTGGGGAGAAAGAAATATACACCTTTTTGTGGCAAGGGGATCAGTACACACAGTATTGGGAAGGCCCTTCCTTGCAGACAATAACATCATATTAGACTTTTCTCAACAAAAACAGGAAATATTCAGTTATATAGAGCCAGATGGAAGAAGGCTTTGCTTACCAATTTGCTCACCGCAGAAAGTAGGATGGAGAGAAAACCCACCAGCAGGAATGGAAACATGTGCAGTTTCTAAATTGGAAGATTGGAAAGAATTACCAGTAGAGAAAGAACCAAGTTCCAACAATCAGGCAATTTCAGAAAAACATCCTAACCAAGTATTTAAGGAAGAAGAAATAATGAAATCTGAAGGAAAAAGGGAAATAAAAGTGGAATTAGCCCCAGTTAATACAGAAAATATCAAGCCAAAGCCTAAAGGAATAAATCTTACAGGAATTACAACCTGAAAAAGAGAAAATGGAAGTACTGGTAACCAAATAACTCAAGCTATCAACTATTATAATTTCAAGAATCCTGAAGAAATAAAAAGAAAACCACTCACCAAGCTCCTCTCCCCTATCAAAGCATTAAAGATCCCTTTAAAAAGGAATATTCCAAAATAAATGGAAATCAAGTGTAAAACCAGTTATGTAAATAATTAATGTCACAGTGGGATAAAAGAATTTGAACTCTAATTCTAATACATCAGCATTAAATTCCTCAATAGAAATTTATCTCAAATACAAAATTACCATAAATGAAGACATCAAACCTCAAGAAAATCATATAATTCAGGAAGGAAGTATTAAATCAACCTCAAAGGCCAAACAATATGAAGAATTAAACAAAAAGCTGGAATATATCATGAAAAATCAATCAACAAATGGAAATGATTATGGTCAAGAAACCTTAAAGAAAGAATTGAGAAAATCCAACATCAAAAATAATGAGGATAAAGATAAATCACTCTTACCACAAGAAGTAACCAGTCCACTAGTTTTATTTTCAAATTTACTCAAACCAGAAGCATCACTCAAAAAGGACAATTATGAAATTCAGAAACTTCAAATTTTCCCCTCAAATATGTTAAACATTGACCCAAGGCTTATTATGGAAAACAAAGATATTATCAAACAAAACCTAAATAAGTAAAAAATTGAAATAAGAAAATCAGAACAAGAATTGGCAAAAGAACTCACTAAAGAGCCAAAAAAAGAATCAGATACTTATCTTCCCAAAGAACATAACCTATTTCATATTCATACATCCAAATAACCTATTTCATATCCATACATCCAACAAGGATCCAACATTCCCAGAATATTCTCAACACCTTAACAATTTCAACCCAAGAAGAGAATTGAATAAGAAAATCCAACTTGAAAATGAAGCTATCAAGCAAGTGGTAACTGTAGAAAAAGGAAGTGAAATTACCAAAATGAAGATTCAATTAACTCAAGACCTAAAGATCCTACCAACATCCGTATCCAAGCAAAAGAGCATAAACATGAAACAACTGACATTTACGGACACTCACCACATCATAAAAAATATCTTGAAAAAGAAAATAAAAATGAAAAGAGAAACTTGGTCAAAGCAATTATTCAAATATCTTTTAAGAAGAGAAGAAGGGCAAAACCATATGATAGGATTTCCCCAAATCAAAAATCATCCTCCAATTCACCATTACATTTGGAACACAGATATTAGGCTTCAATTCAAAATAAACAAATTCTGCAACAAAAAAAAGAAGAAAATAATTATCTCAGCACAAAAAGAGGTCAAAATACAGAGGAAAAAGGCATTCATAAAGAATTCACTTACTCAATAAACACAAAGGAATCTATGAAAAACAAACCAGAGCCAAGGGAAATATATAGGTCAAATTCTATAAATCATTCAACCAATGCCAAAGAGAAAGACTCACCTACCCCACACTATCTGTAAGGTTTGACTATGAAACAATAAGTAAAAATTACTAATATTTTACTTATTGTACTATGAACGTCCTTATAAATGAAATAAACAAGATAAAAATAATGATAACTATGGCGCAAAATAGCTATATTATTAAATAAATATAATAATACAATTTATATTATGAAAAATAATATATATAAAATAAATATATTAATATAAGATAGTTAATATATTTAAAGGCACTTTATTATTGTTACCAAAAAATAATAAAGGCGTGAAAAATTGTTTTTTATCAATTAAAAACAATTAATAACAATAATATTACCAATATTAAAGCTATAAATTAATATAAATACTATTTATATTAACTATAGAATTATTAAAAGTAACAATAGAGAAGAATTATTATAATAAGAGAAATAACCTACTTTTAATGCTTAATATAATAATTTTGAATAATTTTACGCCTAGAAATGTAAATACAACTCATTTAAATTGTAGCTACAATAAAATTCAAGAGAAATTACAAATTTTCTTGGTTTTACGTGGAATTGAGGTTTTTTAAGAGAAAGTTAAACAAAACAATTAAATAATTGCAATAATAATGTCAAAGATGAAGATTATTATGAGATTATCTTTGGTCTTTGATAATATAAAAGTTTCATATATAAAGAATAAAGAAATTACCATTTTATTTAATGATTTAATGTTTTGTAAGCGCCTGAGGGGGAAATAGAGTAAAAAGAGCTCTATTTATATGAAATTCCTTCCTCATAGAGTCCAACAGGCTTCTAGTAGACGTGCACTGATAATATCCACTGGAATTGATCAATATTTTAAGGTTTGGTGATGATTACATCATGATCAAACCATATTATGTTATCATTACTCCATATTTTAGAGTTATCACTATAACCCTAAGTTTGATGAGGTCAGAGCTTGGCAGAACCCCAAAATTTGTGGATTTTATTGGTTTTAATTATAAAATAACAGTATTCACCAATTTCACACTCATATGACTGTTAAATTCAATTTAAGGTTACAGTGAGTGATCATAAATGATAAAATTAAGCTCAAACTTTGATCCTTAATAGATTTTAGGTTTTACACGCTAAAGCAATTCAGAGAGTGAATTCAAATAGCTTGGCATATCCTCATTATGCTGCAAAGAGAATTTCATTATATCATCAAAACTCTATTTTTGATGATCCTTCTTGTAACTCATCTTTTCTGTTGAAATTTAATATTTTAAACTTCAAACCATGATTTCAAGGGGTTATACCCTGAATTTTATAATAAAAATTACTTCATTCTTCACAAATGAACTAGTAGAATCTGACTGTCTACTTATGTTTAAGTTTGGACCAATTTTACAACAAGGTGGTCAACAGCTCTATTGATTTTAATCAATAATCTCCTACAGGTTTTAGCCTTGTTTATAACTTGTGAAATAAATTTCATTTCTGTATTTCTACAGTAATTACATGATGAATTTATTTTTGGTTCATCACTCTATCATGCATATTTCAAAAGATATTAGCTAAAATCCTTGGATATATGCATTGACCAAAAAAGTGCATATATTCAGCTTAACTCCTTAAGTATTGACTTTGAAGATTAGCTTCTTAGTTGTTTTATTTGTGGACGTTTATGGATAATCCAATGGTACCATTTATTTCACATGTTTCTTCATTGATATTTGAAATAATTAAGGATTTATGTTTTTTATAAGGTATTATTACTTATAACTCATTAAATATTGACTTTACGGATATGCCATAAAAATGGTATATGTGTATTTTAACATGGGGAATCCAATGGTATAGTTTATTTTACATGTTTATTCATTTGTGTTTAAGTTTGGACCACTTTCACAACAAGGTGGTCAACAGCTCTATTGATTTTAATCAATAATCTCTTACAGGTTTTAACCTTGTTTATAACTTTTGAAATAAATTTCATTTCTGTATTTCTACAGTAATTACGTGATGAATTTATTTTTGGTTCATCACTCTATAATAAATATTTAAAAAGATATTAGCTAAACTCCTCGAATATATGCATTGACCAAAAAAGTGCATATATTCAGCTTAACTCCTTAAGTATTGACTTTGGAGATTAGCTTCTTAATTGTTTTATGTGTGGACATTTATGGATATTCCAATGGTATCATTCATTTCACATGTTGTTCCATTGGTATTTGAAATAACTAAGGATTTATGTTTTTATAAGGTATTATTACTTATAACTCATTAAATATTGACTTTACAGATATGCCATAAAAATGGTATATGTGTAATTTACCATGGGGAATCCAATGGTATAAGCTATTTCACATGTTTATTCATTGGGCGTTAAGTTAAACCAAGTTTTATGCCAATTTATGGCATTTTTGTAGCTTTAAGGTAATTATTTTTAATGTATAATTATTTCAAATATTTCTTGTGACCTTTTTGGGTATGTGGTCATATCTCAAAGGTTCAAATTCCCTACCACCAAAAAGATTGTACCACAATCTGATATGTGTAATTAGGGTATCATCCACTGTGCTACCTCTTCAATAGACTTTGTTAGTATTGAAGCTCAATAATGCTTCATCTTTCTATTTTTCAGGATTTCTTTCATGTCTGAACCTTCTTAGTAGTTTATCAGCATTTGTTATATCTTTCTCAAGTAGCCATTCATCTTCTTGAGTTGAATTTCTATACCTTACAACGTATTCTCTTTCTTTGAGGACTTTTACAATTTTCTTTTCTTCTCCTTCTTCCAAGGGGGGAATTTCAAGTGGGGGTTTATGTCTTAGTGGAAATAACTCCTTGTCACTTGAGCTGTAAGGTTTTATCAGACTTACAGGGAAAGTTGGGTTTTTGTTCATTAATTCACCTGTGAGTTCCAGTTGCACAGCATTGGGTCCATGAAGTGCTTTTATCATAAATGGTCCTGCAAAGGAATCTTTCAATTTCTTTTGAAGTTTTATTTTATTGAAATTAAGGGTTGATACTAGGACCAAGTCTCCTATTTTCAAGTCAGGTGGCTTATGACTTTTATCCCATCTTTGTTTTGCATATTTGAAAGAATCTTGCATACATCTGTTTGCATGGTGTCTTGCTTTGTCAAGCATTATCTTAAAGCTGCTTGCTGTTGGATTTATATCCACTAAGTCCTTTTTGAGGGTATCATAAGGAAGTCTTGGATTCCAACCTTTTTCTAGCATTGCTGGTGGTTTGCCAGTAGAAGAATGGATTGAAGTTTTATATGCCAGTTCAAGGGCTGGTATTAGTGTACACCAATCATGGGTAAAACCATCAGAATCTTTGAATTCTAGTCCATAAGCACAGAATATTCTGATCATGTCCTCTAAGGTCCGTATCATTCTTTCTGCTAAACCATCCGTTTGAGGATGGTAAGCTGTTGAGAATGATAAGTATTTCCCAAACAAGTTATGGAGATTTGTCCATAATGCTGAAGTGAATATTGGGTCTCTGTCACTTATAATATTCTGGAATAATCCTGTATGTCTAATGACTTTATTCCATATCATTATGGCTGTGTCCATAGCTGTGTCATTTTTATGACATGGTAGGAACATTGGAGTTTTTCTATACCTGTCAACAAATACTAGGCATGCATTATAGCTTCTGTCTCCTCCTGGCGGTAATGCTGTTACCCAATCCATATGAACTATTTCCCAAGGGGATTTTGGTTCTTAGATTTGGATCATCATTCCAAATCTCTTTCCTGTGGCTCTGTTGGCTTTTTGACATCTGTCACAGGTTTGGCAGTATTCTGCAACATCTTTCTTACAATTTGGCCACCAAGAGCAGGTTTTCACCCTCTCTAGTGTCCTGTCTTCTGAAAGGTGTCCAGCTGCAACACTATCATGACACTCATGTAAAATAGTGTTTATCAGGGTTCTATCTGTTAAAGCAATAACACATGTGTGTTTTGTTCTATGATAAAGGATTCCATCAAGGAGGTGGAATCTTCCTTCATCATATGCCTTTCTCCATGTTTCATCTAATTTTGATGAGAGTGATGGATCTTTGCAGTCTTTCATTAGAAGTTGGCTTAAGATATGGCAATTTGTGTCTATCTTATAGCTTTCTTTAACTTGGTTAAAGAATTTTGTGCCAATGTCTGTAGCACATATTCTTTCTATATGGTGCTCTTCCTGTGGTACCCATGCTGGATTGTCAGGGGTATTTGCTAGAGCCCATCTTCTGAGACCATCGGCATTTTACCAGATTTATGAACAATAGTCATATTTCCTCTATATTCTTGGATATCAATTTGCCATCTCAGCATATGTCTATTTGGAATTTTCATATTTAATAGTGATTTTACAGCATTACAGTCTTTAATCACATCAAATACTGTTCCATCCAAGTAATAGTGGAATTTTTCTAAAGCCCATACTAAGCAGAGGCATTCCATTTGGCTTGCTCCATATCTTGCTTCTGTTGGCTTTATCTGTCTTGAAATAAAACAAATTGGTCCTTCCACTGGTTTATCATTGATAATTTGTGTCTGGTGTAGTGCAGCACCTAGTCCTTCTACACAAGCATCAATGTACAGTTTGAAGGGTAGTTTCCAATCTGGCATTAGAAGAAATGGGGAATTTGTTAAGGAATTTTTCAATTCTTCATATGCCTTGATTCTTTCTTCTGTCATTTTATAGACTGTTTGTTGATCACATAGTTTATACAAGTATTTGGCAATTTTTGCAAAGTCCTTCATATGCTGTCTATAGTAACCAGCAAATCCTAGAAATGATTGCATTTCTTTTTTGGTTTGAGGCATTGGTTTAAGTAGTACTGCTGCTACTTTCATCTTGTCTATGCCTAGACTAAGTCCAGATACAACATGTCCTAGTGCCTTTAGTTCACTGTATGCAAAATGACACTTTTTCAAGGAAATTTTCATATTCACTTGCACTATCTTTTGTAGTACCCTCTATAGTCTTGTAAGGTGATTTTCCCAAGTTTCTGAGCAAACTATGATATCATCAATATAGATAATTAACCATCCCTCTGATAATTCTTCAGGAAATATGGTATTCATCATTCTTTGATAATGGGAAGGTGCATTTTTTATGCCAAATGGCATTCTTAATTATTCAAAAATTCCACAGTGGACTATTATCCTCAGTAACTTCTTGGCATTGTCTATTAAGACATTTTGATGAAAACCCTTTAAGGCATCCATTGCTGTAATAAACTTAGCTTGTGACAATTGTGTCAATGTCTTATGGATTATGGGTATTGGATATCTGTCTGGAATGGTACAGGTGTTCAGGGCTCTGAAGTCTCCTACCATCCTTGATTTTCCATTATGCCAATTTATAATGACAGGTGTAGTGACCTCTACCTGTTCATTATTTCCTACCTTTCAAAATACTCCAAGGTCCATTAATTCTTTAATGTGTACCTCCAAGGCTTCTCTAGCCCTTGGACTAGCTGGGTAAGCAGGTCTCCTTAGTAAAGGTGGGTAAGGCTTCTCTACATTAAGAATCATATCCACTTCATGCCCAATTGTGGCACCTAGTGGTTTTTTGTCAGTTGCAAAGGCATTTTTGTATTAAATAAGAGGTCAATCAATTTTTCTTTCATTTTTTCTGTTAATTCTTGATTGAATTCTGCCTCTTTGAGCTGTTCAGATATAAAAAGTTCCTTTTCTGGAATTTTCTCTTCATTCTGAATAACTGTGATTTGTTTTTTGTTATTTAAGAAGCCAAACCTTTGTCTTTTGTTGTCTCCTATGGTAAAATATCTATCTTTTTGGTTAGGGATATCTATACCATAGATTGATAAGTAGTCATTTCCAAGGATGAAGTGATTACTAGTACAGTTGTCCATTACTACAAACTCTACTTTAATTCTGACACATTGTGAGGGGTGAGGAAAAATTAGTATTAAATCAATTATTCCAAGGGGCTTCATGCTCTGACTTGCACTACTAAATTTGACACCTTGTATTGGCATAAGCTTTTCTTGCCAATCTGGGACAATGGTTTTTAAATAACTTTTACCAACACAGGTGCAATATGCTCCTGTATCCAAGTTCACTTTTCCTTCTTGGTTATCAAACATAACAATACTTATACTTGATTTTCCAGCTGTATATCCCATTCCTTTTGCAGGTTTGGTTCTGTACATTTTGGCATCTTGTATATTTGTCAGGTTTGTGTCAGATGTCCCAACTTGTGGTAAGTTTGAGTTAACATCCAGTACTTCATAAATTATATCAATATTATTAATTTGTGCATTAATTATATGAATTTCATCACTTTCAGAACTTTCTGACTCTTCTGTTTCTTTTTAAGAGTCAGATTCCTCCTCTTTGTCATTGTGGTTTTCTTTTTTCACAATTTCATTAATCTTTGCCTTTTTGAGGAAATTATTGGCTAAGTGTCCAATACCTCCACATTTATAGCATTTTCTTTGCTCATTATTGTTGGATGTATTGGGCTTGAAAGCCTCTTTTGATTTATCTTTGTTGATAAATGGTTTATTTGGACTTTTAATGTCTAATTTCTTCCAAGTTCTCCCAATTTTTGTTCTTGTCACTATGTCTTCTAGTGCATTGATATACTCTTCTGTGGAGCATGGTTCTACACACCTTCTTCTTAGGGCATGTTCTAGCTCTCCTCCACATTTCTTAAGTATTTTCATGTGCACCATTTTTTGTGACATTTCTGGGTAAAATGCATTGAGTCTTTCAACTTGTTTTAAGAACCAAGTTAAAGGTTTGTCTTTGTCTGGGTCAAAGAAAGAATTTTCAAATGCATTTTCTATCTTGTACCTCCAGGCATCATTAGCCCACTTGGTGATTATTTCTTGTTTCCACCAAGACCAGGTATTTTTGCCATTTGTTTGCCTTATGCCATAATACCATCTTTTTGCAGATTCTTCAAACAATGAATGTAATCTTGCAGTGATTAATTCATCTGGTATGGCATAATCTTCTTGTAGCATGTCAATTGTTTTGATAAATGACATGTGGTCATATTCACCTTCTCCTGTGAATGTTGGCCATTCTTTTGATTGAGGTGCTTCCTTCATTAAGACTTGGTTATTCTCTTGGTGACTGAAGTCTGTTATGAATGGATTTTTCAATTCCTCTTTTGGCTTAACAGGGCTTCCTATGTGAGAAAATGGTGTTGGTAACTTTGGCATATTTGAGTTAGCCTCATTACTTTTATCCATTTTATCAGTGATAAGCCTTATTTCACTTTGAATATCATCTTTCAGATGCATTCTTGCTTCATCACTCTTTTCCACATGGTCCAAAAGTAATTTTTTGGTGTGATTAAGTCTTTTCTTCAAATTTTTCTACAGAAATGCTTAATTTGTTCAATTTTTCTGTAATATTATCAATACTCACGTCATAATTGATTTCAAAGTTTTCTCTTTGATATCACTTATGTATTTGTACAGCTCTTGTTGTCCTTGTATCAATTTCTGAGTATTATCAATTAATAATTTTGGTTTATTATTTTCAATCATAAATTTTATGTTATCAATTTCTTTTTATTTTGTACAACAAGTTTTGTTAAAGATGATAAGCTATTATTTATTTCTTGGAAAGATAATAAACTATTTTTAATGTCTTTAAGAGGTAAAATACTATTTTTAAGCTCTGTTAAAGTATTTAAAACATCAGGAGACAAGGTTATTTCTTTGGGAAAGGGGGTTGTCTCATTCTTTGCTCCTCTTTGTCTTTGAATTCCATCAAGGTCCTGGCCATGTTGAATACATTGTCCATGGCATCCTTTTGGATTTTTGGAATCCTGTAGCTTGGGAAATATGGCTTTCTCCAATTTGTTTTCTTGTTCTTCTTCCCTTCTTGGGGAAGTGGGTTGGCTTGGGACTGGCTGGTAGAAGCTACTGGGGCTTCTTCCTTGGTTGCCTCCTTCTTTTTGGCATGGTACTCCTTGACCTTTTTGATTTGAGGTTTGGATGATATTGGATTCCATCCATTGGAGTATCTCACTATTTCCTCCTCTTTGAGGAGCTTTTTCAGGATGTGCCAGGAGTTCATCACTCCTTGGTGTATTTGGGGCAACATTTCCCAATCCTTGTCCTTGTACACTGTGTAGTACTGTTTGTACTGGCGCATGTAAATGTCTATTTGAGCACTCTGAATGTGATTTGTACCTGTTTGAGTCACTGATACTTAGTACCAATTCTGGTTCAGATATCATGGGCATTTCTGGGACTTGCCTTTGGGATAAGGCACTTCCTTGTGTGGATTCTGTTCCACTGGGGATATTGCCCTTCCTTTTCCCTTTTGAGGAATCAATTCTACCTCTGAGTCCAGCTCCATCTGATTGAATGGAGTATTGAGAGCCTCTTCTGGTAATCATATTTTAAGAAAAAAAATAAGCAATAAAAGGATTTCAGAACAGGAATTCCTCTTATGGCAATTTATAAATGAGGTAATCACCTTCAGAGTCCTGAATAGTGGGTCCTGGAAAGTCCAATTTCATGGCTTTCTTTTTCTTAGTGATTATTGGTGTTGGAGAACTTTGACAAGTTTCTTCCACCAATCTTTCAACAGTGGTTTTGTTGTCCTCTGTTGGATTGTCTTCAAACACTAAAAAAGACAAATAAATATAAGTCTTTTATGTAAAAAGTGTTATTTTTGGTAAGATATGGCAATTTTCCATGTAAAAATTGTTTTTATATCTTAAAAAATGAAAATAAATAAAGAAATGAAATTAAAATGAATGAAAAATATAACTTTTGTTTTATTGGTTCTTATTTATAATTTTTTTGTTTTTTATATTTTTATTTTTAAAGAATAAAATAGAAAAATGAATATTATTCTTTTATAAAATTATTTTTAGTTTATAAAATATCTTTTTTAATTACTTGAGTCACTCAAAGAAAGTTCTTGCAAGTCTAAGGATGTGAAAAACCACGTTGTGGTATTCCATACCAGTTCTTCCAAGGTTCAAATCCACAATTTCAAAGCTAAAAATTTGATCAATAATAATAATGATATATATATATAAAGAAAATAAAAATAAAAAGTGAAAGATAAAAGTAAAAAAAAAATTCAAGAAAAAGGAAGATAATTATATTAAAATAACAAAAATAAGTATTCTACTGGAATCTACATCAAATTTTACCTATAGTCACATATTGCCTCAACCCCATAATGTCAATAATTTTCTAGATATCATGAATTAAAGAAGAGAAATGATAATATACACTCTATACTAGGTACAAGAATATGCTTAAAGATAATGCAGCTTGTCTAAATATTCAATATGAATAAACATGTGTGATATTACATAAGTGATACCATTACTCTTACAACATCATGTGTTACATGTCTTGACATAAAAAAACACTTACATATAAGCTAACATAGTGTTACATTACTCAATCCCCACTTAAACTCCCATAAACAAACATTACAGGTATTACTTACATATTAAATTTTACATAGAGGAATACTCAACTAAATACAGATCAAGTCTGTGAAGAAGAAAGATAAGGTTAGTAGAGATAAGAATACAGTTTTAAAAAAATGGTGCAATCAACCAAACATATGGTGCAATATCTGTATCAAATGACACCATTCCAAATTTAAGCACCAGCAAAAATGTCTCAAGGCTGTGAAGAAGAAAAATAAGGTTAGTAGAGATAAGAATACAGTTTTAAAAAAAATGGTGTAATCAACCAAACATATGGTGCAATATCTGTATCAAATGACACCATTTCAAATTTAACCACTAGCAAAAATGTCTCAGGGCTGTGCATAATAAGAATAAAGTTTAGTTAAAATAAGAGTATAATTCAAAAAGTATGGTGCAATCAACCAAACATATGTTGCAATATCCTGAACAAATGACACCATTCCAAATTTAACCACTAGCAAAAATGTCTCAAGGCTGTGCACTGACAATAATAAGGTTCAGAATGGTGCAATCAGCCAAACATATGGTGCAATATCTTGATCAACTGACACCATTTTCAATTTACCCACCAGAAAAAATGTCTCAAGGTCAAATTTTTCCAAGTCCCTTGTTTTTGAAAGGCTCTATGGAGGGCCCAAAAGGTATAAATAAAGGGCCTCTCTCCCTGTTTCTCCCCCCATGCTTCTGATTCAGACAATAATCTTGAGGATCAATCCATCCCTTCTCTAGTAGGATAATCTAGTATTATATTGAAAAGAGATCAGTAGCAAGGCTCAGTATCTCATAGTATTATTTATGATCAATTAATGAAAGATATTTATAATATTAATGAAAGAGTTTAATATTATTTAATAGTCTTACCATTATAGTAGTAGTGTTGAAGTAGTGTTTGAAGATATTATCAGTAGTGATCTTATCTAATTTATCAATAACCCTTATTTATAGAAGGGATATCATCTTACCCTTATACCTTATATCATAAGCCTTCTAGGTATATTGGATTATATTTATATTGATCCTAATAGTATTATATTACTATTATATCATTTATATCTTACCCTTATATTAAACAAAACCACCCTTAAAGAATTATCTTACCCTTAAATTATTATAGTTATATTGATAGTATTATTAAATCACCTTTAAAAGTATTAGCTAGCTATCAAGATTATTATTAATATTAATAGTGATCTTAAACAATATTATTTAAAATATCTCTGGTATTGAAAGAAGGAATACTAGAAGAATTAATTAAAAAGAATTATAATCAATAACAAGAAAGTTAAGCAAACCTAAATTATTAAAAAAAATATTAACTATTACCAGTATTATCATAGTGATCTTGTATTGACAGACTGATAGAGACTGGTGAAGAAAGTTCTCTAATTGAAAATCCACAAAACTAAATAATTGATTTGTGATCTCATCAAAAAGGGTATCTTTTTCAGTATATTTAGAGGGGCAGCTAATACACCTTAGCACCCATGGTTATTGGCTCATTCTGAAATTCAAAACAGACTCACCAATAATTTCCCCCTCAAGATACTGCCTATTATTTATCCCACAACAAAAGGAGTTCCCACATCTGGTGTCCCAACAGTGGCTTTCAAATCTCAAGTATCATTAATAATATCACATTATCAATCTTAAAAATCAAAAATAATCAATCAAAAAAAAATAATCAAAAATTAAATCATTGTTTAGATCACAACTATAATGGAGGAATTATCATCCTCAAAGAAGGCTCTAACCTTGGAGGAAGAATTGGAAAAAGAGCAGTCCAGAATTGAAGAATTAGGTCAGGAAGAAAGTGAAGAAGAGGATTTTTATTATTTAGAAAATGATGAAGAACTTCAGAAGAAAAGGTTGGAATTACAGAAGGCTATGGAAAGAGCTGCAAGAAGACATGTAAAGAAGACAAAATCAAGTCAATTCTCACCTGAAACTACTGGGGATACAACTATTGAAAGAATGCTCAGACCCCAGCAACCATCACCATCACCAACCCCAAGGACATTTGCAACATCCACACCAGGAGCATTGCCAAGAGCTGCAAGATTTGCAAAAAGGGTACATATTACATCACCAACTCAGCAACCTGAAAGAGTTACAATACCTACAAGAAAGATTGTTAAAATAAAGGCAAAAGATTATAACCTCACCTTTGATGTAAGTGATGTTGAGTATTTTATCAAAAGAGCTGAAAGGATAGCATCAATTGAAGGAGCCAATGAAAGGGATTTGGAAATGCAAATAGCATTCTGGAGTGAAGATAAGGATATCAGATATTAAATTGAAGGAATGCCAGGATATGAAATGGAGGACTGGGATAAATTGAAAAAGGAAATGATCAGTAAATGGTGAAAGGTGGAACCAGAAAGAAGACACAGGAAAGATTCATTAACAAGACTATTTAATCAAACTCAACAGGAGGGAGGAGTCAAAAGTTTGTCCCAATACAGAAAGTTTATTGGGGAATATGACATAATTTCAAAATATCTGCTGAAGTATGGGTATATCAAAAAGGAAAATGATTATCATGAAGATGTCTTTGATTCCTTATCACCAGAAATTAGAAGTAGTGTTACTAAAGAAATGATCAAAGACAGGACCATGGTTCAAGCAAGAGATGGAGGATATATCTTACCTGAGATGGATATCCTCAGAAATTATATTGAGGCAGAATTGGAGGCAGCAGTAGTTATTAAAGGGAAATCACAATTATCAAAGTCAGATGAAATCAAAAGCAAAAAGAAAACCAGATTTGAAGATGAAAGCTGGGAGGAGGTTATCAAGCAAATGAAAGATATTACAAAGAAAATAAAGAATTCACCAGCTCAAGAGGCTCATTTCAATGAAGCCCCAAAAGAAGTGAACCCAATGAAGGATGTTTTGGACCAGCTAAAAGAACTATCAGAGGATGTTAATCCAACAAAGAAGGTCTGGAAGGATAAACCAAGTACACAAGGATCAGGCTTAGCACCAAATGCACAACCATTCAGACCAAGAAATACTCAGGCACCTTTGCCTGCAAATTATCAACCTTATGTTCCAGCAAAACTGTATCCAAGACCACCCTTAAAGTGCTATTACTGCTTTGAAAATGGTCATTCATTGACAAGATGCAGCTACCTGGCAGAAGATATGGAAAAACAAATTGTCAGTAGGCAAGGATTAAATTTCCTTTACCCTAATTTCCAAAGAGTACCCTCAGAAGGAACCAAATCTCCAAAGGATTTAGTCAGGGAATTTTATAAGGAACAAAAAGAAATTTCAAACAAGATAATTGAAAAGGAAAAGCCTCTATCAAGACCAGAAGATCAAAAGATAGTTGAGCTGAAAAAGGAAGAAAAAGAAGTTTCAATTGCTCAAGTAGAAGACTGGGGTAATTGGGGACCACCAATGGTATCTTCACCCACTGAGATTTTGGAAACACATGCAACTCTCAGACAGACAAAGCAAAGATTAGCTAAGCAAGAAAGCCAAAATAGAGAAGATTCTCAAAGTAAAAAAACTATAATACCAGGAACCTATCATGAGGATGAGGCTGAAGAAGGAATGAAGATTATTGTTCCAACCAAATATAAAGATAAACATACAAAAAGAGATGAAACATTTGAAGGAACTGAAAGTAAAGAAAAAGAGGATTTTGAGGAGGAAAGTGACAAGCTAAATAAAAGAATGGTTCACCACAAAACTGAAAAGAAAGAATTCATAAAGGATAAGAAAGAATTCAAACCAAAATCAGCAATTGAAAATGTGATAAAGAAAATCTTGGAACAGAAAATTAACTTAACCTTGGAAGAAATATTATCAGTTTCACCAACCTTCATTCACAGGATGAAAGGGATTTCTCTTGAAGAAAAGGAAGCTATCAAATCAGTTAACACTTTGGAAATTAAAGAAGATGTTATTTCTATAAAAATTAAAGACTTTGAAAAACCAAGACTTCATTATGCCTGTCCACTTGGGCTTATGCAAGTATTTGTTGGAAAAGAAGAATATCCAATAATGGCACTGGTAGATACAGGATCAGAGCTCAACATAATCACTGAAGACTCAGAAATAAGAGCCTCTCTTCCAAAGAGAAAGCTCAACATGAATTTAAGAGGAATTGGAGGACATACAACATCATTAATTGGATTGGCTGAATTCACACAAGTACTCTTGCATTCTGGAGAAGAAAAAGAAAGTCATTTATTCATTGCCAAGGGAGAAGTACATACAGTCCTTGGAAGGCCCTTCTTGGCAGAAAACAACATTAGATTGGACTTTTCACAGAAACAAGGTGAAATATTTAGCTATCAAGAAGCAGATGGTAGAGGATTATGTATGCCAATATGCAAACCCCATATGTTAGGATGGCAAACAGGACCACCAAGAGGAATGAAGCTTAGTTCAATGGGAAAAATAAAGGATTGGTTTAGCAAAGTAAAATTAAAAGAAGCTGAAGATAAATTTAAAGCAAAAATAAAAAGTTTTTTTAAATCAACAAAAAACAAAGATTATCAAAAGATAAAGTCTATGGAATGTAATTTAGATGAAAGATTATCCATAATGGATAGGGGAATAGAGAATGAACCTCAGGAGGAAGTGGAAGGAGACCAACAGGTAGAAACACAAGAGCCAGAACAGGGACCATCAGCAGAAGCACTATCAAACCAAATAAAATCAGAAGAACCAAAGTCATTATCCTGGTACTTAGACAAGGCAATAAAAGAAAACAAGGAATGGGCTACATTTTATCCCAAAAAGTGGGAGGAATGGATCAACAGAAATCTACCACCTTCAAGTGAATATGAATATTATGTTAAAAATAAAAACCCTCAAGTAAACAACTTAAGCTTAAGCCCATGCCCTGACTTCTGGAAAATTGATGATGAACCTGAAAACAACAAAAGTTATATATGGAAACAAGATGAAAAATCAAATTGGTATATGAAAGAAGTTAATGAAGCAGAGAAAAAGGAAAATAAAGTTAGCTATAAACCAATTGACACCAATGATATGTTATATCAGGTTATGGTTAATGGCTCAGAAATCATAGAAGGACCACCAATACATAGTAGAAAAAATTTGTTTGACATATTTTCCAAGCAAAAATCCCCACAAGATATGGAAATTGAAATGAAGCCAGAAATGAACAGTGATCAATACTGTGAAGACTCATTGGAAGAACTTAGAAATAAGATTATTGACTGTTTCAAAGATGAAGAATTTATGAAGGAATACAATAAAGAAGAATCTAATCAAACTGTTGAATTCCAAATACATGAAATTTCTCAAGATCCTCCAAAGAAGAAAATAAAGCACTCTAATGCTTATGAAAATCTTTGGGAGGCCTACAATAATGATGACTCTTTAAAAGAAATTAAACCAATATTATCTTCATATTCAAAGCCAGAAGCAAATTTGATAGAAGTTGAAGTCTCACCATTGCAAAAGGATCTCATGAACACTATTCTGTCATATGATTTAAACCCAAAAAGCCCATGGAGAATTGATAAAGACAAGGAAATGGACTTGGATAAAGAAAGTTTCTTCAAGTATTATGATGAAATGTCTTACTGGAAACCTCCAACACCTGAAGAAGAGCCAGATTTCATAATTCTTCCCTACATTGAATTCAAAGATATATACTTTGAGGGTCCATCAAGAATAAAAGGAGAAAAATGGTTGAAGAATCTTCCAGGATATGACCTGTCAAAATTAGACTTCATGGAGCTCTTGAATGAGGAAGGAATTAAGGGTAATTAGGAAAACCAGTATTGGGAGGAAGTTTTTTCCTTTGATGAACAAACAAGGAAGGCTCTTTATGATGGTAGAATTTGGCCACAAGAAGACTTCAATTTGCATAATATGGAGCTTCTTGGTGGAAATCCTTTCTGGGAAGAGTATGGATACCTCTTTATACACAAAGAAGAAGGATTCATAAGAAATTGGAAAGGTAATACCCTAGAAGAAAGGAAGAAAGGAAGGAAAATACTGGGAGAAATAGCCAAGGATATATGTGTGAATAGAATTCTTCAGAAAAAAGAAAAAGGAAAATGGGTTTCATGAATTGAATATATTTTTTTGCAAATGTAAAAAAAGAGAATGAAAAGCTCAAAAAAATATTATTAAAATTAAAAAAAAAATATAAACTCAAAAAAAAAAAAAGAAAAGAAATTAAAAAAAAGAAAAGAAATTAAAAATTAAAAAATTAAAAATAAATTTATGAATGATGATTTGGGGGTATGCAAGAGTTTTAACTGTAAAAGTATCATAAGGCTATGTTTAAATTGAAAAAAATAGGGGGTGGGTGTCTGTTTCTTATTCCACCTCCAATGGTTTAAGTTTTTTGGGACCAAATCCTTGGGAATTTAAATATCAATTTCTATTCAGTTTTAATATCAATATCATTAATTTCAAGACCTTTTAAAAGGAAAAAAAATTGATAATATCATAATCTTTAAAAAAATTTAACAAACAGTCAAGATTCCAAAGCTTGGATGTTATGGGGATGAATTGTTGGAGGATGAAGAGATTTTGGATCAAAGGCAATTGAAGAAGCAATATGAAGAATTTATTTTTGAGTGTGAAGATGAATTTCAAGAATGTCAGTTATCAAGTCACCAATCAAGAGAAGAAAAGGAAAAAATGGAAGAAATAAGGTTTTTATTGGAGGAACTTAGAGTTTTTAATGAAAAATTAGCTTATTATAGAAATTACTTACCATCAATGAGCAAAGTACAGCTGAAGCCAATTCTGAAAACCTCCAGCTTACATAGTTAAAAAACAAAGAAGAGAAGAAAATCAGTAAGATTTAATTTAAAAAATCAAGTCCAGTATTTTTGGCAGTGACTTCCTGCCTTATCAAAGAGGACCTATATATTTCTCACCTTATTACTTAGAACTTCAATTGATTCAAGTTTTTGGCAGTGACTTCCTGCCTTATCAAAGAGGATTAATTCTTTAAGAAATATTTTACTTGGATTATTTATTTCAATCACCCTTACCAAGAAGCTATTATAATTATTCATATTTTTTTAACATCAAGAAAAAATTAGAAGTTGTTTTTATCATAACTTGAATTTTTTCTCATCATCATGTCTGAAACTGATGAAGCAGACAAAGCCATCTGGATCTATTGGCCACACTCAGAAAAAAATGAAGAAAGCCAAGACCTTGGGATTAATCATTATTTTCAAGGACTTAACAATGAAGATCAAAGATGGGGCTTACCAATTATTGAATACTTCAAGATACCAATTATTCAAAGTATCCCCTTTATTGAATTTGAAGATTTATTTGGAAATGAAGATATTACTCAAGAAACCCCTGCAGAAGCCTATTTAAGCCAACTTCCAGGATCAAACCTTTCAAAACTAGAATTTATGGATATACTTAATTATGATGGAATTAAAGGAAATCTCAATAATGACTCTTGGAATTAAATTTTCTATATGGATTCAGATATAAGGAGTAGTCTTTACTGGGGAACAATACAAGCTCAGAGATGGTTTTGTCTTGAAGAATATCAAATTGAGGGTAGAAGTATTAAATGGGGAGGGGACTGCTATATTATTGAAAAGGGATTGGATTTTGATTTAGAGGATAAAGTCTTACAGTTAATAATTATAATGAAGAATCACAAGTTTTGTTTGAAGAAAGAAGAATGGAATAAGTTATGGAAAGGAATTGTCAGCAGCAAGATTGAAATGCAAATGAAGAAGAATCAAGATTATTTTAAGAAAATTATTCTTCAGACAATTAAGGGCCCAGCATGGCCTTAAACTGCAATTCAACTATTTAGTTACTGTTTCTCTTACTCTATTTATAATCAAGATAGCAAAAAAAGAAAAGAAAAGAAAAAGAAAAAGAAAAAAAAACAGAAGAAATTAACATATGCAAGTACCAATGATACATGATGGCCCAGCATGGCCTTAAACTGAAAATTTAATTTATTACTTTTCTGTAATAG
This sequence comes from Austropuccinia psidii, assembly GCA_023105745.1. Lineage (NCBI taxonomy): Eukaryota > Fungi > Basidiomycota > Pucciniomycetes > Pucciniales > Sphaerophragmiaceae > Austropuccinia > Austropuccinia psidii. Next base: position 915,827 of record JALGQZ010000020.1, read on the forward strand.
TATCAAAAAATCTAGTAATCATCAATAAATCAATCAAGAAAAACTCTATATATAACTAATAAAACAATAAAAAATTAATAATTGATATGGAGTTCATAAGTGATATCTGTGGTTAAGATATTTCAATTGATATATGAAAAAAGTTACAGTAATGAAACAAAACAAAGAGAGCTGGTTATCAAATTTATCTAGAAAGAATGATTTAGTTTTTTATTCTGTAATAGTATCAGTAGTTTCTCATACTTCAAAAATAGGGGTGGTTAACTATTTCTTATACCACCCAAAGCACAAGTGGCTATAAGGTTTGGGAAAAGTGGGACTTTAATAAAGAAGTATCAGTTTTTAAATTTTAATCAATGAAAATTAATTTCATTAGGGTTTCTTGAATTCTCAATTTCATGAATAATTACCTTTCATAAGGTCGAAAACAAAATTCCTCATCATTGCACTTCTTCCAAAGAAGATTGTTGCTTTTTTTGAAAAAATCAAGTTATAATCTCAAATAATCATTTCAAAATATAATTCAGCAAAATAATTTGAAAACAGGGAAGATTAAATCAGTATTATGTTGAAATTGAAAATAAAAAAAATAAAAAAATAAGTTTTATGAACTTACTAATACAAGAGGATATGTTTGATATAAAAGATACTTCAAGATCTTTTCACTACAAGAAGACTAGAAATTTTAGAAGAAAAAAGACATTATGAGTTATGTGTAGCATCAACCCTCAAAAGAGATTAGGAAGGAGCTTATCTTAATACTATATAGCTGAAGAAGTCAGGAAGCCAAGGAAATTATTGAGCTGAACTACTCAATACACATACATGCTACACACATACACACAGAATGCATACACACATAGCACATACAAAGAGTCCAACTAACAAGGAGGGGTGACCAGATTTTTTAATTTAATTTTTCTCTTTTTTCAATTTTTAATTTTTTTTAATTTTTTTTAATTTTTTTTAATTTTTTTAATTTTTTTTTAATTTTTTTTAATTTTTTTGAATTTTTTTTTTAAAAAAGAAAAAATTAATAAAAAAAACTGGCTACCCCCGTTGCTTCAAAAAGAAATTAAAAGAAGCAGAAATAAACAAAATAAAACCAAATCATGAGGAAGGTGGAAGCAATGTAGAAAATAAATATAAAGCTATATTGAATAAGATAATATTAAAATATAACTATCATAACACTATAATATTGAAAATGGAATAATACTAACATAAAACTAATATTATAATACTATAATTTTAAATTCAATAAATGAAAAAAACAGCAATAGTAAAATGTATATGACCCTGAATGATCAATAAATAAAAGTAATCTTATTGATTTAACATTATAATATTTAGCATATAATTTTAACCTTAAAATATATATAATGATAAATATTATCAAGGTTATTCAAAAGATAAATATACAGAGGCAACTGGCCAGGTTGACCCTACATAATTTATTTTTTAACCTCACTTAGTTTAAAGAATAACAAAAATTAAGAATATTTTTCTCTAAATATATAAATAAAAAATTACTTTGAAAAAAATAATTATTAAAAGGATGGGAAAGTAGCTTGAGAATGTAGCTCCTTTTATATTGAAGAGAAGAGCTTTTGGGCCACCCACAACTTGACCATCATAACACTAGAAATAAAATAAACTTGTTGATTCTATGAAAGTTTTTAGTTTATTTTATAATTTAATTAATTTTAAAGTTTAATGTATCTTTACTTAATTTTTTTCTAAACAAATATAAATATACATAAGTATATACAAAAATATATATAAATATACATAAATTAATATGTATATATAAATACAAACAAACATAAAGAAACAAATATAAATAAATATAAATATATATAGATACAATTAGATAACTATAAATAGTTTTTAACTATATACAAATAAAAATATAAACTGATAAATATAAATACAAATCAATATAAATATATATAGATAAATATATATAAATATAAATATAAATAAATAAATATATATATATATATAAATACAAATAAATATATACAAATATAATTAAATAAATACAATCAAATCAGTAGAAATAAATCTTAATTAAATATAAATAAAAATAAATACATATAAATACAAATAAATTAAAACTAAACTAAATAAGTAAATTAATATATACATATAAATACATATAAATATATATAAATATAAATATAAATTAATATAAATAAATATAGGGTGTTGGTAAACACACGTAAGCTTTTAGTAAAAACACGTAAGCCCTTACATGTTTTTACCAAATTATGGCCAAAACACGTAATTTTATGGTAAAAACACGTAAGTAACCTAATTTTTTTATAAAAATTCCTCAGGCTCAATTTTTGAGAATTTTTAACATTTTTTTTGCCATATGTTTTCCAACATGGGATGTGAAGGTCCCCAAATTTTTTCAATATTTTTTTTGCCCAATTTTTCTATTTTGGGCAATTTGGTAAAATGGCCCATTTTTTTGAAAAAATTAATTAAAAATGTTCCCACTTATTAATCTCAATTTTTTTTAAAATGAAGGTGAGAATGTTGAGAATAATAAACCAGAAGCCCAACATTTTGGTATTTTTTTTGCAAGAACATTTGGAGGCCCAAAAAGTCCATGTTTTTTTATGTTTTTTTGTTCATGTTTGTAATTAAATTGAAAATGCCTATTATGACATCAATTGAATTCAAAATTGAATTTATGATGATTGGAAGTTAAAATTTGATTTTTGGCATTAACAGTTCCATTTATCACATCAAAAGTGCCATAAATGGCATCAAGAATGACATACAGATGCCATTTATGGCCAGAAAATTGGCATAAATGGCCTTACAGCAATGCCATAAATTGAATTTAATGGCATTGACAATGCCATTTATGCATTTAAAAATGCCATAAATGGCGTTAAAAATGGCATGAATGGCCTTAACATTGGCCTTCAAAATGGAATTAATGGCCTTCACTATAACATAAATGGCATAAAAAATGCCATTTATGGAATCAAAAATTCCATTTGTGGCATTACATAAATGGAATTATGCCATTTATTGCATTGATAATGCCATTCATGGTATTAGTAATGCCATTCATGGTATTAGTAATGCCATTAATAGCATTGTTAATGTGGCATTATTAATTCCATTTATGGCATTAATGGCATCAGAAATGTTGCATTTTTGATGCCACAAATGGCATTGTTGAAGCCATAAATGGCATTAATGGCATCAATAATATTTCATTGATAATGCCATTAATGGCAATGTTAATGCCATTTATGGCACTGTTAATGCCATTTTTTATGTCACTGTTAATGCCATTTTTTATGGCACTGTTAATGCCATTTTTTATGGCACTGTTAATGCCATTTTTTATGGCACTGTTAATGCCATTTATGGAATTGTTAATGCCATTTATGGAATTGTTGATGCCATTTATGGCATTGTTGATTCCATAAATGGAATTAATGGCATCAGAAATATTTCATTGATAATTCCATTAATGGCACTGTTAATGCCATAAATAGAATTTTTAATGCCACAAATGGCATTAATGGCATCATAAATGCCATGAATAGCCATATTTTATTCAAAAACCATCCTTTACGTGTTTTTACCAATACGCTAAATATATATAAATACAAATAAATATATACAAATATAATTAAATAAATACAATCAAATCAGTATAAATAAATTTCAATTAAATATAAATAAACATAAATACATATAAATACAAGTAAATGAAAACTAAACTAAATAAGTAAATTGATATATACATATAAATACAAATAAATATAACTTTATATAAATATAAATAAATATAAATCTATTGATATAAATATATATAAATACAAACAATAAGAATAAATTTAAATAAAAATAAAAATATAATTCAAGAATAAAAATTAAAAATAAAAACCTCCACCGGAATCAAATTAAAACAAAACGTTAATAATTCAAAAAAAAGAAACAATTATTAAAAAACCTAAAAAAAAAAGAGAAATATTGTTCAAGCAATCAAATCTAAAAAAAACCTGGATCCGATTAAAAGAAAAGGAGAGTAAAGTACAGTACACTACAGTAATATTACTGTACTGTAAACTCTAGTATCGAAAAAAAAAAGATAGAAAAATTATTAAAAAAAAAATATTATTAATGTCAGGGTGAGTCTATATAGTAGCTATAAAATGTAAATACAAGCTAGTATTATGACTGTGACACGTCAAAAACAAATAATAAATGAAATCTTCAGGTCCTACTGCTACGTGGTAACAGTGGTGATGAGTCTATTGAGGACCTGGGTTGCAATGCTCTAATATCTTTAACTGTAAAGAAACACTACAATAATTATATTCTAATTATATCTTTAATAATTCTAAGGACACTACTGATGGATAACAGTCTTGTCACGTAAGAATATAGGTAAAGTAAGATAAGATGATGGGTTTTTGAAGGAAAAAAACCCTTCTTTTTATATCTCTCAAGACTGTCAAGAGTTGTTAACTGTCCACACGTCAGAGGAGTGAAGATTTTCACTCCAATGGTCAGTCTGTGGCTCTGGATCCTTAATTCTGACGTCAGTAGAGGCAGAATTGTGGTTTTGGAACCACAAATGATCTCTCTGGATCAATACAGGGTGAAAAAACTTTTCACCTGCCACGTCAGCACTTGGATGACGTTGTTCTGGTGTCTGTATGATCAATACTAGTCATTCTGGGCGGGTTTAAGCTTTGAACAACCATTATTTTGAGTATCAAGACAGTACTGGTTGGTACAGGTTTGGTACAGCCCAGTATTGGTCAAAATACTTCCAACCAAGATATCTTAGTCAGTTTTTGAGATATCAAGAAACCAAGAGCACAGAATTGAAGGGCTTAATGAGCTCTTCAATTTGGTATGCTTCATGTTTACCCTTCTCTCAAATAGCAAAGGTTATAAGGGCTTTAAGTTTTTGGATGTATTTTTGTACATCAGTATGAGGCTTCAAAAACTTCCATGCCAGATATCTTCTTCAATTTGGAAGATATCTGTATTCTGATGATACAGTTTTGTAGGGCTTGATTAGCTCTACAGTTTGGTATATTACACTGTACAGTTGTATGAGTGTATGCCAAAGATACAGGGGTTTGTTTACTTTCTTGTTTTCAGAATATCTGTATTTTCAGTTGTTAAACCTTTGAACCAAGATCCCTCAGTCAATTTAAGAGATACAGAGGTCTAATTTATCTCAAATTAAAGCTCTTGTTTATATCTTTAAGTTGGTTATACTTTTGTACAGTTTTGTACAAGCCCTCTTTGACTTTCAGGGGGGTCTTGGTTTTGAAATAAAGGTCATATGGTATCTCCAGTTGTAGTGGTGTTACAACAACATGGATTATATCATTGTGTAGCTCTCTATGTGAGCTTTAAGAAAAATACCATTTTGGTATATAATAACTTAAATATGCATAAGTTAGATGAGAGGTGAAAATAAGGGTTTTGACCTGTTTATTCTCCTCTAGGTTTCCTTATTCTGTTTGGATAAGGTTGGTGTTTAATTTAAGAGGATTGTTTTCTCTTATTTATTACCTGTATTGACTATGTTTGTTCAATACTTGTCATACAATTATTTATGGTATGTTGGATGTCATGCTAGTGCTCTGTTTTGAGTCACAGGCTGACAATTAAAAAGAAATTAATATAGAAAAAAAAACTAGATGTGATTAGAAAAGAAATAGAGTACAGTACAGGGCATTACTGTACTGTACTAAAAAAAATCATCATCATACAAAAAGAAAAAAAAACAATTATTAAATATTAAAAAAAAAACCTATAGTTTTTTTCAAAAAAAAAAGCAAAGATTGCTCAAGCGATCAAAGCAAGGCTGTTCCCGAAGCCCACATTTCGAGGTTTTTCTGATCCCCGCCCCTGTGTGGCAAGGATCAGTCAATTATTTGTTAAAAAATTTCTTTGAAGCCCCCAGAGGGTTAGGGACACGGAAGGAAGTTAATACTTTAGCAGGGTACCAATAGTAGAAAATACAACAAAACCAAAAAACTAAAAAATGTAAATAAATCTCTCTGTTCATGAGAGAACAAAGGACCAAAAGTGCGAGACCAGATTTTAACATAAGCTAATTGCTCAACATGCTTTGATGAAAGAGCAGCACGCTGATAAGTAAGTATTTTTCTGCCACCTGAGAAAACTCTCTCAGATGGCGCACTAGTGGCAGGTATGGACAAAAACTTGTTAGCCATCAGCCCTAAAGTAGGAAATAAAGATTTATGGGAATTCCAAAATACCAATATGTTGGTGGACTTTGGCTCCGGTGGTTCAGCAAAGAATCGTTCCACTTTTGTTTCCAAATTACTGACCTCCTCAGCTGATGTTGAATACATTTCATCAAACAACCCAACATGCTGTTGCGCAGTAAGATCTGCTTCAGGGTTGATTGATTGTTTGAAATGTTTCTGGGCCTCCTCTTTAAACATTATTGACAATGTGGTGGCTGAGGTACCTAAACTAGCCAATGTTGCTTCATTTGTGTATAAGAATTTGAGTTTAAATCGGGGATCCAAAATGGTAGCACATATTGCAGGTATTTTTTTAATGAGAATATTCAGATATTTGGTTAATTTCTTGCACATTGCTTTGGCTACAGGATCAATTGGGGTCACATCGTACTGATGACAGGCCTGGAATAAACAAGCACAGGCATTAGTTATTTGGTTGAAGCAGATGAAAAGAAATAAATACCTGTTCAATCCTCTTGATCAATAGAATATAAAGTGGTAATGCATGACTAATTGCTGGGTATTTGGACCCACAAATTATTTGAGTCGCTTTGTAAAGTGGTTCAAGAAAGTCAATTATTATTTTGACTTTTTCCCATTCGAGAGCATTGAGTTGGTATGATTGCATGTTTGGAGGACTGCAGAACTGATGATAAGCTTCTTTAAGTATAAGAGCTCTTACAAGCATGTCATATGTTGAATTCCACCTTGTACACACATGCGACAGCAAATTGGTGGCTTTGGTGGGCTTGTCATCACTGTAAATTAGCTTCACTGTTGTATTAAGCTTGTCACGCCATTGAGGACTTTGATTTAAGAATCCTGCCAAACGCGAAATTTGCGAAATGATTGAATTGTATTGAATATCTTGGCCATCAGGGATGTCAATAAGGTTCGCAATTGATATTCGGCTAACTTCATCTTTGGATGTATTTTGAGTTGAATTAGGGGAGCCAATAGAAAGGGCCTTCAGGCCATCCCGTGCAGCAAGATGGATTGTATGTGCCATGCAGCCAAGCCATTGCTTTCTTGCAATGAATGCTGGGCACAGGTCTTACATTTCACTACACATCTTCTGGTTAACTGATGCGTTGTCCGTTGTAATGCAAACAATTTTGCTTTCAAGGTTGTATTGGTTGATGACGCGAAACAATAGTTTGGAAAGTGATGTGCCTGAGTGATTACCTGAAAAGTAAATGCCAATGATCAGTATCCAGTAAATATAAATAAAAAAAACTTACCATGTATTTCAGTCAGTCCCAGAAGCAAGGTGGTGAGATGAAACGTCTCATCTAAATAATGACATGTGACAGCCATATAGGCTGTCACATTTGGACTCGTCCATGTGTCAGTGGTCAAGGATACATGGATTGGGTTGGTGGTTAAGAGACGGCGAATGTGGTCCTGATGGAAAAAAAAAATGCTGGACAGGTGCGCAATCAATGAATGACGCCAAACAAGGATTTTGATGATATTGGGATTGCACAATTCCAAAAGGTCTTGAAAGGATTTTGACTCAGTGATTGACAGGGGAAGGTCGGTCTCAGAAATGAAGTAGACCAAGGCGGTCTTGAGTGATTCAAGAGTTAGAGACTGTGTTGAACAATAATATTTAGTTCTCTTTTTTCGTTTTACAAGGAGGATCACAAAACAAATTGCTTACATTTTTGGGCCAAGGATTATGGATGTATTTGTCAAGTGCCCCCAACACAATTGCAGGCCTTTTGTTGGGGTTGCACATTTGATGAAAGCCTGTGAGATGATCTGACATACCCTTGGTGCTTCCAGTAAGGTCACGCTTAAGTTTTTTCTTGCAATCTTTTCCAAAAAAATCAAGCACTTGACATTCAACATAAGCATCATTGAGACTTTGAAAATATACCCATACCCATGACCACTTGTGTTTGCTTGGGGTTTTTCTGGTGCAATCTTCATCAATGGAGGTGGGTGGGAGGAGCTCAGTGTCACTTGGAGTAGTTTGCTGCAAAGCTGTTACTGATGACATCTGATTGTAACTTCGTGAGAAGGTGAGTTGAAGGGAAATAAAAGGAAATGACAGAAGGTGGCACAGGAAACTAAGACGTGGAGGAGAATTCAGGACATCAAGAGTAAGAAGGAGGTAAGATGGAGGAAAAGGAAATGAAACTAAGAAACAACATAAGAAAACAGTAGAAGTGTAATATGATGAGATGGATGCGTGGAAGGATAAAGGATAATGAGAAACGGGAGAAGGTAAACGATGGCGAAGGGTAAGAAGAATTGTAAGATGTAAGATTATATATTATGTAATCGCGTTGTGGGAACTCCTTTTGTTGTGGGATAAATAATAGGCAGTACCTTGAGGAGGAAATTATTGGTGATTCTGTTTTGAATTTCAGAATGAGCCAATAACCATGGGTGCTAAGGTGTATTAGCTGCCCCTCTAAATATACTGAAAAATATACCCTTTTTGATGGGATCACAAATCAATTATTTAGTTTTGTGGCTTTTCAATTAGAGAATTTTCTTCAGCAGTCTCTATCAGTCTGTCAATAAAAGATCACTATGATAATACTGGTAATAGTTAATATTTTTTTTGAATAATTTAGGTTTGCTTAACTTTCTTGTTATTGATTATAATTCTTTTTCATTAATTCTTCTAGTATTCCTTCTTTCAATACCTGAGATATTTTAAATAATATTTTTTAAGATCACTATTAATATTAATAATAATCTTGATAGCTAGCTAATACTTTTAAAGGTGATTTAATAATACTATCAATATAGCTATAATAACTTAAGGGTAAGATAATTCTTTAAGGGTGGTTTTGTTTAATATAAGGGTAAGATATAAATGATTTAATAGTAATATAATACTATTGTGATCAATATAAGTATGATCCAATATACCTAAAAGGCTTATAATATAAGGTATAAGGTCAAGATGATATCCCTTCTATAAATAAGGGTTATTGATAAATTAGATAAGATCACTATTGATAATATCTTCCAACACTACTTCAGCACTACTACTATAATGGTAAGACTATTAAATAATATTAAACTCTTTCATTAATATTATAAATATATTTCATCAATTAATCATAAATAACACTATAAGATACTGAGCCTTGCTGCTGATCTTTTTCAATATAAATACTAGATTATCCTACTAGAGAAGGGATGGATTGATCCTCAAGATTATTGTCTGAATCAGAAGCATGGGGGAAAAACAGGGAGAGAGGCCCTTTATTTATACCTTTTGGGCCCTCCATAGAGCCTTCCAAAAACAAGGGACTTAGAAAGAATTCCACATTGAGACATTTTTGCTGGTGGGTAAATTAAAAATGGTGTCATTTGATCAAGATATTGCACCATATGTTTGGTTGATTGCACCATTTTAAAAAACTGTATTCTTATCTCTACTAACTTTATTTTTCTTCTTCACAGCCTTGAGACATTTTTGCTGGTGGTTAAATTTGGAATGGTGTCATTTGATACAGATATTGCACCATATGTTTGGTTGATTGCACCATTTTTTTAAAAATTTATTCTTATCTCTACTAACCTTATTTTTCTTCTTCACAGCCTTGAGACATTTTTGCTGGTGGTTAAATTTGGAATGGTGTCATTTGATACAGATATTGCACCATATGTTTGGTTGATTGCACCATTTTTTTAAAACTGTATTCTTATCTCTACTAACCTTATTTTTCTTCTTCACAGCCTTGAGACATTTTTGCTGGTGGTTAAATTTGGAATGGTGTCATTTGATACAGATATTTCACCATATGTTTGGTTGATTGCACCATTTTTTTAAAACTGTATTCTTATCTCTACTAACTTTATTTTTCTTCTTCACAGCCTTGATCTGTATTCAGTTGAGTATTTCTCTATGTAAAATTTAATTTGTAAATAATACCTGTAATGTTTGGTTATGGGAGTTTAAGTGGGGATTGAGTAATGTAACACTATGTTAGCTTATATGTAAGTGTTTTTTTTTATGTCAAGACATGTAACACCTGATCCTGTAAGAGTAATGGTGTCACTCATGTAATATTACACATGTTCATTCATGTTGAATATTTAGACAAGCTGCATTATCTTTAAGCATATTCTTGTTCCTAGTATAGAGTGTATAGTATCATTTCTCTTCTTTAATCCATGATATCTAGAAAATTATTGACATTATGGGGTTGAGGCAATATGTGACTATAGGTAAAATTTGATGTAGATTCCAGTGGAATACTTGTTTTTGTTATTTTAATACAACTCTCTTGCTTTTTCTTGCATTTTCTTGCATTTTCTTTTTAATTTTATCTTTCACTTTTTATCTTTATTTTCTTTATATATATATATTATTATTATTATTGATCAAATTTTTAGCTTTGAAATTGTGGATTTGAACCTCAGAAGAACTGGTATGGAATACCACAGCGTGGAAGGATATTGATTCCAGAATGTAAAAGAAAAAAGAGGTACCCCGTCCGCATCAGTCCTAGCTGCGGTGGGGTTTGCCGGGGTTGGTTCAGTGGGAAAATTTCCCCGGTTTTCGGAAGGCGGGCGGGTGGAGGTACAAATAAAATGAGCCGGTACCCCGGTGGGGACCAGTTTGAGATCAAAGTATTAAAAGAAATTAATAGAAAAAAATAGGCCCGTTTAAAAACAAAAGTACATTACAGTGAACTAGTGAAGTATGATACTGTACTGTCCTGTAATGTACTGTAGTGTATAGTAAAATCATTCTACTGTTGTACAGTACTGTAACAGTACAATCTACTAAAAAAACTATATAAAAAAAAAATTGCGATATAAAAAATAAGTCCAGTACAGTAATTCAAAACTAATAGACTGTATTAAATAAATTAAATACAATAAGAATGAAAACAAAATTAAGTTTTTTTTATTGGACTTAATAATAATAATAATAATAATTAAAAATTAGAAAAATTACCATTATGTGCTGTATTGTGATTTACACTCAGTCTTAAAAAAAATAGAAAATAAATGAAAAGGAATAATTATTATTCTCTATCATTGTTATTTTGTTCTAATTCATTTTTTTTATTTTTATTTTTTATTTTTATTTTTAAAAAAAAAAAAGAAAATTCATTAGTTTCAATTGGGTCCACTATGACCTAAAACTGGATTAATTGGTAAAAGTATAGCTTTAATAGATGAATTCTTAATTAATTGAAGATTTATCATTATTCAGCTTCCATATTAGTTTTGTTAAAAAAAAGGTCCTCTATGACCTTAAACTGGATTCTTATTCCCAAATTTATCAATTAATTGCACTTATAAATTTCTATTCTTTTTTCTTCGAGAATAGTATGAGAATTACTATTTAAAATATTATATATAGGTATTTAATTAATACTCACATTATGTTTATACCTTCTCAGAGTAAAAGTATTGATATGCATCAGTATAAGTCCTCTATGACTTTAAACTGGAAAATTATTTAAATTATTAAATTTATCTTTGATCTTTTATTTTTTATATTTTTTTAATTCATTTTTTTTATTTATGAAAAATTCATTAATTTCAATTTGGTCCCCCATGACCTAAAACTGGAAAATTATCCCTCTACTTATTATCTATTTTAATTAATACTTAATTTATAATCAAAATAATATGATAATATATAGAAATATTCTTTACAACATAAGCTATAAGATTGATTTTAGGTGGAACTTAATGAAATAAGTCCTCCATGACTTTAAACTGGAAAATTATGGAAATAATTAGATTTTTCTTTGGTCTTTTAATGTTTAATATTTTTAATTCATTTTTTTTACTCATAAAAAATGTATATATTCATTAGTGTCAATTGGGTCCTCTATGACCTTAAACTGGACTTATTTCTCATATTGGATTATAATTAATCAATCTATTATCTCTTTTAATATTTATTTAATAGCCATCTTAATAAATATCTTGATATATTTACATTTAGTTTAATAGATGAACTCTTAATTAATTGAAGATTTATCATTATTCATCTTCCATATTATTTTTGTTAAAAAAAGGTCTTCTATTACCCTAAACTAGATTATTATTATTATTATTATTATTCAAAAAAAAAAATCAAAAAAAAAAATATTTATTTATTTTAATATTAATTCCCAGATACATCTTAATAAATAATTCAACAAAAGCCTTGATAAATATCTTTATATTTAAATTATTTATTCAAAAATTCATTTGAAAGTAGGTCCTCTATGACCCTAAACTGGAAAATAAAATTGAAAATTTTTTCTATACATTTTAAATGATATTATTAGAAAAATTATAAGTCCACCAAGACTATAAATTGGAATTCCTTTTTATTATTATTTTTTTACTCAAGAAATATTTTAAGTCCACCAAGACTATAAACTGGAATTTCTTTTTATTATTACTTTTTACTCAATAAATATTAAAAGTCCACAAAGACTATAAACTGAAACTTTCAATTTATCATTTTCAAATAAATGAAGATTCAACTATATGAGTCCACCATGACCTTAAACTGTAAATATTAAAATCTCAATATTATATAAGATTATATATGAAAAATTCAAGTATATATATATTGACAAATATAAATATATATATACTCAAAAAAAAAGAAAAAAAAGAATAAATCATAAGAATTATCAATCACCTAAAGATTAGAAATATGATGTTTATTATTAATATTATTATTAGGAAAATATCATTCAGAAAGGAGAGGCTTTAATGGTCTTCCTGCTCTAGGTGGCACTTGGACAACTGGTCTATATGTACATAAAAAATACGTATAAACTGAGCAGCCAAGGTCAGACCTGGTCTGATGAGGGGAAATATCTCCGAGTTGATTAGAGCTATATCCTTTTAGACTGCCACTATATAGTGTCAGGCCACCAAAAAAATTAAAACCCTCATCTTAGTATGAATCAGACTCAAAATGATGATAATTTAAAAGCTCAAAATTTGGCAAGAACATATTTCAAGAATGAAAAACAAAATACAAATAAATTAGGAAAACCAACTACAGAAGTTTAAATGGAGAGGGGGTCTTATCCCAAACCTGAAGATTAATATTACAGATAGAAAGAAGAAAAAAAAAGATATCTTAATAGTATCTTGAAAGCTCAATCATGATATGATTAATTTTCATAATAATAAATGGAAGATGATAAATATAGGCTGGCTTTCCTTTAAGCTCATCATAAAAAGATCCTGAAGGCATATTCAACTCTAAAATTATGAGAATTTCTTTCAATATATATAATTGGCAATTTAATGAATCCATGAAGGGAGTAGTGGAATGTTAAGTCCTTGTATGACTTAAAACTACAGGGGTGGCACACCTGAGGGCTTATAATATATTTCTTTATTTTAGTCCATGAAGGGAGTAGTGGTATTAAAGAAATAATGTGAAGAAAGAAGAGGTCAGATTTGAAATGGTTCAAATAAAATCCTCAAATATATGTGATAAATTGGCCAAAGAATAAAATATTGAAGAAAGAAGGACAAAAATGCAGAAATGAAATATGCAAGGAGATATGAAATGACTGAAAAGGAGCAAGAAATATCTATCAACCCAAACATTTTATGAATTTTAATCCTCAAGGTAGCTTAAGTTGATATTAGTAGAAGAAATCTTTCAGCTTGAAAAAAGAAAAAAAACTGCCCTTGGATGAAGTCCAATTGAAGACCAGGAGGTCCTCAGCATGACATGAAACTGCTCCCTTGTGAAGAAATGGACAAGGGGTCTTATTGTCCTTGTATGACATAAAAAGGCAGGATTTTGTATACCTAATATACAGGGTCTGCACACCTGAGTTGTAGGGTCCTGTATGACCTTAAACTGAAACCTCAAATGTATGGACAGAAAAAAGATAAAAGAAGTAAAGATTTATTTAATTTAATGAATTATTAAAATAAGGAGAAGAATTAAAGAAAATAGAAGAATTGATACTATATTGATTTCAACTTAACCAGTTTTAAAAAGAAAAAATATATAAAAAAAATAGAAATATCAAAGAAAAAAACAGAATCATTTCAGTGATATTACAAAATGGATTACCAAAATAGTGCAGCAAAATACAAATCAGTACTCAAGAAGGTCAGACCAGTTAATGAGCCTATGCCCCAAGACATAAATCCTCCTTTGGGAAGGCCACCATTATCAAGAGACCCTTATAATACACCACTATCACCAAAACCACCTAAGTTTATGGTCACATCAAAAATATCACAAGAAAGATTTGAATTGATAAATTTTGGACCACCTGGATGGCTTTCAGAAGAAGAAAGGAGTTTTCTGATGAGTGTCATAGTTTTAAGAGAAAAAGCAATTGCATTAAGTGCAGAGGAAAGGGGTTTACTGAAAAATTCATATGGAAAACCCTACAAAATACCAGTAATACCACATACACCTTGGCAGAAGAAGCCAATACCAATACAAAAGCCTATAATACCCCAGTTTATTGAATTGGTAAGGGAAAGGATTAGAACAGGCTTGTATGAGCAGTCTACCTCCAGCTATACAACTCCAGTATTTTGTGTTGCAAAGTCAAATGGAAAACTTAGAATTGTCCATGACTTACAGGATCTTAATAAGGTAACAATTAAAGATGCAGGATTACCACCACATATTGAAGAATTTTTAGATGCCTTTTCAGGGAGAGCTTGTTATGGACTTGATGACATAATGGGAGGGTATGATGAAAGAGAATTAGACATTTCTACAAGACCCTTAACTACATTTGAAACACCACTTGGAAGGCTACAACTCACAAGATTACCACAAGGAGCAACCAATTCTGTTGCAGTTTATCAAGCCCAAATGACTTGGATACTTCAAGAAGAAATACCAGAGAATGTAGGAATTTTTATTGATGATGGAGGGATAAAAGGTCCAAGATCAACATATAATAATGAGGCTTTACAAGAAAATAATTTGATAAGAAGATTCATTTGGGAATATGCAGTTACATTAGAGAGAATATTATTCAGAATTGAAGAGGCAGGACTTACCATATCAGGAATCAAATTTGCATGTTGTGTGCCAGCATTGGACATAGTAGGGCATGTAGTTTCTTTGAATGGAAGAAAAATTTCAAAGCAGAAGATTAATAAAATACAAAGTTGGCCAAAGCCCCTCAATAAAAAGGAAGTAAGAGGCTTTTTGGGACTTTGTGCATATGTTAGAATGTTCATTCAGAATTTCTCTCAGATTGCATCACAACTAAGAAGATTAACAAGAGATGATGAAGAATGGGAATGGAATACTAAATGTGATGAAGCATCTGAAAAGTTAAGAAAAATTGTAGGGGAGGAAATAACATTAAAAAATTTGGATTATGAAAAGGGAGCAGGGAAGATTAAATTAGCAGTAGACTCAAGCTATATAGCTGCAGGAGCAGTACTTACTCAAGAAGACAAAGAAGGAAAGGACAGACCAGTTCTTTATGAATCAATAAAATTTTCAAGATTGGAATCAAAATACTCACAGCCAAAGCTGGAGCTATGTGGAGTGGCAAAAATGCTCAAGAAACTCAAAACAGTACTTTGGGGACAGCATTTTGAGCTACAAGTAGATGCAAAAGCCTTGATTGAAATGATAGACTCACCCTGTTTTCCAAATGCCCCAATGACCAGATGGGTTGCATTTATGCAATTGTTTTCTTTTGACTTAGTTCATAAGCCAGGGAAGACCTTCACAATGCCAGATGGGCTGTCAAGAAGACCTCAGTCAGAAGATGAAGAAAAAGAAAAATCTGATTTTGATGAAGAAGAAGAATGGATAAAACCACACCCAGGGTTTGGAGTAAAACATAATAATATAATAAAATTGGCAGGAATAAAGCTACCATCAAAGAAAGAAGGATTTTGGAAAAGAATGGTGGAATACTTAAATACATTGAAAAGGCCCTTTGGTAGTAAAGAGGATGACTTCAAAAAAATTAAAAGGAAGTCATCAAATTTCTTTCTGGAGGAAGGCCAACTAAAAAGAAGAAATACACCAAATCCACAAGTAGTTGTGTCAAGTCAGAGTTCTCAAAGAAGAATATTAAAATCACTACATGAAGAAATGGGACACAGAGCAGAAAATGAAACATACAGAAGAGTTAAAGAAAGATTTTGGTAGGAAGGAATGAAGAAAATAGTCAAAAAATGGGTCAAATCTTGTAAAGCTTGTCAAAAGAGAAGTAATTATCACCAAAAAGAGGAAGGAAGAATCTCATTCACCTCAACATTATTTGAAAGAGTCAGTATAGATGCAGTACATGTAAAAGCAGGAAGATGGAAGTATTTAGTAGTGGCCAGGGATGATTTCTCAGGATGGCCAGAGACAATTGGTTTAGTAAAGCTTACAGCAAATTAAGTATCAGAATGGACTTGCAGGTATGGAGCCCAAAAGAGGTTACAGTAGATGTAGGGCCTGAGTTTGGAAAGGAATTACAAGATGCAGTAAAAAAAGCCGGCTCAAAGATAAGGGTAAGAACACCCTACTACCCTGAGTCACAAGGAATGGTAGAAAGGGGGCATAAACAATTGAAGGATGCATTGGTGAATATGTGTGGTGAAAATGGTTCAAAATGGAAAGAATACTTACCTTTGGTTACATTGGCTGACCAAATATCAACCAAAAGAACAACAGGTTACTCCCCATTTGAACTTCAATTTGGTCAAAAGGCAGTACTACCAATAGACATTGAAGCAAAAACATACTTATCAATTGAATGGCACAAAGTCCAATCAACAGAAGATTTATTGGAAGCAAGAGCTGAACAGCTATCAGGAAAAGAAGAAATAAGAAAAAGGGCAAAAAAGAAATCAAAAAAGGCCAGGGAGAACTCAGTAAAATATTGGGACAGGAAATTAGCACATCAAATAAGAAAGCCAATTCATCCAGGTGAAATTGTTCTTGTATACAATAAAGCATTAGAGTCACAATGGGGATTATTGTTCAAGAATAGATGGGATGGGCCCTATAGAGTTTTGAGACAAATAAACAATGGTCCATATGAGCTGGAAGAATTAGATGGTACAAAGCTAGCAAGAAGGTTTGCAGCAAGTCAAATAAAAAAGTTCTATCCAAGAGGAAAAGAGTTGGACTCAGAGGAAGAAGAGGAAGGAGAAGAGGAAGTTGAAGATGAGCTAAATTTGAAGATGAAGAGGACTTTGATGAATAAAAATCCTTTTATTCAAAAAAAGGGGGGAAATGTTTGATTTTTTTTAAAAAAAAGTAAGTGGATTATCACCTTGAATGCTGGGGACAGCATTGAATGGAGAGGGGGATGTGGTATTCCATACCAGTTCTTCCAAGGTTCAAATCCACAATTTCAAAGCTAAAACTTTGATCAATAATAATAATAATATAGATATATATAAAGAAAATAAAGATAAAAAGTGAAAGATAAAATTAAAAAAAATGCAAGAAAAAGCAAGAGAATTGTATTAAAATAACAAAAACAAGTATTCCACTGGAATCTACATCAAATTTTACCTATAGTCACATATTGCCTCAACCCCATAATGTCAATAATCTTCTAGATATCATGGATTAAAGAAGAGAAATGATACTATACACTCTATACTAGGAACAAGAATATGCTTAAAGATAATGCAGCTTGTCTAAATATTCAATATGAATGAACATGTGTAATATTACATAAGTGAGACCATTACTCTTACAGGATCATGTGTTACATGTCTTGACATAAAAAAAAACACTTACATATAAGCTAACATAGTGTTACATTACTCAATCCCCACTTGAACTCCCATAACCAAACATTACAGGTATTATTTACAAATTAAAGTTTACATAGAGAAATACCCAACTGAATACAGATCAAGGCTGTGAAGAAGAAAGATAAGGTTAGTAGAGATAAGAATACAGTTTTAAAAAAATGGTGCAATCAACCAAACCTATGCTGCAATATCTGTATCAAATGACACCATTCCAAATTTAAGCACCAGGAAAAATTTCTCAAGGCTGTGAAGAAGAAAAATAAGGTTAGTAGAGATAAGAATACAGTTTTAAAAAAATGGTGCAATCAACCAAACATATGGTGCAATATCTGTATCAAATGACACCATCCCAAATTTAACCACCAGCAAAAATGTCTCAAGGCTGTGAAGAAGAAAAATAAGGTTAGTAGAGATAAGAATACAGTTTTAAAAAAATGGTGCAATCAACCAAACATATGGTGCAATATCTGTATCAAATGACACCATTGCAAATTTAACCACTAGCAAAAATGTATCAAGGCTGTGAAGAAGAAAAATAAGGTTAGTAGAGATAAGAATACAGTTTTTTAAAAAATGGTGCAATCAACCAAACATATGGTGCAATATTTGTATCAAATGACACCATTCCAAATTTAACCACTAGCAAAAATGTCTCAAGGCTTTGCATAATAAGAATAAAGTTTAGTTAAAATAAGAGTATAATTCAAAAATTATGGTGCAATCAACCAAACATATGGTGCAATATCTGTATCAAATGACACCATTCCAAATTTAACCACCAGCAAAAATGTCTCAAGGCTGTGAAGAAGAAAAATAAGGTTAGTAGAGATAAGAATACAGTTTTTTAAAAAATGGTGCAATCAACCAAACATATGGTGCAATATTTGTATCAAATGACACCATTCCAAATTTAACCACTAGCAAAAATGTCTCAAGGCTGTGCATAATAAGAATAAAGTTTAGTTAAAATAAGAGTATAATTCAAAAATTATGGTGCAATCAACCAAACATATGGTGCAATATCCTGAACAAATGACACCATTCCAAATTTAACCACTAGCAAAAATGTCTCAAGGCTGTGCACTGACAATAATAAGGTTCAGAATGGTGCAATCAGCCAAAAATATGGTGCAATATCTTGATCAACTTACACCATTTTTAATTTACCCACCAGAAAAAATGTCTCAAGGTGGAATTTTTTGTAAGTCCCTTGTTTTTGGAAGGCTCTATGGAGGGCCCAAAAGGTATAAATAAAGGGCCTCTCTCCCTGTTTCTCCCCCCATGCTTCTGATTCAGACAATAATCTTGAGGATCAATCCATCCTTCTCTAGTAGGATAATCTAGTATTATATTGAAAAGAGATCAGTAGCAAGGCTCAGTATCTCATAGTATTATTTATGATCAATTAATGAAAGATATTTATAATATTAATGAAAGAGCTTAATATTATTTAATAGTCTTACCATTATAGTAGTAGTGTTGAAGTAGTGTTTGAAGATATTATCAGTAGTGATCTTATCTAATTTATCAATAACTCTTATTCATAGAAGGGATATCATCTTACCCTTATACCTTAGATCATAAGCCTTCTAGGTATATTGGATTATATTTATATTGATCCTAATAGTATTATATTACTATTATATCATTTATATCTTACCCTTATATTAAAAAAAACCACCCTTAAAGAATTATCTTACCCTTAAATTATTATAGCTATATTGATAGTATTATTAAATCACCTTTAAAAGTATTAGCTAGCTATCAAGATTATTACTAATATTAATAGTGATCTTAAACAATATTATTTAAAATATCTCTGGTATTGAAAGAAGGAATACTAGAAGAATCAATTAAAAAGAATTATAATCAATAACAAGAAAGTTAAGAAAACCTAAATTATTAAAAAAAATATTAACTATTACCAGTATTATCATAGTGATTTTTTATTGAAAGACTGATAGAGACTGCTGAAGAAAATTCTCTAATTGAAAAGCCACAAAACTAAATAATTGATTTGTGATCTCATCAAAAAGGGTATCTTTTTCAGTATATTTAGAGGGGCAGCTAATACACCTTAGCACCCATGTTTATTGGCTCATTCTGAAATTCAAAACAGACTCACCAATAATTTCCTCCTCAAGGTACTGCCTATTATTTATCCCACAGCATGTAAGACAGTACAATTGCTTTCCAACTGCCTCAATAGTATTTGAAATTATTATATAATTTTATGATTACAATTATAATTTATTATTGGATAAATCCAATTAGAATCTTTATAAAGGTCTTTTAGAGAAAATATCATGGCCAGGACCCCAAATGTAAGGTTTGACCATGAAACAATAAGTCAAAATTACTAATATTTTACTTATTGTACTATGAATGTCCTTATAAATGAAATAAATAAAATAAAAATAATTATAATAATTAAGAATTATTATAATTATGGTGTAAAATAATTATATTATTAAATAAATATAATAATATAATTTATATTATGAAAAATAATATATATAAAATAAATATATTAGTATAGGATAATTAATATATTTAAAAGCACTTTATTATTATTACCAAAAAATAATAAAGGCATAAAAAATTGTTTTTTATTAATAAAAAACAATTAATAACAATAATATTACCAATATTAAAGCTATAAATTAATATAAATACTATTTATATTAATTATAGAATTATTAAAAGTAATAATAGAGAAAAATTATTATAATAAGACAAATAACCTAATTTTAATGCTTAATGTAATAATTTTGAATACTTTTACCCCTAGAAATGTAAATACAACTTATTTAAATTGTAGTTACAATACAATTTAAGAGAAATTACAAATTTTCTTGGTTTTACGTGGAATTGAGGTTTTTTAAGAGAAATTCAAACAAAAAAATTAAATAATTGCAATAATCACTTCAAAGATGATGATTATTATAGGATTATCTTTGGTCTTCAATAATATAAAAGTTTTATATATAAAGAATAAAGAAATTACCTTTTTATTTAATGATTTAATGTTTTGTAAGCTTCTGAGGGGGAAATTGAGTAAAAAGAGCTCTATTTATATTAAATTCCTTCCTCCTAGAGTCCAACAGGCTTCTAGTAGACGTGCACTGATCATATCCACTGGAACTGATCAGTAGTTTAAGGTTTGGTGATGATTACATCATGATCAAACCATATTTTAGAGTTCTCACTATATCTTCAAGTTTGATGAGGTCAAAGCTTGGCAGAACCCCAAAATTTGTGGATTTTATTAGTTTTAATTATAAAATAACAGTAGTCACCAATTTTATCACTCATATGACTGTTAAACCTAATTTAAGGTTACAGTGAGTGATCATAAATCATCAAATTAAGCTCAAACTTTGATCCTTAATTACATTTAAGTTTTACACACTACAGAAATTTAGAGGGTGAACTCTAATAGCTTGGAATAGCCCTATTATGCTGACAAGAGCATTTCATTACATCATCAAAACTCTATCTTTGATGATTTTCCTTGTAACTCATCTTTTCTGTTGAAATTTAATATTTTAAACTTCAAACCATGATTTCAAGGGGCTATACCCTGAATTTTATGATAGAAGCTATGTCATTCTTCATGCATGAACTAGTAGAATCTGAATGTCTACTTATGTCTAAGTTTGGACCACTTTCACAACAAGGTGGTCAACAGCTCTATTGATTTTAATCAATAATCTCTTACAGGTTTTAACCTTGTTTATAACTTTTGAAATAAATTTCATTTCTGTATTTCTACAGTAATTACGTGATGAATTTATTTTTGGTTCATCACTCTATCATGCATATTTCAAAAGATATTAGCCAAAATCCTTGGATATATGCATTGACCAAAAAAGTGCATATATTCAGCTTAACTCCTTAAGTATTGACTTTGAAGATTAGCTTCTTAGTTGTTTTATTTGTGGACGTTTATGGATAATCCAATGGTACCATTTATTTCACATGTTTCTTCATTGATATTTGAAATAATTAAGGATTTATGTTTTTTATAAGGTATTATTACTTATAACTCATTAAATATTGACTTTACGGATATGCCATAAAAATGGTATATGTGTATTTTAACATGGGGAATCCAATGGTATAGTTTATTTTACATGTTTATTCATTTGTGTTTAAGTTAAACCAAGCTTTATGCCAATTTATTGCATTTTTTTAGTTTTAAGGTAATTATTTTTAATGTATAATTATTTTAAATATTTCTTGTGACCTTTTTGGGTATGTGGTCATATCTCAAAGGTTCAAACTATCATTCTGATAAAGATGATTCAAATTTGAATCTGGGAATAAATTACCTTCCTTTGGAAAAAGCCAAGGAAATCCAAATGAATAAAAATAAAAAAATAAATGAAGAAATCACTAACAGACAGGAAAAACAGGACCAAAAGGCTTTATAAAAACCAAAAAATATGCAAGAAAGTGAATCAGATGGAATTTTACTTACAGTAGATCAATTTCCCTGGGAAGGCTTTACCGATTGGCAGCCTTTGAGGAACACAAATTGCAACCTGGAACTTTACAAAATAACTCAACAATATTATCAATGCTCAGTTCAGCATGTAAAGTGGCTAGAAGGAATAAAGAAAGAAAGAAATAACACAACAGAAAGAAGAAAAGAAAATATCACCAAGGAAGAAAAGGAATGTTTTTGCATTACCCAAAATAAAAAAGTATGCTCAAATTTGAAAGCCCATTTGGCAAGGCAATATCAAAATTCAAAACAAAATAAGAGCTGAAAAAAAAACAAAAATAAAAATGGAAATGTTCATCATGAGTACTTGAGTGATAAAGAAGAATTGCAAAATCAATATCTCAAGGAAGAAAGAAGAAATGAGCTTAAAGCCAACAAAAAAAACCAAATTCAAGAATAATCTTGACAACCAATTTTCACATCCTCAATGACTTTTTTTTATTTTTCCTTTTTCCTCATCTCATGAATTTTATTTTACTGTCTCTAGTATCAAATATCTATACATTACAATATAAAACAAATAAAATAAAAAAAACATTCTAGAAAAATAATGGAAACAATTGAAGAGAATTAAGAAAGAAGAAAAAAAGAAAAAAAAAGCAAAAATGATTGATTGCGATGGAAAGGGAAGGGTACAGCACTGTACATCACACAAACAAAAAAAAATTATTGCTTTTTTTCATTTTTTTATTTTTTAAAGCAGAAATAAATAATAATAAATAATTCTAAAGAAAAAAAGAAAGGATTGATCCCAGTGAAAACAGAAGAGTACTGTACTATACAGTACAGTACAATATAGAAGCTACAAAAACACAAAAAAAAGAAAAAAATATCAATATGAATAAAAAAGAAATAGTGGAAGATACATTGAAAAGTCAAGAAGGAATAGCACCCGTGGCTAGAAAACAAATTCAAACACTTCAAATTTGAAGTATTCACACCCAGCTACTTCAAAAAAAAAACAAAAAAAAAACAAATTTTTAAATTTATTTATTTTATATATATATATATATATATCATTGAGAAAATTATTTAAATTATGAATTATTATTTTTTAATCCATTAATTACTAAAAAAAATAATATAAAATAAAATAAAAAAAAATGAAAATGAAAATAATACTAATATTATGATTACACTTGGATTTCATGTATGTTTCATATTATCTATATTAATAATTATTATTTTCTTAATTCATTTTACCTTATTTTTTATTATTATTATCATTTTTTATACTCTAAGTTATTGTGTTATCATTATTTTTGAATATATATATATATATATATATATCATCGTTATTATTAAAGGTGGAAAGTAGGTCACAATTATTGAATGAAGAGGGGGGTACCCACCCATTCAATAATCATCAATGGATATGTAATCCAGAGCTGTCATGAAGAGGATGACAGGGGTATTAGTATTACTAAAGGCTACAGAAGAAGCATATTAGGCCTTGACACTAGTCCATAAAATAAAGAAAAAAAAGGAGGGGACAAAACAAATCCAATTAAGCAAATATTTCAAAACACAACTCAAAACTCAGGATCAGGTCCTTGATAAGACCTTAAACTGTCCAAATATCTCAATTTTCTTTATTTATTTTATCCATAATCAAACAACATTAAATCAATAATATAGGTCCTTGATAAGACCTTAAACTGTCTAAATAATTTTTTATCAAAGAAACTTCAATAACTCAAGCAAAGGTCCTTGATATGACCTTAAACTGTCCAAATATTCTTTTTTTATTTATTTATTATCAACAACTTAACTCAATAAATGGTCCTTGATAAGAATCTGAAACTATCTAAATAACTATTTTATAATACTTATTAAAATCAAACACTCAAGAAAAGGTCCTTAGTATGACCTTAAACTGCCTCATCAACATCATTTTATGCTAATTACAGTCTCAGAACTAAAGCAGAGGTCCTGGACATGACCTTAAACTATACCAATTTCTGTTTTATTATTAAATTATCTATCTTATGGCAACACTGGTGGAAAAGAAATTGATTAAAAGGAGTCATTAATAGCTGGAAGGAATTTTTATCAAATGGAGAGGGAAATCACCATCAATAAGTATTAACTATATTGAGCAAGATTAACACAAATATAAAGAAACAACAACAAGAGAAAACAGGAATTCAATAAAGTAGGAAGGAGGGAATATTCAAGAAACTAACATAAAGAACCACACAAAGGAATTCATGGAGATTCAAAATCAATATAACAAGCCATAAATGGAATTATCAACTGAATTTATTAAAATAAGAAGATTGAAGAAGAGAAATTCTCATTTATAAACCCAGAATACTGTACTTGAAACTGGAATGCTGGGGACAGCATTAAATGGAGAGGGGGATGGGGTATTCCATACCTTTTTACCAGTTTCAAGAATATATTTGAAAATTAACAGTTGGAAAATCAAGATCAAAATTACTAATTCAGGAAATCACCACTCAAAGGACATGATTAAAAATCACACACACCCAGGAACAACCCCAATAGTAGGGAGGAATGGAAGAATTTAGCATTCAGAATGGAAATAAACAACTTATTTCTGCAATTAAATAAATAATAGGGGAATCCAATATTATGGAATTATACAAGAAATCCTACATATAAGCCTTACAGAATCAACAATAGGCTTAATACATACAGAAACTCAAAATTACATGGGAAAAGTAACATTGTAACATTATATCCACCCTAAAACCATCAAGAAGATTATATTACCAAGAATTACAGTAACCAAAATACAGTTCATATGACACAAGGAGCATATGACAGTATCCAATTCAACTCAATACATGGGAAATCCACTAAAAACCTGAAATTAAATAACAATACAGGCACTTAAAGAAGGTTTATGCAATCAACATGCATAATATCTGGAAATTACACAGCCACAGGATTATTATAGTTCAATTCAATTAAAGTTCAACTAGCTGCATGCGAGGAAAATACACTAAACTGTAAAGTACACAGAAATTACAGTAATCAATAATTAAAATTCAAGAAGATATCCCCACATTACACAGCATGATCACCTGGAACTAAATAAATTTTACAAACAAATTATACATGGTCTTATTTAAATGACACCATCTTCACCCTTCACTCACCAGCATTAATTCCTCAAGGCTTTGCAATCTGACTAAAGCAGTGCAAAAGAGAAGTCACCTGAGATTTTTATCAAAATCCCCACCAAGAAAAACATCTCAATCTTAAGTTTGGCCAAACAAATGATGAATATATCTCAGTCATATGATACCATTCTTAATTTTACACACTAGCATTAATCTCTCAAGGCTGTGCAAGATTACTAATACAGTGTAACGGATAGGTCATCTGACTTTTGTTACAAAAATCTACACCAGCAAAATTCTCTCAAGGACAGGAATAAACCATTACATGGAGAGCCCATGGGTACTTCTCACAACATAAGAGGAGGCCTCTCTCTCATTTTCTCCTCTTTCCTCATGCAAATAGCTATATACCAAGAAGGAGAATAATTATTCATCCCTTACTAGTAGGTTAATCTAGAAATTATTATTAATAAATTACACTAAATAGTGGTTTATAAATAGCTGTATCTAACAGTAAGTCTTCCTATATAATAAATTCATCTCTTAGTCAAATACTCATATTCAAAACAAATTAAAAGAAATATTATTATACTCTTCTCACTAGAAGACAAGTCATTATTATTATTTATCAAATGAAAAAATAACAAGCAAAGCTACACATTAGTAGTTTCATTAAGCTTACTATTAATAGCTCTTATTATCTATTATCATCCCTCTTATCATCAATTATTACTATTATAAGTAGTAATCAATCTATAAACCTTCACCAGTATTCTTTTAAAAAAACATATAGTGGTGTTATTATCTATAATACTTATTAGCTATCACTATTATTATTATCACAAATATAACTAACATATTATCAAAATTAGTTATCAACTAAGACTATTTAAGATATAAAACAATATTATTATATATTATCACTATTACTAAATTTTCTCATATTAAACTATTATCCATTAAATAAAAAGACCTTCAACAAAGAAAAGAACTTAAAATCACCACTCAGTACTATTATATCTATTATTTATTTTACTCAATGGTTACTATATTATCCTACAAAATCACCTACAAATTTATCTTTTGAAATATTTTATCTAAATTAGTATCATTATTTTATCATTAGGCTGATTATTGAATAGGTCTGATAGAGACTTCTGAAAAGTCTTCTCTAGTTGTAAAGCCACAATCTTAAATATTGATTTGTGAGCTCCATAGGGAGATTGTTTAGTATAATCAGAGGGGCATCTAAAACACCATTAGCACCCTTGCTTACAGGATTATTTCAACAATTCAAAACTGTTTACCTGTGATTTCCCCCTCAAGAACTGCCTTATCCAATCTCACACCACCACCCAAGCAAGTGCCAAAAACAGCCCCAGTGGCCAGCAGCAGAAATTACAACATGAAAAAGCAGCCACAAGCTCCAAACAAGGGCAAACGAAAGGCACCAGCCACCAAACCTTACAGCCATGGCTACAGGATGCCATGGAAAATTTGTTTCAGATGGCCAGAGCAATGATGGAATTACAAAAGAAAGAGGAGGCCAGATTAAAA
This sequence comes from Austropuccinia psidii, assembly GCA_023105745.1. Taxonomy (NCBI): domain Eukaryota; kingdom Fungi; phylum Basidiomycota; class Pucciniomycetes; order Pucciniales; family Sphaerophragmiaceae; genus Austropuccinia; species Austropuccinia psidii. The sequence continues at coordinate 942,973 of JALGQZ010000020.1, forward strand.
TATCAGAGATGATTTCTGATATTTTTGATTCTATTCCAGAGTTGTATGAAGCTATAATTGACGTAAAAATTCATCTTTCTGATAAAAATGCATCAATTTGTGACAATCTTAAAACACATAACTTGAGTCTGAGCCAAATCAATGAAACACTTAAATGTTTTGAAAAAGTTTTGAGAACAATTGGACCTTCAAATAATAATAATTCTTTTGGCAATAAGATAAATGAACAATCTTCCATTATTAAGGAATTAACAGACAAATATTCTAAATTCAATATTGAAGCCATGATTGAAACAAGAATAAAACAGGCCATAAATAATATCAAAGAGGATAATAAGAAAGCTCTTGATGATATTTCAAAATGATTTACTGAAGTAAAGACACATATAATTGCCTTGAAAAAGTGTTTTGATACCTCAAAAGAGGAGATATCAGAATTAATCATAAAGTTAAATGAAGTTATATCTGATAATACTAAACAAACGGAATTATGGAATGAGCTGACATATAAAGAGGATGATCATTAAAAGAATGTCATAACCTCTATACAAAGCTTACAATGTGAATTAAGAAATTCACAAAGGTGTGACAATAGTAAGATGAATGATATTGAACAACTACTAAACACCTTACCAACAATGTCTACACCTCTGAATCAAAATGAGGGTACAGGGATTCCCAATCCACAAGCATTGTATATTGAAAATTCTCAATTAAAAAATGAATTTTCTACTTCTTCTCATAACTTGGAACCAACAATGGGCCAAGCACTCTTGAAAGAAGTTCCAAAACTTAAGGAATGGCCTCACTTCAGTGGTGAAGGAGAGTATGACCATATGGAATTCATCAGAGGTATTGACATGATCAAAAGGACTTTGAATTACAAGACAGATTGGTAACAGCCAGGTTTAACACCTTATTTACCAAATCAGCTCACAGATGGCAAATCAAATTGAGACAAGCACATGGACACCAAAGTTGGACTTGGTGGAAAACCCAAATTATCAACAAATGGGCCAATGATGATTCAAGGTTTAAAGTGGAAACAGCCTTTTCATATGCCAAATTTAATGCTGATAAAGACAAAGCTTTACCATGGTTTTGCCAACAAAAAGACAGATTAACAGCATTATATCCTGACATGTCAGAATTTATGATACATAGGAAAATTCTGAGACAATGTGGAGGTGACTTAAAGCATGCTGTCAAAAGCAGGACTACTGAACAATCTTCAGCAGAGGATATTATCAATATATTAGAAGAAGTAACCACCAGAACCAAAATTGGTTCTAGTAGGTTGAATCTCAAAACAACGTTTAATACACCTTGGAAAGATTCTGTGGACAAAAACCCCAAAGAAAATTCTAATAATGTTAGGTATAAATCTGAAGACACAGTCAGAAAGTGCCATATTTGCCAAAGCACCACCCATTTAGCCAATACATGTCCAAAAAGGGGGAAAATCAATGAAATTGATATTGAAAAGGAACCTGATGTTGAAAAAGATGACATAATTGAAGACAATTCAGATGATAAGTCATCCATATTTTATGAATCTTCAAAAGATATAGAAAATATCAATGCCACTTTTGACATCATGGAATCTTATTCCCACTTGCCACAATTGAGCAATGGTCAACTTGATTTATCAAAATTTCAAGATCCACAACTTATGAAAACCAAACCAAACAGAGGGAAACGTTATACAGCTGGTAACTCCTGTTTAACAGAAGTGGTGATTGAAAACAAGCCCACCAAACTTTTGCTTGACCCAGGAGCCTTCTTCTCTTGTGTTGGAAAATCTTTTCTTAAAACTTGTGTACCAAATTTTGAAGACCAATTGTTACCAATTGATGGTATAAAATTCAATAGTGCAAGTAGTCCAATGAAAGAATTAGGAATTTTTGAGACCTATGTAATATTCCCACACATCAATGGGAACTTAAGAATCACAGTTGAATTTGTTGTTATGGAAAATTGCTCTAGTACCCATTTTATATTGGGAAATAACTATTTAATCATGTATGGAATAGATCTACATAACAACAAAGACAGATACTTTACTATTGGAGAGAATAAGCATCAGAAATTTGCCTTTTTACCATTTAAAAGACAAATTACAGTAAATAAAGTATCACCAGTCAACTTACAATTGGAAAAATTCAAATCTGAACAGTTAAATGAGGCTGAAATAAGCCTTCATCTGACTGATAAACAAGAAAATGAACTTTATTCCCTTTTGTATGACCACAGAGGAGCAGTTGCTTCAGACAAAGAACCTCTAGGAGCAATTATTGGTCATGAAGTTGATATAATTCCTAATATTGAAAGACCTTATCCACCACTCTTGAGAAGACCTGCATACCCAGCAAGTCCCAAGTCAAGAGAAGCTCTGGAAACTCATATCAAAGAACTTCTGTACCTTGGTGTAATAAGAAAGGTTGGCAATAGTGAAGAAGTAGAAATGACTACACCAGTCATAGTGGCATGGCATAATGGAAAATCCAGAATGGTTGGGGACTTTAAAGCTCTGAAAACTTACACTGTTCCAGATAAGTACCAAATACCAAAGATCCAAATTGCCCTTACTCAAATATCTCAAGAAGTGTATATAACCACTATGGATGTCCTTAAAGAATTCCATCAAAATGTGGTGACACCAAGAGCAAGAAAATACTTGAGAATTATTGTTCATTGTGGAGTTTATGAATACTTAAAGATGCCCTTTGGTATGGAAAATGCACCTTCACACTTCCAAAGAATGATGAATGAAATCTTCCCTGAAGAATTTTCAGAGGGATGGTTAATCACTTACATTGATGACATTATTGTCTGTTCCAAGACTTGGGAAGAGCACATGTACAGATTGTCCAGAGTTTTGACAAAAATTCAATCAGTAAACATGAAAATCTCCTTCAAGAAATGCCATTTTGTATTTAAAGAAATTAAAGCACTAGGACATGTTGTATCTGGTTTGTCCCTTGGAATTGACAAAAACAAAGTTGCATCAGTATTGCTAAAACCCATCCCTCAGAACAAGAAGGAAATTCAGTCATTGTTAGGCTTTGCAGGATATTACAGGCAACACATTAAAGATCTTTCATCAATAGCAAGACCACTTTATAAACTGTGTGACAAAGACACAGTATTTGAAAAGACTTTTGACAGAGTCAAAGATTTTGAGTCTCTAAGAGAAGCCTTGACCACTGCTCCACTATTACTGATGCCAGACTTTAAATTACCTTTTAAATTGTATATTGATGCATCAGGGGATGGGCTGGGTGCTTCACTTCACCAAGTTCAGATCATAAATGACAAACCTGTAGAAGGACCCATATGTTTCATATCCAGGCAAATCAAACCAACTGAAGCCAAATATGGGGCAAGTCAAATGGAATGTCTATGCCTTGTCTGGGCCTTGGAGAAATCGAACTACTTCTTAGAGGGATGTGTTTTTTAGGTGATAACAGATTGTACAGCTGTCAAATCACTTTTAAACATGAAAACACCCAACATACATATGCTCAGATGGCAAATAGCCATACAAGAATACAGAGGCAATATGACTATTGTTCATAAGGATGGGAATATCCATAAGAATGCAGATGGACTAAGAAGATGGCCATTACCAAACAATATTTATAACCCTGCTTATGTTCCAGAAGAAGCTTCACCACAGATCCCAATAGAAGGAATAAGCTTTACAGACTTAAACACCACCTTCTTTGAAGTAAGACATAGTTACACTCAAGATAAGAATTGTAGCATCTTATGCCAATTACTTAACAAAGACTGTAAAGACAACTCTCTCATACATGCCTTGGATGAAGTATGGATGAAATCTTATGATGAAGGAATATTTCACCTTTTGGATGGTATAATTTACCACAGAAACTAGCACACATGTGTCATGACAGCTGTGGACAGGTAACTAATCAATCTTGTACTGAAAGAATGCCATGAAAGCCCCTTCTCAGGACATCTGTCTGGAGACAGGACTAGAGAAAAAGTGAAAACCTGCATATGATGGACAATGTGCCAAAAAGGTGTTGCAGAGTATTTCAAAACCTGTGACAGATGTCAAAAAGAAAATAAATCCACTGGCAAGAGACTTGGAAATATGATAAAAATCCCAGAACCAAGCAGACCTTGGGAAATTGTCCATATGGATTGGGTAACTGGCCTACCACCAGGAGGTGACAGAAGTTATAATGCTTGCCTAGTAATTGTGGACAGATTCAGTAAAACTCCAATCTTTTTACCATGTCACAAGGGTGATACAGCCATGGATACAGCTCTTCTGATATGGAATAGAGTAGTGTCATGGACTGGAATATTTACAAATATCATTAGTGATAGGGATCCCAAACTCACTTCAGCACTATGGACAAATCTTCACCAATTATTTGGCACTAAGCTGTCTTTCTCTTCAGCCTACCACCCACAAACTGATGGTCTGGCTGAAAGGATGATCCAAACCTTAGAGGTCATGGTAAGAAGATTTTGTGCATATGGCCTTGAATTCAAAAGATTGTGATGGATTTACCCATTATTAGTGTACTCTGTTGCCAGCACTGTAATTAGCATATGAAACATCAATCCATGCCAGTACCAATCAGACTCCTGCTATCCTAGAAAAGGGATGGAACCGCAAGTTACCCCAAGATTCCTTGAGGAAAGATTTAATTGAAATACATCCCACAGCTGCTAGCTTCAAAGGAATGCTAGACAAAGCTAGAAAGCATGCAGTAAGGTGCATGGAGGACTCTTTTGCATATACTAAGGACAAATGGGATAAATCACATGCAACACCAGATTTCAAAGTGGGGGACTTAGCTCTTGTATCCACCACTAAATTCAATAACATCAAAGGATGTAGAATGTTGAAAGGCTCCTTTGCAGGACCTTTTGTTATTAAGGCCCTCCATGGAGAAAATGCTGTTGAAGTAGAGTTATCTGAAGAACTTAGCAATAAGCATCCTACATTTTCAGTGAGCTTGATAAAGCCATATAAATCTAGTGATGCTGAAAAATTCCCCTTGAGGAATAAAGTTCCCCAAGTTGTACCTCTTATTGAGTCATCTGGTAGTATGAAAATTACCAAAGTTCTCAAAGAAAGAAAGTTGAGAACCAACAAAGTAAGGGAATACCTTGTTAGGTACAGTGACCCAACTTGTGAAGATGAATGGTTGCCAGAAAAAGACATACCTGAAGCTACTAAACTTCTCAGAAGGATCAGGAACACTAGAAATGACAATATTACAAAGTAATATTCCTTTTTTAGGGGGAGGGAATGTGAGCCTTAGAGGTATTTTCATATACCCAAAAGACCACAAAAGATAAATTAAGATACAAATATACATAAAATGAATTTATTTATATTATCAAAATGAAAATTGAAATATAGATACAAATTTATATTTAAAAATCAAAATTTAATTATAGTTTAAAAATAAAATTGCAATAAAATTTAAAATTATTAAATTATATTTTTACTTGTAAAAATTAAGTAAAAAATGAATTTTTAATAAAAATTGTGAAATTAAAATATTTTTGGTAAAAAGTTATATAAAATATATTATAAATTTTTATCCAATAAATAAACATAAAGAAATTATCACACCATTGGAGTCCTCATAAAAAATAAAGTGGGGTCACCTCTGGATGAAATTTCTGTAACTCAACTCCAAATAAGCTTAAATTAAGTTTTTAGTATTTTCAATACAAAATTTGAAAATCCTCAAAACTTCAATTTAATTCACACCACATGTGGTGTTAACCATCAATTTTTGAGTTAAAATTGAGGTCTTGTGTTTAGTTTAGAAGCTATGAGGAATTGACATATTTTCAATTGAATTCAATTGAAACATCAAAATTTGTGTGTGTATTACATAAGTGAACTTTGATTTACATATGAGGTATCAATTATTACTGTATTGTACTGTACAATTCAATAAAATTACATATGTAAATTACAAGTATAATACATGATGAGGAATTAAAGGAAAAAATAAATTGGAAAGATTAAAATTGGGGGGGAAAAGGAAATCTAGCTCTAAGGGGGAGCCAGACCCCCAAAATCCTTGCTGACTGGCGTTAGATGTCAAAATCCACGCAAAAGTTCATTACTTTTGGCCTGGAATTGAGTTACAGGGTCTGTGACTCAATTGATGATGAGGTTTTTATACCAACCAGGGTGGTTTAACTGCTGCCAAGAGGGTAAAACTACCCTTAAGTTAAACCAATGTTAGTAAAAACAGTTTTGACTGATTTCTACGCCTCTTCAACACATTCTTACGTGCCTTTAAGGCTCTAGACCAGGTATTGCTATATTAATGGCTGATTTAAAGGTCTAAAATGGCTAAAAATGGCTTAAACCAGCCCTTTTTTGGTCTAAACCAGGGTTCAATGATACCATAATTGGCTCTTCTGTTTTCAGACTGTTTCTCACGACTAAAAAGAGTAAGCTTTGCTTTTGGAGTAAGAAAATTGATGGCTATAAAAGAATGTCTTCTTTGCCCCACTTTTCTCTTCATGTTAGAATCTTTTCCTTTTATAATTAGTTTAAACACTGTTAAACCAATCAATAAAAGATTCCAAAAACCTTCTTTAAATCATTTTAAACCTTTTAACCACGTGAAAAAGTCATTATAATCATTTTTGTAACTCTTATAATCATTTTTACCCCTGAACCACCCCAAAAGTGAATTAAAGCATCTTTCATCACTGTTAACTTTGTCACTTGGTTTCCAAATTCACTCTGGTCACTTTTAGGTGTGTTTTCTCTTTCATAATTTTTTAAAGACCTTTTTTTTTAGTTAATTGCTTGCAGTTCTTTGCCCAATTATTCCAATTGAAATTGCTCTTGAAGAAATTTCTTTTGTAGCCTTAAATATCTCTTGTAGAGTATTTTTGGATAAATTTTTATTGTTGGTAGAACAATAAATCTTTATAATACTATTGTTTCATACTAATAAGGTCATAAACAATAAAATTGTTGTGTTTTCTCTCAAAAGTAATATTTCTTCCTTTTTGATTGATTTTTTACCTTATACAAATTTCGAGGACAGGAAAAGTATTTGATTTTTAATCGAAGTTTCATATCCACACCTCACAATGATATGGCAATGTTGATGGATGACTTCTTGGAAAACCCAAAATACCTAGCAAAAAAGGAGGGAAGGACAATTTACAATGAGAAATCGTACCATTTAATCCTGACACACTGGGTTTCTGACACTATTTGTAAGAGTATTGTTTTTATATTCCCATGTTCCTCTATCTACAAATACTTGCAAGTGCATCACCACATATTGACAAGAGCCTCCCAAGTAAATCTGTGGCAAGATCTCCTATCCATAAAAATGGAACCCAGAAAGAGCACCACTGCTCTCATTGGCCAAGCCATGAAAAAATCTGGAAGGATTGTTCAATGAAGATCACCTAATGGGTCTGATAATTCAGAAAGTGACACAGAGACGGCCAGCAATCAACAACACACTAATGGGAAGATTAGCGGTATTGCTTTCTACGTATGACAAGACACCAAACCTTGGGAAGGTGATTGCGGCCTTAGAAGTGTGCACTTGACAGGAAAAAGTAAAAAAAATTCTGACAAATTCTACATCAAAACTTCAAGCAATGGACTTTTACCATCTAAACCTGAAAGGTGGGCATGGGATGAGCAAGATAAATACTGATGGATCATGTTCAGAAGACACTGTGCACCCTTCTGCATTCTGTGTCATCATCAAGGGTACATGTTACCTATGCAAGCAACCAGGAAACTTGGCAAGAATTTTTCCCAGGGGCATGAAGACAGCTCAGCCTACTTGTCAACCTGTGACTCAAAACCAGATCACAAGCATGACAGCCAAATACCATAAATCAATGGTATAGCCAAGATACCACCAAAGCATGGATCTGAGCCAAACCAGCTCAGAAAGTATCAAAGGAAAGAGGAAACTCACCCCTTTCCAAATATACAAGTCCCATCACCATGAGACAAAGAATAACAAAGTTATTCCTGCTCAAAGTTGTTGCTGAGCATAAACTTTCATTTTCACCTCTCATCTGAAATACAGAGTAAGAGGCTTAACCCCATCAAATGGGTATTCAACATGATGGTCTAGGTCAGGGCTATCCAATGGTGCCAGCCAAACTGAGCTAGCACCAGTATTACAGAAGTTATGGCCAAATTCAGGCCAAATAAGTATGAATAAAACATTCACCTCTCATCTAACTTCTACAGCTTTAGTGTGAGATACCTAAAGTGTGGTCTTTTTGGAATGAGCACAATAAGGACTTTGTTATGGTGCAATTCATTTCCCCATATCTCATCTAGAACAAAAGCTATAAGGCAAACAAGCCCAATAGAGCTTTTTGCCTAAAACATGCATATGTACAAAAGTCTTGTACATGGGATAACTTTGCCATATTTAATGATACCCATATCAAATGAGGTACCATTGTGTAGAACACATAAAGGGCTACACACCAAAACAGCTTTGAGGTTGATATCTCAAAAACTGACAAAGCTATGGCTGTTTTAAGGTCAAAATCCCACAGGTTGGCCAATACAGCCTTACCATGGGATAATATCCCATAACCATGATTATGAGGTGTCAAATAGACAAAGAAGCTTGTTTTTACTTCAATACCTCATAGCTCATTTAGTACTGGGGTCCCATACAGTTTATGTACAGCATTCTATGTGTCATACACATCAGAATCAGGCTGTGTGGTCCCCAGATGAAATTTTTCACCCTGTATTGGTAAAAGCTGCCCAGATGTGGTTTCAAAACCACATCTGAGCCCACTAAAGGCTATAAAAGCCTGTCCTTGAGAGTGAAAAATCTTCATTTCCTCTATGTGAAAAGGTATAGCAGCCTTTTCACCCCATTTCAGCATAAAAGGAGGCCTTTTCACTGCCAGAAAAGGAATCCCCATCCTGCTCTTTGATTCCTATGTAGTAAAACTGTCAAAAACAGTTATACTATTGGAAAATAACCAGGTTATACTTTAAACCTAAGTATTGTAGCTCTTATTATAGTAATCCAACTGGTAAGACTGCACCCAGGGCTTTCAGCAGCGCTCACCACCACTATATCATTATAGTAAATCCCTTAATATCTTTTTTTAAACCCTTATTACAATCAACAACGCCTTTATTTACCATTTTTACCGTGTCACAGTCATAGTTAAAGCCTGCAAATTCATTTATACACCTTTATCATAGACTCAGCCTGACATTTTGGGGGCCTGGCCGTGTTTTTTTAGCTTTTTTTGGAACTTATAAGTAAGTTTTTTCTCTTATTTTGTCTATTCTGACAAATTGTTTTATACTTTTATGCATAATTTGTTTTCTTAAAATATGTAAAATACATATCTTTTATATATTTTTAAGATGTATATGTTACATACCACTATTTCTTATCTTTTTCAATCATATTGTTGCATGGTTGATTATAGCTTAATCACCAAAAGACCATTATTTTTGGTGTGTTTTACATATAAAAACACTTCAAGCCATTAATAAAGTCCTTTTTTTGTAATTAAATAAGGACACCTCTTACTGTAAAACCAACAGTTGAGGTGTGGTTGGGTGTATTGTTAATTCAATTAACCTCTTAAATATCACTTTTATCATATTATACTTGCTAATTACAAGTTATTCTGTGAGATACTGGCATACAAACAGTGTACCAGATATCTGTAAGCTATATTTCTGACGTGAAATTGTTAATTCAATTACACTTACATTATACAAGGGCATATTGTAGTAACATACAAGCCCAGAGGCCATTCTTAGAAATGCAAATAGCATTTTAAGAAGTCTCAACTGACATTAAGCCCTCTTTTCCTGTTTGATACAGTGGAAGAAAGCTACATACCACTTGAGACCCAGTCACAGGCCAACACACCATTGACACCCTCAGAATCAGAGGGCAGCAAAGGGAAAAGGAAAGAGGCACAGTGAAGGCCTTATCACAGAAAAGAAGTGAGCACCCATTGCCACCCAGAGGAGTATAAAACCACGAAACTCTGCTTCAATACAAGGTAAACCAACCTTAACAGCTTGTACAGGTAAAATTACCATAATTAACCCAGTTGTAACCTCTAACGGTAAATTGCCCAAATCAGAAGACAACAAATTTGTACAAGGCACAGTCAAAGTTAAATACCCTAAGCACATATAGCTTTTGACTGCTTGCAAACACTGATATGTCACCTGTACACCTCAGAAGCCTTGGCTTCCAAAGGAACCAACCAGAGGAGAGAAGGCTTGTCCAGAACCAGAAGACCTGGAAGAGGACACCTTGGACACAGTGGTGGATGGCAAGACACTGAGGGAAATCATACCCACTCTGCCATTCACGTTCCAATTCAACAGGAACCTCAAACCAGAGGACTGGAAAGATATGGATCAAGTTCTTCAGCTCCACCAACTCCTAAAAGATTCATTTCAATGGGGCGTGGACAAGAGATTCAACCTGGAATCTCACTGGGAAGAACTTGGAGCAAGTTTCCAGAAGATCTGTCTCAGATAGATAGACTTTAAAGACCTTATGATAATCACCAAAGGTTGGAATCCCGCCAGGCAGCTCAGACTCCTGGAGGTGAGGGCAAACAGGATAAGGGAAAATCAAGCCACTATCCAAGCTATAGAAGAACAGCTAACCCAGACAGGGCACACTCAGATTCCTTCAGGCTCACAAGGAGCAGGCCAAATCAGATCTCTAGTGGCTTCAAACCATTCAGAAACCAACAGATCAGTGGCCAAGAGTCACCATTCTTCACAATCATAGGAAGTTTCCAGGAGAAGACAAGGATACAAGGGCAAAAACAAGACCACCTTCAGCCAGAGGAAGAAGGAGTCAGACCCTATGATCCAGAAGCTGTTGGATTTGGTGAAAGAAGTGCACCAGAACCAGAAGTAGTTGTAAATAACTCTAGAATCAGTAGCCTTATTAATAGAAATATTCACCACTCAGATTGAAAATAATGTTGTCACACCTGAGAGTAACCTAAACAGTGATGCACTATGGTTACAAGTGTCCCAATTTGCTGAGCAAACTCAAAAGCAGTTTGCAGAACTCCAACCAAGCCATGAGAGGATGAAAACAATAACAGCCCCCATGGACAAAATTGTCAAAACTCTTCAAGAGGGACATGCTCAGTTGAGCAACGCCTCTGAGGAAACAAACAAAAGACTGAATCTAGTCTTTGAAGAACAACACCACAGTAAAAGGGACAGGGATTGTCTGGATCAAGACATAAACAAACTGTTTAATGTCTTCCATGACATTAAGCCACAACCACAAGGCCATTTTATGGATAATTCATATCATCAAGATGACATCAAACCAGATGCTATGTTGATGAATAAGGCAAGATCTCCATCACAATACCAGGATGGAGATAATATGTCTTATTCAGAGAAGGAATCCTTTAAGAAGATTTCTGAGGCTTCAAGCTGGCCCAAATTCTCTGGAACTGGAGAATATGATCATATAGAACTCATAGATTATATTGATGGACTCTTCATTGATGTACCAAGAATAACAGACTACTGGATTACTGCTAGACTTAATACAGCATTTAAAGGAAATGCTAGTATATGGTACACAGAAATGAAAGAAATCCATGGCAGAAGAAGCTGGCCATTGTGTAAGAATCAAAACATCCAAAATTACTGCAGTGGTACCTGGATATAGCAGAAGACCATGTCATTTGAAAATGACAAATACTCTGTGGACAAAGATCCATATGAGTGGTGTCTCAGACATTCTAAAAGACTTAAAGCCATTGATCCTCAAATGAATATTCAGATTAGGAATCACAAACTCTTGACACAAATTCCAGGAGAGCTAGAGCATGCAGTGAAATGCAGATGCAACCACAATTGCACTCTAGATGATATTGAAAATACCTTAAAAGATGTAAGGAAAAGAACTAATATAGGGAAGTACACCCCATATAAAAGCAGTAGTTTAAAAGAGAAACAACCTTTCAGGGTGGAGTTTGAAGACAAAACCAGAGAAAGGGTGGAAGAAGTGGCAAAGAAGAAAAATTCTTGTCACAACGGTGGTTCAACAGACCACTATGCCAACAACTGTCCAAAGGCAAAGAAAAAAGCCTATCCCATTGAGAAAGTGCCAGAAGAGCAATCCCCCATAGAGGATTCTGACTCAGACTCTATGGGAGATGCCATCAGAGAACAATCTGATGAAGAGCAAGACCCAAGAGAAGAGTTTCTAGTGGAATACCAAGAGGAAACCCAACTGGAAATTCAGGACCCATATTTAGAAGAAGGCATTCCACAAGACACTGACAACAAAAACTTGTGGAAACACACAAAAGATGCAGAAACATTCCTGGTTACACCAGCCAGAGGAATGGCATCCACACATGTAACAGCCATACAAATGACTGTTTGTATTGACAATGCTAAAAATCCATTGATCATTGACAGTGGAGCACACTGCTTCATAGTGGCCAGAAATTATCTGGACAACCACTTCCCAAACTGGGAAAACCAGCTCTTGCCCACCAAGGCAAAGAGCTTCAAGAGTGCATCAGGGAAGATGACTTCCATTGGGACAATTATCAAAGAGATAATTATACCCCATAGGGAAGGTAAAATCAGACTCAACCCAGAGTTTGTTGTGCTTGATGATGCCCACATCCAAGGGCTCTTACTGGGAACAGATTACCAGAGGATGTATGGCATAGATATTTACAATAGTAAAAACAGGCACATTACCATTGGTACCAACATGGAAAAGAAATTTTCACTTGATATATATCAAATATCTGCCCAAAACCCTCTAGAAGAACTACTGAATGAATTCAGAGAGGGACAGTTTAGTACTACCCTCACCAGTAAAAAAAAACTAAGTTTACTGAAAATGCTGAGAAAGAATAGACCAGAATTTACCATTGGTGAGAAGCCATTAGGCAAGATTAGAGGCCATGATATAGAACTATATCTGGATGTGGAAAGACCGCATCCACCCATGCTCAGGAGACCTACTTACCCAGAAAGTCTGGAAAACAGGAAGGAAATTGAAAAACATATCAATGAACTCCTGGACATGGATGTCATCAGAAAGATTGGACATAATGAAATAGTGGAAATTACCACTCCTGTCCTGATCACCTGGTATGAGGGCAATTCTAGGCTGTGTGAATATTTCAGAGCTCTGAATAACTACACCAAAGCTGACAGGTACCCTATACTCAGGATACCTCATGCCTTAGACAAACTGGCAAAAGCCAGATACATAACTAAAATGGATTGTATGAAAGGCTTTCACCAGAATGGAGTTAAACCAAACTCCATGAAATTACTCAGAATCATATGTCATATGGGCATATATGAGTACACCAGGATGCCATTTGGCATCAAGAATGCACCAGCCCACTTCCAGAGGATGATGGACACTATATTTCAACAATAAATATTGGAAGGCTGGATGGTAGTATATATTGATGACATCATTATATACTCAGAGACATGGGAAGACCATGTTCAATAAATATACAGAGTGCTAAGTAAATGCATACCCATAAATCTGAAAATTTAACTTAAAAAGTGAAATTTTTGCTAACAAGAGCTACTAGCTCTAGGACATAAAGTCTCAGGTCTTAGTCTGGCAATTGCCCAGAACAATTTAGAAGAAGTACTGCAAAAGCCAGTACCGAAAAACATCAAAGAGATGCAATCTTTTCTTGGGTTTGCTAGCTACTATAGATACCACATCAAAACGTTTGTCCACATAACTAGTAGTTTATACAAGTTATGTTCAAAGGATTTAGTTTTTGAAATTACCAAGGAAAGAAGGGATGCATGTGAGAGGATAAAATATGAACTCACAAATTCACCTGTGCTCATCTTGCCTGACTTTGAACTACCATTAAGGCTATACATAGATGCAGAATGTATTCAAGGCTTAGGAGCAGCCCTTCACCAAAGACAATTGTAGATGGTGAACCAAGAGAGGTAGTAATATGTTACATCTCTAGGTAGCAGAAAGATTCAGAAGCCAGGTATGGGGCCACCCAGACTGAATGTCTATGCTTATTCTGGGCTCTAGAGAAACTCAATTATCATTTGGAGGGTGCAGTCTTTGAGGTCTATGCAGACTGCACAGCCTTGAAGTCTTTACTAAATATGAAGACTACCAATAGACACATGCTGAGGTGGCAAATAGCCATCCAGGAGTACAGATTGAATATGACCATCATATACAAAGCGGGTAAAATTAATACCAATGCAGATGGCCACTGTATAATGGCAAAAGCAAACCAGCTTATGACCCTGAAGTAGAAACTGAAATTTCTATATATTTCATAGAAATAGATAGGAAGAAAAACTTCAGAGTTTCTGAGTTGGCACCAGAAAGTGGTACCCCAGACAGTGGAAACACTAACTCAGAAGGAACAGAAACTCTCATATTGGGAATAAGTTCCTCAGAATTGCACAATTAATTCTTCAATGCAGTGATAAAGACATATGCCAAACACAAACAGTGTGGCATATTGTTACTACTCCTTAAACAAAAATACAGGAGCCCATAACTGGAATCCCATCTAGGGGAACCCTGGTTGAGGGACTATAAGGAAAATAAATTTTCCTTACAGGTGGCCTTCTCTACCATATAGAGAAGCACACTAGTGCACTCACAATAATAGACAGAGACCATATATCTTTGATCCTACAGGAATGCCATGATTGCCCCTATATGGGACACATGAGTGAAGACAGGACCAAAGAAAGGGTAGCAAGCACTGCTTGGTGGCCCATATGGGAACAAGAGTTGAGTAAATACATCCACACTTGTGAAAGATGCCAAAAGTAAAATAGAAAACATTGGAAGAAGTATGGGTTACTTCAACACATACAAGAACCCAAAAACCCATGGGAAACCATCAACATGGACTGGGTCACAGGACTTGTCCCAGGAGGCAAAGAAAGCTTCAATTCCTGCTTAATCATTGTTAATAGGTTAAGAAAGAGAATGAGGTACCTACCATGTCACAAGGAGGACACAGCCAGGGATACTGCCCTGTTATTCTGGAACAACATCATATCCACCTGTGGAGTCACTAAGATCATCATCAGTGATAGGGACCCAAAGTTCACATCTGAATTTTGGACCAACCTCTATGAAATGCTGGGTACTAAGCTTGCTTTTTCTACAGCTTACCATACACAAACAGATGGATTAGTTGAAAGGATGATCCAAACAATGGAGGACATCCTTGGAAGATGCTGTGCCTATGGCATGGAATACAAGGACCATGAAGGTGACACCCATGACTGGGTTACCCTTCTACCAGAAGTCCAACTGGCTTATAACACAAGTCAGAACTCTACCACAGGAAAAACACCTGCACTGGTAGAAAGAAGGTGGAATCCCCCATTGCCTGTGGATCACTTAAGAAAGACCTTCTGAACATCCACTCCACAGCCCAAGATTTCCATGAAATGTAGAAGAGAGCTTGTGACACAGCTGCCAAATGCATAGCTGAGGCAAAAGAATATAACAAGCAGAGGTTGGACAAATCACACATGGAACGTGACTTTAAAGAAGGGGACCAGGTGTTAGTGTCTAAAATTAACTTTAATAATCTCAAAGGACCCAATAAAATGAGAGACTCATTTTTAGGGACCTTCACTATTATTAAATTGATAGTGAAAAATTCAGTGGAAGTCAAAATAACAGAGGAGTTTTCCAGGAAACACCCAGTCTTGCCAGTGAGTTTAGTCAAGCCATACTTCCAGACAGAGGTCAAATTTCCCTCCAGGGGGAAGAACACCACACCACCAGAAATAGTGGAAGTGGAATATTCCCCTGAACAAGTGAAGAAAATCATCAAGGCCAGGAATATCAGACTTGATGATAAGGATCAGAGACAGTACTTAGTCAGATTCAAGAACCAGACAGCTGATAAGGACAAATGGTTGGCAGAAGATGCCATACCAGATAGGAACCTTCATTTAAGGAGATTAAGAGCCTCTAGGAGGAATGAAAAGTCTCATCAATGATGAGCCTTTTTTAGAGGGAGGGTATGTCAGCCTGTGACTCAAAACCAGAGCGCAAGCATGACAGCCAAATAACATAAATCAATGGTATAGCCAAGATACCACAAAAGCATGGAGCTGAGACAAACCAGCTAAAAAGGTATAAAAGGAAAAAGGAAACTCACCCCTTTCCAAATATACAAGTCCCATCACCATAGGACAAAGAATATCAAATTTATTCCTGCTCAAAGTTGTTGCTGAACATAAACCTTAATTTTCACCTCTCATTTGAAATACAGAGTAAGAGGCTTGACCCCATCAAATTTGTATCCAAAATGAAGCTCTAAGTCAGGGCTATCCAATGGTACCAGCCAAACTGAGCTAGCACCAGTATTACAGAAGCCATGGCCAAACTCAGGCCAAATAAGGGTGAATACAAAATTCTACTCACTTCTAACTTCTACAGTTTTAGTGTGAGATACCTAAAGTGGGGTCATTTTGGAAAGAGAAAAATCAGGGCTATCTGATGGTGCCATTTATTTCCTCATATCTCATCTAGAACAAAGGTTATAAGGAAAACAAGCCCAATACAGCTTTTTACCTAAAACACACATATGTAAAAAGATCTTGTACACGGGATAGCTTTGCCATAATTAATGAGAGCCATATCAAATGAGGTACCATTGTGTAGAAATAATACAGGGATAAATACAAAACCAATTTTGAGGTTGATATCTCAAAAACTGACAAAGCTATGGCTATTATAAGGTCAAAATCCCACAGTTTGGCCAATACAGCCTTACCATGGGATAATATCCCATAACCATCATTATGAGGTCTCAAAAAGACAAAGAAGATTGTTTTTGCTTCAATATTGGGGTCCCATACAGCTTCTGTACAGCATTCTATGCATCATACACATCAGAAACAGGCTGTGTGGTCCCCAGATGAAACCTTTCACCATGTATTGCTAAATGCTGCCCAGATGTGGTTTCAAAACCACATTTGAGCCCAATACAGACTATACAGACCTTTTGAAAACCACAAGCCTGTCCTTGAGAGTGAAAAATCTTCACTTCCTCTATGTGAAAAGGTCTAGCAGGCTTTTCACCCCATTTCAGGATAAAAGGAGGCCCTTTCACTGCCAGAAAAGGAATCCCCACCCTGCTCTTGAATTCCTATGTGTCACAACTGTCAAAAACAGTTTTTCTCTTGGAAAAGAACCAGGTTATACTTTAACCTTAAGTATTGTAGCTCTTATTTTAGTAATCCAAATGGTAACACTGCACCCAGGGCTTTCAGCAGCGCTCACCACCAATATATCATTATAGTAAAGCCCTTAATATCTTATCTTAAACCCTTATTACAATCAAAAACTCCTTTATTTACCATTATTACCATGTCACAGTCATAGTTAAATCCTTTAAATACATTTATACACCTTTATCATAGACTCAGCCTGACACTACATGCAATAGCAACAATCAATTCCAAGGACAGTACCCTATTCTAGCCCAATCAAACATTAATCCCACTACAATCTAAACAATGACACCAAAAAACAGCAGCTGACCCATGCTGACCATGATATCAGCAGTCAACAGTTAAGGAAAGCTTTGTTGAGATGGGATCCAAAGAGCCAGAGGTTGATGTTCTGCATGCTGGCAGTAGCGGCACGGATATTTTCACTGGTAATTTGGTATGTGAATCAGGTTCCAGCCACTCCCTGAAGGTAAATCTTTCTTCTCTATACCATTACCGTAAGTTGAGCAAAACCATTCCCCTGTCTGTCACCACAAAATATGCAGGACATAGGAGCTATGTAGAGGGGATGGGCTCACTAATTTTCAAAGGAGAGGATAGCAAAACCATAATTATTAACAGGTTCTTCTAATCACCTGATACTTATTGTAATTTAATCTCTCCTGCCGTGCTCATACACACAGGAGCTAGAATTTCTACTGATGGTAATGACATTATTATTTGAAATGGCTCTAAATCACCCATCTCATGTGCCCATTTGTGTCAATCAAAGTTGAAATGGGAGATGCCCTCTTATCTACCTAATATTACTGGAATTGCTAATGCACAGATTTATTACTTAACTGATGAATATTCCAGGAATATTACAGACAAAGTAACCTTAGGACAACTGAAACTACTTTAAACTAGCTTAGACAATGACAGTTCTAAAATTGGTAATGTAGCACCTCCTGACAAACACAACCTGACTGACCTACTTCACTAGATGTTTGGAAATATAGGAAATAAATTCTTGAAACAGCTTGTTCAGAAATCGTTTGGTGATGAATCTTCAAAAGTGATCACGCAAAATAACACAGCTTGCCAGAGCTGCTACATTGCAAAGAGCATGTGGCACTCACTCTTAACAAGCAGAGACAGAATTGTGGAACCAATGGACAGATTTACCGCCAATCTAATGGGGAAGTTTGAGGACGTGATACCCTATGGTGGTAAATATGGACTCACTATGCTAGATATTGGATCAACATATGGTGAGTGCCATATACTAACAAAGACATCTGATGCCACTATTGTTCTGCTACAAGTCATGAAAATATGGGAAACAAAGACAGGCAAGAAGATCAAAGCGTTCCCGAGTGACAATGGTGGCAAATTTTGCGACTCAACCTTAGAGAATTGGGTCCATTTGCGGGGAACAGTGCATTAAAAGAGCTTACCTGATCAACATGAACAAAATGGGTCAATTGAATGATATAACAGGGCAATAGCGGTCATGGGGAGAAAATTACTTCATGAGTCTGGCCTACCGAGGAAATTTTGGGGGTTTCCCTTCATGTGGGCTGACTGCATCCAGAATCTCATACCAAACTCCTTAACAAAATATTTGGCCCCTGTGGAATTACCATTACATGAAAACCCCTGTTACAACCAGATGAAGCTGTTCAGTGAACCAGCATGCATTCTCATACCACGCGAAAAGAGAAGGAAGTTTTACGATTGGGAAGTAGAGGGACATGTTGTTATGTTTTTAGGGAATAGCAAAGGTTTTTTATTCTACCTACCCTCATCTAAAAGCTTGATGACGTCTGCTTGGGTGGAATTTCCAAAACAAGTGCCGAATGCAGGGAAATCCAACATTAGTTTATACCTTGGATACCAGCACCAGTAGAATAAAAATGAAAGATGGATATATATTTTTTGTGAACAGGACTGTACTGGGGTATCTTCATAACAAAGAAACCGTGGAAGATCGATATAGAACTGCCAAGGCGTTGAAAAATACAAATATAGAAATCACGACCCCAAAGACATACAAACAAGAAATATTGGGTGCCAACAGCAAGCAATAACAAACAGCAGCTAATGAAGAGCTCTTGAACATGGAACAAATGGGCGGCTATGAAGTATGTCCATTGCCCCCAATAAACCCGTGCTGGATGGTGGCTAGTGTTTTGTTAAGAAACCAGCTATGGCACAAACACCATCTGATTCAAAGAGAGATACATTTCAAGAGGTAATGGACAAATTACAAGAGAATAAGACCAGACATTTTCCCCCACTGCATCTTTCTCTTCACTAAGAGTATTGCTGACAATATTTTCTCGCTGAAAATGGCATTTGAATAGCTTCAATTTTGTTGCAGCATACTTGAATGCAAAAATCATGGAAGAAGTCTGGGTATTCCCACCTGACGGTCTCAGCATTCCAAAGGGATTTGGCTTCTGAATACGCAAGGCGCCATATTACACTAAGCAAGAAGGCCACCTTTGATGGCATTGTGTGGCCAATATATTACTGACTCTGGGCTACACTGCAAGTGAGCTTGACAGAAGCCCTTATGGCACCACTCTCAACAAGCCATGATATGGCTACATGTAGACAATGGCATCATTTCATGAAAGGATTCAAAGATGCTACAGGATTTAAAGATGGTTCTAGAAGAGTCTTTCAGACCAAAATGCGAAAACGGTCTTAGTTCTATCATTGGCATTGACGTACACAAGGTGAGTGATGGTTACAAACTTGAGCAATGCCAATTGATAGATTCCATCATACAAAAATCTTGGAACGGCACACCTTCAGCCAAGACACCATTACTGGCGAAATGAAACCTAAAAGCACTGCCAGAAACTTCCCCTACAGTCCGCCCAAAAGAGTTCATTGGCATCATTGGGGCTCTCTCTTATGTAGCAACAGGAACAAGGAAGGAAATCTCATTTGCTGTGAACCTGTTAGCACGACATGCAAAGTGGCCGGGTAACAAACATCGGAAATGCCTACAGCATTTACAAGGGTATTTTTTTCCCACTAACAATTTACGCCTATGCCTTCGTCCTCAAAATGCTTTCCCCATGCTGTATGTTGGGTCTGATTCAAGCTGGGGTGGAGAATTCTCATGATCAACCCATGGGTATCTGGCCCAACTGGCAGGGTGCAGTATCTCTTGGTGTTCCAAGAGACTGACAATGGTGGAGGAATCTAGTTGTCATGCTGAATTCATGGCACTAGGATTAGCTTCTCCGCATGGAAAATGGCTCAAGAACCTCTTGAACTACATTACTGACACAGAAATCCCCCTACAACATTTTTGTGACAATATATCAGCAATTCGCATTTCCGAGGACTAATTGTCAAATAAACAGACCAAGAACTCAGATAGAGAGTATTTTATTACCAACCAACTGTTAAGGGACAAAGTAGCGAGCCTCAAGTGGATTCCATAAGGTGATATGAGTTCTGAAATATGAAAGAACTTTTAGGTTCTGTACTGCACCAGAAGTTATGTGGTCAGGTTTTGTGCAGAAGATAATTCTCACTTTTCACCCTTTCTTTGTAAATATAAATTCTGTGACTAAATACCTACTCTTATTATTGTACATAGCACCAATTGTGCATTTTTGATGTTGTGGGGGGGATTTTGCCATAAAACAGTTGAACCTCAAACATGCCAGCTAAAGACCACAATCAAGCCCAACAGACTCGCACATATCAAGTGCCACTGAAATCTATGCAATGGATGATAATCAATAAGAAAACCTTATACACATGTTTTAAAATAACCCTTACAGCTAAGCTCATAAGCATTCACCCACCCCAACCCTTTCCTTGGCTTTTGATTTTGAAAATACTCCACAGATCTCTGAAAAATATTCACTTACTTTGGCCCAATTCAAGAATCTTCCAGCTGGTTCTCCACAACAAGAATATCTAAATCGCCATAACCAACCAAATTTCTATTTTCCCAAGTCAAAAGGTGCACTTTTTCAATCCCCATCCAATATCCCACCAGTTCCTCAAATTCCACCTGAAATTAAGTAATCAGCTTTTCAAAGTAAAAATCAAGCATACTAACCATAATTCTAGAACAGGCCCAGTTATCAAGATACTTTCTGAGGGTCCCATGGTAAGTATTTCACAATATCAAACCCAAATGACAGGAAATGAAGATTATAAGAAATCCCTTCAATATTTTTTCATTGTGAAACACCTTCCTGAATTCTGAGAGTATAAGGTTTCCATAGTACCTCTTACTGGTAAATTCCTCACAACAGATATTGAGACTGCTCTTATTAGGGTAAAAAATGTTCAGTGCATCCTAAAATTGTTAAATTATTATCAATTTACTCAAATTTGGGATCAGGCAATATTTTTTCTAATTATAGTAAAGATGTTTTTGTTGGTGATCAAATAATACACCACAGCCTCATCAATAAATCCCAAAAAATTGAAGTAACTGCAAGGTCAGATACAAGTGATGTCATCAAATCCATATTGCAGCCCCTTCACATACCTTTCAATACTCACTGGCCAGGACTTCAAGGGGTAATTAAGGATATTTCAATTTTTTTTGGACACCAGTAGTTCTTAAATACCTCTGACTCCTTAGGAAATATAGATCCTACTTCCAAAGTGGCCTTCATTATGGTTCACAAGATATTACAATGTCTCCATGATGGCACATCTGTAACCCAAACATTTCCTGGAAACAAAAGGCCAAAAATCAAGGAAAATCAAATTCATGATGAATCAAAATCATATCATGGTGGAATAAGAATAGTACATGACTACATTACTGAAAAAATAGCTGGAATTATGTCAATTGCATATGATTCAAAAAATGGACTTCTACCAAAGGATAATCACACTGTAAAGAAGGCTTATAATCATAGGCCCAAGATGATGGCATCAGTCTCAAACCTCCTTCTTCTGGGTCCAGTTTCAATGTTTATATGCTCAACTTATTAAAGAACTACCAAATTGGGAAATCTTTGGTGGGACTTCAACTTGGAAAAGAGCTCATTGAATCTAATCTCAAGAATCAACCTCAAGTCCCCCAATGGCATTATTTTGGTAAAATAAGAGTTCATTTTTCTAAAAACACTTGGCAAGATGGGATTTAATTTTTTCTCAGGAAAGATTATTTGGGAAAGGTGTATTGATTAATACCATATAGAGTTTTCAGTTAGTAGACTAAGAGGTGTTTTTATTCAGGATTTGTAGTTAGTTTATGATTTTGAGCAAGAAAAAATTCCTGTTGTAAACTCAATGCACCCCTTACTAGGAATATTATCAAGTGTTAGTGTCAGAGACTTTGATTATATACCCTCTAGCTCTCAAAATCAACTATAGTATGTGTAAGATTGTATTATTATCTTTATTTCGAATTATTTCAAGCTGTCTGTTGAATAAAATGTGCTTTGTTTTATCATAAAGAGTAATTATGAAACATAAAATGAGTAACAAAGATTAAATATTTTATTCTTGAACATATCCCCAAATTCATTCAAAAATAATTACCAAGACCCTTCCAAAAGGTTTATGTAAGCAAGGCCAACTAATATCCTTTATTCACAAATATTTTCCTACTTCTATAATGAAATGATATTCCATAAAATTTGGAACTCATTTTTAATAATAAGAGGATTATAATAAAAACAGAACTAAAACTAACCTATGAGTTTCTCTAATAAATTCACTCGCCAATCATTTTCAAAAACTGGTTTAATACTTTTGAAAATTATAAATATAATGGTTCATAATACCAAATTTCCCACCTCAAATAGAAGAATAAAAAAAGAGACTTAACAGTACCTTCCAAGTTTAAATGATCAAATCTGTCTGTACCTAAGGGATCTCATTAAAATTGTCCTTGAATTTTCCCTCAAGGCTCTCCATTAGCAGAAGAACCTTCAGAGAAGCTTATCTCAAATTTAATTCAGCCAACTGCTTAAGAAGTAGTTTCAAATGAATCTCACTTTGAAATACCATCTTCAGATACAAGCTATTATGGAGGAAGAAAGGGAACTCCAGGGATGCGCAAATATTAATGCACTTCTGATCTATTCAACTATGGAATTCAAAATGTTTATTTCCAACTTAAAATCAAAAACAGCACAACATTGGACAATATGATATTTGGAGTTATTAAAAAGAACTGGATTCATGCATGTAATATAGGATCTTTCAAAACTTATTCCCTTGATCCATCTCAATGTCAGAATGAAACAGTCATTGGAGTTTGTGAAATATGGCTGAGAGGAGAAAAATACAATTTTATGAAGCCAACAATACCCACAAAGACAAGGAAAAAGTCTCATGTAAGATCACAGGTACGGAATTATTCAAGAGGATTAGGAATAGGAATAATTAAATTATGGCTGATCCAATCATCTGAAAGTTATTTCAACATAGAGTCTTTCCATCAAAAAGGTACCTTGGACAACAAATAAACTCAAAAATTCTTCCCTCTTCTGACTGTTTCTCTGATACTGAAGAGGATCCTGAGGGAAACTATTATTAAACAATACTTAACTGGAGGACTAAGTCATTCAAGCTTCTTTTGCTTAACTTGGATTCCTATTACTTAAGCTACTTATATGAATTTAAAAATGAAAACAGGTCTGAAATAAGTGTTGAATACAACCAAAAACAAGGCACAAACATAACAGAAAGTCAAGCATGCAGATCATTTCCATCAAAATTTTATGCAAATTCCCATTAAAAATCAATTTCCAATACTGAACAAATTTTCATTAATATTCAGCTACCATGGGATGATCTTGATTCCAAGGCCTTAGATCTTACTCCTGATACCTACTTTAACTTGGAGCAAATTTCTAGTAAGTAATAAACAACAAAAAGATTCATTTCTACTTAGTTCAGCCATTGACTTTCCTAAATATGGTTATCATTGGAAAATCTCAGATAATTCTGTATAATAATAAAAATATTCTTTGATCAATATTATTAGGTCCTTTATTAGATGAGATTTTGTGATAATAGACTTTTTTAAAGAAAAAATGAATTATTATTCTTATAAATTGAAGAGGAATATAAAATTTCATACATCAATTTCTGTCTTATCATAGTCAAAAAACCAATCCATTTCTAGAAAAGTAGCAAATCACATATCTTTCTTAGATATAAATGTTTTTTGTTTTACATTAAAGTGATAGCTAAAAAATGAATTACTGAAATTTCATTTTAACAAGTCCTTTATATTTTTGAGCTTTACCTACCTGAAGAGAATTGGTGAATTGACTATTTTGTGTTTAAAAATCACTTGAAGATTTCCTAGTGGCTAAAGTATTCCAGATTTCTATCTTAAAGTAAAGGGAATTTTCAAATGGTCAATAAGATATATAAGGTCTAAATAAATAAGCTATATAAGGGAGATATAGGTTTCAAATATTCAAAATAATGTGATTATTTCTGGAAATAATTTTTGATAATTTAACTCATACTCACATTTTGAAATTCAAGCACCTCAGTCAGAAAATCATAGCCTTTGAACATCTTTTCTATTCATTTTTATTGAAACAAATCAAGAGAATAAATGAAATTGGCTTAGCTCTCATTATTATTAATGAGGAGGCACACTATTTGGACTTAATATATTTAAATATCTGTACTAATTGAATTGCATTGTATAAAATCAAAGGATATGGTGAAATAATCAAGTTAATAATATAATTGATTGAAATTAGGGAATTGATAATGGTCCAAAATATTTTTTTCATTATATTTTGGAATTTTCAAATTTCCTTGGGAAGCTTATTTGCATATTCAAATTCACTCCTTCCATATATGTATACTTTAAAAAACTAAAACCCTCATGATTTATTAAATTTTGTTGATTCAAAAGCTGCAAAGGCAGAGATAAAATATTTAATTATATTTAATATATAAATCTGATTGTGTAGAATTCATTAGCAAATTTTGATAAAGAAATTAAAAATATTTTCATATCTAAATGATTTAATAAATGTTTGGGATTTTACATTCATTGGAAACTTAACATTTCCAAAAAATATATACATAAAAGTTTACATTAATTAATATTTACCAATATTCAAAAAGCAAACTAAATCCATTTCCTTCCTCAATTCTAACAAATAAATTTAAAATTTATACTATTAAATTTTTTTTTCATGCTGTCATTGTTTAATATTTATTCAATGTCTGCTTATCCTTTTTACTTTCTATTGAAATTATGCCTTTCCATTAAATTTTTTTCACCCCACATCATACATCCTTCAAAGAATTTAATTTAAAGCTGAAAATAAATATCAAAGTAGCCAAATATATACCATATTAAAAATGTAATATAATTCTAATGAAAATAAAAATTTAGAAAGTAAATAATTGATATCTTGTGATGATTAATGAAAAAAGCATTAAAATGAGGAAGATAATAAATAAATGCGTATTTAATATAGCTGGGAAATCTTGTTTAAACCAAATAGGAAATATTCGTTCTAATTTGAAGTTTATGATAAATCTATAATAGGGGGTGTCAAAGTTACCAAATCCCGAGTTTTTTTTTGCCAAAATCCTGCATTAATTTTTTGGGATTTGGGAAATCCCACACCTCAAGAGGTGAGGTATTTTGAGGTACAAAAACACAGGTTTTTTGGTACCAAATCCCGTGTTTAAATACCAAAATCCCACCTTTAGCTTCCCATAAAGGCACATTTTTCAAACACACAACTCAGTAAGGGCATGTTAAATTACATAAAAATTTCCTTCTCTTGCATAAAATCTAAATACACTCATCATTTATTTAGTTATTTGATTTCAAATTGCACTTACTACCAGCCTTTTCTTCATTTACCATCCCCAAGGCATTGCAAAGGCTACCTTTACTTCAGACCTTGAGCTCCCTTCAGTTCATTGATGCTCTCAACTCTGATAGTTATTCTGATATCCAGGAATATATCATCTTATTAGATATGATAACATCACAAAGATACATCAATCCTTGTAGAAGATATCCATCTCATTACATGTATACAATGAATGATTTACAGACATTATCAACTGAAAAGTTTCAACAGCTATGTAGGACCACACATGAATAATTTGAAAAATTGGTTTCACAAATTCAAGCTGATAAAACCTTTCAAAACTCATCACAAAACAAACAACGCAATCCTGCCATCCAATTGGCTGTGGCATTATCAAGGCTAGGATCAAATGGAAATGGGGCCGCTTTGAGAAAGATTGGAATGTTGTTTGTAATTAGCCATGGGGCTATTGTGTTGTAAACTCAAAGAGTCATCCAGATATTAATGAAGTTGAAGCGCAAAGTGATTGTGTGGCCAACAATAGAACAACACAGAGAGATTTCTCAAGTAATGCAAGCAGAAGGCTTCCCTGGGTGCATTGGGTTTATTGATGGGAGTCTCATACCATTATCACAATGTCCTCCCAATGATGGTGAAGCGTATTTTGATTGCAAAAAATGTTAAGCTGTTGAGTCTTTATTCCTTATTTCAATATTACTGATGGTTTACATATAAGGTATTCTATGTCAATACAACTGGTTTGTGATATCAACAAACAGTTCACTGCTCTGCATGTTGGTTTTACTGGGTCACTTCATGATTCTAATGTCTATCAACATATGAAAATAGCACAAACACCTCAAGAGCTTTATGAAAAGGATCAATACTTACTTGCAGATTTGGCATATGCAAGCTCTCCTTGGGTTGTTCCAGCATATAAGGGAGTTGTAGCACATAATGAAGACAACCGCTCTTTAAATTACTGTCTAGCAAAATCAAGGGTCAGAATCGAGAATGCAATTGGAATTTTGAAGGGGAGGTGGTTTTCTCTAAGGGAAATGCAAAATAAAATGAGGGATAATCATGAAATTGAATATTTTGTTAGTTGGGTGGTGTCTTGCACAATATTACATAATATGTGAGCTCAAATTGAGGATGAGTGGTTTGATTTATATGAAGATAATGATCCACCACATGCGGAAAATCTGGCCAACAATGACATTGGGGAAGATGTGGAAAATATGCGTGAAAAAATTAAACCAATCACTTTGGCATGGAAAAATAGTCAATTGTAGATTTCATCAGGACCAATGTTTTATAAACTTAATTTATTGGCATACAACGGAGTGGAGATGTTATTCATAGAATAAAAGTATTTACAATTAAGATTTTTTAGTTCTTTTTTGATCCTGCATATTTCTTTCAAAGTACCCATTGACTATTGAATTAATTTTGGTAGGTGTCATTTTCAAGAATTTGTCACCTACATTAAATAATTTATGGTTTATTTGAAAAGAACATCCAAAATGAGTAATTTAGTCATGATTGATAATTTCTGGAGGTGGTTTTTTTGTATGATGAACCATTGTTGATGTCTTCCAAAGAATTTCCATGATGCCAGGTTTTTTTGAAAAATCGATCTCCATTTTTAATTTGGGGAAGTGTAAGCCATGTCTAGAGGGGGTGAAGATAGTAGGAAGTGAGAGGAAATCTTTTTTTGATACAAAAGAAAATATACCATAATTCCAGGCATTGAGATCGTTTAAATCTTTGTGTGGCTTAATGAAAAATCCATCTTGGGTGACAATGACATTGGTAAACAATTTGAACTCTTCCTTGGGATTGGCAGAAGTCCATTCGAGTTGACTGAAGCTGGGTGATTGGGCTGCTTCCATTAATGATTGATTTTCATTTGCTGCTAATTTGCAAAAATGGGAGATTCATGAGTAAAAAAATTCGTCATATTGATGAAGCTTTATCCATTGATTGTTATCTGTTTCAATTTGATGAGGAGTTTAACCGGGTTTTCTGGAGTAAACAACTAATAATTTTGTAATTAGTCAGTAATTATTAAGGTAATATGCCAAAAATATCACACACCTGCAGATTTTCCAGCATCAGAACCAGATTGAAACCCAATACCTTTGATAATGCCACCTTGGAGTTGCTTATTGGTTTTAATTTCTTGTTGATTTTGAGATAAGTACATTAATGTCATGATGATGTTTTGCAGAATTTGAGAGTGGCCAGAAGAATTATCAAATGGGGTTATTTCATATATGATGACAGGCAAAAACGGCTTGGATGTTTTATTAATGAGGATATAAGGATGGGGGAGAGTGTTAAGTGATGGAAGTTTTAACCATGAGGCATTGGCAGATTCCTTGTCAATCGAAATTGTTGAAAAGTTTTTAAATTCATGTTTGGAATGGCCAAGGTGAGACATTATTTGTTTTGAATCATGGATGTGTTGTCTTTGGCTTTGGGTGAGCTTTCTTTTATTATTTAATTTGGTATTATTATCCCCATGATGTTCTATATTTGGTATAGTCCTAACCATGACATCAAGAGGAGTAATATTAGCTTCATCATCTTTCAAATCACTCTGATGATGTGCTGAGTCTGGTTTAGTCCTAACCATGACATCATCAAAATGATTGGAAGAATGAGAGGGAGGAGGATTTTTTTTTGAATTTTAAGGATGATGGAAGGGATGGGAAATGAAATGACATTGCAAAATAAATTCTTATAATTATTTCTCCCCTATATGAACAAATAAATAAAAAAGAGGAAAAAAAATTAAAATAAAAAATCAATCAAGGGTCAGTAATGATTATTACGATTAAAAATAAAAAAATAAAAATCATAAGTGTTATAGAAATCATTATCAGTCATAGATTTTTGAAATAAAATAAATGAATAAAAAAATCAAAAAAAATTAGTAAGATATTCAAAGTCAATAGAGTAATGAGAATTATAGAAAAAAGAAACATCAGTATAATTTTTTATTTAAATGATATGATTTAAAAAAAATGAAAAATAAAATAAAATAATCATTCTAATGGCCTCTAGGGGCCATTAGAATGATGAAGAAGTAAAACAATGCGGAATCGATTCGGAATCGATTTGGGAGGCCTTCTGAATTGATTTGGATTGATTTTAAGGTCTCAGGCCCTGGAACCTCCCAGGAGCCTATTTGGGAGGTTCCAGGGTTAGTGAGGTGGATGGTGATTGATGATGGTGTTGGGTGGGTGAGTTGTGGATGATGATGGTGATGGGTGGGTGAGTTTGGGACGTGCAAAAAATTGAATAAAAAAATTTAAAAGACAAAAAAAAATTACCTATATAAAAATAAAAATAAAAATAGCAAAAGATGGTTATGATTAAACAAAAAGGAGAGAAATTCACTTACCTGATTTTTAAAAAAAGTCGGTTTTTGTTTAGAGGGAAGGGTGAAGAGTAAAATTAGAAAAAAACTAATTGAGAATTAAAAATTAAAATTTAAAAAAAAAAATAAAAAAAAATTGGTGAATTTTTTTTAAGAGGGAGGGGTAAAAAGTCAAAATGATAAAAAAAAGTGAAATTTAAGATTTGAAATTGCAAAAAAAAGGTGTTTTTTTTTAAATTGGAGAGGTGAAAAGTAAAAATAAAAAAGAATAAATTAAAAGAAATTAAAGAAAAAAATCAACTTTAAAAAAAAAATAAAAAATTAAGAATTAAAAATCAAAAATCAACAAAACAAGGGACATTGCCCAATTAAAAGTTGAAACCCTTCAAACTGAAAAAAACAAAATAACCATTAAATTAAAAAAACCATATAGAAAAAGATGAAAAAATTAAAAAAAAAACCATAAAATGACATTTTCATAAAAAAGGAAAAAAAGCCATCATTGAATTTGATTTTTGAACAGACTTCATATAAATTCTCAATGCAAAACTTGCCCAAATTTTCCAATCTGTCTGAAATTGCAAATAAATGTCATATGAAATTGAAATTGCAAGTTGGTGCCCCAATTATGCATAAACATTGAAATTTCCATTTGGTAATAAAGTGGAGTTAGATTTCATGACATAAGATCAATCATTAAACATAAACATAAGATTTATTGAACAAGCACCACATATAAATTGATCACATTACATATATGTAATAAGTTATTTTTTATTTATTAATGCCAGAATGCGTTCCAGCTCCCCGATTGGCCTGCTTGATGACAATGCCGCTATAGTGAGATCCATCTGGCATTGCTTTTCCTTCAATTCCAATTCACGATTCCACTTTTCTTCTTCAAATTCATATTGCTTTGCATGTTGCTTCTCCTCAAACTCCATTTGCTTTTGCAACTTGACTTCTTCAAACCATTGCTTGCTTTCTCTTCATTCCACCTCTCCCTGTCCCACTCCAAACAAGCATTGTCACTGGTTTCACGGGCTACAAATCATTAATTTAGTCAGTGGGATTGATCAGAGTAGCCATAATTCCAAAACATACCCTTTTGCCGTGATTCAAGCAAACTGGCATATGTTGGTGCAAACATATCCATTGGCCTTTTCCTAGAGCCACTCTTGTCATTCAAGTTGGGTGTCAATGCTCAATTACGCTTTTGTGTTGAATGCGTTATGGATTTCATTTGCTGTTCAAAGGAGAAATAATCAACAATGGATTTCATAAGTATCAGGATTAAACATACTTACTGATTCATCTTGAAGGTTTTCCCCTTGAATCAAGTCATCTTCATTATGAACCAAAGGAACAAGATTGAGAGGTGATTCAAATCCATTATTCTCCTTTAAAAAGCACATGAACTTTAATTATCACAGGTAAAAAAAGGAAGAGACAATAACTTACCTTATTGGGCAAAACATCATCATCATCACCATTTAAGCTGTCTTTTGCTTGTGAATCATAGCTTGCAACCGGAGTGACATTGGGCTTGTGGCCAAAGAGCCCATCCATTTCAGAATAGCAAGGACACATACTTTCAATCTTTTCACTAATTGACTTTATTCCTTTACTCTCATCTTCTTCCGTGATTCCAGCCCAAGTTAAATTCTCGAATTTTTTTGCTGCCATATATTTCTTTTTATATGTTCGCCATTGATCTTGGATGCTGCTTGAACTAAGGTTTAGTTGATTACGTGATTTTTTGTTGACCTCAATCACCATAAGCTGAAATCCATGCTGCTTTGATGAGGGAGGTCTTCAAATAGTTGTTGAACCACTAGTAGCAAAACATGACTCGAAATTGGCTTTGACTGAAAGCCAATTAATTATGGTTAAACAATCTGTATGTATTAAGTGACCTGATGGATGAGGCAGGCTAGAGGTGATCTTCATATCTGTCTTGATTTGTATTGCTTTGGATAAAGGCATTATTATATGGATGAAGAAGTATAAATGGACTGTAAGCTGTTTGGTCAGATTGTCCAAAATGGAGTGTAGAAGAATATGTTGTGCAGGTATGAATTGTGAGTACTATTTTGGGTTAGGTTTCAAGCTGAAATCCCAGATTCATGGGATTTGGTCAAAATACCAGGGGACTCATTTAAAATGCCATGGGATTTACACATAAAAAACACGGGATTTAGGGTCCAAATCCCGTGTTATTTTAAGGCAGGATTTGGTGACTTTGACACCCCCTAATATTAATATTTAAATTATTTTCAATATTCAGATGCAAAAAAATGGGATGAGAAAAGTAACAATCACAAAGGAAGCCCATAAGACTAATTCCTCATTTTTCGATTTGAAATATTCCAAAATAAGGAGTTAAATGATATAATTTGTATCAACTGTATTTATCAAAGATTAAAATAAATAATAAAAATTATTTAGATTAATTCTGAAGCTATGAATAGTCCGAATTCTCACCTTTGAGGTTGGTTATTTCAGGATGATTTCTCTGAAATGTTTGAAACTGTATGACAAACTTTAGTAGTTTCTCAATACAATTTAGTCAATGAAGCCATAAGGACTAATTAGAGTCAGACAAACAATACTCTTAAATCATTGTATAAATCTATGATCAAAATTTTTTTCAAGACATACACCTTCTGGTAGTACCCTTCAAGAAAGTTCATTATCAAACTTGTAAGCCGCTTGGATTTTGGATTTTTTCTTCTCAAGTCAGAAACCTTAGTTATGTTCAATGGAAAATTGAAATACTGGGTTATAATTATTGAAAAACAAAAAAACAGAAAATCTAACTTGAGAATGGGTATTTTAATCATAAATCTGAAAATAAAAGAACTTTATTTATGCTGGAGTTTCAAAGCTTAAATAAGAATGCGGTTCAAATTGGATAAGAAATTCAAACAACTATGATTATATTTTCTTGATATCTCTATGATATTCTTGTTTCCAAGAAGATATGAGAATTTTTCCAAACAGAAATGATCATGGTTCAACTCATTTCAGAAGAACATTCAAAGCCCAGCCTGAGCTGGGTCCAAGCTGATTTCCAAGTGGTACACCTGCTGACAGGTGTAGCCAATTGGCTCATGGTGATCTTTATTATTTGTATTTTAAATCAAAATTTTCAATTATTTTTTTAATAATATTTATTTTAATTTATTTATTTATTTCATTTTTTTTAAAAAAAAACTATGAGAAATGATGTATTCAAATATCAAAAGATTAATTGAAAAACAAAAAAAAATCACATTTCAAATTTTAAAAAAATTACATATAAATTTAGGAAGAAAATTACAATTCAAATAAAAAAATTATGAAACTTAAAATAAAAAAATCGATTTTTTGAAAAACCGTAGAGAAAAAAAATAAAAACAATTCACAGTAGGATAAGTTGAAATGGAAAAAAAGAAAAATTAAACAAAGAAATGAATGGATAAAAAAACATATAAACAAATAAAAATGGGTTTTCTCTTAAAATTCCACAAAAAAATTGACACAATCACGAAAAGTAAAAAAAATACAAAAAAATTCTTAGAAAAATTGGTTTTTTTTTAATTGCTGCAAAACAACTCAGTATAAATATAAAACAAAAGCCCAAATTATAATAAGACACCCAAGTTCTAAAAAAACCAATAGTGAAAATTTAAGTCCAAAAGGAAACATTATTTTTCCTTTTAATCAAACTCCCTCATCATATTTATTTGCACTTTTCTCGAAGAAAATTTTACAATCAATAAGATTTAAACTTATAAAACAAACAGAATTTATGGCAATAAATCACTGATGTGACTGATTAAAAAGGTTAGACCACAAATGGGAATTTTACAAATTCAATACTTAAATTATTTGAAAACTAAAATATAAGAATTTTTTGAGAAAATGGTTTGCATTTTAATGATGATGGGGTATTCAAAAAAACATGTAAGAATTTGGGAGAAAATAAAGTTATATTTCATAAGTACAATTGTGTTTTATTTAAAATATTAGCAACTTAACCACACTAGGACATTTGAAATGGAAAGGATTTATCATAATGAAAGTTTCTCAATCAATTGAAAAGGACTTATGAAGCTGTAAGGATAGAGCTGGATTAATATTCTCAATAATAAAGAAAGGTTTACAAATATTCTAATAAATGATGACTACTAATTATTTACAGAAATTAATTTCTAGAAATCAAACCTCAAACACTTGCAGAACAAATGTTTTCAACATCAATATGGGATATCACTAAGTAATAAGGAAAAATAATCATTTATAAAGAGAAAATTTAACCCTTGGGTTATATCATTTCAAACATGTAGAAAGACTTAAATATGATATAAAAAAATGGTATGGTGCAATAATTGGTTGAATGATGTTTCATTTCTTTAAATTTCCTCTTTTATACATTGAAGTTTTTAATTCAAAAAAAATGTAAAAAAGATGTTTTGGAAATTATTTCCAATCTGAAGTCAGTTTAGTCTTTCAATTAGAAAGGAAAATGGAATTCATTTGAAGATTCTACACAGATATTAATCAAAGACGTCTCATTTTAAGACCCCCTTAAAATAATAATTAGCGAATATGGTGTGTATGAGGAGAAAAACAAAAATCATTGAAAATCTATAATATTCTATGTTAATTGAGTCACATTCTTAATTTCCAAAGCTGTGGCTGAAAGTATCTGAAACAATATTTCAAGGTTAGAATCAAGGTTATGACTCATGTTGGAAGTCAGTTGGACCTGCTACCCCTTCCGGTGGGGATAGCTTTTTTTTCATGGTGAATATGACATAATTAATTTGATTTGGAATGATGATGTCATATTTTATCTCCATTTTCTAGGACAGACAAAAGGTTAACCCTGCGTTGGGCTTGCCACTCATTCCAAAAGGGATATAATATTTTTTTGATAGTGGTTTCTCAAGGTATTATAACATATTCTTACACTGGTTTGGGTAGCCAGTATTATCCAGTAGATATGTATCTGTATTTATTTCATAAATTAAGCACCATCTTATTTTCTTATAATCAAACCACAACTTGTTATGTCCCAATAAGCCATGAAGTCAGAACAAAAACTCTCTTAAGCACTTAAAATGAGATCTTATGGTTTCAGAAGCTTTATTAATAAAGTGAACTCAACCTTGAGACAATTTTAACCCTCTTAAATGACAACAGAGGGAATATTGTTCTAAATTCCACTGATTCCAATTATAATGGATAAAATACTGAGCACATAGAATCAAAATATTAATCAATTTCAATATATAATGCATATCAACTGTAAATTATACCACAGGGCTTTTTAGAATATCTTTTGGTAAAGCCAGCCTGCTAAGGTTAAAAACGTTTCTTGAATTGATACCTCCTTCTTAAGGCTAACATCTTTTTCAAGAGAGGATGTTAGGATTAAGTATCAAGAATATAATTTCTGAAATTTCATCACAAACCTAACCCGGTAGAAGAAAAATCTCAATCCAAACCACTTAAATAACCAGACACATACTTTGTCTCAGTAAATCTTTCAACAATAAAAAGGAACTCTTCAAATTCACTACCTGAGCTTATTGTTTCCGACTTTTATCCTTTGTTTTTCTCTTTCTCCTATCTTTTATTTAAATATCTGTAGTACCTTGGGATTTTTTAACATATCCATTGTTAAATATACTCCTTTGCCTTCCTCAGTGTTAACAAACTATCACTGTCTCCTCAATGACTTCTTTTTTCACTAACCTCAAATATCTTAGCTCAAAAATCCTCTTGGCTTATTTATAATTACATCTAATTTCTCTACAATTATAATGAATCTATCATTTGAGTAAATTTTCATCTGATATCTGCCTCCTTCTTCCCTTACAGATTAAATATTAGATTTTGAGGCAAAACCCCACTAATGTTTGAAAGTACTTATCATTTTACTGTAGAGAAGAATTCTTTTATTATTGTGAACGGGGATGAAATTGGAATTAATATTACTATTGACTATATAATTAAATTTTCCTTTTTAAAAGGTATCTTTCTAAAGTTTTTCTTGAGAAAATTTACAATTCTCTTGCATTTTTAAATTTGAATAAAATTCACATTGATTTATTAGTATTAGTAGTAGTCTTTAAGGAGCAAATTTGAATTATTTTACCATTTCACCCTGAATGGCTTAGATTTAAGTGATTATTAAAATTGTTATTATTTTCAATAAAAAGTGCCCTCTTAAGAAAGCTCAGGTGTTGCATTATTTGTTTTTTTCTTTTTAATTAAAATATCACTTTCTAATAATCCTTTTTGGAATTAAATCAGTAAATGATTCATGGAAGGGTGTGAACTCCATTCATAATTATTTGATTTGATTCGAGTTCCCATTGTTCAACTTTTACCTCCCTGTATTTTAACATCTCAATGTTCAAGCATGCTTTAAAGTTCTCCCCCAGGAGGATGGGTATGTATGATGGCTCTGTGGTGCATTAACTAAATTAAGTACTTAAAAGTTCTGGATTTTGGATTTAAAAATGGCAGAAAAACATATATTTCATGGCTTCTGTGTGCAGCATGCGCATCAGCCACGGAATCCTGTTTGCTGAAGGTCGTTCACTTGAGTCATCAAGCTTATATCTTGTCTTCTTTTTATTTTTTTGTTTCTTAATTCTTTTATCTCATTTCCTCTTATTGTCTCTCTGGCCATGGGTGCCCATACCCTCCTTATTCCTATTAGAGGCCCTGAAATAGAAATGGAATCCTCAATGACCATTTCCAACAACCAGCCTGCTTAATTGTTATCTGCTCAACCAAACAACCTGAACTATTTATTTTAGTTCTTCTTCACACAATTGTTTGATCTATTTATTTCAACCAGGGAGTTCCCTAACTTGAAAATGAGCTATGTGGAAAAATCATGGGTGTGTGTTGAGAAGGGATATCATTTTTAGTGATAGCTCATCTTGTGGGAATTCCAGTGACCACTGTTTAAAACACACTCAGGAAATTTACTCCCATTTGGATTGTCAAGACCCAAAAAAAATGGTCAACCAGAAATCTTAAAGGGACAAGATTTATGGAAGTTGAGTCACATCATTTCTTGATTCTGGTAGCTCAAAATGAATCAAGTAACAAACCTCATTACCAAAAGGCTTTTGACAACGATTATCCAGTGAAAAAGTAATAAACTCAGAAAAGCATCAAGTATCACCCTGAAGAAACCATGCTTATGACCTCAATATTTCGAAGCTCGCATGGCCTTTCTCAACAACATTGACAATGGGAAAAGGTCATTTAGAATAAAAAATTAGCCTTCAATCTAGGTGAGAAGACCAATTGTGTGTCTCTTTGGAAAACCTCTCAATAGAAGTGGCTCTTTGAGAATCTCACTGTCAACCACCATTCAGGCCAAATATCAATTAAGAATTGGGGGGTGTTTTATTCAGCCAAGAAATTGATAGTGGCTGTTATTGACATGAAAAATGATCTGAAAGATCTATTGGACAGACCTACTTCCTTTCATCACCCACATGGTGACAGCTCCACAGATAATGGGTGCTACTTCCTGATTGTCATGGAGGACAATTCCCCACTTCACACAGTGAACCTCAGAAACCAGTTATGCAAAGGGCATGGCATCAACAAAATGAATTGGCCAGCTTATTCTCTGGCTGTTAACCCAATAAAAAATACTTGGAAAAAAATGAAGAGTTACATTTCAAAATTATACCCACCCCAAAACATCCAAGAATTTGTGGGTTGCAATTCAATCAGCATAGGAAAATGTGCCTTGGGCTTTGTTGAACAACTTTTTTCCTGTAAATGCCATGCTAAATGGAGATGTTCATTGCAATTAACAGTGGTCGTAAACACCAATCTTAGTAAGTTTTTTTTCTCTTAATCAATGTGGGTCCTTTTAGTTTTTAGTGCAATCTCTGTGTAAGATATTAGTGTGGAAAGAATAGTTTCTATATCATAAACAACCTCCAATCTATTTTCAAAAAAAAAATTTCAATTGGTAAGATATAACAAAAAAGAAAAGTTTTTGAATTAGTCAGATGTTTGTCTTCTGAAGAAATGTATAAACATTTTAGGCTTTTCTTATCTTGTGAACTTGATAAATGCAAGGTACAGTTCCCAGTCTAAAGTATGCAAACCAAAAAAATACGGGCAGGGAGCTGTACTTTTTTGTTTTTCTGCACAGTTGGAACCTCACACTCCAAGGCATTTTTTTGAAGTCAGATTCAAAAACACTTTTTCGACTATTTCTTTTGTAACTACAGGCCATCTAGACTTCATGAGAAAGCTAAAAAACAAGTGCAAGCATAAAAATAACAAGCTAAAAAAACAATGTAAAATTACAAAAAAAAACACTAGTAAAAGTAACAAAATCACAATTCAAAACTCAAAACAGACAATCATGAGTAAAAGTAACAAAATAACAAGTCAAAAAGATCCATTAAAAAAGCAAGAAACATTGAGTTGAGCAACATCATTGCCTAGTAGTTGTTTCTATCAAGTTCAAAGAAATATGTTCCATGCTTCTTGTGTTTCCCCATGGAAAAAAAGCTACGAGTTTTTTTTATAATTCTTCATCAGAACTCACTTCAGTTTTGATTGTTTATGAATTAGTTGTTGATAATTTCCTTGCCTTGTGAAAGTGCAATGTGAATTGTGTCAAAAGAAGTTTTCACTGGTAAAATGGAAACTAAAAAGTGAGAAGTTAGATTGAAAACCATTTAATTGTTTGATTGTTTTGTGTTTGTTCCTATTTTTTGATTCTTCAAAGTTGAGATTATAAGCTTGATTTGAAAAATAGCTTTTTGACAAGCACCTGATCAAGACACAAACAAAAACTACCACACGCATGCCGAGTAAATTCCAGACGATACTAGAGCTCTTAGTGCTCAATAAGGCAGCTAATAGGCCCAAGCATAGGCTGTAAGACCCAATGAGCTTTTTGAGGCTTTTCTGAATGCATCCTTACCGCCTTTCCATATGGAATTCCATGCCTCATTTTTATAAGATTTCTTCAGACTGTTGATTACCCACATCACGCCAAACCGCCATGGAGAAGATGGTGGCATATCGAGTATTTGCCTTCTGATAGCTCCTTCTGGCTGAAGCCTCCTAATTGGTGGAAGCATTCCAGAAGTTGTTCCTCAAGCGACTATTCAATTGATGACTTCAGCTTTGTGGCCACTGAAAGATCACCTTCAATCTTAGCAACCGAGAAATTTCTGACCAACCCTCTAAAAAATGATTTTTGTAAAAAATTCTCCGCTCAAAATTTCTCCATTCATCATCGCTTTGTGGTTCAATGTTTTCCGCCTTTCGAGCGGGAACGTTATTTGTGACTCAGCCTACTCTGTCCCTAAACCAGGCAGCGACATTGTGTGTAAGCATTTACCAATCGCTTTGATTCAAAAATTCAAACTTCCTCCTTTAAGTAGTCTGAGAGAATCTGATTTGCTATTCGCGGTGGTTGCGCTGTTAGTTTGCGAAAATTTCAAGTCCCCGACCCCACATTATTGCAAAGCTAGCTCATGCCACCCTCCCCAGTTTAAACAGTGCTACGAACCCCTAAAATTAGGCCCAAAGTATTGGATCAAATTTTGGAAGCCAGTGCGTGCTCAGGAGATGCATAGCTTTCAGTTAAAATTATATCAAAGCGGAGTTTGTATGCCGGTCTTAACTATATATCCATTCAATCACTTTATCCTGCTTGCTCAATCCTAATGGTTTTTTCAGTTGCCTACGCCGGCTCCTTGCCCGACAAGAATCACCCGAGTTCTGACCCTCAGGCAATTTGCTTTTTGGGACCAACCGCAGCTTGTGGGTAGTTTTCTCCTCCAGTTGTTGTCAGATAGGCTGGTAACAGAATTGTTAGGTTGATCCTTGTTTGTCCAATTTAGCCTGCGGGTCATGTAGCAGAGTACCGCCCTAATTGGTTTATCTTCATCGAAGGGAGCCATCAATCCCGTCGCCATGCCGTCTCATGATTATTTGTTAATATAGCTAAATCAGTATCTTCACAAGACTCAGTCACATCATTATATGGGTCCCGCAAGCAAGCAAGCTTTGCTACTAATCTCCAGAGCTTTTCTGTCTTGATCTGTTGATATCCTGATTGGATGGCGACATCTATTTATCGCTGTATCGTTGACATTGAAATTTTTGATTTTGTCATCCCGGATTTGACTAGTCTCATGCTGTTCCGGATACTTCATTCTTTCAATTCACGATTGTTTACATGTTAAGAAAGTGGAAAAGTTTCAACTTTTTCAGAATCAATTAATTCACTTATTATACAAGAATCGATCTTGTTACATGTTTTATGTAAGGTTTATTTCTTATGAACTCTCAAAAACTTACTACTTGCTGGAACATTCCAGTGTTGAATGGTAGATTTCTTTACAAATAAAATAAAAAATTGCCATTCTTTTTAGATTTTTGAATTGATTTACTTTCTTATAAAACAGATGTAGAAGTTCCTGGCCTAAAAGACACTAAAGCGGCATGAACTAGTAAATTCATTTGCACTACTACCCCAATCTGTCCAAAGCATTGCCCTTATCTCTAAAAACCTTGGCTCTTTGATCTAGCCTAATACCAAGGACCTATGGAATTAACTCAAGATATAAACCCAACCTTTCTTGCATTTTTAGCTGCGATTCCTTACTCACTTAATATTTTCTCTTAAGCTCTTAACACAATTTCTATTTTTCTTATTATTAAAGAACAATCACTTTTTATCTCTGTTAACTATAGTGGTAGCTGAACCAAGGTAGCATAACATAATCTTTATTCCTTTTCAAACAGATGCTGATGAAGTATTCCTCTGTTCTTATAATTATTATTTTCTCGTTGATCTTATATTTAGTTATTACAGCCTGAATTACCTTTTTTTGATCTAAGTAGTTGTCCACCTTTAGGTGGACTGGCATGATTGTCTATTTAAGCTTAATATCCCAATTAAGCAATTAAATATACATTAATCTTCCAAATTTTAACAGATTTAAAGTCCTGAAAACTCTCATACACTTTCACAAAATGGTGGTATAGAAGAAAGCATCAAGTATTATGGAAAATAACAAATATACCAAAGACCTTACTTGCATACCACTACCTAATGGAGCCAACTTCAGTCAATGGAATATCTGAATGGAGATAAATCTAAGATAGAGTGACCTACTGAATGTCTGTGAAACATCCCTTCCAGAATATGCAGCAATGGCTATAAGAAAAAAAGGTATCAAGGATAGTTATGATTACCTCAACATCACAACCTTCAGAATAAATTAACAAGTGACTTTAAAATTCATCAACCTACAAAATACTGAGAAATATTGATAGAATTTTTCTGCAATTCAAAGAGGTCAGATGACCTTTATTACTTTCAAAGATAATCAGCTATGAAATTAGATTTTTACACAGTGAAAATATAGAAACCAATAGTATTATTTAATTTATTTCTTTATTAAAAGAGAAAAGGTAAAGCAAGAGTATTGAATATAGCTCATAGATATGTAAGTGTGCTGGTGAGTGAGTGACATAATTGTAAAAATATTAGTAAGTGTACATTTTTACATACAAGAGTAATTTATTTATAATATTTAAATTTATAATGATTTAATTATTGATAAGCTCTTGAGTTAAATCTTTATTTACAGCTTGATGGGTTAGTATAAAAGCTTAGTTGATAAGAGTAGTTTTAAAAAATACACAAAAGCAAATATAAATATATTGATCTTGAAACTGTCAAGTATAGTACTAGGAATCTTCTTACAGAAGATAACAATAGAGAGTCCTATAGAAGTAACACTAGTAGTGTAGAAATAATATTTTATGTTTGAAATATAATGAGAAGTATTAATTAGTTCATTCTTTTTGAAAAAATTCTTACAAAGAATCAGAGAAGATTAAAGGAAGAGAGAGAAAAAAGATTAATATTAATCATTGAGAGTGTTTTTGGTAGTCAGATTTGTTCAGTTCTTAATGTGATTATGATTTCATGATAAGGGTTGAGATCATGCCCTGCTGTGGTTCAAGGATAACAAGAAATATGCTTTAGAAAGAGCTTTAAACAAAGGATGTGTGTGGATGGATTGGAAAAAATGCTTCTATAATCGTAGCTGACAGTTTTACATCACTACCTGTAGGGAACTACTAATGGGACTTGACTATATCATCATTAAAACATTGAAATACCTAATCAACTACTTTCTCATTATCTATTAGGAAGACTGGCCAGTGATTAGAAAACACATCAGGTTATTTCAGCCCTCATGTTCAAAAATAAACCCATAGAGAAACAGGATCTTATATTTACATTATATCAAGACTATCCCCATTTTAATATCTCCAAAAACCAAGTCTCCTCCTCCATCATTCTGAGGAGCCACTTTCAGATACCCAAGAGCCTTATAAAGTGATTTTTTTTGCACCAAAAGAAAGCACAACAAAAAGGGCCCTGGTCACAAGAAATAAAAGCTCTTTTCTGAGGAGCCTCATATTAAACCTCATTTAAAAGACGTCAAACAAATGAATTATGATGCTTCTGATCATCTTTATCTAACCAAATCTCTTATAACTTCTTTCAATATCAACTCTAAGATTCATCCTTCCATACTTGACTGTGGTTCTACATACTAAATGTTCTATTATGAAGAGTTTTTCACTTCCTTCACCAATCTAAACAAGCTCCGCATTGTTAAGTGAAATAGAAATATATCTCTAATTTTGATCCTTTGAGGTATTTGTGACATACCCATAAGACCGCGAGGAATCCGGAAGACTCTTGATTTGGTCATTAATTGAATTGTAAAATTCTTTCAAGGTAAAAAATAATTGAATTTGATTATTAATTCATTTTGGATAAACAATGATATAACTATTATGTCAATTTTATATTATACACCAAAAATAACCCAAGGTGAAGCTGCAGGGTGTTCTACCAAAAGTTGGATATTGTGGCTGTTCTTAGCAAATTTCGGATTCCCATGTAACACCAAATCAATTTTGTAAAATGTTTTATTTGAAAATTTCCTTGAAGTTATATAATGTATATGAAAACTTACAGAAATCCTGTTAAAATAAAGGTATTTTGTTTAGTTTCTGAATTGGCTAAGGACTTGACATAAATAAATTGAATGCTTCATGGACTCAATTAAAACTTCTTCAAAGCCATGGTATGTCTTTAAATAAATAGGCTGGAAAAATTTATGAAGAAGTGGAGAAAAAAAAATAAAGTGCCAAAAGATGCCAGGTTAATCAAATTTTGATATCTAAAAGAACAAAATTAAGTATTTTAAACCTTTTTGAAGACCCAATATTGAAAATTAACTGAAAACAGAAGTTTGGATATTTTTCTTCTTTTTTAGACAGAAATTACAATCTTTCCAAGGGAGAATCCATATTTACACGCCTTTAAGAAATTATTAAGAAAGTTTAAAATCTTAATCAAGCTGAAATAAGCTTCAAATTGAATTTAAATGGGTCAAAACCTTATCAACAGTTAACATTTAGTACTCATTGATTTTTTATATGGAAAAAACAGTGACTTCAAAAATTCAAAGAAAATACATTTCTCGATTAATCAACTTGATATATTCATGAATACTATAACTTAGTATGGGCTGAATATACAACAAGAAATTATCTTTTGTTCATAAGATTATTTGGTATTTACCTATGAAGATACGTTGTTTAATTATTCTTGTAGAAAATTGAGTTTTCTTTAATAAAGAATTCAAAAAAGTAAATTGGAATTATTTTTGTCCAAACTGTTTTGAGATACTCATAAAATGAAGCTTAATATGAATATATATTATGTTTATGTTTAAGAATAAAATCAAGCTTGAAATTAGCTGGATTTAAAAATAATACTTTTAGCTTAGATGAT
Organism: Austropuccinia psidii; assembly: GCA_023105745.1. NCBI lineage: Eukaryota > Fungi > Basidiomycota > Pucciniomycetes > Pucciniales > Sphaerophragmiaceae > Austropuccinia > Austropuccinia psidii. The sequence goes on from JALGQZ010000020.1 coordinate 986,328, forward strand.
AATTCAAGACCAGGAGAGTTTGAGCTAAATATCACTATTTGAAGATGGTATTTTCAACTCTGAGTGGTAAGCACCCTCTGAGAATGTGAGCCTTAAAGGGATGTTTATATGTCCAAAAGGACACAAATTTGAATATGATTCATAATGAAAATTAAAATCCTTCTTTTGAAGTATTAAAACAAGTTTTAGAATAAGATTAATAGAATTGTAAATATATAAGAATAAAATAATTCAAAAGAATGTGCAAAACATTTTCACTTGAATAAATTTAAGTGAAAATAAATTTTCAAACAAGAGTTTTGGAAAAAATTTGAGTGAAAATAAATTTTCAAAAAAGAGTTTTGGAAAAAATTTGAGTGAAAATAATTTTTCAAAAAAGAGTTTTGGAAAAAATTTAATAATATTTATTAAAAATGCTTTCCCAATAAATAGAAATACAATATTTCTTTCAAAATTGGGCTCCCCAAGAAATTTTAGGTGGGCTTACCCTTGAGTGACATTTCTGTACCAAAACTATAAACAAGCCTAAATTAAATTTTCATTATTTTCTGTATGAAAATCTGAAAGTACTCAGAAATTTAATTTTGGGCGCACCATATGTGGTTTTAACAATCAATTTTTGTGTCAAAATGTCAAAATATGTGCATGTCTTACATAAGTGAGTTTTAATTAAGACCTGAGGAATCAAGAATTCCAGTTATTTACTGTAATTTTTCAATTGAATTAAATATGCAAAAATGCAATTATGAGACAAGTGAATGAATTAAAATGAGTTGAATTTTGCAGTGAAAAGGAATCTTGGTTCCAAGGCTGCCAGAATTCCCCAAATTCCTTGATGAAAGGCTTGGGATTTAATAGTCCACACAAACATTCATCAAATTTGACCTGGAATTGAGCTACAGGGTTGGTGACTCAATTGAGGATGAGGTTTTGATGCCAAAAAGTAAGTTTTAACCATTTCAAAGAGGAAAAATGACTCTTGAGTCAAAGGTTTTTTCACCACAACAGTTTTAACTGCTTTTAAGGGGTTTTGCACATATTATTACCTGTTTTGGAAGCTTAAAATCAAACATTAATATAGTGAGGGCTGGCTCACAGGACTAAAATGGCTAAAACCAGCTCTTTTTTTCAGTCCAAACCAGGATTCAACTATGAAATAATTGTTATTGTGGTTTTTAATGTATTTTATAAGGACTAATTAGAGTGAATTTTACTTTTAAAGGAAGTAAATCAGTAGCTATAAAAGAAAATCTTCTTTTTCTATTCATTTCTCTTCATATTAAAATCTTTTCCTTTCATAATTAGTTTAAAAATCACTAAAGAAGTAAATAAAGGCTCAGAACATCATCTCCAATTTGTTTTTAAGTCTTTCATAATGTGATCAAGTAGCTATCACCATATCGTGGGACTATTTATGCTCATTTTACCTTTGAGCCACCCCAAAACGTATGAGAATCTATTTATAGCTTTAAAAAGTTTGGCTTTTTTGCAGATTTACTCTGGTAAAGCATTTGGTATTCTTTCTCTTTAATATTAATTTTCGAGACTTTGTTGTCATATAAACTGCCTACAGTTCTTTTCTCAATTTATTCCAAGTAAAATTCTTTTTGTAGCCATCAATAAATCTTGTAGAGTATTTTTGGAAATATCTTCATTGTTGGTTATTTAATGAGACTTTATAATGATATTTTTTATATCATAATAATCAATAAGTTGCTATAATAATACTCTTTATATAATAATAAATCTGAAACAATAATTTTTGTATGATCACCACCAAGTCCTATGGCCTGGAGCATATATCCTCAAATGGAAAAATATAGCATAATTGAAAATGAAGGAGATTATCCAAAATATCAGTATTTGTAATCAAATAATGGTAGTCTAGTCATGATACAGGTTATTTGTGTAAATATCTAACTAGGACAAAAGACTCTTTGTGGAGAATTTGAGGGATATTATTTACTTTAAAATGGAATAAATCATAAGAAGTGAATAATTAGCACAAAAACGTGCTTAAATAACGTTGAAAAAGAAACAATTTCTCTCAAAATCTTACTCTTATATGCCTTCTTTCATTCATTTTCTTTGTTTTCATTATATGAACCTTAGTACAATCATGAGCTATATGATTCAATTACAAAATTTGAATATTCAAGCTTTAATCTTTCATACTTCCTTAGTAAATATTATAAAATATTGACCTATCAAGTAGGTTATAAATTTTGAAATTGAACTTGAAATCATTTAGTACAAATTCCCCTTCTTTGAATATATAATGGTGGTTAGTTGATGATATACTTTCATTTTACAGAAGATACCATAATATGAGACCAAAACGTTTCTCTTTTTCCTATAAATAATCCAAATGGGACAATTAGAGAAAATGATTTTTTGATGTTTGTGATTTATTCTTAAGAAGAGCTTCAATAAAATTGAAATTAAAAAAATACAAAAAACCAACACTACACATATGATTGCTCCTTGGTTCATAATCTTAAAAAATAGCATTCTATTCTCAATTATTCTGGTTTTTTTCTATTATTAAAGCCGAATCTGTAAGCCTGCGGCTCAAGCCAGAGCACAAGCATGACATAAAAGTAACATAAACCCATGGTAGAGAAAAATTCCCACCAGGAATGACCTTAGCCAGAATAGCTTACAAGGTAATTCCAAAGAAAGAAAAATTCACTTCTTTCCAAAAATCCAACTCCAATAGGGATAGAACAGGGAATAGAAAATTTATCCCATCCCAAAAAAAGGACTGAGAATAAACCTTCAATTTAACCTCTCATATAAAATACAGAGGAAGAGGCAAAACCCATCAAATAAGTGTTCCAAATGAACCTATAGATAAGGGCTATCCAAGTTTACTAGCCAAAGTGAGCTGGCACCAAGAATACAGAATTTATTTCCAAACATAATCCAAATAAATGTGAAAAAGAAATTTACCTCTCATCTAGCTTATACAGTTTTAGTTCAAGATACCCAAAGTGGGGTCTTTTTGAGAAGGAGAAGAACCTGAGCTTTATAATGGTAACCTTCCTATTCCTCTATCACTTACAAAAAAAGTTATTAAATATAATAACATAATACAGGTCCTACCAAAAATCCAAATCCCAATAATGAAAGTTGAAACCTGTATAGTGTTGCCATATTTAGCTTTAGGGCTACCAAATGAGTAACCATTTTGTACACCCCATCAAGAGCTGAAAAATGAAAAACCTTCAACCACCCTGTCTTCAATTTAAGGTCAAAAGCCCACAATATTGGCAAAACCCCAGTTCCATGAGCTATTATCTCATAATTATGAACATGAGGGGGTCAAAGTCAAAAAAAGGTTTCTCATACTTAAATACCTCATAGTATGACTAATATGGGGTTCGATGACATATGATGTATACATTTTTAGGCCTAGGTCCTTTCAGAACACACCTGTGAGGACCTCAGGTAAAATTCTTCACCCTGTATTGCAGAAACGTAACCATATTTGTTTTCAAAACCACATCTGGGCCTGTTACAGGTATTACAGGGCTGTATAAATAAAGAGCCCACCCTTGGAAGTGAAAATTCCTTCACTCCTTCCATGTGGTGAGGTCCAGAGGCCCTTTTACTCATTTTGAAGATAAAAAGGGAGTTTTCTCAGCCCAAAAGAGGAAACACCATTCTTCACTTGGGTTCTGATGTAGTATAGATTTTTCCAAAACTTTCACCCTGGGAAAGTAACCAGGTATTACCTTAGTCTTGATGATTGTAGTAGTTGTTATAGTTAGTCAATTGGAAAATACTGCACCCAGAGCTTTCAGAAGTTCTCACTACCACTAATTCTAGGAAAGCCCTTTTATTTTGAACCCAAAACATTCATCACAAATATTTTTGACATGTGACACTAATAATAATCATTTTTAAAAGCTGCATCATAGACTCATCCTGATATTTTGGGTGCCTGACCATTTTTTTGAATGGGTTTTGGAGTTTTTTTGTGTAAAATTGAGTAATTTCTCAATTTTTATCATATATTTATTTTTTTAGAATAAGAATAATAAGTATATCAAATCTAATATATTATAGCCTTTTCAGTGGTATATAGCCATACATCACTGTTTTCTTGTTTTTTGACATGGTGCAGTTAAACGTTAAGTCCCAAAATGTTAAATAACTTTATTGATCACAAAAATAACCCCTGTAATGTAAATACCAGCTCCATAGATGTGGTTGGATTAATTGATTGTTTGAATATCTGGTGTAAAAAACTATAATAAATATTTTTTGTTAATTAAAAAAGATCTGTAAGATTCTGGAATAAATTAGTATCCTGCACATCTGCCCAAACAGTATTTTTGATGTCAAAGTTTTTATTAACAATTCACTGTCATAATACAGAGGAATAGCATACCAACATAGTTTATCAGAGGCCGTTATTTAACATGAAAAAGAATTTGAAGAAGTCAGAACTGACATTAAGCCCCAAAACCCTCATTTCTAGTGGAAGAAAACTTAATACCACTACAAACCCAGTTACAAGGCAGCCCACCAAGGACACCCGCAGAAAACGAACATGTGCAGAAGGAAAAAAGAAATAGGAATGTCGAGACACTCATTACAGCCAATAATTGGACACCAATTGCCACCAAAAAAACAGAAAACCATGTAGTTCTGCCTCAGTCCAAGGCAAACAAACTTTGGTAACTTGTCAAGGGAAAATAATCATTATTAACCCTTTTTTAACTTCTCAATTACAGCTTCTGGAGAGAGTATACCACAAAGCTGTACAAGGCACAGTCAAAGCTAAATAAACTAAGAATAGGAAATTTTTGACCACTTGGCCATACTGAAGTCATGTCACCTATAATCCACAGAAATATTGGAGTCCCAAGGAACCAGCCAGAGGAAAGGTAAGGAGGTTTCAGAGCCAGAAGAGAACCATTTGTAAACCATGGTGAATGGAAAGACCCTCAGGGAAATAATTCCCATGCTGCAATTAGTCTTCCAACTCAACAGGAACCTTAAACCAGAGGACTGTACAGACATGGATCAAGTGCTTCAGCTCTACCAACTCCTCAAATATCTGCCACCATGAGAAATTCAAAGCAAGATGTTCAACCTGGATACCCACTTGGAAGAGCTTGGGGCAAGCTTTCAGAATATATGTCTCAAAGAGATATCTTTCAAAGACTTTATGAAAATTACTAAAGGCTGGAATCTCAAGAGGCATTTCATACTTGTGGAGGAGAGGGAAGCCAAGATAAGGCAGAACCAAGCCATAATACAGGCTATAGAAGAAAATTAGAACCAGAAAAGGAAAACTATTATTCCTTTAGGATCACAAGGAGTGATAAACCAACCCAGCTACCCAGTGGGTCACACCACTCAGAATCAAACAAATAAGTTTCCAAGAGTTGCCATTTTCAAAATCCCACAGAGTTTCCATGAGAAGACAAGGACCAAGAGAAAAAGAAGAGGACTTCTTTGCACTAGAGGAAGAAATATTCAGACCTGATTATCAATAATTATCTGTACTTAGTAAAGGGATTTCTCAAAAAAAGGAAAATCTGTAAATAATCCCGATAAAATCAGTAGTCTCACTATTAGAAATGAAATAACCCCCCAGGTTGAACACATTTTTTTAAAAACTAAGAGCAACATATGCAGAAAAATTCAATGGTTACAGATTTCCCAATCTTAAGAGAAAATTAAAAAAGAGTATGAGAGACCCCAAGAACGCATATCAAGGTTACAAGAGGTGAATGCCTTAAAAATAAAAAGCCATCCACACTCTTCAAGAGGCTGATAAAAAACTGAGTAGAGACTCAGAAGATAACAACATAAGACTAAAGGAGGTCTTGGAAGAGAAAGATAACTCACAAAGGGAGATGGGATTTATCAACTAGAAATTGGAAGACCTGAGGAAGGACATGAACAAACTGTTCAATGTCTGTCAGGACATATACCAAAAAACACAGGCAAATATTCCAGGCGACTTGACTGGATCATACGAAAAGTAGGACAAAAACCCAAATGCCCAACTGGAGAATAAGTAGAAATCTCTATCACAATACTAAAATGGTGAAAACATGGCTTAATCAAAGAAGCACTGAAGTAGATTTAATAATCCAAAATCTGGCTGTAATTCCCTGGTGTGGGGGGATATTAGTGAATCTAACTAATTGATTATAATAGTCTACTATTGATTTATCTACCAGGCATAACAGACTGCTTCATAAAAGCTATACTGAATACAGAATTCAGAGTTGATGATAGTATATGGTACACTTTGATGAAATAATCCATGGAATAAGGATCTGTCCAGGGCTGAAGAGTCAGCTTATCAATAAGTACAGAGAAAGTACATGGATATGGCAAATGACCAAGGCATTTTAAAGCAACAAGTACTCAGTGCAAAAGGATCAATATTAGCGGTATATTGAACAATAAAAGAGACCAAAAGCCATTGATACTCATATAAATATTCAAATTAGGAATTATAAGCTTCTGACAACATTCCCAGGATAATTGGAGCATGAATTTGAATAAAGATGAAAACAAGACTTTGCACTTGATGATATCTCCAATACCTTTCAGGATATAAGGGAAAGGATAAAAATTATTAAATAACCCTCTTAAAAAAAGTAGTTACAAAGAGAAGAAACCTATCAGGGTTGAGAAAAAATAAAAAACTAAAGAAAGCATTTCAGAAATTCCCAAAAGGAAGAATGCCTTTCATGATTTTAGATCCACAGACCACTATTGAAACAACTTCCCAAAGGGAAATAAAAAAAATATCTATGCAATTGATGAACTCCCAGGGGAAGAACCCCAGACAGAAAATTAGGACTCCAACAGAATGGGAAATTCCATCAGAGAGAACTCTGAGGATGAACACGACTCAATAGAGGTATATCTAGTGGAGTACCAAGAGGATATCCAGGACACACAACTGGAGACAGGTCTACCATAAGGCAATGCTTACAAGAACTTGTGAAAACAAACACAGGATTCACAGAAATTCTTGGCATTACCCACAAAGGGAATGGAAAACATCCATGGTACAGCCACCAAGACAACAGTATGTGTTGAAAATGCTTAATACCCATTAATCATTGAAAGTGGATCGCAGTGTTCAATAGAAGCCAAGGGATACTTTGATAAAAAAATTTAAACTAAGGAAAAGAATTCCTGAAGTTCATCAGGAAAGATGACCTCTATTGGGACCATTATCAAAGAGATAATCATTCCCCACAGGAAAGGGAATATCAGAATCAACCCACAGTTTTTAGTTCCTGAAGGTTCCCATATACAGGGATTCCTACTCAGAACAGACTACTAAAGGAAGTATGTAATATATATTTAAAATGGATAAACAGGCATATTATTATAGGTACCAACAAGGAGAAGACATTTTAATTTAAATATACCAGATATCCCCCCAATAATCTCTAGAATGATTGCTGAGAAATTAAAAGAAGGAAAATATGGAATTACTCTCCCTAGTAAAAAACCCAATTTTACTAAAAATGTTGAGAAAGAACAGAACATCCATTTTCATAGGGGAAGAATCCTCAGGGATAAAAGGGCATGATATGGATTTATATCTAGATGTACAAAGACCCTATCCAGAAATTCTAAAAATACCTCCACACCCAGCTATCCTAGAGACTAGGAAATATATTCAAAATAATATAAATGGACTCTTGCAAATTGATTTGATAAGGAATATTGTACACAATGGGATTGTGGAAGTTACTTCACCAGGACTGATCCCTTGTCCTGATAGAAACTCTAGAGTAAGTGGATATCTCAGCAGGCTGAATAACTACACTAAAGCAGACAGGAATCCCAAACCAGGGCTACCTCATGATCTATATAAACTGTAAAAAGTCAAATAAATCACCAAAATATATTAAACTACTGGCAATAATAGCCCATATGGGGAGACTTCAGTATACCAAAATTCTGTTAAAAATAAAGAATGCACCAGCTCACTTCAAAAATATGATGGGAACCATATTTGAAGAAGAAATATTGGAAGGATGGACGGTAGTATATATAGAGTATATGATAATTTACTCAGAGAAATGGGTATAAGAAGTTTTCAAAGATGTTTTACAAGTGTTCCAAGCTATTTGAGCAGTTTTAAAAGTTATCTTAACATTATTAAAAGTTATTTGAACAGTTTTCAAACTGGACTTACATCAACCATAGGTTGCTTTCATTTAAAACAAAGGTTCATTAAATATCAAGATTACAGGGGATTTATTTAATACAATGGGAAATTCATTCTCTATGGAGAGAAATTGATTCTAAATAATGGGGAATGATCGGGAATTAATTCCTCATGATGGGTAATTGACTCTCCATGATGAGGAATTTATTTCACATAATGAGCAAGTGATTCAGCATGATGAGTCATTCATTCCCCATAATGAGGAGCTGATTCCCCATGATGAGGAATTGATACACCATGATTCAAAATTTATTCCTCATTATTAGGAATTGATTGCACATGATGAGGGATTGATTCCCCAGCTCAAAATTTGAGTGGTATTAAATAAACCTATGGTTTATTTTCATCAACAACCAGAGGTTCATTAAGAATAAACCATACCACTGTTTATGTAATAAAAATTCTTTCATAATACCTATTTATATTTATTAAAAATCACATGGGGAATAAATCAAAAAAGACATGTAATTTGACATAAACCAAGAATGTGTGATGCAATATCACATGAACCTTAGTAATGGAATAATTAAGGAGGTATATTGTCTTGATTAAGTTTTATCATTGCATTCCTCCTGTGTATTTCACTTGATGAGAATATTTTATTTCTTTTGCATTGTTTTTTTGGCTTTTTGATGATAAAGTTGATTTTCATGAGGCTGGTCAGATTTATTTAGTAATGAATGTGAATTTGAATCAATATATAATCTTGTTAATATATTTAAATATTTTTCTGCAAAAAATAAATTAAGGTGAATAAGACCACACTTTCCCTAACTTTTGCCATTTTTTTAATTTGAGGTGTAATAAGAATAGATAACCACCCCTGTTTTTTCATATCAAAAGAATGATAATTATACTTTTACATGTTAAAAAAAAGGAAAATCTTGAGAATGTTGAATTTTCAGTCTTGTCTTGAATTATGATACATATCCTATTTTCTTTTTCTTTTCTAATAAATGGAAATTCCCCTTAGATAAGGCCAGAGGTCACTGATTCAATACTAATAAAGATAAGAAAAGATTTTTCAAGTGAATTATGGTATTTCACTATTTTTTGGACTGCTTGATTTATTATTGAGAAATCCAAGATCTTCTGTTGGGAATTACTGAAAGACATATGTCTTTCAATATTTCTCCAGATAGCTTGTTGAATTTTTCTCTTTATGTATTACCTTTCCATTCTGAAACAAAACCTTTTAAATAATAGATAAACATATATCCAAGATAGCAGAAGCAAAGAGTTCCTCCTCAGATCTCCAAGCAATCTATATTCAAATCACCCTGAGCCCATAAAAACTTTTAATAAATTCCTTCTATGGTAATTTGATAATATCCATAAGGCCTCTTCCAGTAAGGATCTCTTAGATCTCCTTTGATTCCAATAGTTGTTAGTAATTCCAAGAAGTCAAACCTTGTAAGATTTGATCTGCGTAGTCCTAAAAATATATTGGCTTGGGATTGTTGGTGAATATAGATTATAATCATACAGTTCTTGAAATGTTATAATTGGAAGTATTACATAATCTTCTTCTTACTTATTCTCCACTTTGTTTGGTTGTCTTTGATTTTGATTCTGGGTATCATTTGTTAATATGAATGTCATTTCTTCATTTTGATCAGATGAATAAGTTGTGTTTGAAAGTGAGATATTGGAAAAACAACATAATTGTTCATAGGAATCATAAAATTCATCTCCAATTTCATTTTTCAGATTGGGTTCCAGAATGGTAAGTCCAGATAGCCTTTGTGTATTTTGTGATAACTCTCCTTGTTTGAGGTCTACATATTTTCTTCCTTTCGTAATTTGATCTTTCCAATTTTCATCATTTTATTGATTTAAAATCAATTCATATTCTGATTCCAAAAGTTTTCCTTCATCTAGTACTGTTTCCATTGTTTTGATCCTCCTTCTCATACCTCTATCCTGAACTTGATCCATCTGGTCTTCAGTGATTCTGGAAGTTTGATTTTGAAATAATTCAACTTTTCTTTTTTCCAATGAATTGCTTTTGTGACCTTTTTTTCTCAATTAATTAGATTTATCTCAATATCACTAATGTATCTGTTTTATTCCTGAACTAAATCTACATAATCTTCTACAACTCCTCAGGAATTCAATCCAGGTGACTTAAGATCCATGTCAAATTTCCTCTGTGGGCTTTCTCCTTCATCTACTTTATTCATCCCACTTAACTAAAGTGCTGTCCATGTCCATGTTTCTTCTCATCTTCTTCAGTTCCTCTTTGATTTTTTTCACTTATTTACTATCTTCTTCTAGATCTTTCTGTTTAACATGCCTATCAGTTTTAGTTTGAATACTTTATTTTCATGAAAACTATATGCTATTCCTTTCTTCAACTACTATTTTATTGAAATTTTAAAACAATAAGAGATCCATGTACATTTTTTCTTCATTACAAAACGTTACTTCAAGATTTTTAAGTTAGCCCATTTGCTTCAAATAGCTATCTGTTGATTTTGATTTATAAGGGCTGATGTTTAATTATTCTTTTACATCTGTTTCCTGAGCTATAATATTCAAATCATTTTTATCATCAAACGTATCTGAGAACGGTATTTTCTTTGGTAAAAGGAATATTTTTTCCACTCTTGTTGAAGATTTTCTTCCTTTTCCCTCTGTTTATTTTCTTTTGGATGATTCTGCTTTATCTGTTGAACCTTTTACAATTTCTAAAAAAGCAGAAAGCTTCATAACTCTTGGTGGAGAGATTTTCTAACCCATAGCTTGAGGGTTACATATTTGAAAACATAATCTTTCTCAATCTTCCTTTGGGTAACTAGATATTTCCCCTTTCTTGTGTGAAAATTCCAATTTAACACCATTATCTGCTAAAAATGGTCTTCCAAGTATGGTGTGTACAGCTCCTTCTTCTGTTAATAAATAAGTTTTTCTTTCTTCTCCTATTATCATATTAATTGGTTTAAAATCTGAGAGTCCAGAAACAGATGATGTATGTCAACCAATTCCTGTTAGGCTCATATTGTGTTTTCTAATTGGAAGCAAGGCTTTAATTGCAATTTCCTATGGTATGATGTTAATTTCTGATCAAGTATCAACAAATTCCATTGTAGGATATAATTTTCTTTCAATCAATACCTCCATAAATCCAAGTGGGAATGTATAATGTAATCTTGGTGTATCATACTCCCATAGCTTTAATGAAAATAGTCTTTCTGGAATATCTGAGTAATTAACTGACTTTATCACATCTTTTTCATGGTTAGGTAAATATTTTAATTTTTCAATAAAGGTTGGTGAAATGAATAATATCTCTTCAAGAGTAAGAATTATCTCTTGTTCAAGTATTTTCTTCAACATATGTTCAATTATTGGATTGGGGCTATTTACTGTAGATTTTACATTGTTATTTACTTCAATATTCTTTAAATCCTGTTTTGGTGTCTCCTTATTCACTTCCTTAGAAATTATTTAAATATCTTCATTATCTCTTTCATTTCCTTTTGGGGTTTTCATGTTTTTTTTTTATTTGAAACTCTTATTTATTCTTCTTCCTCATCTCCCTAATGGTGGGTTTGTGGTATCTTTTTTTAGAAATTTTTTTCATTATTATCCTCTTTCTGAGTTTGGATTTGAACTTCCTTTCTTGAAGCTCTCTGTCTTGTATGCATAAGTCAAAAATTTGTTTAAAGATTTTCATTTTCTGGTGATAATTGAGTAGGTTTCTGATTTCCCCATTCTTCTACTTGAGCTATAGTGGCTTCCTTCTTATCTTTTTGATCCACAATTACTGTTGCTTATTTCTTTTTTTGGGGTGGATTTCATTCAGTTCCTTCATAAATGCATGAACATGAACTATGTGATATCAATTCAAACTACTTTGTATTATTTCAAATATACCATATCTTATTGATTGAATGGCTTATTTAACATAAACTAGACATGTTATATCCAATATAAACCAGTGATGGTTCCTCACAATGAGGATTGGATTACCCATGTGTCACAGGGGCTCTTCTAAGTGAAGAGGGCCTGGGACTTACTTATGGAGGGCTCAAGATATGGTAAGATGGAAATACACTTAAGAGTGCAATAAGATGAAATTGCTAAATAGAGAAATATAACAAAAACCAGAAACAAATAATAAGAGTAAGAAATAACAGAGCTGACCACAAACAAGTTCAAGTCCACTGTTTCAACCTGTTGGAAGGAAAGAGAATGTTTAATAAGGATATGGCCACCACAGCTAATACTGTACAGGAAAAAAAGAAATGCAAATACTAACTTAATACTAATAAATGTAATATCCAAAATAAGAGTAAGAATATTGATAAAATAATTTACTAACTAAATCCATTAGCTGGGGAAACATCCCCAGGGAGGAGAAAGAGGGGCTGGTATATGTGAGAATCACCAGCCCTGATCCAGACAGAGGATTTTCATGAGAGGAATTGAGGATTTAATTGAGTTTGAGCAATACAGGTCCTGTACAGCTGTAAAGGATCTGTACAAGAGGTGGGGTAGTATTGAGTGATCATACAGTTTCAGGATGGTGGCTCCAAATGGTATTGGGTCAATCCAACCTGTACAAGAGTTGAAAGGCTGTATTGATGAACGATTCTGTATGCATGTTTAAGAAAGGACAATTGCTGAAACTGATTACTGATACATGCAATGGATTTGCTAGTTTGATGTGTTTGAGTGGGTGTAAGATTGAGTACCCTTACCCCTGGATAGTGGTTGTTACACCATGATGAGCAATTGATAAACCATTATGAGTAATTCATCACCCATGATGAGAAATGGATTAGTAATGATGAGGAATCAATTACCCATAATCAGGAATTTATTAAAAGATTTATACCAATTAAACCATGACTGGTTCATATTTGATAAGCCATGACTGGTTTATATTAAATAAAAAATAATATTTTATATTAAATAAACCATTACTGGCTTACATTACATAAACCATGACTAATTTATATGAAATAAAGCATGACTAGTCTATATTTAATAAACTATTATGCTGGTAAAACATAGTCCATTTAAAATAATCCAAAGTAGTGTGACTTGATATAACATATTTCATGCTTATACATTCATTCAGAAAGTGAGTTTTCTATAATATTTTGAGTTAATTCCTCATATTTTTTGTAAAGCATTTTAACCAATTTCTTTTCAGATTTAGGGCCTTCTGTGGGAACTCTCTGAAAATCTGGAAAATAATATATTCCTACATGCTTCAAGAAAATAATTTTACCAAAGTCTTCTGTGATATTATTACATCTTATTGCAGAGTTTCCTTCTTTTAAGAAGTAATAGCACTTTGTTGAATTCCCTGAATCCATTTTAGCTGGGACATATGGTTGGTAAAGAATATTTTTGCCTGAATGGCTGTGATTTTGTGATATTAATTATTGCTTCATTGGGTTTTCTTTGGAGATTCAACTACTTATGAAAGTTATTTGAGCTGATTTAATACTTTCTTAACTCATCCATTCCCCCTATCCTTTGATTGATATTTTTGTGGCTGAAATTTTTTAAATTTTTGGGTAAGATCTTTAATTTTATTCATAACTTATTCCCAGCTTTCAGCTTAAAACATAGCTCTTTTCTTACTGTGAAGCTGCTTGTTGAAATTACTTTTCTTGAATTAAGACTTTGTCTTCTAAGTCCTGTTCAATATATAGCTTTCATATTTCCACTCTCGGAATGATATATACATCATCCAAAAGCTTGAACCATGGCCTTATCTTTTATAATCCCTTTATGAATTAATTCTTGAGCATTTTAGTAAAGAATAGCCAACATTTCTGGATTTTGATTAATATCTCCCTGTATATATTGAGACCTTTTGAGGTAATTAATGATGTATCCATATTACAAAATGAAATTTTCATATTGAGTCATATTTTGAATTTCTTCTTGTTGTCAAACCTTTTTAAAGAATTTAGTTATTTAAAACAGCTTGTATCTTCTCTTAGGTGATACTGTCCTCCATATTCTCTTCATATCTGATTGTAATTTCTCTCAATCCCCAGTTTTATATCTGGACATTCCTTCAATATTGTAGTTAACTTCTTAATCTTTGGTCCAAAAGGATCTCTGTCTTTCTATATCCCTTCCACTTTCTCCTTTAGTTTGTGCTATATTCTCTACTATTTTGATAAATATTTCTACTTCCTTTCAATTAAGCCAGAATTTATAATCCTCTGGCTTAGTTCTGACAGTTGGTGTTCTCTTTCTAAGCTTTTCCTGTCAGGCTGAGTCTATGATAGAGTAAGTGAAAATAGTAGATACAACTCTAACTATGGCTGTGACATTGATAAAATTAATTAAAAAGGGTTTAGAATAGTATCTGAGGGCTTTACTAAAGGATTTTGATGGTGGTGAATGCTGCTGAAAGCCCTGGGTGCAATAATTATCTGTTGAGTGACAATATTAACTACTAAAATACTTACGATTGGAAGTATACCTGATTATTTTCAATTATTATAGCTGTTTTGTGCAGTTGTACTACATAGTAATTCAAGAGCAGGATGAGGAAACATTTTCTGGTGGATAAACAGCCTCCTTTAATCCTAAAATGGGATGGAATGGTCCTCTATACCATCCATGTAAAGGAAGTGAAGGGTTTTTCACTTCAAAGTACTGGTTCTTGGTTTCCACAAAGCCTTTGTGCACTGTATTGGGCTCATACGTGGTTTTGAAACCACATCTGGGCAGTTTTCACCAATAAAGGGTGAAAACTTTCATCTGGGAACCACACATCCCTCTTCTGATGTGTATGATGTGTATAATACTGCACAGAACCTGTATGGGACCCCAGTATCAAATGAACTATAAGTTATTGAAGAATTAAAATTCTCTTTTGTCTATTTGACACCGCATAATCATGATTATGGGGTATTATCCCACATTAAAGGGGTATTGGCCCAATTGCATTATTTTAACCTTAAAGCTACTATACCTTTGTCAGTTTTTGAGATATTGAGCTCAAAGTTGGTTGTTTGTGTGGCCCTGAAGAAGATCTACACAATGGTACCTCATTTGGTATGGGTACCATCAAATATGGCAAAGTTATTCCATGTACAAATTTTGTTATTCATACACAAGATTTTCTCAATATCTGTATGGAGCTTATCTTCTCCATAACTTTTGTTCTAGCTGAGATATGGAGAAATGGAAGGCACCATCAGATATCTGTGATTGTCCTCTTTTAAAAAATACCCAACTTTAGGTATCCCACACTAAAGCTGTATTACTTAGATTGGAGGTGAATATTTTATTAACCCTTATTTGACCTTGTTTTGGCCATAAATCCTGGAATTTTGATTTTAGCTCAGTCTGACTAGTACCATTGGATAGCCCTGACTTAGAGCTTCAAATTGAGTACCCATTTTATGGGGTTAAGTCTCTTCCTCTGGGTTTCAGAGGAGAAATGAAAAATAAGGTTTATGCTCAGCAACAACTTTGAGCAGGAATAACTTTGTTATTCCTTGTCCTATGATTATGGGAGTTGTGTATTTGGAAAGTGGTGGTTTTCCTCTTCCCTTTCATACCTTTTGAGCTTATTGGACTCATCTCCATGTTTTGGTAATATCTTGGCTTTACCATTGGTTTATGGTATTTGGCTGTAATGCTTGTGCTCTGGTTTGGAGTCACAGGCTGACATACCCTCCCTCCAAAAAAAGGCTAATCATTGATGAGACTTCTCAGTCCTCCTAGAGGCTTTGTCTATCCTTAGATAAAATTTTTCCATCTTGTATGGCCTCTTCTGCCAACCATTTATCTTTGTCTGCTGTCTGGTTTTTAAATCTGACCAAGTATTGCCTCTGGTCTTTACAATTCAGTCTAATCTTCCTGGCATTGATGATTTTCTCCACAGGGCCAGGGGAGTCTTTCACTTTCACTTTTTCTGGTGGAGTGGGATTTTTCTTCCTGCAGGGGAACTTATTCTCCTCTGTTTGGAAGTATGGCTTCACCAAGCTCACTGGGAATACTGGGTGTTTCCTAGAAATTTCCCCCGTGATTTTGACTTCAAATGCATTTTTACCTATCATTTTAATGATAGTTAAGGGCCCTAAAGATGATTCTCCCATCTTTTTAGGTCCCTCAATATTTTTGAAGTTGAGTGTGGACACTAACACCTGGTCCCCTTCTTTAAAGTCAGGTTCCATGTGGGATTTGTCCCACCTCTGTTTGTTGTATCCTTTTGCCTCAGCTATGCATTCAGAAGCTGTATCACAAGCCCTCTTCCACATATCATGGAAGTGTTTGGCTGTTGGGTGGATGGTCAGAAAGTTTTTCTTCAGGTGATCTACAGGCAATAGGGTGTTCCATCCCTTTTCTACCAGGAAGGGTGATTTTCCTGTGGTAGAGTGCTTCCTTGTGTTGTAGGCCAGCTGGACTGCTGGTAGAAGTGTGTCACAGGGGCTCTTCTAAATGAAGAGGGTGTGGCACTCAGTGAAAAGACTTACTTATGGAGGGCTCAAAGAAAATACTCAAAGGTTAAGAGTAATGATATAAGAGAAAAATTCCAAGTCATAAAATAATGAGCACTAAAAGACATGAGAGAAAAAACAAAAGCAAATAATAAAGAGCCAACCACAAATAAACCTGTATCACTGTTTCAACCTGTTCAGAAAAGAGAAAAGGATTAATAAAGGATATGGCCACCAGGACTCTACTGAATGGGTGAGGGAAGGCAAAGAAAGAAGTGCCAGCCTGGAGTTTGAGTGTTGAGAAACCATGATTGTAGAATTGAAGAACCTGTATTTGAGATGTGAAACTGTATTGGTGTATCCAATACAGTTATTTGAATCAATACAGGTGTTTACACCTGTATTGAGGCAGGACTGTATTAGGCTTCTGCCTGTATTGAGCTGTATTGAGGTTTGAAACTGTATTTGGTGAAACTTCCATGAAGCCCCTTGCTGATTGGGTGTTGGAAGATCTTCAGTTAGTAATTCATGGTAATGTCCTGCTTGTCTCCATGGCTGTGACATTATCCCCCTCTTGAAAGTGGTGAGCTCTGAGCACCACAGAATTAAGTGAATCTTGATGAGATCAATTGAAGTCTTTCTTCCCCTCAATTACCCATATTTCATCCCTCATAATTCTTCTTCATCAATAATAATTTCAAAATATTTCATCTTCACCACTTGTATGTCCTTCTTTTTTGACTTGATTCTTATTCCTCTTGCCTTCTTTGAAATTTCTCTTCATTTTCTTCATTTTCTCCTTTTTCTTCTATTTTTGTGTTCTTCTTATTTCAGTGTTCTTCACCCAATTTTTCTTGAGTCCTCATGGCTCATGATAAGTGGTGATCTCAGGTTTATGTCCTGAGAACTTACTGCAATGGCATAAATTGTCTTCATTTATGAGTTTGGGCCAATTTGACCCTTTCTTGATTTTGGGCCTTTAAAGGATCAATTGGAATTTTTTCCCAATTTTTGTTTTCTGGGGGTTTTTAGCTGATCTGGCAAAAAGGCGCAAAATTCGAAATATTGGAGATTTTGATGGTTTCCTGATTGAAATGACTGATTTTGGCAGTTTTTCAAGATTTTGAAGAAATAATAGCCAAAAATGCACAAATGCAAAAATATGCCAATATGACTGAAATGGCATATTTTGATGAATTTCTGGATGAAATGAAGTTTTGAAGGCTTTTCACATGATTTGAAGATGATTTGATGGCATTGTGCACAAAATGCGCAAAATGGGAAAAAATGCGCAAATGAATAAAAAGGCCAATTTGGCCAATGAAACAGTTCTTTCTTGATTTTTCTCCTATTTTCTTGTGCTTCACTCCACTCTTGAAGTTCAAATTACCATAATTGACTTGTTGACTTGGAATTTTCCATTATTTGCTTGCTCTTGGCTTTGAATCTTGACTTGAAGATGAGTTCAAAGCTGACTTCCATTTGTGACTCCAATCACTCTGATCCCCTGCCTTCTGTACTTCATGGTCCCAGTTTCTTTGATAACTTGAGGGAGCTGTGAAGAAGTTTTGATGAGAATTATCTGTAGTTGGTCTTTATCATTGCTAGTGTTTTTCTCTTTGATTATTAAGTAAATTGACTACCCAAACAAGATATGGGAGTGATGACTGCTGCTTTTGAAGCAAGAAAAAAGAAAAAAAATCATACAAGTAAAAGAAAAGGAAACAAAATAAAAACAATAATTGAGAGAAAAATAGAGTAAAGAAAAGAAAATAAAGAAACTTCTGAGGATTGATCTTCTTGTGGTGAGTTGCTTGATTTTGGCCATAATTTTCCATAATTTTCCTGAAAATATAAAGCCAAACATTTGATGCTAACAGAGCTGCCAAGGTGTTGGTTTTGCAAGAAGTAGAACCCTCAGAGATCCATACCAGGAGATAGAACTTACTTTCATAAATTCCACTCCGCCCAAGCATCATAGAAAAAATGGAAAGCTTTGCCATAAATGGATTTTGAGGCAAGAAGTGTCTTGAATGATATTGAGTGGCATAGGTTGAAATAATAAAATATGAAAGAAAGACGATAATAAAGAAAAGAGAGAATTTGGCCATATCTTGATGAAAGGTCCAAACTCAAGGGTATTGATGTTGAAAGGCCTTCTAAACCTGTCCGAAAAATTGACAAGTTCTCACAAAGCTGTCAAGGTGATGCTCAAAAAATATTTGGGTATAATATGCCCTTAAAGGTGCATGCCAGGAGAGGGGCTTACTTTCATAAACTCCAATCCCCACCAAGCACCATAAATCAAACTCTTGAGGCATTTGGGAGAGGCTTGTCTGGATGCAAAGTTTGAAAATCCTTGACAAGGTCTGGGGAGTTTGTAAGGCTTGAATATGGTTCCCAAGTTGTTCTTTCTGGGTCTTAATTGAATCTTTTCCACTCCACTAGACACCATAATTTACCTCTCTTGAGTGTTGAGTCCAGAACCTGAGCCACTTCCCATTCTTCTTGCTCTTCCACTATTCCTGGTGGTGGTGGAAATTGATGTCAATTTGGGATAGCTAATTGCTTCACTGGTTCTAATAAGGACACATGAAAGACAGGGTGAACTGACTTCCATTGTTGAGGCAACTTGAGGTGATATGCATGGCTGCAAATCTTCTTCAGAACTTCAAAGGGTCCCAACCATTCTTCTGAAAGTTTCTTTGTGGGTCTTGTTGTCTTGATGTTCTTGGAGGCTAGCCATACTTTGTCCCCAGGTTGGAAATCAGGTGGAATTGCTCTGTTTCTATCCGCATACTTCTTAAAATGCTTTATTTATGACTCTAATTCTTCTTTGACAACTTTCTGTACTGATTGGAGTTTTGTTGATAAATTTCCAGCAGGTGTATATTGAGAAATGTGAATTGAGTCAAAGCTGGGATTTCTTCCATAAATGGTGAAAAATGGTGACTGTTTTGTTGATGAATGTTCTGCATTATTATAGGAATATTCAGCCAGAGGAAGCCAGGTGTGCCAGTCATCTTGATGGTAACTGACATACATCCAAAGATACTGTTCTAGAATCTGATTTACCCTCTCTGTCTATCCATCTGTTTCAGGGTAAAAGGAATTTGAAAGATCTCTTGATATCTTGAGCTGCTGACACAATTGAGTCCAAAATGATGAAACAAATAATGAACCTCTATCACTAACAATACTGATTGGAAGACCATTTTTGGAAATGAAATGACTAATAAAGATTTGAGCTAAGTCCAAAGCAGTGATTTTTGAATAAGCTGGAATGAAGATTGCCATCTTTGAGAATCTGTCTACAGCTACTGTGGGAACTCCTCTTGTGTGGGATTAAAATGAGGCAGTACCTGGAGGGGGAAATCACAGGTAACTAGTTTTGAATTGCTAATAACTCCTGTAACCAAGGGTGGCAAGGGTGTATTGACTGCCCCTCCTAAAATACTGAACAAAATCTTCCTTGGAGCTCACAAACCAAAATAAAATTAGTAAGTGGCTTTACAACTGCAGAAGACAAAATTCAGAAGTCTCATATCAGACCTATTCAATAAATAATATAAAAAATAATTTCAGTTATCTTGGTTAGATTTGAGATTTTAATGAAATACTTGTCTGTTTAATTTTATTTTTTTTAGTGAAATTGGGGTGAGTGGTTTCTTTTTGGTTAAAAGTCCTTTTGTAAGATGGGTTTTTTAAGGTGTTCTGGAAAGTTGGATGAGTGTTGATAAAGGTAATTTTGTTAAGGTAAATTTGTAATAGAGTAAAATAATTTTTTAAAGGTTTGTTATTTTTTAAGAGTGGTTAATAATAAGATAAAATTTTATTTATTAAATTTAAGAGGTAAGATTCTTTGATGTTGGATTTTTTTAAAGGGGATAAGTTGATTTTAAATCTTGCTAAACGGTGTTAATTTTACTGGATAAAGTATTTTAATAGAGTAGTAACCCCAATTTTGGGTACTAGGTAATTTTTATTTTTATTTTAATAATAATAAGATTCCACTGAGCTTAGCTACTGGGCAATCTTTAACACTTTACTTCCACTAAGCTTAGCTACTGGGCAAGTAATTTTACTATAATATACTGGACTACCTCCCAGGTGAGGGATGAATTATTCCTATGCCTCTACTGTTCAGATGATATAGTTTTCATGGGATATAATGTGCATGGGGGAGAGAGCCTCTCTATTTATACCTTTTGGGAGCCCAGGGGGCCCTCCATGGGAGCTGTCTCTTTCCACTTTAATTCCTCTTGATTTCATCATGTGACTCTGTTTTTGGTGAGGACCTTTCTTGCATGGGTCAGGTGATTGAGGGTTTGCTGATAATTTTCTCTCTGCACAGCCTCCATTTATCACATGATTGTCTTTTGGTGAACTAATTATGATGTGATATTCTTGAATTTTCCTTGCACACATGAGGTGATTCAATTTTGGCTGGGGAATTTTGTTGTGCACAGCCTCTTTCTTGTCACAAGATATTCTGTTGGTGGATGCAGTATCACATGATGACCTTGTAATTCCTTTGCATATGTCTTATTTTAGGTTTGGTAGAAGTGGATGTGTAATTTATGCAGGTGTCATGATTGTTTTTCTTCTTTTTGAACTTTCAAATGAAGTCAGGTGATAATTTCTTGTACTGGTGAATTTACTGTTATGTATGAGATGATGTGATTTTTGAGTTTGACACATGCTGTGCATAGTCATGTGGTTGAGATTTAATTAAAATGGTGTACTGCATGCAGCCTGTTGTAGCTAGCTTTGGTTTGCATGAGGTGACGAGTGGTGTAAATAAATCTGATTCTGTTTTAAGGTTTCAAGCGGGGTTACTTTGGATATAAGATAAAGTACTCCTGTGGCTGTAAGGGGGTGTAAAGCTGGGTGGGGTGTTTAATTTAAAGGGTGGTACCTTATTTGTTGTAACTAGTTTGCTATATGTAACTTGATTTTTTTGGATATGCATAATGAAATTGAATAATTTATTTAAACACATACACTTCCCTTTGGTGTCTGTGCCATGGTTTTATGAGTTGAATCCAGCTTCTTGCTGTAAAATTTACCTTTTGGTGTAAAATTTGAGTGTAAGTCTGCCTGTAGGCTGGATTTCCTGCTGTTATAGGGTACTATGAGCTTGAGCCTGGTGAAAAAAAAATGGTATGTAATACCACACTACTAATATTGAATCAAAGTTTCTTAAAAGAGGCAATTGAGTGATAAAGCCCATTGATAATGCATTCCACGGACCAGATGGAATTTGAAGAGGCTTGAGTAATCCAAACTTCTTATGGTGAATGTTCTTGTTTCTTTAACATTTCTGACATGAGGACACATAGTCCTTGATAATTTGATTCATGCCAGTCCAATTAAAATCTCTCTTGATGAGCTCGAGGGACTTCTCCTGGCCAGGGTGGCCAGCCAACGGTGAGTAATGATGCTTTTGAAGGATATCCAATTGAAGTTCATGATTGTTTGGGATGACTCTCTATTTATTATTTCAAATAGAATTTAAATAAGTTCTATTTATATTCTGAGGCATGAAAAAATTGGAATTATTAGCTTAAGTGTTAAAAGTAGTTTTTTTCTCTTTATTATTTTTTAATGATTCTAATATTAATATAAATATTATTTAATAGTATTTATATCAATATATAAATTGAACTTTAGGAGTATTATTTCTATCAATTGTTATTTATTACTGAATATCATCTTTCTACCCATTTATCAATTGTGTCAGGATGATACTATGATAAAGGTATAGCTAGGCTAATTACAACTTTAACTGTGTATGTGACACGGCAGAAAATGATTTAAAAAGATTTTATAAGGGTTTATAATAAAATAAAAGGGTTCTACTATTTTAAGAAATAGTGGTGGTGAGTGCTATTGAGAACCCTGGGTGCAGGCTTTATCTGTTGGATTACAATAATAAAGTCTACAATAATTAAAGATTATAATTATACCTGATTATTTAACCAAGAGTAAAACTGTTTTGGACAGTTTACTACGTAGGTTATTCAAGAGCAGGATGAGGAAAGGTTTTGGCTGTGAAAAGCCCTCCTTTTATCCTGAAATTGAGGTGGAAAGGCTGCTAGACCTTTCCACGTAGAGGAAGTGAAGATTTTTCACTCTCCAGGACTGGCTTGTGGTTTGAAAACAGCCTGTATACCCTGTATTGGGCTCAGATGTGGTTTTGAAACCACATCTGGGCAGTTTTCACCAATACAGGGTGAAAATTTTCATCTGGGGACCTCACAGCCTGATTCTGACGTGTATGACGCGTAGAATGCTGTACAGAAGCTGTATGGGACCCCAGTATTGACTGACATATGAGGTATTGAAGTCAAAACATGCTTCTTTGTCTATTTGACACCTCATATTCATGATTATGGGGTGTTATCCCATGGTAAGGCTGTATATGACAGCAGGTGGGATTTTGACCTTAAAATGGTCATAACTCTGTCAGTTTTTGAGATATCAAGCTCAACGTTGGTTCATTGAATAGCTCTATATGAGCTCTACACAATGGTACCCAACTTGATATGGCTATCATTAAATATGACAAAGTTATCCCATGTACAAGTATTTTTGTACATTGGCGTGGTTTGGGCAAAAAGCTGTATTGAGCTTGTTTGGCCAATAACTTCTGTTGTAGTTAAGTTATGAGGAAATGGATGGCACCATCGGATAGCCCTAATTGTGCTCTTTTCAAAAAGACCCCACTTTAAGTATCTCACACTAAAACTGTAAAAGTTAGATGAAGGGTGAATGTTTTGTTCACCCTTATTTGGTCTGAATTTGACCATAACTCAAGTAATACTGGTGCTAGCTCAGTTTGGCTGGTACCATTGGATAGCCCTGGCTTAGAGCTTCATTTGGAGTACCCATTTGATGGGGTTAAGCCTCTCCTTCTAGATTTTAGATGAGAGGTGAAAATTAAGGTTTATGCTCAGCAATAACTTTGAGCAGGGATAACTTTGTTATTTCTTGTCCTATGGTGATGGGACTTATATTTTCAGGAAGAGGTGAGTTTCCTCTTTCCTTTGATACCTTTTGAGCTAATTTGGCTCAGCTCCATGTTTTGGTGGTATTTTGGCTATACCATTGGTTTATGGTATTTTGGCTGTCATGCTTGTGCTCTGGTTTTGAGTCACAGGCTGACATACCCTCCCTCTAAAAAAAGGCTCATCATTGATGAGACTGTTCAGTCCTCCTAGAGGCTCTGAATCTCCTTAAATGGAGGTTCCCATCTGGTATGGCATCCTCTGCCAACCATTTGTCTTTGTCAGCTGTCTGGTTCTTGAATCTGACTAGATATTGTCTCTGATCCTTCCCATTAAGTCTGATTTTTCTGGCCCTGATGACTTTACTCACAGGTCCAGGAGAGTCTTCCACTTCCACTATTTCTGGTGGAGTGGTGTTCTTCTTCCTGGAGGGGAATTTATCTTCCTCTGTTTGGAAGTAGGGTTTGACCAGGCTCACTGGAAAGACTGGGTGTTTCCTAGAAAACTCCTCAGTGAGCTTGACCTCTACTGCATTCTTCCCTATCAACCTAATGATAGTGAAGGGCCCTACAAATGAGTCTCTCATTTTCTTGGGTCCTTTGAGATTGTTAAAGTTCAGTGTAGACACTAACAGCTGGTCCCCTTCCTTGAAGTCAGGTTCCATATGTGATTTGTCCCACCTCTTCTTATTATACTCTTTGGCCTCAGCTATGCATTTGGCAGCAGTATCACAGGCTTTCTTCCACATATCATGGAAGTCTTTGGCTGTGGAGTGGATGGTCAGAAGATTTTTCTTCAAGTGATCCACAGGTAACAGGGGATTCCACCCTTTCTCTACCAGTGCAGGTGTTTTTCCTGTGGTAGAGTGCTGGCTTGTATTATAAGCCAGTTGGACTGCTGGTAAGAGGGTGACCCAATCATGGGTATATCCCTCATGGTCCTTGTATTCCATGCCATAGGCACAGAACCTCCTGAGGATGTCCTCCATTGTTTGGATCATCCTCTCAGCTAGGCCATCTGTTTGTGGGTGGTAAGCTGTGGAAAAAGCAAGCTTGGTGCCTAGCATGTCATATAAATTGGTCCAAAATTCAGATGTGAATTTTGGGTCCCTATCACTAATTATGATCTTAGGGACTCCACAGGTGGATATGATGTTATTCCAAAATAACAGAGCAGTGTCCATGGCTGTGTCCTCTTTATGGAATGGTAGACATCTCATGCTCTTGCTGAACCTATCAACTATGATTAGGAAGGCATTGTAGTTCTCTTTGCCTCCTGGGACAAGTCCTGTGACCCAGTCCATGTTGATGGTTTCCCATGGGTGTTTGGGTTCTTCTATGTGTTGAAGTAACCCATATTTCTTCCCATGTTTTCTATTTGCCTTTTGGCATCTTTCACAAGTGTTTATGTATTCACTCAACTCTTGCTCCCACTTGGGCCACCAAGCTGTGCTTGCTACCCTCTCTTTAGTCCTGTCCTCACTCATGTGTCCCATGTAGGGGCAGTCATGGCATTCCTGCAGGATTAAAGAGATGTGGTCTCTGTCTATCACTGTGAGTGCACTGGTGTGCTTTTCTCTGTGATAAATCAGGCCATCTATAAGGAAGAATTTATTGTCCTTATAGGCCCTCAACCAGGGTTCCTCCAGCTGGGTTTCCAGTTCTGGGCTCCTGCATTTTTGTTGAAGGAGTTGGAGTAGTATGCTACACTGTTTGTGTTTGGCATAAGATTTCAGTACTGCATTGAAAAATTCATTGTGCAGCTCTGAGGAACTTATTCCCAGTATGGGGGTTTCTGTCCCTTCTGAATCAGTGTTTCCACTGTCAAGGGTACCACTCCCTGGTGCCCATTCGGAGAATCTGAAGTTTTTCTTCCTATTTATTTCCATAAAATGGATAGGAATTTTTGCAGCAACTTCAGGGTCATCAGCTGGATTTCTTTTGACATTGTCCAGTGGCCATCTGCTAAAGCCATCTGCATTGGTATGGCTTTTACCTTCCTTGTATATGATGGTCATGTTCCCTCTATACTCCTGGATGGCTATTTGCCATCTCAGCATGTGTCTATTAGTAGTCTTCATGTTTAGTAAAGACTTCAAGGCTGTGCAGTCTGTGTAGACTTCAAAGACTGCACCCTCCAAATAATAATGGAGTTTTTCTAGAGCCCAGACTAGACATAGACATTCTGTCTGGGTGGCCCCATACCTGGCTTCTGAATCTTTCAGCTGCCTGGAGATGTGACATATTACACCTTCTCTTGGTTCACCATCCACAATTTGTCTTTGGTGAAGGGCTGCTCCCAAGCCTTGGCTGCATGCTGCATCTATATATAATTTGAATGGTAGTTCAAAGTCAGGCAAGATGAGCACAGGTGCATTTGTGAGTTCATATTTGATCCTCTCATATGCATCCCTCCTTTCCTTGGTTATTTCAAAAACTACATCTTTTGAGCATAACTTGTATAAACTACTAGTTATGTGAGCAAAGTTTTTGATGTGGTTTCTATAGTAGCTAGCAAATCCAAGGAAGGATTGCATCTCTTTGATGTTCTTTGGTACTGGCTTTTGCAGTACTGCTGCTACTTTGTTCTGGTCAATTGCCAGACTAAGGCCTGAGACTTTGTGTCCTAGAGCTAGTAGCTCTTGTTGGCCAAAATTACACTTTTTGAGTGAAATTTTCAGATTGATGGGTGTACATTTACTTAGCACTCTTTCTATGTATTGTACATGGTCTTCCCATGTCTCTGAGTATATAATGATATCATCAATATATACTACCATCCAGCCTTCCATTATTTCTTCTTTAAATATGGTGTCCATCATCCTTTGGA
Source organism: Austropuccinia psidii (assembly GCA_023105745.1). Classification (NCBI taxonomy): domain Eukaryota; kingdom Fungi; phylum Basidiomycota; class Pucciniomycetes; order Pucciniales; family Sphaerophragmiaceae; genus Austropuccinia; species Austropuccinia psidii. Next base: position 1,012,817 of record JALGQZ010000020.1, read on the forward strand.
AGTGGGCTGGTGCATTCTTGATGCCAAATGGCATCCTGGTGTACTCATATATGCCCATATGGCATATAATTCTGAGTAATTTCATGGAGTTTGGTTTAACTCCATTTTGGTGGAAGCCCTTCATACAATCCATCTTGGTTATGTATTTGGCTTTGGCCAATTTATCCAAGGCATGAGGTATCCTTGGTATAGGATACCTGTCTGCTTTTGTGTAGTTGTTCAGGGCTCTGAAGTCTCCACACAATCTAGACTTGCCATCATGCCAGGTGATCAGGACAGGAGTGGTGATTTCCACTATTTCATTGTGTCCAATCTTCCTGATGACATCCATGTCCAGGAGTTCATTGATGTGTTTCTCAATCTCTTTCCTGGTCTCCAGACTTGCTGGGTAAGGAGGTCTCCTTAACATGGGTGGGTAAGGTCTTTCCACATCCAGATATAGTTCTATATCATGGCCTTTGATCTTGCCTAATGGTTCTTCACCAATGGCAAATGCTGGTCTATTCTTCCTCAGCATCTTTAGTAAACTTAGCTTTTGTTTACTGGTGAGGGCAGTGCTAAACTGTCCCTCTCTGAATTCTTTCAGAAGTTCTTCCAGTGGGTCCTGAGAAGATATCTGGTATATATCAAGAGAAAATTTCTTTTCCTTGTTAGTACCAATGGTAATATGCCTATTTTTACTATTGTAAATATCTATGCCATACATCCTCTGGTAATCTGTTCCCAGTAAAAACCCTTGGATGTGGGCATCTTCAAGCACTACAAACTCTGGGTTGAGTCTGATATTACCTTTTCTGTGGGGTATAATTATCTCTTTGATAATTGTCCCAATAGAGGTCATCTTTCCAGATGCACTCTTAAAGTTCTTTGCCCTGGTGGGCAAGAGTTCTTTTTCCCAGTTTGGGAAGTGGTTATCCAGATAATTTCTGGCCACTATGGAGCAGTGTGCTCCACTGTCAATGATCAGTGGATGCTGAGCATTGTCAATACATACAGTCATTTTTGTGGCTGTTCCATGTATATATGCCATTCCTTTGGTTGGTGTAACCAGGAATGTTTGTGCATCTTGTGTATGTTTACACAAGTTCTTGTTGGCAGTGTCTTGTGGCATGCCTGCTTCCAACTGTATATCCTGGATTTCTAGTGGGGTTTCCTCTTGGTATTCCACTAGAAATTCCTCTCTTGGGTCTTGATCCTCATCAGATGGTTCTCTAATGGCATCACCCATAGAGTCTGATTCAGAATCCTCTGTTGGAGGTTCTTCTTCAGGGACTTTTTCTATAGCATAGACTTTCTTCTTTGCTTTTGTACAGTTGTTGGCATAGTGGTCTGTTGAACCACAATTGTGACAAGAATTCTTCTTCTTTGCCACTTCTGCCACTTTTTCTCTGGGTTTGTCTTTAAACTCCACCCTGAAAGGTTGTTTCTCTTTGAAACTACTGCTTCTATATGGGGTGAATTTCCCTATATTAGTCCTTTTCATTATGTCTTGTAAGGTATTGGCTATATCATCTAGAGTGCAATTTTGGTTGCATCTGCACTTTACTGCATTCTCTAGTTCTCCTGGCAGTTGTGTCAGAAGTTTATGATTCCTCATTTGAATGTTCATTTGAGGATCAATGGCTTTAAGTCTTTTAGACTGTCTAAGACACCACTCATATGGATCTTTGTCCACAGAGTATTTGTCATTTTCAAATGACATGGTCTTTTGCCATATCCAAGTTCCATTACTGTACTTTTGGATTATTTGACTCTTCCACCATGGCCAATTTCTTCTGCCATGGATTTCTTTCATTTCAGTGTACCATATACTTGCATGACCTTTAAATGCAGTATTCAGTCTAGCAGTAATCCAGTAATCTGGTATGCTTGGTACATCAATGAAGAGTCCATCAATATAATCTATGAGTTCCATATGATCATATTCTCCTGATCCAGAGAATTTGGGCCAGCTTGAGGCCTCAGGAAGCTGTTTCAAGGCTTCCTTCTCTGAATAAGACATGCCATCTCCATCCTGGTATTGTGATGGAGATCTTGCCTTATTCAACAACATGGCATCTGGTTTGATGTCATCTGGTTGATATGGATTCTCCATAGCTTGGCCTTGTGGTTGGGGCTTTAAGCTATGGTAGGCATCAAACAATTTGTTGATGTCTTGGTTCAGACACTCCCTGTCCCTGCTACTATGGTGTTGTTCTTCAGAGACTTGATTCAGTCTCTTGTTGGTTTCTTCAGAGGCTTTGCTCAGTTGAGCATATCCTTCCTGAAGGTTTTTAACTATCTGCTCCAATGAGGCTTGAGTTTTTCTCATCCTCTCTTGGGCAGCTGCAAATTCTGTAGCCTGCTTTGCAGATTGCTCAGCATATTGGGACATTTGTAACCACAGTGTGTCACTGTTGATGTTACTCTCAGATGTGATAATGTTATTTTCAGTCTGAGTGGGGGTAATGTTTCTATTACTAGGACTACTGATTCTAGAGTGGTTTACAACTACTTCTGGTTCTTGTGTACTTCTTTTACCAAATCTAACAGCTTCTGGATCATGGGGTCTGACTCTTTCCTCCTCTGGTTGAAGGAGGCTTTGTTCTTGCCCTTGTGACCTTGTCTTCTCCTGGAAACTTCCTGGAATTGTGAAGAATGGTGACTCTTGGACACTGATCTGCTGGTTTCTGAATGGTGTGAAGCCACTGGAGAGCTGATTTGGCATGCTCCTTGTGAACCTGAAGGAATCTGAGTAGGCCCTGTCTGGGTTAACTGTTCTTCTATAGCTTGGATAGTGGCTTGATTCTCCCTTATCCTCTGTGCCCTTGCCTCCAGGAGTCTGTGCTGCCTGGTAGGATTCCAACCCTTGGTGATTACCATAAGGTCTTTGAAGTCTATCTCTTTGAGACAGATCTTCTGGCAACTTGATCCCAGTTCTGCCCAGTGAGTTGCTAGGTTGAACCTCTTGTTGTCCATGCTCCATTGAAACAAATCTTTGAGGAGTTGGTGGATTTGAAGAACTTGATCCATATCCTTCCAGTCCTCTGGTTTGAGGTTTCTGTTGAATTGGAGTGTGAATGGCAAGGTTGATATTATCTCCCTCATTGTTTTGCCATCCACCACTGTGTCCAATGTGTCTTCTTTCAGGTCTTCTGGTTCTAGACATTCCTGCTCTATCCTCTGGCTGGTTCCTTTGGAAGCCAAGGTCTCTGAGGTATGCAGGGGACATATCAGTGTTTGCAAGCAGTCAAAAACTTTATGTTCTTAGGGTATTTACCTTTGACTGTGCCTTGTACAAATTTGTTATCTGCTGATTTGGGCAGTTTGCCTTTGGAGGTTACAACTGGGTTAATAATTGTAATCTTCCCTGTACAAGTGGTTAAGGTTGGTTTACCTTGTATTGAAGCAGAGTTTCGTGGTTTTCTACTCCTCTGAGTGGCTATTGGTGTCCACTTCTTGGCTGTAATGAGGCCTTCACTAAGCCTTTTTCCTTTACCCTTGCTTCCCTCTGGTTCTGAGGGTGTCACTGGTGTGTTGGCCTGTGACTGGGTTTCAAGTGGGATGTAGTCTTCTTCCACTGAATCAAAACAGGAAAAAGAGGGCTTATGTCAGTTAAGACTTCTTAAATGGTTGGTTTTGCACGTCTAAGAATGGCCTCTGGGCTTGTATATTATTACAGTATGCCCTTGTATAATGACAATGTAATTGAATTAACAATTTCACGTCAAAAATACAGCTTATGGTGTCCTGTCACACTGTTTGTGTGTCAGTATCCCTCAGATACACTTGTGGTTTGCAAGTGTATTCTGTTAAAGTGGTTTGTATACAAGTGTTATTGAATTAACAATACACTTGACCACGCCTCAAATGATGGTTTTTCAGTCAGAGGTGTCCTTATTCAGTCAAGAATACAGGACTTTTATTAGTGGCTTATGTGTTTTTATATGCAAAACACACCAAAAATAATAAATTACTGTGGGTATTAACCACGTAAAAATACTCTTAGAATATGAGTATATGTAAAAAAAAGGTAAAAATATATAAAATATATATTTTTAAACAGAAATAACGCCTAAATAATGATAAAACAATGTGTTAATAAGTCATGAAAAAGAGAAAAGACTTACTTGTAAGGTCCAAAAAAGGTCAAAAAACACGGCCAGGCCCCCAAAATGTCAGGATGATACTATGATAAAGGTATAACTAGGCTAATTACAACTTTAACTGTGTATGTGACACGGCAGAAAATGATTTAAAAATATTTTATAAGGGTTTATAATAAAATAAAAGGGTTCTACTATTTTAAGAAATAGTGGTGGTGAGCGCTATTGAGAACCCTGGGTGCAGGCTTTATCTGTTGGATTACAATAATAAAGTCTACAATAATTAAAGATTATAGTTATACTTAATTATTTAACCAAGAGTAAAACTGTTTTGGACAGTTTACTACGTAGGTTATTCAAGAGCAGGATGAGGAAAGGTTTTGGCTGTGAAAAGCCCTCCTTTTATCCTGAAATTGAGGTGGAAAGGCTGCTAGACCTTTCCACGTAGAGGAAGTGAAGATTTTTCACTCTCCAGGACTGGCTTGTGGTTTGCAAACAGCCTGTATACCCTTTATTGGGCTCAGATGTGGTTTTGAAACCACATCTGGGCAGTTTTCACCAATACAGGGTGAAAATTTTCATCTGGGGACCTCACAGCCTGATTCTGACGTGTATGACGCATAGAATGCTGTACAGAAGCTGTATGGGACCCCAGTATTGACTGACATATGAGGTATTGAAGTAAAAACATGCTTCTTTGTCTATTTGACACCTCATATTCATGATTATGGGGTGTTATCCCATGGTAAGGCTGTATATGACAGCAGGTGAGATTTTGACCTTAAAATGGTCATAACTCTGTCAGTTTTTGAGATATCAAGCTCAAAGTTGGTTCATTGAATAGCTCTATATGAGCTCTACACAATGGTACCCAACTTGACATGGTTATCATTAAATATGACAAAGCTATCCCATGTACAAGTATTTTTGTACATTGGCGTGGTTTGGGCAAAAAAGCTGTATTGAGCTTGTTTGGCCAATAACTTCTGTTGTAGTTAAGTTATGAGGAAATGGATGGCACCATCAGATAGCCCTGATTGTGCTCTTTCCAAAAAGACCCCACTTTAAGTATCTCACACTAAAACTGTAAAAGTTAGATGAGAGGTGAATGTTTTGTTCACCCTTATTTGGTCTGAATTTGACCATAACTCAAGTAATACTGGTGCTAGCTCAGTTTGGCTGGTACCATTGGATATCCCTGGCTTAGAGCTTCATTTTGAGTACCCATTTGATGGGGTTAAGCCTCTCCTTCTAGATTTTAGATGAGAGGTGAAAATTAAGGTTTATGCTCAGCAATAACTTTGAGCAGGGATAACTTTGTTATTTCTTGTCCTATGGTGATGGGACTTATATTTTCAGGAAGAGGTGAGTTTCCTCTTCATTTTGATACCTTTTGAGCTAATTTGGCTCAGCTCCATGTTTTGGTGGTATTTTGGCTATACCATTGGTTTATGTTATTTTGGCTGTCATGCTTGTGCTCTGGTTTTGAGTCACAGGCTGACAAATTGCTTGTAGCAGGGATAAATTGCCATAAATATATCAATTTATTATAGATTAGTAGTCTTAATTGATTATATTATATTATCACTTCTTAATTATATATTCAAATTTACACCATCATTATAATATTTCTTTATTATTATAGCTATTTTGAATCTTATTATTCATCAAATTAGGAAATTAATATTAAAATAGGTAAAATATTAGTAATTTTATCTTATTGTGTCATAGGAAAACCTAACACTTAAACAACTAAAAGACTAATGCTACTCTAGATATCCATCTATTTAAGAGCTGGTTGTTATCCTGTAAAGTGAGAGCTTGTTCCATTGTTTTGGAAAAATGGGGGATAAAGGAGCTATATTTATAGCTTTTGAGCCTCCATGGAGCTTCTCAAAAAAGGGGACTTAATAAAATCATAGTTGAGAGATTTTAGCTGGTGAGATGTGTAGTTTTTGTTGTAGAAATGTGTTTTCTGAGAGTGTTTTTCTGGTGGTGTTTTTCTTATTAAAATCATGTGATGTGATTGATATGATTTGTCTGGGTAGTGTATATTTTTTCCAAGGAAGTGGAGAAAATAAAGCTTCTGGAAATTGAAATTTCTTCTAGTCATATGATATCTTTGAGAGAATTGTTTTGGTGACATGCTTCTTTTTAGTAACCTTGTTAGACGTGTTCTGAGAGAATTTTTCTAGTTTTATGTTTCTTATCAAAATAATATGATGCCCTTGAGATAATTTGGATGGTTAGAGTTCATTTTTTCCAAGAAAGTGGAGAAAATACAACCTCTGACAATTTAGCTTTCTTTTGGTTATATGATATTTTTTCAAATATTTAGCTTGTGAAATTATTCTTGGAAGTGGAGAAACTGGATAAAATAAAGAAGTTTTTACTGGGTGCACTGCCATTAGATCTGAAAAAAAGGTGGGAAAGTATTGTTTTCAATGTTGATATAAAATCTTGAAAGAATATTTCTGGTGGATAAATTTTATTATTCTGTCATTTAATGCTTAAATTCAATCATTTCTGTCAGATTTGATGTGTATCATTATTACTAAGCAAACATTTGCTCTTTGTAAATAGATTGTAGTTTATTGAATATTGTTGAGTTATTTCTTTTAATTAGATTGAGGTGGAGAAAATACAGTTATGATTCTGTGTTCAATATAAATGTAAGTATATGTATTGGGTTTATTTCTATTTAGTATTGTAATTTTTCCATGGATGATGCAATAGGGTGGAGAGATTGGTATTTATTATTTCAATTAAAGTTCTTCTGGTTGAATTCTTGGTCTTCTTTATTATTCCCTACAAATTCTTCACAGTTTTATTTACCTAGCTCCACAGTTACTCAATTTTATTTCCTTATTTGGAGTTATTCCACAATTTTATTTCCATCTCTGCAGTTATTCTGCAATTTGATATATTTTCCAGATTATTCTGAGATCCATCTATAGTTCCAAAAGCCACATCTATTTCTGTAATTATTCCACAATTCAAGTTTATTCTGCAGATTTATTCCACACCTCTTCTGTAATTCTGCAATCATATTTCCCTCTCAGGAGCTATTCTTCAATTTCCAAAATTGCACAATATTTTTTCCATCTCCACAGGTATTTCAAAATTGGCTTTTCCTTCTCCAGAGTTATTCCTCAATTTTCTTTCTATGTCCATATTTTTTTGGAAATTTTCTTTCCTTCTCTGGAGTCATTCTGGCATTTGTCTATAGTTCCACAATTATTATCATTCTGGTAAGCTTGAGATTGTTATAAGAGTAACATAAATTTGAAGTGCCTTCTGAACCCACTCTTCCAGAATTCTGTCCACTTGACCATGTTCAATTGGAATAACCTTTTTTACCTTTATTGAGCTTTTTGCCTGGTTTTTTTAAAACTTTTATCTTCTACTTTAAGCCATGATGATATTCATGGCTGTTTGAGAGCCGGACTAGGGTAAATCATATTGAAATGATTTCCCATCAAACATTTTTTCTTCCAATTTTAATGATACCAATAAGGCACTTCTTTTTTTTGGGCCACTTTGGCAATGTTAGAATCTTGATTTTTGCTTCTTTCCTTCTAGCATCTTTATTTCTGGAATATCCATAGTGTTGATTATTTATGGCAGCCTGATGGACTTCTTTCTTTTGGTTTCTGTTCTCAATCAAATGCTTTAGGGCCTCAAATTCTATTTTTGAAGGTTTTATTGTTTCTTTTACATCATTTTTTCTATCCAAGAAGCTCTGAAGAATAATATTTTCTTCAATTAGCTTTCCTTTATGGTCCAACCACTCTTCTTCTTTTTCTGCAGCTTTATTTGTCTTGATTTTATCAAGAAATTTGTTCTTCTTTTTGAGATATTTTCATCAAGACTCTTCAAAGATTCTTTAGAGCTATTTAGCACAAAATCTTCCATCATATTATAATTATAAAGAAAAATTTTAGGATTTAGAATTTTATTAGATGAAATTATTTTTCCACATTGTGTGGCACAGATGGGCTGAAAAGGTAGCCCTTTGATGTTAAGAATAGATACCATGGGTACAACGAAGTACAGTATCCTGGGAAATAGTGCTGTATGGGGTAAGAAAGTTATTTTTTGGTTTCGTGGATGAAAACTGCATGGGTTACTGCATCCCACAGATTATGGGTTAGAAAAAATTAAGCCTGAACCATGTTGGTGAACTAGGTTTTGCATGTCTTAGTGCAGTTTCTACTTTAGTATGAGTGATTTTAGCTACTTGATAATGAGGGATAATAATAATATGCTATACCTATCTCCCCGGTAAGGAATAAATTATTCCTGTGCATGGGGAAAATTTCAAAATTCAAGGTGAGATAGCTCCTATTTTTATTCCTGTTGTGATCCCTTTGAAACCCCAATAGGACATTCATTTTCAAGCTGAAATTCTATTGAATCTTTTTTCTTGTGTCAGGTGACTATTCCTTTCTGGATAGTATTTACCTTGAATGTTTCATATTATTTAGGTCTTTTTGGACATTATCCTGCTGATACACCTTATTATTTTCACATAATTATCTTTTAGTTAGCTAATCCTCACAGTGTATTTCATTTTCAGTGAGCTTCATGTGAATTAATCCTTGGTTTAGGATTCCCTTTTTGACAGCCCCTATACTTGTCACATGTCCCAGTTCAGTAGTGACCATGCTTTCTTGAAATTAACTTGCACAAGGGAACTTTTAAGTTCTTTATTTCAGGAAATGTGTTTTATTGAATTTTCTTAGTAACTTAAGGAGGCTTTTTAAGCTGTTCAAACTGTGTAACTAAGGCTTTTATTATTTTTAGTAGCTCATTATGAATGTTAGAACTTTCCTTGAATTACATTATGGATTATGGGAATTTTAAATTTCAGGTGATGTGTTTTATCTTTTGGCTGAGGTTTTCAGAAGGCTTTTTAGCTGATAGATTAAATTATTAATTGTAATTTAGGGTGTGTATCCAGGAATGTTTTTCGGATAATTACTTGAATCATCAGCTGTAATAGGTAGTTTATGAGTTTTCAATAGAGTGAGGGTGTAGATAATATTATGGAAAGAATTCGATTTTGTGTACAGATTTATTCCTTTTTGTAAGCATCTTATTTCAAGTAATATTTCGGTAGCTATATTATTTTATTAATTTCTGTTTTGTACTTTTCTTGCATTTAGAAGAGCATAAAATTGAGTTTTTTGACCTCTTAAATAATGATAATTATCACTATTATTCTTATTAGATTAGTTTTTTTAAGAATAAATATCTGTATAATGATAATTTAATATGATTTTGAATGATAAACAAAACAATTTTTTAGATATTTCAGACATAAAGAACCAATAATTCCAATTTTTCACCCCTTCAATAGTGAATTCATTTTTGTACTATAAAATAGATTTGATTTAGTTTTTTTTAAATTGAATGTTGTAAAATTTATCATAAAGTGAAAAATGTGGCAGAAATTGAGGTATAAAGTGGATGGGATAGATTAATGAAAATATCCTGTTGTATGAAAGATAATGGTAAAATCTTGTTTCAGTCTGAATATTTTATGAGAATATAATTCACTTTATATTCTCTTCATTATTTTCATAATTTCCTTAATATTTATTTTATTTTATGAATTATTCTTGACTATTCCTAAGGTTTCCAGAAATACCTTAATTCTTCATGGATTTTTCATACCAGATAAATCCTTTTATCTAGATGTAGACAGTTCCGAATTATATAGTTCTGCTACCAATTTTAGAATATGATATTTCTAAAAAGATAATTAATATCTTTATTTGTTTTTTTTCCTTAAGCTAAAATTATTGGCTTAATTATTGGGTTTCTTGATACTCTTATATTTCTCCTTAAAACTGTTTTGAATTTACTTTCCTTCTTGATATTTTTGGTCTATCCAATACAGTAACAAGGGAATATTCCAAGTAGCTGGCTGTCCAGTAATAGCTTATTTCATAATCTAATTGAAAATATGAAGGTAAATTACCTGTGGTCTGTCATAAAAACTCCCATTGCATTACTTGGATATAACCAAAATATGCCCAAATAATCTCTTTCCTGTATTGTGGTTATGAATCAAATCCTAATAGCTATTTTATGGAAATAGTTTTTAAGTATCCATAAATCTGGATACTATTTCAAGAATCTAATATTTCTTCCTCTAAGCTTGAAAACTGGAAAGAATTATTAGAAATATTAAAATATTTCCTAAATCAACTTCCATGTTAAATAAATTAAGAAAATTAGTGCTAATCACTAATATGAGACTTATTAAGATTAAAAAACAATTTGGGAAAAAAATATTATAGGACATGAGCTAATTCCAAATTGATTTTTTATAAGGAGATTTTGAAATTTCAACAAGGAATCGAATACTATGTGAGGGGAGGATCTGATAGTTCATTAAGCAAGGAAACATGAATTGACAAATTAAAAAAAAGTATTCAGGGAATGGTAGAACAGGGTTGTATTTAATGATGAATTTATAATAAAATATATATTATATGAAATTATTTTAAAAATACTTTCAAAATCCAGCTAATAGGAAAGCTTTTGTCATTTTTTCGCTCTTTTCTTGAATTACTATAACAAAGGCCCTCAAAAGGTCTTCCAACGATTTCTGAATATTTCTGAGAATAAATTAAGGATATTTTTCAAGTCCTGAAGATATGAAAAATGGACATAGCAGAGGCCCTTATAAAATATTTTACTAGACAGAGGGAGCACAGAATTTATATTGATATTACATCTGAAAAAAAATTCAAGATATATTTTAACTTGAAATAATGAAGTAAAAATATTGAAAATCAAAATGTTTCTTGGAAAAAATTTAATAAAATTTATTATCATTATTTCCAGAGAATAAAAATATTCAAATTATTCAGCCAGTAAGCTCCTCATAAAATTTCAGATGGGGTCACCTCTGAGTGAAGTTTGTGTAAATAACGTTGAAATAAGCTTAAATTGATTTTTTACTATTTTCTGTATGAAACTCTGAAAATACTCAAAAATTTGATTTAATTCAAACTACCTGTGGTGTTGACCACAAATTCTGGTGTCAAAATTGGGAATTGGCTCTTAGCTCAGAAGCTATGAGGAATTGAAGTATTCTCAATGAAAGTTCAATATGTGTGCATGTATTACAAAAGTGAACTTAAGTTTACATACGAGGAATCAAGAATTACAGTTTTTTACTGTAATTTCTCAACTGAATTGAATTTATAAATTTAAATATGATACATGATGAGTAATTAAAAGAAAAAATGAATTGTAAAGATCAAATTCTGGGGGAAAAGGAATCATGGCTTCAAGGGTGCTGGACTCCCCCAAATTCCTTGATGACAGGCATGAGATGCTGAAATTCATGCAAAAGCTCATGAATTCTGGCCTTTAATTAAATCAAAGGGTCTATTATTAACTCAATAATATGTCTTTGATACCAAACAGGTCTCTTTAACTCTTTCAAGCGGGTAAAGCAGCTCTTAAGTTATCTCAAACATCACAAAAGCAGTTTTAACTGTTGGGGGGCCTACAGCCAACTATTACTATAGTAATGGATGGTTTACAAGACTAAAATGGCTAAACCCAGCCACGTATTGGTTGAAAGCATGGTTCAATGATTCCATAATTTATTTTCTGTTTTCAGTATGTTTCCCACAGCTGATAAAAGCAAATTTTATTTTTGGAGGAGGAACATTTATGACTATAGAGAAATTTCTGCTTGTCCCCTCTTTCCTCTTTATAATTAGCTTAAAAACTGTTAAACCAATCAATAAAACATCTCAACCACCTCTTTTGAAATCATTTTACAACTTTTAATCACATTAAAAAAGCATTATAATAGTTTTTTTAACTCTTTATAATCATACTACTCTCAAAACACCCCAAAAGTGAATTGAAGCATCTTTCATCACTGCTTCCCAGTTCCCTCTGGTAACTTTTGGGTGTGTTTTCTCTTCAAAATTAAGCTTAGATACTCTTTTCTCATATTAATTTCCTGCAGTCCTTTCATCAATTAATTCCAACTGAAATTTTGTTTGAAGAAATTTCTTTTGTACCATAAGTATTTCTTGTAGAGTATTTTTGGATTCATTTTTATTATTGGTAAAACAATAAATCTTCATGATCTCATTGCTTTATACTAAAAATTTAAGAAAGATAACTTTGGCTTGTTGTTTCAAAGCTCTTAAAATCACTATTTTTTACTTACATCTTACCTTAAACAAATATTAAGGACAGGAAAAGTCCTTGATGTTTTAATAAAAGCTTCAAATATACACCTTACAAAAAGGCCCAAATACTTTTAAATGACACATTAGGGGGATTTGCCATGGCCCAAAAATAGCCAGAAACAGTGCTTTTGGAGATTTTTCAACCAATTGGATCTAGTGTATTCCCCTCAGAAAGATGTGATATAGAGCAATATTCATTCTGAAAGTCAGATGTATATATTTTCTGCATATTACATCTGTATCAACTACTAAAATCAAGTTTATGGCACAAATCTGGCCATTTTGTGCCAGTTGTTGAGGTTTTTGCTGATTTTTTCAAAGAAATACTACCTAAATCAGGTATTTCACATGTATTGGGGGTTTTTTTCTTCCATGAAGTTCCTTAAACTACCCAAAGTAATTGGAATATGAATCAAGAAGATGTTCCAGGTCCCAAAAATATCCACAAATGGCCATTTTGGGGGGTCTCACCCAATTGGTTATAATAGAGGCCCCTCATCAAGTTTTTCCATAGATAAATAGAAGCCTGGTCACCAAATTGGACATATTATTCTGCATATTACACCTTTATAGACCACCAAAATTTACTTCATGGCACAAATTAAACCATTTTGCGCTATCCATCGGAGTTTCTGCTGCATTTTGCAGAGAAATACCCCCTAGAATAGGTCTCCGACAATCCTAGGGTATTTTAGCAGTAGGTATCACAAAAAAAAACCTCAAATTTGTTTGAAATATATGAGGAAGATGTCCCAGGGCCCAAAATGGTCATTTTAGGCGTTTTTCCCCAATTGGCCATAGTAGAGCCCCATTGTGCCAATGTGGTGTAGAGGATGAGATCTCTGAGAGCTCAAAATTGTATATCATTCTGCACATTAAATCTCTATATAACCTCAAAACCCATTTCCAGGTCAAATTCATCCACACACTCCAAAAATGTTCTTTTTTAAACCTTTTAGCACTTTATTTCACAAAGATATCTCAGATGAACCAAAAATAACTTTTTAGCTTCAATAGAGAAGCTTCTATATAAGCATATTTGTTTTCTAAATCTTATAGAAGTGGAGATTTTTGTCTTTATTTTTTAAACTTGCTCCATTTTCCTCACAATGATAATGAATTTATGTAGCCATTTTATTGGCTCAATTTAGGTTTTTCTCCCTCATTTTTTAAAGAAAATAAATCAGTGCCTCTTCCAGAATTTCCCTCATAGATAATTAAATATCTTTGTGTGATCTAAAAAGATGTTCTAGAGCTGGATAATTGCAATTGATGTCCTAGAGTAGCATTCAAAAAGCTCTCACATTAATTGAGAAATTTTTTAATCTGATATATTTATTCAATAGTCCTTATGAAAGAAGTCTTTCTTGGTAGCTATACTTCAGTTTTGTATATTTCCATGCAACATTCCAAACATTCTTCAGCTATAAATGCAGCTGTTCAGAGATAGTCATGTTTTATTCTTATAAATGGTAAAAATCTGGTTTTTCTCAGTTTTATGAATTTATTTTTTAAGCTTTGAAATTTATAGGATTTAGAAATTCAAGAAAAATATTACATAATTTCTATTAGTGAAAAAATTTGCGTCTGACCTTGACAGAAAAGTTTGGACATATTACAAAATAGGTTTCAGAATGGTCATATCATGAGTAATCACAGGGCTTTAATGGTTCTTCAATAGTGAAATCTTTGCTACTTATAAAGCTATGTGGGAGGTTGAGATTTGGTAAAATGATATTACTTGCCAGCCAGTCATATGAAAAATTCCCTGGTGGTCATTGGAGGATTTATATTATCCAATCCTCCTCCCAAGATACTTTATCATTGATAATTTTTAGTTTGTTATTGAAGGTAAAAGCTGAACTTTAGTCTTGGAAAGAGGATGTTTAATACAAAAGTGGGGTTTTGATACATCTCATTATCAGACGTAAAAAATTTCCCTTGGTCAAATTCAACTTATTTGTATATATTTGAGTTTAAATAAAAAATATAATTTCGATATTTATGAAGTGTGAATAAATTTTCTTTGAATAATATTAAGGCTATTTATGCATGTTGAATAGTTTCAACTTTTATAAGCATATATAGATAAAAAGATAAGCCACAATCACTGATTCAAAGATCAATATTCTTTGAAAATTAAGCTGAAAGTATCTCTCATAAGTAATTTTGCAAGTAAAGAGCTCATTGATAACAAGAGAAATAGCAGAGCTTTATATAAATTTATGGATCGTTAGAGGGATTCCAAATCAAGAAATTGATTGGGATATTGAGAGTATGTTAGTCTTAACTAGGAGATATTAATTATCAGAGGTGTAATGACCAAGAGATACAGAGGTTTGTAAATGATTTAGTAATATATCTCATCTTAAATAATCTCTTTTCTAATATTGAAGAGAAATTAAAGGGTATTTTCAAAGATAAATATCCTCCTTATATATGTAATATCAAATCAAGCCTAACCTACACAAACATTTTGATATGAGGGAAAGGGTAGAATATTTTAAATTGGGGTGGTAAATTGAAATTGTTTGACAGAAGTGATACAGAAAAGAATGAACTTTCTATTTAAGTGGAAAGAAAGCTTTTTTTTGATTAAAAATTGATAAAAAAAATTGAAGGAAGTTTCTTTTTTTCTGAAATTGAATAAAATTAACATATAACAACTTAAACATGTATATTATTGAGGATATTATTTTTAAGAGAAAGAAAATTAGGAATAAGAGGATTTTTTTGATGGATTAAAAAAAGGGAGAGTAACAATTTCATAAATCTTAAGATAAGTGATATTGGAATTCATCAATAAAAAAGAGAAATTAGAAATTCTTTTGAGAACATGGAGTGATTATAAAAAGCTATTCACTTGATATTTTGAAGTTTCATGAGCTTATTGTCTTTGCTTGTTTGATAAAATGAATTCTGTGGATTTTTGAGGTGTTAATTCTATAGGAATCTTAGAAGATCAAATAATTTTCTATCAATTTCTATATAAAAATAATTATTGATTTATTAATTATTTTGAAGATCAAAATGGCTTTGTGCTCTAATTTTATCTCATAGAGGTTCTATACAGTAGTTCAATCATTGAAGGACTTTTTTGAATGATCTAATTTGAATGCAAGGAAAGGAAAATTGTGAGCCTTTGTAATATTACCACATATCTAAAGAAGTCACAAAAAACTTTACAATACTCATTTTAATGATAATTGAGATTATTATCTTAAAATAAGTAAAAATGCCATAAAAAGGCATAAAACCTTTATTATCTCAGAAACTAATGAATAAAAGGGTAGATTAACCTACCCCATTGGATTCCCCATGAAAGCCTACACATATAAAATTTTTATTTCATATCTGAAAAGTCAATACTTACTGAAATAACCCAAATATATGCACTTTTATGAAAAGCACATATATTCATGGTTTTTAGCTCATATCTCTTGAAATATTCATGATGAAGAGGTCAACCAAAAAGTTTCTTTGCCGCATAATTACTTTAAAAATACATTTATAAACATTATTTGGCAAGCTATAAACAAGTATTTAACTTACAATGGTTTATTGAGCAAAATAAGAAAAGCTGTTGACCACTTTGTTTTGAAAGTGGTCCAAACTTGGAAAAATTAGATATTCATATTTCACTTATTTATATGTAAAGAATGATTTCTTTTTCATCATTATATTCAAGTTATAACCCCTTGAAATCATGGTTTGGAGTTTAAAATAGTAAATTTCAACAGAAAAGATGAGTTACAGGAAAAATCATCAAAAATATAATCTTGATGATTTAATAAAATGCTCTTGAAATTTTTATAATGAAATTCTAAGCTATCATAATTCACTCTCTGAATGGATTTAGAGTGTATAACTCAAGGTTTAAGCTTAGAATTAATCATTTATGATCCCTCAATGTGGCTCTATTTTGAGTTTAACAGTTATAAAAGGAATAGAGCTGGTGAATACTATTATATTATGATTAATACTAATAAAATACAAGTAGCTTAGGCTTCTGAGAAGTCTATTATGTAAGCAAACTCAGAGTTATAGTGGTAACTCTAAATAATGGCATAATAATGAGTTAAGATGGTTTAATTATGATGTAATAATCACTAAACCTTGAGATACTGATCCACCCCCGTTGATACCATCAGTACACGTCTACTAGAAGCCTTCTTGACTCTAGATGGGAGTATTGTACTATATAGAGAGCTTTTTTTACCTCTATTTCCCCCTTAGATGCATAAAAAAATTGAAAATATTGAATTCAAAGGTAATAAATTTGTTATTTTCATATAATCTTATTATATTATTAAGTAATAAAGTTCATCTTCATAGTAATCATCAGCTTCAACACAATTACACCAACATTTAGCTCCTTTTGTTTAATTGTCTCTAAAAATCTCTAATTCCATGTAAAATCAAGAATATTTGTGATTTATTTTATTTTTATTTTTAAATACAACTGAAATAAGTTTTAATTACATTATTTGCCATAAATGCACCCAAAAATATTATATTAAGTGGTAAAAGTAGGTCATTTTTTTATAATAACTTCTCCTTATTATTATTATTATTATTCTTAATAATTCTCTCATTAATATAAATAGTATCTATATTATCATATAACTTTAATATTGGTAATATTACTGTTATAAATTGTTTTCTATCATTAAATATGAATTTTCTACACATTTATTATTCCTTTGTAACAGTAATGAATTGCCATAAATATATTCATTTTTATGTTATTATTTATATAATACAATTCCTATTATTTCCTTTATTAGAATAATATAGACATTTTTAAACCATAATTATAATATTTATTTCTTAGTATAATTCTTTTCAATCCTATTCATCATTTTAATAAGGAAATTCAGAGTAAAACAAGTAAACTATTAGTAATTGCTACTGATTGTTTCATAGTCAAACCTTATATTTGGGGGCCTGGCTGTGATATTTACTTAAACGAACTTCAAAAAGAATCAAATTGGACTTTATCAATAATAAATTATATTTAAAATCAGAAAGCTATATGATAATCTTATATTTATTAATTTTAAAAGCAATTGAGTAATTTGGAAAGCAATTTTACTGTCTTACACATGGTCTTTTATATTCTTAGACTTGAAAGAACTTTCTTTGAGTGAATCTAGTGATTAAAAAAGATATTTATAAGTTTAAAATGAATTTATACTATAATCTAATTTTAAGAAGAATCATCTTCATTTTTATTTTACTCTTCAAAAATAAAAAATAAAAAACACAATAAAAAATCATTTTTATTCCTTTTATTCATTTTTTATTCATTTCATTTATTTAAAAAAATATAAAAGAAATTTTCACATGGAAATTACCATATGTTCTCAAAAATGACACTTTTTTGAAAAGACTTATATTTACTTGCCTTTTCTTAGTTTCTGTAGACAACCCAACAGAGGACAAGTAGATCACTGTTCAGAGATTTGTGGAAGAAGCTTGTCCAAGTTTTCCCACACCAGTCTTCAATAATAAAAGAAAAGCTAAGGAATTAGTTATTCAGGACTCTGAAGGTGAGTACCTCTCTCAAAATTTCCATAAAAAGACTCTTTATCTTTCATTTTATTTAATATAACTACCAGCAGAGGATCCCAATACTCCATTCAATAAGATGGAGCTGGACTCAGAAGTAGAATTGATCCCCCAAAAGGGAAAACAAAGGGAAAAATCTCCAGTGGTACAGAATCCACACAAGGAAGTGCCACATCTCAAAGGCAAGTCCTAGAAATGCCCATAATATCTAAGCCAGAACTGGAACTAAGTATCAAGAATTCCAACAGATCCAATCACATTTATAGGGCTCAGATAGACATTCAAATGAGCCAGTGCAAGTGGTATTACACAGTGTACAACAACAAAGATTGGGAAATGTTGCCACAAATCCACCAAAGAGTGATGAACTGCTGGAAAATCCTTAAAAGGTTCTTCAAAGAGGAGGAAATAGTGAGATACTCTAATGGATGGAATCCACTATCATCCAAACCGCAAATCAAAAAGATAAAGGACGGCCACAAAAAAAGGAGGAGGAAATCAAAGAAGAAGCGCCAGTAGCTTCTGCAAGCCAACCTCCTCAAAAAGGGAAGAAGAACCAGAAAACAAATTAGAGAAAACCATATTCCCCAAGCTACATGACTCCAAGAGTCCAAAAAGATTCCATGAATAATATCTTCAAACTGGCCAGAACCTTCATGGAATTCAATGACAAAGAGGAGCAAAGAATGAGACCACCCCATTTTCCAAAGAAATAACTTTGTCTCCTGATTTTGTAAGTAATTTAACAGAAGTTTGAAATAGTATATTACCTCCTAGAGACATCAAAAATAGTTTATTATCTTTAAAAAACATTTTGGTACAAAACAAAAAAAATTAGACAGCATTAAATTTATGGTTAAAAATAAGAAACCAAAAGTCTTAATACACAATACTCAGAAATTAATACAAGGACAACAAGAGTTTTATAAGTACATAAAGATATCAAGGAAAATATTTTAGAATTAATTATGGTATGAGTATTGATAATCTAACAGAAAAACTGAATAAAGTAAGTATTTTTGTTGAAAAATTTGAAGAAAAACTATATCATGCCAAAAATACTTCTAGAACATGTAGAAAAAAGTGATGAAGCAAGAATGAATCTTAAATATGAAATTCAAATTGAAATGAGACTTATTACTGAGAAAATGAAGAAAATAAATGGGGCTAACTTAAATATGCCAAAGTTATCAACCCCATTTTCTCACATAAGAAGTCCTTTTAAGCCAAAAGGGGAAAAAAACCCTTCATAACAGACTTAAGTAATCAATAAAATAATCAAGTCTCAATGAAGGAAGCTCTTCAATTAGAATACTTTCCAAAATCCAGAGACAAAGGTGAATATGACCACATGTCATTTATTGAAACAATAGACATGTTACAAGAGTATTGTTCTATACCAGATTAATTAATCACTGCCATATTACATTCACTATTTGAAAAATCTGCAAAAAAGTGGTATTATGCTATAAGACAAACAAATTCCAAAAATATCTGGTCTTGGTGAAAAAATGAAATAATAATCAAGTAGGAAAGTGATGCCTGGAGGTACAAAATAGAAAATGCATTTGAACATTCCTTCATTGACCCAGACAAGGATAAACCTTTAACTTCATTCTTAAAAAAAGTTGAAAGACTAAATGCACTGTATCTGAAAATTTCACAAAAAATGGTGCACATTGAAATACCTAAAAAATGTGGAGGAGAACTGGAACATGACCTGAGAAGCAGGTGCATAGAGCCATGTTCCACAGAGGAGTATATTAATGCACTAAAAGATATAGTGACAAGAACCAACATTTGCAGAACATGAAAACAATTGGATATTAAAAGCACAAATAAGCCACTTATTAAGAAAGATAAAGCAAGAGAACCTTTCAAACCCAATACACCCAACACTAATGAACAAAGAAAATGCAATAAATTTTGTGGTATTGGAAGCTTAGCCAATAATTGTCTTAAAAAGGACAAAATAAATTAAATTGTGGAAACAGAAGAACAAAAT
The DNA here is from genome assembly GCA_023105745.1 of Austropuccinia psidii. Lineage (NCBI taxonomy): Eukaryota > Fungi > Basidiomycota > Pucciniomycetes > Pucciniales > Sphaerophragmiaceae > Austropuccinia > Austropuccinia psidii. The sequence continues at coordinate 1,032,709 of JALGQZ010000020.1, forward strand.
GATTAAGAAGATTAATCTGACTCTGAAAAAGACACTGAAGAGTCAGAAACTTCTTGATGTGATTAAATAAATATAATGTATGCAAGAATTAATAATATTGACTTGATATATGAAGTCTCAGATTTAAATTCAAACTTACCACAAGTTGGAGCATCTGACACAAGCCTCACAAACATACAAAATGCCAAACTGCATAGAACCAAACCTTCAAAAGGGATGGGATATACATCTGTAAAATCAAGTATAATTATTGTTATGGTAGAAAACCAAGAGGAAAAAGTAAACCTGGACGCAGGATAATAAGGTACCTGTTTTGGTAATAGTTATTTACAAACAATTATACCAGATTGGGAAGAAAAGCTTATACCAATACAAGGGGTTAAATTTAGTAGTGCAAGTGAAATCACAAAGCCCCTTGGAATAATTGACTTAACACTAATTTTTCCTCACCCTTCCCAATTAATAGAAGTGAAATTAGAATTCGTAGTAATTAAAAACTGAACCAGTAGCGATTCAATACTTGGAAATGATTACTTGTCAATTTATGGTATAGATAGCTCTCTCCAAAAGGACTGATATTTCACCATAAGAGACAATAAAAGGCAGAAATTTGGTTTCTTAAACAACAAAAAACAAATCAATGCTATAAAAAGGAAGAGACAAGACCAGAGAAACATTTCTTCATAAGTGAAAAACTTACTGAGGCAGAATTAAATCAAGATTGAACATAAAAATTGAAAGAAAAAATGATTGATTTCTTATTTAAATACAAAAGTTCTTTTGCAACTGTGAAAGAGCCACTAGTTGCTATCATTGAAAATGAAGTAGAGATTATTATTAATGTGGAGAAGTCTTATTCACCAATTTTAAGAAGACCAGATTACCCAGCTGGCTCAGAATCTAGAGAATCCTTAGAGGTACACATTAAAGAATTAATTGAACCTGGGGTATTAAGGGAAGTAGGACATAATGAACAGGTGGAGGTTACTACACCCCTCATTATAGCCTGGAAAAATGGAAAATCAGGGATGGTAGGGCACTTTATAGCTTTAAGTACCTATACTATCCCTGACAGATATCCAAGAAACATTAACACAATTGTCACAGGCTAAATTCATTACAGCCATGGATGCTCAAAAGGCTTTTTGACAAAATGTCTTAACAAATAATTCCAGAAAAAAACTGAGAAAAATAGTTCACTCTGGAATATATGAATATTTAAGGATGCCATTTGGTAGAAAGAATGCACTTTTCCATTATCACAGAATGATTAATACCATAGTTCCTGAAGAACTATCAGAAGGATGGTTAACTATCTAAATTTATTATATCCTAGTTTTCTCAGAAATCTGGGGAAATCACTTAACAATACTAGAAATAGTCTTACAAAAGATAGTGCAAGTAAATATGAAAATTTCCTTGAAAAAATGTCATTTTTGCAGATAGTGAACTAAAAGCACTGGGACATGTCATATCTGTACTAAGCTTGGGCATAGAAAAAAAGTAGCAGAAGTAATGCTGAAGCCAAAGCCCCAAACCAAAGAAGAAATGCACTCACTTCTAGTATTTTCTGGTTATGATAGACAGCATATAAACAGCTTTTCAAGAATGGCCAAATCCTTGTACAAACTCTGTGACCAAAAGACAGTCTATTAAATTACTGAAAAAAAGGGTCAAAGCATATGAGAAACCAAAAAAAGCCCTGACAAAGACCAGATTGGAAATTACCTTTCAAACTTTACATTGATCCTTGTGTGGAAGGATTAGGTGCTTCACTACACCAGACACAAATCATCAATGATAAACCTGTTGAGGGACCAATTTTCTTCATTTCAAGGCATATTACGCCAACAGAAGCAAGATATGGAGCAAGCCAAATGGAATTTCTTTGCTCAATGTGGGATTTAGAAAAGCTAGACTACTATTTGGATGGGACAGTTCTTGATGTCATCTGTTGGGCTGAGTGTATGATGAAGTAGTAATAATAGTATTTACAGATTTGAATATTACTGTGACATGGATAGTTATGATTAAAAATGGTTTTAAATAATAATATAAGGGCTTTTATATTGTTTAATAGTGGTGGTGAGTTCTCTTGAATGCCCTGGGTGCAGTCTTCCCAGCTGGGTTACTATAATAAGAGCTACAATAAACTAAGATTTAAGGTATACCTGATTATTTTCCAAGAGTATAACTGTTTTTGACAGTTATACTATGTAGTAATTTCGGAGAAGGATTGGGATTCCTTTTCTGGCAAAGAAAAGGCCTCCTTTTATCCCAAAACAGGGTGGAAAGGTCCTCTAGATCATTGACATAAATGAAGTGAATATTTCCACTTCTGAGTGCTGGCTTGTGGGTTGCACAAGGCCTGTATACTCTGTATTAGGCTAAGATGTGGTTTTGAAACCACATCTAGGAATTTTTCTCCAATCTGACATGTATGAGGGGTAGAATGCTGTACAGTACCTGTATGTGACCCCAGTATTGAATGACAAACAGCCTTCTTTGTTTATTTGACACCTCATAATCATAGGTATGGGATTGTATCCCACAGTAGAGGTGTATTGACCAATATGTGGTATTTTAACCTTGAAACTGCTATAGATTTGTCAGTTTTTAAGATATTTATCTCAAATTTGGTTCATTGTGTATCCCTGGATGGGATCTACACAATGGTACCTCATTTGGTATGGCTAACATTAAATATGGCAAAGTTATGCCATGTTCAATTTTTGTTATCCAGATATATCATCTTCTCAAAATCCATATGGAACTTGTTTTCCCCATATCTTTTGTTCTAGATGGTATATGGGGAAATCAATTGTGTTATTTTGAAAATGACTCCACATTAGGTATCTCACTTTAAAACTGTAGAAGTTAGATGGGAGGTAAATATTTTATTAACCCTTATTTGACCTTATTTTGGCCATATCTTCTGTAGTTTTGGTGTTAGCTCAATTTGGCTAGTACCATTGGATATCACTGACCTAGACCTTCAATTTGAATTCCCATTTGCTGGGGTTAAGCCTCTTCCTCTGGATTTCAGATGGGAGGTGAAAATTAACGTTTATGCTCAGCAACTTCTTTGAGAAGGAATAACTTTGTTATTCTTTGTCCTATGATTATGGGACTTTTATTTTTGGAAAAAGGTGAGTTTACTCTTCCTTTTGATACATTTTGAACTGGCTTTTCTAAGATCCATGTTTTGGTGGTATTTTGCTCTACCATTGGTTTATGATATTTGTTGTTCATGCTTGTGCTCTGGTTTTGAGTCACAGGCTGCCATACCCTCTCTTTAAAAAAGGCTCATAATTGATGAGACTGTTCATCCCTTATAGAGGCTCCAAATCTTCTCAGGTGAAGGCTACCATCTGGTATGGCATCTTCTGCCAACCATTTATCCTTATCTGCTGTTTGGTTTTTGAATCTGAACAAATATTGTCTCTGGTCTGTGCCATTCAGTCTGATCTTCCTGGCCTTGATGATCTTTTTCACAGGTTCAGGGGAGTCTTCCACCTTCACTATATCTTGTGGGGTGTAGGTCTTGTTCCTGGAGGGGAACTTATCCTCTCCTGTCTGGAAGTAGGGTTTTACAAAGCTCACTGGGAATAGTGGGTGTTTCCTATAGAATTCCTCTATAGGCCTAACTTCTAGCGCATTTTTCCCTATCAATTTGATCATAGTGAATGGTCCCAAAAATGAGTCTCTCATTTTCTTTGGTCCCTTAAGGTTATTAAAGTTGAGTGTAGATACTAACACTTGGTCCCCTTCTTCAAAGTCTGGTTCCATGTGTGTTTTGTCATACCTCTGTTTGTTGTACTCTTTAGCCTCAGCTATTCACTTAGCATCTGTATCACATGCTCTCTTCCACATCTCATGGAATTCTTTGGATGTGGGGTGGATAGTCAGAAGATTTTTCTTCAAGTGATCCGCAGGCAATAGGGGGTTCCACCCTTTTTCTACCAGTGAGGGTGATTTCCCTGTGGTAGAGTGCTGGCTGGTATTGTAAGCCAGTTTTACTTCTGTTAGGAGTGTGACCCAGTCATGTTTATATCCTTCATGGTCCTCATATTCCATGCATTATGCACAGAATCTTCTGATGATTTCCTGCATTTTCTGGATCATCCTTTCAGCTAAACCATCTGTCTGTGGATGATAAGCTGTATAAAAGGCAAGTTTTTTTCCAAGCCTGTCATAGAGGTTTGTCCAAAATTCTGATGTGAATTTTGGGTACCTATCACTAATGATTATCTTAGGGATTCCACATTTGGATATGATGTTGTTCCATAATAACAAGACAGTATCCATAGCTGTTTCTTCCTTGTGACATGGTAGGCACCTTACACTGTTACTATACCTATCAACTATGACTAGCCAAGAATTCAAGTTTTCCTTGCCTCCTGAGACAAGACCTGTGACCCAGTCCATGTTGATGGTCTCCCATGGGTGTTTGGGTTCTTCTATATGTTGAAGCATCCCATATCTCTTCACATGTTTTCTATCTTCCTTATGGCATCTCTCACAAGTGTTGATGTATTCACACAGCTCCTGTTCCAATTGGGGCCACCAAGCTGTGCTTGCTACCCTCTCTTTGGTCCTGTCTTCACTCATGTGTCCCATATAGGGGCAATCATTTCATCCTTTCAGGATCAGGGATATGTGGTCTCTATCTATCACTGTGAGGGCACTAGTACGCTTGTTTCTATGATATAGTAGTCCATGTATAAGGAAAAATTCATCATCTGTATAATCCCTCAACCAGGGCTCCTCTAGCCAAGATTCCAGTTCTGGGCTCCTGTAATTCTGTTGAAAGAGGTGTAACAATATGCTACACTGTTTGTACTTTGCATACGTTTTGGTGACTGACTTGAAAAATTCATTATGAAGTTCTAAGGAGCATATTCCCAATATGGGAGTTTCTTTCCCTTCTGGTCCAGTGTTATCACTATCTGAGGTACCAAATTCTGGTGCCCATTCAGAAAATTTGAAACTCATTCTCCTGTCTATTTCCATGAAATGGATAGGAATTTTTGCAGCTACTTCAGGGTCATAAGCTTGGTTTATTTTGACATTGTCCAGTGGCCATCTACTGAGGCCATCTGCATTGGTGTGTCTTTTGCCTTCTTTGCATATGATGGTCATATTACCTCTATACTCTTGGATGGCTGTTTTCCATCTCAACATGTGTCTCTTTGTAGTCTTCATGTTAAGTAAACACTTCAAGGCTGTGCAGTTTGTGTAGACTTCAAATACTGCACCCTCCAAGTAATAATTCTGTTTTTATAGAGCCCATACTGAACATAAGCATTCAGTATTAGTAGCTCCATACCTGGCCTCTGATATTTCAATTGCCTGGAGATGTAACATATTAATCCCTCCCTTGGTTCACCATCCAGAAATTGTCTTTGGTGAAGGGCTGATTCTAGGCCTTGACTACAAGCTGAATCTCTATATAGCTTGAATGGTAGCTCAAAGTCAGGTAATATGAGGACAGGTTCATTAGTGAGTTCATGTTTGATCCTCTCATATGCATCCCTCCGTTCCTTGGTAATTTCAAAAACTACATTGTTCAAACATAACTTTTATAGACTACTAGTTACGTTGGCAAATCTTTTGATGTGGTTGCTATAGTAGCTAGCAAACCCAAGGAAAGATTGCATCTCTTTGATGTTCTTTAGTAATGGTTTTTGCAGTACTGCTGCTACTTTGTCCTGGTCTATGGCCAGGATAAGTCCTAATACTTTATGTCCTAGTGCCAATAGTTCTTGTATACCAAAATTACACTTCTTGAGTGAATCTTTCAGATTAATGGGTGTGCATTTACTAATGACTCTGTCTATTTATTTCACATGGTCTTCCCATGTCCATGAGTATATAAGGATATCATCAATATATACCACCATCCAGCCTTCCAATATTTCTTCTCCAAATATTTTGTCCATAATCCTTTGGAAATGGGCTGGTGCATCTTTGATGCCAAATGGCATCCTGGTGTACTCATATATGCCCATATGACATATAATCCCAAGTAGCTTCATGTAGCTTTCTTTAACTCCATTCTGGTGAAAGTCTTTCATACAATCCATCTTGGTTATGTATTTGGCTTTTGCCAGCTTGTCTAGGGCATGAGGTATCTTTGGTATAGGATACCTATTGGCTTGTGTGTAGTTATTCAGGGCTCTGAAATCCCCACACAACCTATATTTTCCATCATTCCAAGTGATAAGGACAAGAGTGGCTATTTCCACTATTCTATTGTGTCCTATATTCCTGATGACATCCATATCTAGGAGTTCATTGATGTTTTTTTCAATTCCTTTCCCAGTTTCCAGGCTTGCTGGATATGGAGCTCTGATCATCATGGGTGGATAAGGTCTTTCCATATCTAAATATAGCTCTATATCATGGCCTCTGATATTTTCAAAAAGGTTCTTCACCAATGGCAAAAGATGGTCTATTATTTCTCAGTATTTTCATTCAACTAATTTTTTGCTTACTGGTGAGGTTAGCACTGAATTGGCCCACTTTGAATTCCTTCAGCAATTCTTCTAGAGGTTCTTGGCTAGACATCTGATATATATCAAGTGAAAATTTTATTTTCTTGCTTGTACCTATGGTAATGTGCCTGTTCTTACTATTGTAAATGTCAATGTCATACATCTTTAGTAGTCTTTTCCTAGTAATAATCCCTGGATGTGAGCATCTTCAAGCACTACAAACTCTGGGTAAAATCTGATATTACCTTTCCTATGGGGTATTATTATCTCTTTGATAATGGTCCCAATGGATGTCATTTTCTCTGATGGACTTTTGAATTTCTTTGCCTTGGTTTGCAAGGGTTTCTTCTTCTTCACATTTGGGAAGTTTTTTTCAAGGTATTCTCTGTCCACTATTGAGGAGTTTGCACCACTCTCAATGATCAATGGGTGTTGAGCAGTGTCCACCACTATCAATGATAAATGTGTGTTGAGCATTTTCGATACAAACAGTCATCTTTGTGGCTTTCCCATTTATATATGCCATTCCTCTAGCTTGTATGACTAGGAAGGTCCGTGAATCTTGTGTGCTTTTGCACAAGTTTTTTTTGCACTATCTTGTGGTATTCCTGCTTCCAACTGTATATCCTGAGTTTTGAGCTATGTTTCCTCTTGGTACTCCACTGTAAAGCCCTCTTTTGGGTCTTGGTCATCATCCTAGTGCTCTCTGATAACATCAACCATAGATTCTGATTCAGAATCCTCTTTTGGGGATTCTTCCTCTGGGACTTGTTCAATGGAATCTACTTTCTTCTTTTCCTTTGGAAAGTTATTGGAATAGTGGTCTGTAGATTCACAATTGTGACAAGAGTTTTTCTTCTTGGTCACTTATGCCACTCTTTCTTTGGGTTTTTCTGTAATGTCCATCCTGCAAGGTTGTTTCTCTTTGAAACTAATGCTTTTTTATGTGGAATATTTCCCCATATTTGTCCTTTTCCTTAGATCTTGGAAGGTATTGGAAATGTAATCTAGAGTGAAACTCTGGCTGCATCTGCATTTTATTGCATTCTCTAGTTTTCCTGGAATATGTGTCAATATTTTTTATTTCTCATTTGAATGTTCATTTGAGGATAAATGGCTTTAAGCCTTCTAGACTGTATAAGACACAATTTATATGGATCTTTGTCCACATATTGCTTTTCATTTTCAAATGACATGGTCTTTTGCCATATCCAAGTACCATCTCTGTACTTATGCATTTTTTGACTCTTCCACCATGGATTTCTTTCATTTTTGTGTACCAAATACTAGCATGTCCTTTGAATGCGGTATTTAATCTGGAAGTAATCCAGTAATCTGGTATTCTTGGTACATTAATGAAGAGTCCATTGATATAATCAATGAGCTCCATTTGATCATGTTCTCCTACAACAGAGGAATTTGGACAACTTGAGGCCTCTGGAAGCTGTTTCAGTTCTTCCTTCTCTGAATAAGTCATGTTATCTCCATATTGGTATTGTGATTGATATCTTGGCTTATTATCCAACAAGACATCTGGTTTGATGTCCTCTTGGTATTGATTATCCAAAGCATTTCCTTGTAGTTAAGGCTTTATGGTTTTTCAGAAATTCAACAATTTGTTTATGTCTTGATCCAGACAATCCCTGTCCCTCTTTCAGTGGTATTGCTCTTCAAAGACTTTATTTAGTCTTTTATTGGTTTTTTGAAAGGCTTTGTTTAATTCAGAACAGCTCTCTTGGATGGATTTTATTGTTGTTTCTTTTAAGGTTGTCAATTCCTGCAACCATACACTGCTCCTATTGAGTTCATCAAACTTCTCTTGAGTTTTCACTGAAAATTGGGACATTTTTAGCCACAGTTTATCACTGTTTGAGTTACTCTCAGGTGTAACAACATTGTGTTCATTCTGGGTGGGGTAATATTTTTTTTAATAGTTATAATGATTCTGGAAGTATTTATAGATATTTCTGGCTCTTCTTTACTTCTTTGACCAAGTCCAACAGCTTTTGGATCATTTGGTCTGACTCTCTCTACCTGTGGCTGAAAGAAGTCTTGTTTTTACCTTTGTATCCTTGTCTTCTCCTGGAAACTACCTGGGATTGTAAAAAATGGTGACTCTTGGCCACTGATCTGCTGTTTTCTGAATGGTTTGAAGCCATTGGGGAGTGTTTTTAGTCTACTCCTTGTGAGCATGAAGGAATCACAGTAGGCTCTTTCTGGTTCAATTTTTCTTCTATAGCTTGGATATTCACTTTGTTTTCCCTTATCCTGGTTACCCTCTCCTCCAGGAGTTTGAACTTCCTGTTGGAATTCCATCCTTTGGTGATTACCATAAGATCTTTGAATGGTATCTATTTGATACATATCTTCTGGCAACTTGCTTCAAGTTCTTCCCAGTGTAATGCTAGGTTGAACCTCTTTTTGTCCATGCTCCATTGGAATATGTCTTTGAGGAGTTGGTGGAGCTGAAGAACTTGATCCATATCCTCCCAGTCCTCTGGTTTGAGGTTTCTGTTGAATTGGAAGGTGAATTACTGAGTGGGTATGGTTTCCCTCAGTTTCTTGCCATCCAATATTATGTCCAAGGTGTCCAGTTCCTGGTCTTCTGGTTTTGAACAGTCCTTGTCTGTCCTCTGGCTGGTTCCTTGGTATTCCAATATTCCTGGGGTGTATAGGGGACATATTAGTTTTTTCAAGAAGTCAAAAGCATTGTTTCCTTAGGGTATTTACCTTTTGAGTGTTTCTTGCACAGATTTGTTTGCTACTGCTTTGGTAAATTTGCCTTTGGTAGCTACAAGTGGGTTAATTACTTTAATATTCCCTGTACAGCTTATCAAGGTTGGTTTACCTTGTATGGAAGCAGAGTTTTGTGGTTTTCTAGTCCTCTGAGTGGCTATTGTAATCCACCTTTTGGTGGTGATGAGGCCTTCACTTTGACTTTTTCCTTTGCCCTTGTTTCCTTCTGTTTCTGAAGGTGCCACTGGTGTATTTCCTTGTGACTTGGTCTCAAGTGGAGTGAAATTTTCTTCCACTTAATCAAAGTAAATGAGGTCTTATGTCATCTAATACTTCTTAAAATGCTATTTGCACATCTAATAATGACCTCAGGGAAATATATTACTATATTTTGCCTTTGTATTATGAGTTAAAATGAAGTTATCAATTATATGTCAAAAATACTGTATGGTGGACTTATGGTATACAGTTTGCATCCCAATATCTCACATATTAACTTGTAGTTAGCAAGTTTAATCTTAGAAGTGGCTTTCTAATGGACAATTGAAACTATCAATGTGTCCAACCACGCCTCTGAAACTTTTATTTACAGTAAAGAGGTTTTCTTTATTAAAAGATGAATGTATTAAGGGTTTTGAAGTGTTTTGATATCAAAAACACACCCAAAATAGTCTGTCGTGATTAAGCTATAGTCAAACCACATAAAAAAGCAAGAAATAAAAAATCACAGTGGTGTATGTTTATATACCACTCAAAAATTACTAATATATGCAATTTTGATATATCAATTTTTTGAAAAGAAAAGAATTTTTACCCCTCAAAGAAAAAAAGCAATGATTCAAAATTAAATTAAGGAAAAACTCACTTTTTATGCCAAAAATAGTCCAAAAAAGCTCAAAAAACACAGCCAGGCCCCCAAAATGTCAGGCTGAGTCTATGATGAGGTAGTACTAATAGTATTCAAACCTTTGAATATTACTGTGACACAGACAATTATGATAAAAAGGGTTTTAAATAATAATATAAGGGCTTTACTATTGTGGAATAGTGGTGGTGAGTTCTCTTGAAAGCCCTGGGTGCAGTCTTACCAGTTGGGTTACTATAATCAGAGCTTCAATACACTAATATTTAAGGTATGCCTGATTATTTTCCAAGAGTATAACCATTTTTAACAGTTGTACAATGTAGGAATTCAAGGATAGGGATTACTTTTCTGGCAGAGAAAAGGCCTCCTTCTATCCTCAAACAGGGTGGAAAGGTCCTCTAGACCATCCACATAGAGGAAGTAAATATTTCCCACTCCTTAGTGCTGGCTTGTGGTCTGCACAAAGCCTGTATACTCTGTATTGGTCTCAGACATTCTTTTGAAACCACATCTGGGAATTTTTCCCCAATACAAGGTGAAAATGTTTATCTGGGGACCACACAGCCCTCTTCTGACATGTATGATGTGTAGAAGGCTGTACAAAACTTTTATGGGACCCCAGTATTCAATGAACTATGATGTATTGAATTAAAAAAAGCCTCTTTGTCCATTTGGCACCTCATAATCATAGCTATGGGATAGTATCCCCCAGTAAAGGTGTATTGACCAATCTGTGGGATTTTAACCTCAAAAATGCTATAACTTTGTCTTTTTTAAGATATTTAGCTCAAATTTGATTCATTGTAAAGCCCTGGATTTGATTTAAACAAGGTTACCTCATTTGGTATGGCTAACATTATATATGGAAAGGTTATGCCATGTTCAATTTTTATTATCCAGATATATGATTTCATCAAAATCTGTATGGAACTTGTTTTCCCTATAGCTTTTGTTCTAGATGCAATATGTGGAAATTGATGGCACCATCACATATCCCTGATTTTTCTTTTTTAAAAATGATCCCAGATTAGGTATCTCACACTAAAAATGTAGAAGCTAGATGAGAGGGTAATATTTCATTCACCCTCATTTGACCTTATTTTGGCCATAACTTCCATGGTTTTGGTGCTAGCTCAATTTGGCTAGTACCATTGGATAGCACAGACCTAGAGCTTCAATTGGAATACCCATTTGCTGGAGTTAAGTCTCCTTCTCTGGATTTCAGATGAGAGGTGAAAATTAAGCTTTATGCTCAGAAACCTCTTTGAGCAGGAATAACTTTTTTACTCTTTGTCCTATGGTGATGGGACTTGAATTTTGGAAAAAGGTGAGATTTCCCTTTCTTTTGATACCTTTTGAGCTTTTTTGGCTCAGCTCCATGTTTTGGTGGTATTTTGCTCTACCATTTGTTTATGGCTTTTGGCTGTCATCCTTGTGCTCTGGTTTTGAGTCACAGGCTGACATCATCACAGACTGTAATTCTGTAAAATGTTTGTTAAACATTAAGAAACCAAAAAGACACATGCTGAGATGGCAGATTTCTATCCAAAAATATAGGGGAAATATGACCATAGCTCATAATAATGGAAATATTGATAAGAATGAAGACAGTTGTAGCAGATGGGATTTAGCAAATACAACTGGAAACCCAGCATGGGTACCACAGGAAGAATATCATATAGAAGGAATATGGATTACAGATATTGGCACAGAATTTTTTAATCAATTTAAAAAAAGCTATAATATGCACAAAATTTTTCACTTATTCCAACTCTCAATGAAAGATTGCAAAGACACATCACTATCTTCCAAACTACATAAAATGTGGAAAAAATCATATGATGAAGCAAGATTCCACCTCCTTGATGGAATTCTTTCTTATATTACTAAACACAGATGTGTTATGAACTTGACAGATAGTACTCTTATAGACACTATACTGCATGAATTCCATGATAGTGTTGTATCTGGACATCTCTCAGAAGATAGGACACTAGAGAGAGTGAAAACCTTCTCTTTGTGGCCAAATTGGAGAAAGGATGTTTCTGAGTATTGCAAAACCTGTGACAAATGTCAAAATTCAAACAAAGCCGCAGGAAATGAATTTGCAATTGATATTCAAATCCAAGTACCAAACTCCCCATGGTAAATAGCTCCTATGTATTGGGTAACAGCCTTACCTCCAGGAGGAGACAGGAGTTTTAATTCATGCCTAGTATTAGCTGACAGGTACAGCAAAACCCTAATGTTTTTACCATGTCAGAAAGATGGCATATATATATTTATATGGAACAGAGTCATTATCCATACAGGCTTATTCCAAAATATCATAAGTGGTAGAGACCCAAAATTCACTTCAGCATTATAGACAAATCTCCATAACTTCTTTGGAACAAAATTGTCATTCTTAACAGCTTACCACCTTCAAACTGATGGTTTAGCAGAAAGAATGATACAAGCTTTGGAAGAAATGATCAGAAGATTCTGTGCTTATGGCCTAGAATTCAAAGAATCTGATTGTGTTACTCATTATTTGTGTAGCTCAATACCAGATCTCAAGCTGGCATATAAGACATCAACTCATTATTCAACTGGAAAATCACCAGAAACATTAGAAACAGGTTTGAATCCAAGAACTCCCCATGACACTCTTGAAAAAGACTTATTTGATATAACTACAACAGCAAGCATCTTAAAAGTAATTTTTGACAAAGAAATACATCATGCAAAAAGATGTATGCAAGATTATTTCAAATATTGAAAAGAAAGATGGGACAAAAGTGATAAGCCACCTGATTCCAAATTAGGAGAGTTGGTCTTAGTATCAACTCTATACTTTCACAACATTAAAGGCCCAAAGAAATTGAAATATTCCTTTTGAGGACCCTTTATGATAAGAGAACTACATGACCTTAATGCTGTGCAACTAGGATTGACAGGTGAATTAATAGACAAACACCCAACATTCCCTGTAAGCCTGATAAATCCTTACAGCTCAAGTGGTAAGGATTTATTTCCCCTGAGAAATGAACCACTAATTGAAATTCCCTCTCTAGAAGAAGGAGAACAAAATAAAGTTGTGAGAGTCTTTAAAGAAAGGAGGACAAGAAACAAAAAAAGAAAGGGAATGCCTTGTAAGGTACAGAATCCCATCTCAAGAAGGTGAATGGCTACTTGAGAAAGATATAACTAATTCTGATAATCTATTAAGGAGTTTTAGACAAGCAAGAAGACCTAAAGCATAGGAAAGGTAAGCATTATGGAGCTTCAAGACTAAAACATCTATTGAAGAGGTAGGATAGTGGATGATACCCTAATTAACTATATCAGATTGTGGCACAATCTTTCTTTGTGGTAGGTAATTTGAACCTTTGAGATGTGAATACATATACAAAATTTAACAAAGCAACTTTACAATACTTATTTTAATAATAATTGAAATTATTATCTTGAAAAAAGTACAAATCCCATAAAAAGGCATACAACCTTGATTATCTCAGAAACCAATGAATAAAAACTTGAAATTAATTTCCCCATGGTATTATCCATGAGAAACTAAACATATAACATTTTTCTTTCATATCTGGAAAGTCAATACTTACTGAAATAGCTTAAATATATGCACTTTTATGATCAGCACATATATTCATGATTTTTAGCTCATATCTCTAGAGATATGCATGATAAAGAGTTCTGCCAAATAATAGGCTACCACCTAATCACTGTAAAAAGACAGATATAAAGCTTATTTGGAAAGTTATAAACAATGTTATAGCTTACAATGGCTTATTGAGCAGAATGATAAAAGCTGTTGACCACTTTGTTGGGAAAGTGGTCCAAACTTCAAAAAACTATATATACAGATTCCACTAGCTCATATGTCAGGAATGAGTAAATTTTTATCATTATATTCAATGCATAACCCCTTGGAATCATGGTTTGAAGTTTAAAATAGTAAATTGCAACAGAAAAGATGAGTTACAGGAAATATTATCAAAAATGGAGCTTTGATGATTTAATGAAATTCTCTTGGAGTTTTGATAATGAAACTTTCAGCTATCAGAATTCACTCTCTTAATTATTTGAGCGTGTATAACTCAAACAATATTAATGATTGAAGTTTAAGCTTCAAATTGATCATTTATCATCACTCACTGGAGCTTTATTTTAAGCTTAACTGTTATGTAAGTGATGGAACTTGTGAATACTATCATATCATTATTAATAATAATAAAATTCATGAATTTTAGGCTTCTTCCAATCCTATGATGTCAGAAAAGGTAGAGCAATAGTGATAACTCTAAATAATTCCATAATAATGAGATAAGATGATTTAATTATAATGTAATTATCACTAGAACTCAAAATACTTATCAACCCCAGTCTATACCATTAGTAAACTTCCACTAGAAGCCTTCTGGACTCTAGGAGGGAGAATTTTACTATATAGAGAGCTCTTTTTACCCCTATTTCCCCCCAGATGCATCAAAAACATTCAAAATATTAAATCCAAAGGTAATAAATTTATTTGTTTCATGTAATTCTATTTTATTATTAAATACTAATGTTCATCTTTATAGTAAGAATCAATTTTGACATTATTACACCAAAATTTAATTGTTTTTGTTAAATTCTCTCCAAAAATTGCTAATTCCACATAAAAGCAAGAATATTTGTAATTTCTTCTATTTTTGTTTGTAAATACAATTTAAATAAGTTGTTTTTACATTATTTGGTGTAACTTCATTCAAACTTATTATCCCAGGTGTTAAAAGTAGGCTATTTTCTTTTTTATAAGAATTTCCCTTTATTATTATTCTTAATAATTCTTGTATTAATATAAATAGTATTTATATTAATACTGGTAATATTACTGTTATAAATTGTTTTCTATTCCTTAATGAAATGTTTTCATGTATTTATAGTTTGTTGGTAATATTAATGAGTCTCTATAAATATATGAATTATTAAATATTAATATATTTATTTTTATTATATTATTTATATAATATAATTTATATTAGTTCATTCATTCAAATGATATAAAACCTTTACACCATAATTATGATATTTTTTTATTATTATAATCATTTTCAATATTATTCATCATTTTAATAAGGAAATTCAGAGTACAATAAATATAATATTAGTATTAGTTACTTATTGTTCCGTATTCAAGCCTTACCAAAATAAAGACAATGGCCAATTTATTGAAATTGAGCCAGAATTGGGTCAAATTCATCTTTCTCAAAAAGAGGGAAAATACAATAATTCCATAACTCCATGAATTAATATCATTTTATTCTAAATGAAGCTTTTTTCAGAGTTAATTTTTGATTATTATTCAATTTAGAAGTATTGGAATTTATTTTTGTGTTCTATTATTCATTACTTAATATGAAATATCTCCTTTATGAAGAGCATTCTTAGCACCATTCTTTATTTTTTTTATTGAAACTGAACTTTTGATTTAATAAATTCATTGAAATACTTGAAATTGAATTTTTCATCATTATATTATTCAGATTTTTCCATTCTAAATCATTATTTTACTCATTATACTCCATCTGATCTCACAATATCTGATTCCTGTATAAATTCAATACCCCTCATACTTCCATCTAAACTTATTTTACTGTTATCTTTGCTCTTACTAGCAAGTCTGTCGATAGAAATTATCAAAATTTGGAGATTTTGAAAGCTTAGTAATATATTATTTAATTAATTTATTCAATAACTAAAAACTATCAAGATCTATTTGTGAAATTCATAAATTAAGAGGTATTTCTGATAAAGAGAATTTTGTGGTGGAATTTTACTTCATTATTTCTAATATCCTCACTATATTATTTAGAGTGCTCTAATATTCTTCCTTTTCATTTTCTGAACATATCTTTCTTAATTAATTAAAATTATTTATTTAAGAATATGTCTTAATCATTTTGTGTATGAAGTTTTTATCAATTTCTTGAATTAATATCAAATTGAATATTATTTAATTATTTCATTATGGAAGGAAATTGTACTTGATGGAACGATTCAGTAATTAGTTTCATTATATTGATTACAATTGGAACTGAAAGGGAGATTTTCATGGAAGGTTTAATTATTTCCTTGATTCCAAGGATAATGGTAAAGAGGGAAACATTATATAAAAAATGATATACCAATACTTTCCCTCCTTAGATTTATATAGGTAAAAAATAAAAATCAATCAGAAGAGCCTTATTGTTCTAGTCATAAGAAAAATAATAAATTTTGAAAGTTAAATTGAGTGTTTTTGATATTGATATTCAGAGAAAACCTGATTAATAGCTATTGATACAGCATTTCAACAATTGGAATTATGAAGTAATAAAATTATTTAATAATTAAATCTGAGAAAATTAAAATGAATCTCTTTTTAGAGCTTTGGTTTCTCACAGAGTGATTAGACATTTATTCATTATTTTATCTTAATGAGTTCTCAAAAACTTAGCAGTTTGTTGTTGATTAATAAAAAACCAAATTTCGAATCTATTAACTATCACAATGGAAATATTAATGGGTGGTCATTAATATGTTTGGAGGGCGGTAGGTTTTATTGATGGAAGCTTCTGATAAAATAAGGAATATCGAAATTATGGAGAGAAAAGACTTGAAAAATGCAAAAAAAAGGAAATTTCTTGATTCTAAAAAAAACCATAAATATTTCTCTAAATCATAAAAATCAATCTGTATTTTTGAAAAAGTAATATACATTAATTTGAAGCTTATGATTAATGCTTAAAAATAAATATTAGTTACTTATTGGAGCCAATCAAGCTCAAAAAAATCTAATTGAAAGAATTCATTTAACATGAAAGATAATTGATTGGGTTAAATTACAGCCAAGAAAAACTCAATTCAAAGAAAGAGAAATTAAATAAAAATGATTGAAATAAAGCTTATTGGTCAAAAATAATTTCAAATAGTTCATTCAGCTTTCTTCAAAGCAGAGATTCTTACTGGGAAGGTGACCTGGAAACACCAAACCAAAACTATAAAGACAACAATTTCCTGCTATTATTTCTTCAAAAAATTAAAAATTAAAAGCTTAACTAAAGTGATATTTTTCAAAAAACACCTTTTTGAAATTAATTAAAGTGGACAAAAAACACTTTGGCTTTGCATTTTTTGAGTGAAAAAAAGTTTGAGATTTGAATTCAATTGAAACTTTTCTAATTGATTTTTTGAATAAAATAATATGAAAAATAACTTTTTTTTCTGGGTTTTTCTTGGAAAAAAAACACAATTTAAAGAGCAAAATCACATTAAATTTTCACAATATCTCTCAAAGTAAATAATATATAATAATACCATGGCTAAATCAAAAAAAATATATCAATAATCTCATTGATTATTTTTTTAGCTTAAAATCAATCTAAATGAAATGCAATTTCAATAGATCCTCATATTTTATTTGGATAAATGATCCACAAGGCCATATAGGAAGATTTAATATAAATTGTTAATTATTACTCATTAGTCAAAGCACAAACGCTTTGTGTTTTATAGCTTAAGCTTGAAGATTCAAACTCTTGAATCTTCATGTACATGTTCAATTGTCTTCCTCTTAGGTAAATTTTCTTTGTTCATTTTCCCTTGATATAAGCTTAATTTTTTATCTATTGTCCTTGGAACCTATTTTCTTTTGTACTTTCTTCTCCACAATTTCTCCTCCCATTAAGATAGAATTTATGTATTATCAAAGAAGTTTCCTTTAGCTGGACACTCTTTTTTGGCTTCCAGGAAAAGACAATTGGTGATTAATAAACTGATTGAAGGTAAATTCTGAAATTCTATCATATAAGAGTAATATACATTTGTACTTTAGCCGCAACTAAAATTCCTAAGGTGAATTGAATCACTTGTAAATTGAGATTTCTGATATTATTCAATATAAAATTTAACTAATTTGAGCTGAGAAAATATTTTTTTCACATCTTTGGGGATTGATTTGAAGAGAATCAATTCTCTTTAGATGTTTTAGTTACAACTTTGAAATTTGAACAAATACAAAATTGTACTTCTTAGTCTTGAACTATTTTCACAGTAACAGAGATAATATGAAGATGAAGGTATATTAAGCTTTCATTACCAATGTTTGGCATAGTAGCAAAACTAAACAAGCTTCATAAAAAAGGATTAACTAGAAACAGTTATTTTTGATATTATGATAAGATTTTTTAAAAAATCAGGGAAATCTATACGGAAAAAGGAAAGAAAATTAAACAAAAATTATGAAGGAATCTATTTGTAGACTGATTATCAGATATTATGAAGTATTCTTGCAGGATCACACATTTCTTTTCTAAATTTCATTTATCTCTTCTAATTTCTCCTCATTCCATTTTTTCTTCTCCTGTTACATCTGCTAAATTGAATCAACTTATTTTCCCATAAAATGAGAAATGATGACTATATTTAAATAGTCAAAGAACTTCTTTTCAGAATTTCTAATGATCATGTATATACAGGTTATTTTTTTCTTTTTGAATCCTCCACTTTGATCATTTAGATTAAAACTTTCCGGCCTTTATTTAATCTCAAATTTTTAAGAAACTGACATATTAAACTTTAGATATCAAAAAAAATTATGTAATAACTTAAGAATAATGATATTAATATTTAAATTGGAGACAAAATCTTGGTGATTCATATTCAACTCCGCCACTAACTCAAATATCTTATTATTAAGTTCCTGTTTATCTTTTATTGTTGTTTTATTGTAAAAGAGGTCATGAGAAAATTGATTATAAATTACATCCAAGAATAAATGAGACAACTTTAGCTTAACTTCAGGTTGGGATTGATTATATACTCTTAGTTTTTCCATATAAGAATCCTGGAAATCAAAATCTGCAAGATAAGTGATATTTGACTTGGGACCAAATAATCCCTGTAGTTCCTTGAAGCATGGTTACATTATTTGTAACTCATACTCCTACAACATAGATTATCTTGTGGAATTCTGATTCTTTTTTGTTATTAAAAATTAACTTTTACATATTTGAAACATATTTAAATTACTTTAAGCTTTACAATCAAACAAGTGTTGGGTCTTATTATTGATCTCAATAGAAATAAGTCAGAATAAATTCTTATTTCTTTGAATAGGACTTCAAAATAAATCAAATCCGCCCATGTCAGCCTGTGACTCCAAAACAGAGCACAAGCATGACAGCCAAAATACCATAAATCAATGGTATAGCCAAGATACCACCAAAACATGGAGCTGAGCCAAATCAGCTCAAAAGGTATTAAAGTAAAGAGGAAACTCACCCCTTCCTGGAAATATAAGTCCCATCACCATAGGACAAAGAATAACAAAGTTATTCCTGCTCAAATTGATTGCTGAGCATAAACCTTAATTTTCACCTCTCATCTAAAATTCAGAAGTAGAGGCTTAACCCCATCAAATGGGTATTCAAAATGAAGCTCCTAAGCCAGGGGTATCCAATGGTACTAGCCAAAATGAGCTAGCACCAGTATTACTTGAGTTATGGCCAAATTCAGGCCAAATAAGGGTGAACCAAAAATTCACCTCTCATCTAACTTTTGCAGTTTTAGTGTGAGATACCTAAAGTGGGGTCTTTTTGGAAAGGGCACAAGCAGGGCTATCTTATGGTGTCATCCATTTCCCCATAGCTCAACTAGAACAAAATTAATGGGGCAAATAAGCTCAATACAGCTTTTTACCTAAACCACGCAAATGTACAAAAATCTTGTACATGGGATAACTTTGCCATATCTAATAATACCCATATCAAATGATGTACCATTGTGTAGAGCACAGACAGGGCTACACACCGAACCAATTTTGAGGTTGATATCTCAAGAATTGACAAAGGTATGGCTGTTTTAAGGTCAGATTCCCACCTGCTGTCATATACACCCTTACCATGGGATAATGTCCCATAATCTTGAATATGAGGTTTCAAATAGACAAAAAAGCTTTTCTTCACTTCAATACCTGATATGTCAGTCAATACTGGGGTCCCATACAGCTTCTGTACAGCATTCTATGCGTCATACACGTCAGAATCAGGCTGTGAGGTCCCCAGATGAAAGTTTTCACCCTGTATTGGTGAAAACTGCCCAGATGTGGTTTCAAAACCACATCTGAGCCCAATAAAGGCTAATACAGGTCTTTGCAAACCACAAGCCTGTCCCAGAGAGTGAAAAATCTTCACTTCCTCCACGTGGAAAGGTCTAGCACCCTTTCCACCCCATTTCAGGATAAAAAGGAGGCTTTTCACAGCCAGAATTTTTTCCTCATCCTGCTCTTGAATACCCTACGTAGTAAACTGTCAAAAACAGCTTTACTCTTGGGTAATAATCAGGTATAATTATAATTTTAATTATTGTAGCTCTTATTATAGTAATCCAACTGGTAAGACTGCACCCAAGGTTCTCAATAGCGCTCACCACCACTATTCTTTAATAGTAGAACCCTTTAATTATATTATAAATCTTTATTTTACTCAAAACACTCTTATCTTAAATCATTTTCTACATGTCACAGTCAAAGTTCTAGTTGTATATAGCCTAATTACTGCTTCAACATAGACTCAGCCTGACAGCCCATCTCAAAAGATAAATCCTAATTACACCTATTATTAAACCAATTTATTATACAAAGATAATCGTCTATATTAATATTATTTGAAATATTTGAGAGATATAGGTTTTAATTCTTAAATTATAAAAGTGAGTGTTTTGGCTCATTAGATCCAAGTGAGGTATTTTAGGGAAGAGAAAAGAATGTTAGAATGACAGATAAATGGAAATATGATTGACCAAAGGGTGGTCCAAATTTTTGATAAATATATATTTTCTGATAGGACTAGAAATAAAGATTTTTTTGTATTTAATTATTCAAAAATCCTCAACCCTCAAGTGCGTGGAGAGGAAGAAATTATTATTCAAAGGCTTAGACATCTTAAAATGAGATTTTGAATACTTTGATTATATTTCTAATTAATAATCCTGAATTCTTTGCTCAAGGAAATTAAAACAAAATCCTGGTAAACTCATTTGAAAGGAAAATTAAATATAAGATGAAAAAATAACAATAAATCCAGCTCATCAGAAGACAAAATCATAAATAGAAGACTTAATAAAAACACCCAAACATTATTTGCAAAATTAGTTCATCTGAACCAGGATGAAAATCAAAAAAATACCTTGTAGAAGAATTTATGAAATATAATGATTAATCTTCCTAAAAAATGGAAGGTCAAAACTTATTTCTGTTAATGAGATCTCAGTTACAAATGAAGTTTATTCTGTAAAAATAACTGACCAAAAATTAGGATAAGACTAGTATAGGTTGGAATACTCTTGCTTCCCAGGAATAGATTTCATTTAATAGCAATTGTTTTTTGACATATATGGTAAATGATATATACCTAAAGGAACAAATATTGTAAATAAAAGATAAACTTCTAGTCAGAAATATTATAAAAACAGTGAATTAAACATTTATGAATCAAAAACTGTAGCTTTACGATTAAAAGGAAGGAGCTTAATATCAAGAAACTCATAGCTAATAGGAATTGTACTTAATTTGATATTTATAATCAGTTATTACTTTCAGAAAAGCCACACACTCAGGAGAGCTGAATTTTTCACAGTATACTAAAATTAGAAGCTAAAATAATAAAAATCTGTAAATACTTTGCCACGAGAAGGTATCATTTACTAAGCTAAATAAGACAAGAAATATTTCATAAATATAATATATTTAGAAGAGTTTTCAAAGAGCCAGGTAAATTTGATTTAAATATAAAAAAATCTATATAAACTAAAAAGGGAAGCCATAGGGTGGTATAAAATAATCTCAGGATTTCTAGTCAAAAGTAACTTCAAAAGAACTGAAGGCCTCTTTTTTTCTATAAAAAATGAGAAATTTATATTCTTATCAATGCAGCACATACCCTTTGCAAGAAATGCATCTGAAAAAGTTATGAATGGATTCCAAGAATAATTGAAAATTGAAGATTGTGGTTCATCGGGAGATATTTCAAGGATAAAGCTACCAATGGCTCAATATTAAGGTTAAAAAAATCAAAATAAGTGAAATATAACATGAAGGACTGAAATATTAACCCAGCACAAATTAAGGGAAATTTGAAGTTAATAAAAGCCACACAATTCAAGTATAAGGAGCTTAAAAGTATTTATCTTGACCATAAATAATAAACTTGCTATTAAAGCTTCC
This sequence comes from Austropuccinia psidii, assembly GCA_023105745.1. NCBI lineage: Eukaryota > Fungi > Basidiomycota > Pucciniomycetes > Pucciniales > Sphaerophragmiaceae > Austropuccinia > Austropuccinia psidii. The sequence goes on from JALGQZ010000020.1 coordinate 1,055,051, forward strand.
TTTCTTGATTCACTTGATCAGGAATTTAACATTTACTGGGTTAATTGCCTTAATTTATAGAAAAAAATCTCACAAGATTAGACTAGCTTCAAGTGTATAAGGAGCTATCTAGATTCAAAAAATACTCAGGGATAAGATTTCCTTGAAATAGAGAAGAAAAAGTAACTGGTTAATCAGACTCTATCTTGGCTGAGGATCTGCAGAAGGAATTTTGATAAAGGTAAGTTCCTAAAATTTTGGGGTTCATCATTATCTATAAGAGAAGGAATATTTGAGGAGCTGGTGAGTTATGAAAATAAGCAGAATACAGGGGGTACATTCCAGAATTCCATAAGGGTATTTTTCCTTTTTTATTATAATAATTATTCAGTAACTCTAATTTAGCTGTGACAATCATTATAATGATAATATTATCATCTTTATTATTTCTCTATATTCTCATATATTATATTACAAAAGAATACTTCTTCTGTAAATAATGAATATTAAAGTAATTTAAAGAAATTAAATACATTAGATTAAGAAACTCATCTAATTTTGTTTGGGTAAAAGGAAAAGTAATTTAAATTTAAAGTACAGATAAGATCAATAAGGTATTTATTTGGAAGGGAAAAGAACAATCAAATGGTTAAATATTTTAACACACCCCCTCAATATTGAGATTGTAGAGGCTAGTTTTCCTCTTTGGCTGTACGATTCAGTGGCTTATCAAAGCTTTTTTTGATTTATCTTTAATTTTTCATAATCATTATCTAAGCTCTTGAGTATGAAATCTAGAAACTTATGTTGAAAAGTGTGTGACATCACATATGCAAATTAATCAAGCTCTTGAGGTATTGTACTAATACCCATAGTTATTAACGTGAATTATTAAATATTGAATCCTACTAGTTTCATTTTTCTAACCTTCGTCCAAATTTGTTGAATGAAATGCAGATTTATATTGAAGATTACTTGATTGAAATTTTTGACTTCTAGATTCTAGATTGAAATTTCATTGTACCTATATATTTATTTTAGAATATTCAATAGTTCTAGACTATCTATTTTCTTGTTTTGTAAATAATTCTTAAACAAAATAAAATAATATCTTTGGTGAGATATTTCACAATCAAGATATTTTCCTTGTGAGTAATAGTTTCTTGAACTTATCTTTATTGATTATAAGTCTCTAAAAAGAGATCTTATTCTCCAATTTTCTCCAGTTCCAATTCCATAGTCTTAACATAGGTAATTTAATTCTCTGATCTTAAAAACAGAAAATTTACTAAGGTTTTTCAGAAAGTATTGACCACTAGGATGATTTCCCCTGAATATTATAACTAGAAGATTAAAAGTAATATTATTTCCCCTAAATCTTGTTGAAACCAGTAGGATTTTCTGCCCTAAAATTTTACGATGACAAGTAGGACTTCTCCCCCTGCTGTTTACAATGACCATTAGGAAATTTACCTCAAATATTGACAGCTAATAATAAAGGAATTATGATGTTCTGATATAAATCCAGCAGACTTTTACTCTCGGTTCTAGCAGCTAATACAGCTTTCTAAATGGATCTAACTGGATAAGGTCATCTATTTTTTTCAACGTAAATATACATACCTTTTTGGGGAGGGAAAAAACAGCAGCAAAAGGCCAAATTTTCATCACCAATCAAAATTAGAAGTGTATCATAATGATAATAATTAATTTATACTTTTTTGTGACACAGAAATGTAGAATAATATGCTCCATTGCTCACAGATTTTTCGAAATTACGGTGACTGAGAATTTAGGATCCTCCAATGAGCACCCGTGCGTTCAATTAAAAGTCCTCACAAAGAATTCTTCCTGAGAGATCATAAATATTCACCAAGAAAGGATATTTATGACTATAAGCTAAAAATGACTGCTTTTTTGGAGGCTTGAGAAACAATATATCATAAATTCTTTAAACAAAATTTCAAAATCCCAAAAAAATCATACAATGGATCTTTCAGTTAAGATTTTTCATACAATAATTATTGTAAGATATTAAATAATTCTGTTTATCTTTGTGTAATATTGAGTTTAATTTCCCAATGTGCTCTTGAGAATCATTTTATTCATGGGGAAAATTTCAAATTTTATTATTTAGTAAGTTACTGCAATAGCTGTGGTTTTAAACCTTTAAACCTCCCTCAGCTTTCTATTATAGTTTAGCTTTCATCAGTCAAGCTTACCTCACTTCTTCCAAAACAAAACACTTCCTCCTTCACATACACCTTTCAAAATACCTTTTACCTTTCTTTTCAATCCCAAAAAAACAAGATCCTGCATTTTAAAGCAGAAAACTTACATCCCATTTGGAATTTTCGGATGGTATACTCAAAATTCTACACCATATCTTCTGCAAAGGTATGAAGCCATCCATTTGAAATCACCACAATATCATTCATTATAGAGTAGTTTAAACTCCTGAATCTTTTTGTTCCCATGTTAAGCTACCAGAGATCAGCATGGAAAGTATTACCATAAATAAATATTATTTGTATAGTAATTTTGATGAATATAGCACTATTAAAAACCCCATGAAGAGCTCATGTGCTCAAATACAATCAGAAAGTTTTACCTAAAATAAGGCATGCTAATACCCCTGTTGAATATTAGGTAGATATTCAAATATCAAATTCTTTAGAAACTAAAAATCCTTGCATCAAATGAATATATTCTCCTGGAGAAGGTAAGTATATATAACATGACCATTCAGGAAGTAAAAGGAAATAACTCCTCAGTTTTATATTGGAGTAAGATCATTCCAAAAAATTTCAGCTTAAAAAATTCATTAGCTACTTCATAAAATAAAAATACGTGATTTTAGATAAGACATATAAATACATAATGAAAATTCGGGTCATGAAGCTTAGTGTGGTATTTGATACCACTTTTTTCAGCAGGATAAAGCTCATAGTACCCCACAACAGCAATAAATTCCACTTGTAGGAAGACTTAAATTCAATTTTAACACCAAAATATCAGCTTTACATCAAGAAGCTGTAGTCTATTAATAATACCATCATACAGAGACAAAAAGGCAGTTTATTTGTTAGAAAAAACAATTCAATTTTATTGTGCATATATAAAAATCCAGTGAAATATAAAAAACTAGTTCCAAAAATCAGGTTAACACCCTGCAAATCACACCCTTTTTCAAACCACTGAAATTCCTGAAATTAATCTCCCAAAAATCCACAGGGATAGTCCATTATATATCCACAGTAACCCTACTTGGAACTATAAAACAGCCCCAAAATTTCATAGTATACAGCCATCAAAGCATATGAAAGTCAATGAGTCCCCTGACTTGGCACATAATCAATAAACCTCAAAATTATTTACACCACTTATCACCTCATTAAAGTCAAAAAAACAAGCTGCATGGGATACACACCCTTCTTTATATCCCAGGAACACAAAATTCTTAAAGAATATTAACCACATTAGTATGAATAACATGCATCAAACTGAGGAATCCCACCATCTAATTCACAACAGGTAATTAATTGGTGCAAGAGATTATTCCCTGACCTCAATTAAAATCTTAAAAATACAAAACACATCAATAACACCTGCATAGGCTACACATCCACTTCTACCCGTCCTCAAATATTAAATATTAAAGGAAAATACAAAGTATTTATGTGGCATTGAAGCAACAAAAATCTTATCATCTAATATAAAGGAGGATATGAAAAATAAAAATCCCCAGAAAGAATTGAATAAACTTATGCATTCAAGAAAATCAAAGAAGAGAATGTCATTAAGAGATCACCAAAAGAGAATAATGTGATAAAATGGACGCTGTTCAGAAGGGAAATCATCACTGATACTTGAATAACCTCAGACATTAAAGAAAATTTCACATGAAATAAAGAGGAATTAAAGTGGTAAAAGACATCTTCCATGGTGGCCCCCTGGCCTCCCAAAAGGTATAAATGGAGGGAATCTCTCTCCCCATGAACAGGAATAAGCCATCCCCTACCAGAAAAGTAGTCTAGTATATTATATTGAGTTCTATTTTCCAGTAGCTAAGCTCAGTTTAAGTATAATGTTGGAGATTTCCCAGTACCTAAGCTGAGTGAAATATCAATATTGAAAAATTTAACCAGTAGCCAAGATTAAGGTTACTTCTCTATGCAGAATATTTTATCTGGTAAAAATAAGAGCATTTACAAATATTTCAAATTGAATTTCCTCTTGAAATATCCAGTATAAAAGAATATTACCTTTTCAATTTGAAAAATACTATTTTATCTTATTATTACAGACTCTTAGCAAATGTTAAGACCGTTAAAAGAAATAATTCAATCTATTATTACTTTATCTTAATAGGACTATCCTTATCAACACTCATAAAGTTTTCTGGAAATTCCAAACAACTCATCCTACCAATATTGTATCACAAAGAGGAAACCACACACCCCAATCTTACTAAAAATGAAAATTATACAAACAAAGATTTTACTGAAAATCCACACATTTACCATATCCTTTACATTATATTTCTCTTATTATATATTGAGTGGGTCTGATATGGTACTTTTTATTTTTTTTCCCTCATTGGTTTTAAAGCCATTTACTTACTTAATTTTGGTTTGTGAGCTCCAAGGAAGAGTTTGTTCAGTATTCTAGGAGGGGAAGGAAATACACCCTTTCCACCCTTTGTTAGAAGATCTATTAAAGACTCAAAACTAGCTAGCTACCTGTGAATTTCCCCTCAAAGAACTTCCTCATTTTTATCCCACAAAAGAGCGTTTCCTACAGTAGTGATTCTATCACCTTTGAGATTCAATATATCAAAAATCAATTATTTTTTTGGACACAATGCCTTAAGAAATAAATCAGGCAAGACCCATAGATCAAATGTCTTAAGGAACAAGATTGTTGATAGAAGTTTTTAAAATGGAATGAATCAGCCATTTTTTCCTTCTCACAAAATTGAGCTCAATCCCAGAGCTCCTCTTTTGCTATCCATAAGCTTGAAAATTGGAAAAGGTCAGTTTAATGATATATTCTTATTGGCACAGGAAATCAAAATTTATGCGTTAAACTTAATCATTATTACTGGAAAGAAAAGACACTATCCATTTGTTATGTTATGTACACTTATGAGGATTTTGTGTAATTTGAGATTTGTTTCACAAGATATCAATTACCTATTACATTTGCACCTTCTTTTAGTATTAATACATTCCAGGCCAATGCCTCAAAATTTTTGGCTTTTATTTACAAACTCATGTTTTTGACTATGAGAATTTATATGTATCTCTCTCAATAATAATAAATTTTTCTGGGGTATTGGTTTGCAGAATTGGGTCTATGTCTCATGACAGAAATATAAACATTTTTTGTCAAGAAATATACAAGTAAACAACTTGTTAGTATTTTTTTTACTTCTAAATTTTTCTGAATCTGTAAGCTTGGTTTAATAACAACCAGTCTTAATCCAAGTAAGCTTTTGGCTGAAATTTGGTGAAGGAAACTTGGAAATCTAGTAAAATGTAAAAACACATTAAATACTTTTAAACAAGAGTGGTTCCAGTTTCTATGAAATTTGTACTGTGGTATTCCATACCATTTTTTTCACCAGGCTCAAGCTCATAGTAACCCATAACAGCAGTAAATCCAGCCTACAGGCAGACTTACACTCAAATTTTACACCAAAAGGTCAATTTTACAGCAAGAAGCTGGATTTAACTCATAAAGCCATGGCACAGGCACCAAAGGGCAGTTTATGTGTTTAAATAAATTATTCAACTTCATTATGAATATGTAAAAAATCAAGTTACATATAGTACACTAGTTACAACAAATAAGGTACCACCCTTTAAATTACACACCCCACCCAGCTTTACACCCCCTTACAGCCACAGGACTCATACAGCAAGAAAACTACACATGCATTAGCTACACAGCCAACTTGCATTCAAAATCACATGATGCAAAGCTCAACTCCATGGAATTCCTGCAAGTCATTTATAACACAGCCACAGGAGTACCTTATCTTATATCCTCAGTAACCCCACTTAAAACCTTAAAACAGAATCATAATTATTTACACCACTCATCACCTCATGCAAACCAAAGCTAGTTACAACAGGCTGCATGCAGTACACAATTCTAATTAAATCTCAACCATATGACTATGCACAGCATGTGTCAAACTCAAAAATCACATCATCTCATACATCACAGTAAATTCATCAGTGCAAGAAATTATCACCTGACCTCATTTTAAAGTTCAAAAAGAAGAAAAACAACCATGACACCTGCATAAATTACACAGCCACTTCTACCAAAACTAAAATAGGACATATGCAAAGGAATTACAAGGTAATCATGTGATACTGAATCCACCAACAGAATATCATGTGACAGAAAAAAGGCTGTGCACAAGAAAACTCCTCAGCCAAAAATTAATCACCTCATATATGCAAGGAAAATTCAAGAATATCACATCATAATTAGTTCACCAAAAGACAATCATGTGATAAATGGAGGCTGTGCAGAAGAAAATTACCACCAAACCTTAAATCACCTGACCCATGCAAGAAAGGTCCTCACCAAAAAAATGGAGTCACATGATGAAATCAAGAGGAATTAAAGTGGAAAAAGACAGCTCCCATGGAGGGCCCTCTGGGCTCCCAAAAGGTATAAATAGAGGGGCTCTCTCCCCCAAATTTCAAAATCCCCCCCATGAAAATTATATCCTATGCAAATTATATCCCATGCAAATTATATCCACTGCACAGTAGGAGCATAGGAATAATTCATCCCTCATCTGGCCGGTAGTCCAGAAAATTATAGTAAATTTACTTTCCCAGTAGCTAAGCTCAGTGGAAGTATAGTGTTGAAGATTACCCAGTAGCTAAGCTCAGTGGAATCTTATTATTATTAAAATAAAAATAAAAATTACCCAGTACCCAAGATTAGGGTTACTACTCTATTAAAATATTTCACCTAGTAAAATTAACACCATTTATCAAGACTTGAAAAATAACTTACCCCTTTAAAAATCCAATATCAAAGAATCTTACCTTTTAAATATAACAAATCCACTTTTATCTTATTATTAACCACTCTTAAAAAAATAACACACTCTTAAAAAATTATTTTACTTTATTATAACTATACCTTAACAAAATTACCTTTATCAACACTCATCAAATTTTCCAGAAAACCTTAAATAACCCATCCTACCAAGGAATTATCACCAATAAGAAACAACTCACCTCAATTTCACTAAAAAAAAGATATTAAGATTAAACAGACAAGTATTTCATTAAAATCTCAAATTTAACCAAAATTACTGACATTATTTTTCATATTATTTATTGAATAGGTCTGATCTGAGACTGCTGAATTTTGTCTTCTGCAGTTGTAAAGCCACTTACTAATTTTATTTTGGTTTGTGAGCTCCAAGGAAGATTTTGTTCAGTATTTCAGGAGGGGCAGGCAATACACCCTTGCCACCCTTGGTTACAGGGGTTATTAGCAATTCAAAACTAGTTACCTGTGATTTCCCCCTCCAGGTACTGCCTCATTTTAATCCCACACAAGAGGAGTTCCCACAGTACTGGTAGCTTTCTTAGGTAGTGATGAAAACGATCATGATAAGAATATCATTATTTTATGTTTAATTCTATATTTTCATGTATTAGATTAAAATGAAATACTTCCTCTTTGAATACTAAAGAGTGAAATAATTTGAAGAAAGTAAATACAATGAAATAAAAATGAAATTATTTTCCTTTCTTTGGATTAAATTTAAATTTATTCAAATAAAACCTGAAGATAATAGCAATCAGGTATCTCTTTGTAAAGAAAAAGTACTTTTCAACAGTTAAATACTCCACCAAAGAAAGACAGAAAACAAATTCACATATAAAGAAAGAAACAAGGATAAATAAGTAGAGCTCGAAATCCAATTCATAGCTTCCAACTTAATAAATACATTTTCAATATAAAAACATCAAAGATATGATTGAAACAAATAAATTGACATAAAATACCTAGCAAAAAAAGATTTCATGGCTAGCTGTCTCAATGAAGCTTTAGATAAGAACTATAGCTTCAAACTATTCCCATACCTGTTGTCCAGGTACATAAATATTCAGTTTGAAAAGAGATAATAATAGAGAATACCACAAAATATTACTTAACCATAAATCTTCATTAATTGAATGTGCCAAAAAATCATTCCATCTGGCCCTTAATAAGCCACAGCTGTAAAATGATTATTTAAAAGGATTAAAAAATAGGAATAAAAACAATAAAGCTATAAGTATTAAATTTTCAAATCTAAATCAAATACGAAGATCTCATGAAAGCAAATATTAATCCGTTTTTGTCTTTGGATACTTCTTTAAAGACAGAAGCTGTAGCTTCTTCTTTTGTGTGACCATCATTTTTGTGAAATGAATTGATATGGATATTTATAGTGACACATATATCCGTTCATGAAAATAGACAGGCTCCTGAAGATGATAAAAATCATCTTTTAAGATTGAAATTTTTACTTTTTAAAAGCTCAATTAACTTTCAGCTGTATGAGAAATAATTAATTTTCAATTGTGAAAGAGAAACCTGATGAATAAAGACAGGCTTCAAGCAGTTTTAAAGGATATTAGAAACTTTCCCCTTAAACGCTTACAATACGTGTCTTTCCCTTAATCATTTCCTTACCCAAAGCCTCAAATATCAAGTCTGTACGATTTGAAAAGAAATTTCTTTGTCAATTTTACGAAGGAGAATTATTTTGTAAATCTTCTTGAGCTGGAATAAATGGGTTGAGAATATAGAAATTGTAATAGAGCCTATAAATTATGAATGATATATATTTTGAGTTACATATTCCACAGAACGAAATCTGGTATATAGTTTTTAAGGGTTTTTTGTGCAATAAAGGAAAAAATTCAGAATCCTGTTAATTCTAAATTATTATTCTAAGTAAGTTCTAGACTATCTGGAAAGTCTTAATTCTATACTCATCAAGTTTAAAATTTTAATCTTCAATTGTAGCATTGCTAGAATTTAAAAAATGCATAAGCTTTAATACCTTTCATTATGATTAATTGGAAACAAAAATAAAATATGACTTATCTTTCTACACTTTATGTTAGATATATAACATTTTATAAACCTTTTGTGATAATAATTCATATTTCTTAAGGATTGGATAAGAGAGCACAAGATATGGAGTGAATCTCAAAGAAGCTATTTAAAGAATTCTACACTTATAAGAGACTCTTGAGATATTATCTTGTTTTATGGATTGATAAATTACATTTCTAAGTTCAGAAAATCACTTCAAAAAGTACTTTGTTATATTGTAGCCTACAAGGATTTTCATGGAATTAAATATAAGCCCAATTTGGGTTAAAAAAGAATGAAAAGGTGGAATAAGATCAAGTATCATTCCTTTGAGGAATTTCAAATTATAGTTTATTTCTTTAAATATTTTGGCTTTGAATATTGTTTTTTTCATTATTATTATTATTATCAAATATCTTGGCCGTTTTGACTTAAGGCCCAGGAGGAACAGGACAGGTTCCTTTTAACCAGCTCCTTTGGCCATATTCCTATCATAATTGTGGAATATATTATTCAAATATATGTATTCAGATAAGAAACAAAAGAGGATTATTTTCTTATTCTTTGTTACTAAGATTAATATATCTAGGAGACCAGTCTCTTAATAGAAATCAATATATGCGATGATGTCATTAGAAAAAAATTAGATTACAAGATTTTTCAGTGTGAATTTTGCAGCCTTTCTCATAAATAAACACTTAGTTAAATTTATATCATGCCCTTGTAATATACCAAAATGTTTTTTTCTTTAAATGCTAAAATATTTTCCAGAAATCTGGAATTTTAGCTTAATTCTTCAAATTGACTGACATGTCCTTCAAAATTCTGCTTATGGCTGGTAAGAGATGGTTTTTTCAAAATTTTATTCGATGATCTCTTTGATACACTTACAATATTATGTGATTCGTTTTTCCAATATAATAAAACAAATACATAATCTTATTGGCAGTCATTTTTATTTATCTCATTTTACTTTTGTTTGCAATTGATCTTCATAAATAATTTTATAATCTTTTCTTTCAGAAATTTTGAATTATTCTTCTGCATTCTTTTGAGCTCTTAGCTTATCCAAAATATTATTTCAGGCTGGATATTTTGAGTAAGGGGTCACCATTTAATTAGTATTTTGACTCTAGTGATTCAATTCTTTTTCTAATTTTTTTATTTCTTGTCTCAGATTTATTTGTCATTTGTAGCCATCTTCTTCCTATATATGTTCTTTTTCTTCCTGAAATTGAGTTCAAATCTGATTCTCTTTAACTACATCTTCCTGTGTACCTTCTTCTGGATCTATTACCTGTTCCCTTTCTACATTATATACACTCATGGCTATCCTATTAAAATAATTTCAACAAGACAAATGGATTATATGCCACAAGAGACAAATAATGGCTTAACTATTTTATTCCTCCCTAGGCATTATTCCTGAAGAGTGTAATTATGGCTTGTTCAAGATATTATATAGAGCTTTTCATAAGACGTATCTGGTGGAAGCTTCACCTTCCAAAAATTCTGAATAAGCTTTAAGAAACATATCTAAGGCTCTGTCAAAGTAGGAATTCTATAATATGTGAATTAACTTAATTAACTACTATGTTTATGGGCTTAAATATTAAGTTTTATTTAAATTTATCATGTCTCTGATAAAGACTTATTACTTCTGAAAAAGTATGATTGATGAGTTCGTCTTGTAAAAATATGAGTTCAGGAAGTCAGGGAACAGCCTCTCTTCATTCTTTTCATACTCCAATCAGGTTACAAAAAGTGGAGGGATGTGGGATTTGTTTTTTTATAAAATAATTTGAAATAAAAATGAATCCTATACCAGGTATGAACATAGCGTTGTTCCTTTTTGTGTTTGATACTTATTACACCTCCAAGGCTCCACCCTTTTGATTGCATAAAATGAACATATGTGATTGAGGTTTCACAATTTCCTTTTGTGAATATTTTCCATCAACAAATTTAAGTCAAGACCTCTGAAATAATTGGAAATGTAAGGCTTTCATATCCTTTGTTGATCTGAAGATCTTTAATATGGCCCGGAGGTACAAAATCACTAAAGTTTTTTGAGAAATTTGATCCAGGATCCTGTATTTATAGCTACAATTATTGGTCTAAATTGCTCACCAGGTACTATTATATTACTACCCAACCAACTGTTGTAGCTTATATTATCCTTGATAAGCTTTCCAACCACTTCAAACACCTAATTATGGGTTATTTATTCTTATTTACTCAAAATATATTCGTTATTTTGATTCTTTTGAATTGAATATGTTGAGCTTTTATGACATTAAAAGTTTATTTTCAGATTTTTATCTATATTTTATTCATAGAAAACTCTTGTAGAAGCTATAGCCAAAATAATATTAAATATCAACAGATAAAAGGTATTCGATTTTATATAAAATAAATGAATATAGACGCGTTTTTCCAGCCCTCATGGGTCATATATAAATAAGATACCACTTTATTCTCTTATAAAACAGTCCCTAATAGTACTAAATATCAGTGTTTGAGAATTATTCAGTAATTGAATGTTTTCTAGATTTTTTTTTCATGCTAATATATCAATTCAGGCCTCAAGAAAGGAACTTTATCTGTAACTTGAAATGAAACTCAAATAAAAAATGGAATATCTGGAATTAATTCTTAAATCACATATCCATGTTTCAGAAATATTGGACTTATTTTTGAAGTTACTTTTACTCATTGAATTTTTTTATCATTAATCCCACTAAATAGAAAATATTCCATTATTTCATAAAAGAATTTATTTCACAAATAATGTGGATTTTCTGGCTCACATAATTCAAGTAAAATTACACATATTCATCATATATGTCCCACAAAACCAACTCCAGATGATTCCTGTGAGTTTATGTTTAGGAAATAATCAAGGTGGAATATCTTTAAGCATTTTGATTATTTTCCATTTATTATTACTAATTCTTGAAAATATTTTTCACCTGATATATTGAGAATAATAGGCTATAAAAATCCATTTTGGACAGCTGAAACTGGAATTAAAAATTTGGAGCTCATGCGCAAGTCCATTAAGCCAACCAAGCTACAGTGTAAGGGATTTTCATGCAAATTTTCTTTACTTTTTCACCAGTGTGAAGGGAATACGTTATAAATTTGCCCAAGAAAATTTCATCTTTTCCTCCTTCTCCAAGACTTTTATTTTCTAATTCAGGTTTGATAATTTTTAAGCTAATAATATTTCAGTCTACTACAATTTGAATCAATTTTTTTTCTGGAAAATATTGTGTAAGGGAATTTTTGACTTTTTCACTGTTCTATGCATAAGCTTGTAGCTAATTTCCTTCAAAATAAGTCACAAAATAGCTATTTCGTAGATTAATTTCAAGATTTAACATCAATGGATGAATATTATATCTTATTCTTTGGAAGTAACAACCCATCCTACATTATGAAACTATTTTGTTTTATTATCACACTTATTAAGTTCAATTCAAATTTTATCATACCTTTTACAAAAATATTTTAAAAGATATTTAAGTTCTTCAATTACAAAAAATGTTACACAGTAATATTTCTTTGAATATTTTCACATAGAATCGTATTCTGGGGAGAAAATTAATTTTTATACAAAGTGTTCCATCCTTTTTATGATTTTTTTCTGTTCATTTATCAACATTTAAAATGTAGGATTATTATTTTCACTAATAAATAATGTTTTTTTCGGACCTTACAGCTAGTATCTTTTTCTACCTCAAAATTTCATATTTCGCAACTGACATGGTCCTATCTTGAGAGTTGAGGATAAGTAGTGTATTTTTATGGGGAAAGCCTTGATCATGGAGCTCAATGAAGTGTTAAAATACCATAAAGATTCCAAAAATAACTTTTTTCAATTGGAAATTACACAAAAATTCCATTTTTTATGTTGAACTCCTTTAGAAATATCTGGAATCTCTGAAGCACTTTGGCCATGAAAAAATTGAGCCTTAATTTCAAGCCATCCTTTCTTTTTAGTCATCACTATATAAGCTATGAGAAAAATGGCTTCACCTTAAATCAGGTGTTTCATTTTGAAATAAGCTTAGAACTTGATTAGACTGATCTTGGATCGTCCCTCTGAACTAGGCTGGACCCAGAAATTCATTTTTTGTTAATATTCCATGTTATCCCAAGCCACTGGAATATAGGAGAATTCCTAATATTTTTATCATTCTTTTTAATTTGATATAATACAGTAATAGTATATTATATGATATTCTTCTAAATTTAAATTTTCACCTTCATTAGAATATTATTTACTATCTAAATTTTACTCTACAGGTATATTTTTAGCTTGAACCCTTCCACTTGTCTTTTGAAGTTCATAATTACACAAATCCAGCTTTCAAGATAAGGAAATCTGTTCTAACACTTGATTGGATTCTTCTTACTTGATGGTAATAGTAAAACTTATCCTTTATTAAAAATATGACTTACAAAACTACCTATTTTCAATTAGATCCCAAAGTTAAGATATTGAATCATTTGAGATTCTTTGCGAATTTTAGATTCAGATTGATGTAAGCTTCAAAGTAAAACTGACATATTTCAAATTCTTATCTTTATTTATTTATTTTTGAAAAATTAAAACAAAATGTGTATCTTTCCTTCCTTACTAATCAGGATCTTTCTAGTTTTATTATTATTTTCATTATTTTTTATTGTAGAACTATCTATTTCTTTTATGAGTATCATCAGTTTATTCAAATTTAATAATCTCATTTATCCTTTGTGAAGGGAAAATGATGCTTTAATTTGTAGTTTTGAAAATTCGTATTTTTAATCAGAATAGAAGTAGAAGGCACTTTGCAGCATTGCACCTGCTACTGAAAAAAAGCTAAAATGTTTTAGAATCACAATCTAAGGGGTTTAGCAACCCACTACTATAAAATTTCTAGCAATTGTAAGTAATTTTAAATTAGAAGGCCTTGCAGGGCTACTACTGTAATTCAAATACAAAATTAGAGCTTAAAATCAAGTAAGAAAATTGAAAAATTAAATCAAGAAAGGAAAAATAAATTGAAAATATAACTTAAAGTCAAACCTTGGACATATTTGGAAAAACCCGCAAAAAAACAAATTAACCATATTAAATAATATCATATAAGCGTAAACTATGGATAATAAAACTCAAAAAACTGAATTAATAACATAAGAAAATTGATTTATAGTATCAGGAATACAATTTTTGCTACTGCCATTCCTCAAAGAAGAATGAAAGAAACACTCTTATGAATAATAATAAAGAGAAATATATTTTTTTAAAAAAATATTCTTATCATTACTTTTCTTAGATTAGGCTTATCCTTTTTGCTGAATCTTTTATGAAGAAATTTCATTTATTAATTCTTTTTTGGTTTTCTTTTTTCTGCTTTATCCTTCAGGAATGAGAAAAAAAATTTGGAGGTGATGATTTCAAATTTATGAATTCAATATACTGATGATAATATTAATTGAAGACCTCAAAATTCTGTTCTATTTCAAGAGATAAGTACCAATTAACTCAACTTCTAAAATTTATATGAACATTTCATTCATTTTATTAAGTAAGAAATATTCCAAAAAGCTTCATTTATCTGTAATCCTGTCCAGCTAATTTCAACCTTCAAATTTACTTTCTTATTTTATTTTTACAAGTATCAGTGAAATTGTTTTGATCCTCAAAATGATATATTTTGAAAAAATTCTTCATAATTTAATTTATTGAGGAATATTTTTCATTGTTTAAATAAACAATTAATAAAATTTATGAACAGGAACTGTATTTGTGATTTTAAAAATATCTGATATTAAAACCCTCATAAATTCCCATCTCAGAGAAGCTGAACATATCTAAATTCCTTGGAAAATGTTCAAAAACTGAATGGAAATTTTTGAACAGTAATTAAGACTTTTTTAAAGCTGGTTTGGCATGTTTCTGAAGTAAAAATTATTACAATTCAAGATTACTTCGCAAAGAATCTCAAGCTTTTCTCTGTGTCGTCTCTTTTCAGATTATGACTTGATTCAATATTTTGAGCCTCTTTTTCAACATAAATTACAAAAAAAGCAATAATCATTCACATATTCTATCTGAAAAACACTTGAATGAGTGAAGTATATAGTTCACATAGATTCAACTTTTAAATGGCTCATGAGCCTCCCTTTACTCTTTTTTTTTGGCTTAATTAATTTATAAATGTTAACTAACCTTTAGAAAACTTGGATAATCTTTACAGAAACAATTTGAGAAAACATCTTTCTAAACGAAATTATTGATCAAAGATATTTTGTTTTGCAATCACAATGAATTTTTATTATGAGAAAAATTTAGATGAATTGTCTATTGCTATGGAAATGAGTGGTGGCTTATTTTTTGGAATAGATATTTTATTACCAGATTATTTTCCATTAAATTTTGAATTAGAATGCACAAAGCTTTCATCAGCATATTTCAGAAGGTATTCAGCTCAAGGATATTCTAAAAGAACCTCCTATATAATTTTTGATAGCTTGAGATATTTCATTTTTCAGAATTTTTAAAATTACTAAGCTTATTTTGGAATAGTTGAGCTGTCAGCCCATTCAATGTATATGCATCTATCAGTTTCAAACAAAATGGAGAGCTCTTCATCAATCCTTAGAATTCTAGGAGGGATTAAAACTCAAGTAGCTTAAAACAAAAGTAAAAACTGGATATAGAATATAACCAAAATAATTCAAAAATAAAATAAATTGAAATTGATCCCAATAAAATATATTGAAATGAGTAAATTATTGGTGGGGATTAGTTTCAAGATCTCTTGAGTTTCAGAAATATTGTTTCATTTACTGTCAGGCTGAGTCTATGATAAAGTTATAATAAGACTATTTACAGCTTTACCTATGACTGTTACACAGTGAGATTTATTTTAAAAGAGTTTAATATTGACAATAGGGGCTTACAATAGAGGAATAAGGGCTTTACTATTAAGTAATAGTGGTGGTGAGTGCTGCTGAAATCCCTGGGTGCAGTCTTACCAGTTGGATTACTATAATAAAAACTACAATACTTAAGCTTGAATTATACCTGACATTTGTTCCAAGAGTATAACTGTTTTTGAAAGCTGCACTACATAGGGATTTAAGATCAGGATGGGGATTCCTCTTTTGGGCAGAGAAAGGTCCCTTTTTATCCTGAAATTGGGTGAAAAAGTCCTCTAGACCATTTCATGTGGATGAAGTGAAGATATTTCACTTCATAGAACTGGCTTGTGGTTTCCATAAGGCCTTTATACTCTTTATTGGGCTTAGATGTGGCTTTGAAACCCCATCTGGGCAGTTTTCACCAATACAGGGTGAAAAGTTTCATCTGGGGACCACATAGCCCTCTTCTGACATGTATGATGCATAGAAGGCTGTACAAAACCTGTATGGGACCCCATTATTGAATGAACAATGAGCTGTTGAGGTATAAAAATTCTTCTTTGTCTGTTTGACACCTCATAATCATGGTTATGGAATATTATCCCACAGTAAGGCTGTATTGGTATAACTGTGGGATTTTAACCTTAAAACTGCAATAAAATTGTTAGTCTTCAAGAGATTGGTCTCAACGTTGGCTCATGGTGTAGCCCTGAATGCGTTCTACACAATGGTACCTCATTTGGTATGGGTAACATTAAATATGGCAAAGTTATGCCATGTACAAGTTTTGTTATCCATATGTATGATTTTCTCAAAATCTGTATGGAGCTTGTTTTCCCCATAACTTTTGTTCTAGATGAGATATGGGGAAATGAGTGGCACAATCAGATATCCCTGATTGTTCTCTTTAAAAAAAGACCCCACTTTAAGTATCTCATACTAGAACTGTAGAGGTTAGATGAGAGTTGAATATTTTATTCTACCTTATTTGACCTTATTTTTGCCATAATTTCTGTAGTTTTGCTTTTAGCTCAATCTTTCTAGTACCATTGGATAGCCCTGGATTAGAGATTCAACTTTAATACACATTTTCTGGGGTTAAGCCTCTTCCTTGGTATCTCAAATGGGAGGTGAAAATTAAGGTTTATTCTCAGCAACAACTTTGTTATTCTTTGTTGTATGAGGATGGGACTTGTATATTTGGAAAGAGTTAGTTTCCCCTTTTTTTTATACCTTTTGAGCTGTTTTAGTGGTATTTTATTTTTGCCATTGGTTTATGGTATTTGGCTGTCATACTTGTGCTCTGGTTTTGAGTAATAGGTTGACATACCCTCCCTCCAAAAAAGGTTCATAATTTATGAGACTGTTCAGTCCCTCTAGAGGCCCTAAATCTTCTTACATGAAGGTTCCCATCTTTTATGGAATCCTCTTCCAACTGATTGTCTTGATCCGCTGTCTGGTTTTTATATATAACCAAATATTGTCTTTGATCTTTACCATTCAGTCTAATCTTCCTGGCCTTAATTATCTTCTTCACATGGTCAGGGGATTCCTCTATCTCCACTATTTCTGGTGGAGTGGAATTCTTCTTCTTTCAGCAGAACTTGTCCTCTTCTGTCTGCAAGTATGGTTTAACTAGACTCACTGGCAATACTGGGTGTTTCCTAGAGAATTCTTCTGTGAGTCTAACCTCCACCGCATTTTTCCCTATCAGCTTAATGATAGTAAAGGGTCCCACAAATGAGTCTCTCATTTTCTTTGGTCCCTTGATATTATTGAAGTTGAGTGTAGACACTAACACCTGGTCCCCTTCTTTGAAGTCTGGTTCCACATGTGTCTTATCATACCTCTGCTTGTTGTATTCTTTTGCTTCAACTATTCACTTATCCACTGTGTCACAAGCTCTCTTACACATTTAATAGAATTCTTTGTCTGTGGGGTGGATATTTAGAAGATTTTTTTTCAAGTGATCCACAGGCAATAGGTTTTCTCACCCTTTTTCTACCAGTGAGGGTGATTTCTCTGTGGTAGAGTGCTGGCTGGTTCTGTAAGCCAGCTGTACTGATGGTAGGAGTGTGACCCAGTCATGTGTATATCCTTCATTTTTCTTATATTCCATGCCATATGCACAGAATCTTCTGATGATTTCCTCCATTGTTTGGATCATCCTTTCAGCCAAACCATCTGTCTGGGGATGGTAAGCTGTATAAAATTCTAGTTTTGTTCCAAGCATGTCATATAGGTTGGTCCAAAATTCTGATGTGAATTTTGGGTCCCTATCACTTATTATGATTTTTGGGACTCCAAATGTGGATATGATGTTATTTCAGAACAACAAGGCTGTATCCATAGCTGTGTCCTCCCTGTGACATGGTAGGCACCTGACACTTTTACTATACCTATCAATTATTACCAGGAAATCATTGAAGTTTTCTTTTCCTCCTTGAACTAGTCCTGTGACCCAGTCCATGTTGATGGTTTCCCATGGGTTTTTGGGTTCTTCTATGTGCTGAAGTAGCCCATATTTCTTCCCATGCTTTTGGTTTACCTTTTTGGAATCTTTCACAAGTTTTGATATATTCACTCAACTCTTGTTCCCATTTGGGCCACCAAGCTGTGCTTGATACCCTCTCTCTGGTCCTGTCTTCACTCATTTGTCCCATATAGGGGAAGTCATGAAATTCTTGCAGCCTGTCTATCACTGTGAGGGAACCTGTATGCTTCTCTCTGTGATAGAGTAATCCATCTATAAGGAATAACTTGTTATCCTTATAGTCCCTCAACCAGGGTTCCTCTAGCTGGGATTCCATCTCTGGGCTCCTATATTTGTGTTAAACAAGTTTTTACAATCTGCCACACTGTTTGTTTTTGGCATAAGTCTTCATCACTGCACTGAAGAACTCATTATGTAGTTCTGAGGAGCTTATCCCCAATATGAGAGTTTCTGTTCCCTCTGATTCAGTGTCTTCACTTTCTGGGGTACCACCTTCTGGTGCCCATTCATAAAATCTGAGGTTTTTCCTCCTGTCTATTTTCATAAAACAGATAAGAATATTGGCTGCTACTTCAGTGTCATGAGCTGGGCTGCTCTTGACATTATCCAGTGGCCATCTACTGAGAGAATCTGAATTGGTGTGGCGTTTTCCTTAATTGTATATGATGGTCATATTACCTCTATACTCTTGGATGGCTATTTGCCACCTCAACATGTCTCTATTAGTAGTCTTCATGTTAAGTAAAGACTTTAGTGCTGTGCAGTCTTTGTAGACTTCAAAGACTTCACCCTCCCAATAATAATGGAGTTTCTCTAGGGCTCAGACTAGGCATAATAATTCAGTCTGTGTTTCTCTATACCTAGCTTCTGAATCTTTCAGCTTCCTGGAGATATAACATATTACCCCTTCCCTTGGTTAACCATCCACAATTGGTCTTTGGTGCAGGGAAGCTCCCAATCCTTGACTGAAAGCTGCATCTATGTACAACCTGAATGGTAATTCAAAGTCAGGGAGTATCAGAACAGGGGCATTTTTGAGTTCATGTTTGTTCCTCTCATATGCATCCCTTTTTTCCTTGGTTATTTCAAAAACTACATCTTTTGAACATAACTTCTATAGACTAATAGTTATGTGGGAAAAGCTTTTTATGTGGGTTCTTTAGTAGCTGGCAAGCCCAAGGAAATATTTAATCTCTTTGATGTTCTTTGGTACTTTTTTTTGCAGTACTTCTGCTAATTTGCTCCGGTCTATGGCCAGACTAAGTCCTGAGACTTTATGTCCTAGTGCCAATAGTTCTTGTTGACCAAAATTGCACTTCTTGAGTTAAATTCTCAGATCCATGGGTGTGCAATTACTAAGGACTCTCTCTATGTACTGCACATGGTCTTCCCATTTCTCTGAGTATATAATGATATCATCAATATATACCACCATCCAGCCTTCCAATATTTCTTCTTGAAATATTGTGTTCATAATCCTTTGGAAATTTTCTGGTGCCTTTTTGATGCCAAATAGCATCCTGGTTTACGCACATATACCCATATGGCATATAATTCTGAGTAGCTTCATGGAGTTTGGCTTAACTGCATTTTGATGGAAACCTTTCATACAATCCATATTGGTTATATATTTGGCTTTTGCCAGTTTGTCTAGGGAATGAGTTATTGTTGGTAGAGGGTACCTATCATCTTTTTTGTAGCTATTTAGGGATCTGAATTCCCCAAACAACCTATATTTGCCATGATGCCAAGTGATAAGGACCGTAGTGGTGATCTCCACTATTTCATTATGTCCTCTATTCCTGATTACATCCATTTCTAGGAGCTCATTGATGTTTTTCTCAATTTCTTTCCTAGTTTCCAGGCTTGCTGGATATGGAGGTCTTCTCGGAATAGGTGGATAAGGCCTTTCCACATCTAGATATAATTCTATATCATGGTCTCTTACTTTTCCCAAAGGTTCTTCACCAATGGCAAATACTGGTCTATTTTTCTCATAATTCTCATTAAACTGAGTTTTTGTTTTCTGGTGAGGCTGGTACTGAATTGGCCCTCTCTGAATTCATTCAGTAATCCTTCTAGAGGGTCATTGGTGGACCTCTGGTATATTCCAAGTAGAAATTCCTTTTCCTCATTTGTACCTATGTTAATGTGCCTGTTCTTACTATTTTAAATATCAATGCCATACATCCTCTGGTAATCAGTTCCCAGTAAGAATCCTTGGATGTGGGAATCCTCAAGAACAACAAACTCTGGGTTGAGTCTGATATTACCTTTCCCATGGGGTATAATTATATCTTTGATAATTTTCCCAATGGATGTCATCTTACCAGATGCACTTTCAAAACTTTTTTCCTTTCTTGGCAAGAGCTGCTTCTCCAAATTTGGGAAGTGGTTATCCAGATAATATTTGGCCACTATTGAGAAGTGTTCACCACTGTCAATGATAAATGGGTGTTTAGAATTGTCAAGACAGACAGTCATCTTTGTGGCTGTCCCATTTTGTAAGGTTTGTCTATGAAACTCTTGATAATAGTAGCAAAATCAAGAGTACTATGACTGTCCTCAATAGAAATATATAATATAATAAAATATTATAACCACAAATTTAAATATAATTATTAAAAATAATTATATAAAAAAGATAATTTTAATTATTATTATAAAAATATAATAATAAAAAAAATATAATAATTATAATAAATTATAATTATTCTATTATTGTTATAGTCACTGACAGTTATAACAATAAGAATTGTAAAGCTCTTAATGAGACAATTACACGTGGAAATATAAATATTAACCACTTATAAATAATATGAATATTATTTATAAAAGAATTATAACACACACTGTGCAGAAATAATTCTTATAGAATAAAATTCTATATAAAAAAACTAATACTAGATAAAAAAAATATAGAACTTTAGAGAAAACTTACTTATAATATTTTTTTAATACAACAAGTTAAACAACAACATTTATTATATTAAATAATGATTATAAGTTAAAACACGCCTAAAATCAATAATTTTAAAGATAAAACAACTTTTTATGAGAAAATTCCAAGATTAAAGAGTTTTTAAGAGGAATTTGTGGATTTTAAAATATATTTAAGATGATAATTTTATAATATAAAATATATTATTGATGATTACAATAATCTGAATTCTATGACTTCAATTCTTTAATTTACAATTAATAAAGAATAAAATAACTTAAGAATTACTTTAATAATAAGATTTTATAAATAATAAAACTTTACCTGTTTAAATGTCTAATATGATTGGATTGATTATGAATGATGGACAAAAACAGTGATTAAAAGACTCTTTTTATGTCTTCAGAGCAGCTCTCATGATTAATAATGAATATAGAGGGCGTGCTAAGGTCAAAACTGAAAAACCATACTTAAAAACAAAGTTCTTAACTTAAGGCAACTTGTTTTTAATTCCAATTTAAAGCTACCAGTGTTATTCTTAACTCCATGTAACTTTAATCCTCATTTAAACTAATTATTTTAAGTTTTTAATATAAATAAACTTATTTATATTAAAGTTCATCACATGAACAACTTAAAATTAGAGTTTCAAGCAGAAATATCTTAAACTCAATTTTTAATTAATTTTTAAAGAAATCATAATTTTCTTTGAGCTTAATTAAAAGAGTAAATTTCCAGGCTAATTACCCAGGAAATTTATTTATAAAAGATACTTGAAATTTAATTTATATATAGATAATATCAAGTTCTGAGCTGTGTGAAATTTTCAAGCAAATCCATTAAGATTTGGATTTTTAATGAATTTTTGAAGTTATTACTATTTTTCCACGTAAAATAGCAATACACACCAAACCTTAGCTTTTGATAAGGTTTTGATGCTTGTAACTTTAAAGTTTTAAGCTTATTTAAGGTTTTTAAGCATTATTAAGCTTTGACAGTTCTTAAAACCTTGATTTCAAGCCTGCATATTGGGATTTACCCTTTGGCAGCTTGAAATTCCTGTCCAAATTGGGATAAAACGAGTTTAAACCTTAAGGTTGGATCAAAGTCTAATCTTAAAATTTAAATAAGGTTGAAAATCCTCCAATACAGGTGGAAAACCTTAATTGAATCATTGCAGATCCAAAAATTTGGGTACCCCAGCTCTATTTGGTCTTTTTCCTTTGTCCCACCTTTTTGCGTGGATTTTGCCCTTTTATTTATTTAAAGCCATACCATGGCTTTAAACCCTTTTAAATTGAGCTCACACAGGATTTACATTCTGTATGGCAAATACTTAGCCAATTCAGTAAATATACACCACACCTCAATTTTAACTAAAATTTTGGTAAGTTTGCATTAGCCTTATGCAACTTTAAATTTAAGCTTATTTAAGCTTAAATTTAACAATTTTAAAAAAATGTTAAAAAAGTTACATTAGTACTGTGAGATTCTTAAATCTTCTAATAACACAAGAAATAAGTGTTTTTGGGTATAACACCTTATGGATGTACCCTAGGTTATTTTTGGTGTAGAATCCAAAAAATGACATAATATTTATAACTTTGTTTATCCAAAATAAAGTTATACTTATTTTTTGTTATTTTTTATTTTAATTTCAACTAAAAAGTCTGCTTAAGACAAAATTAGCTGTTTATAAAATCATTTGTGGCCTTATGGGTATGTTATACATACCTCACAGGCTCACACATTTATATATGCCATTCCTTTAGTTTGTGTAGCTAGGAATTTTTGTGCATCTTGTGTGTGTTTACACAAGTTTTTATTTGCAGTGTCCTGTGGCATTCCTGCTTCTAACCGCATGTCCTTAATTTTTAGCTGTGTTTACTCTTGGTACTGCACTAGAAATTCCTCTATTGGGTATTGGTCTTCATCATATTGTTCTCTGATGGGATCACGTATAAAGTCTGATTCAGAATCCTCTGTTGGGGATTCTTCCTCTGGGACTTTTTCAATGGAATATACTTTCTTCTTTGCCTTTGGACAGTAATTGGCATAGTGTTCTGTTGACCTACAATTGTGACAATAGTTTTTCTTCTTGGTCACTTCTGCCACTCTTTCTTTGGGTTTATCTTTGAAGTCCATCCTGAAAGTTTGTTTCTCTTTGAAACTACTGCTTTTATATTTTGAATATTTCCCTATTTTTTCTCTTTTCCTTAAATCTTTTAAGGTGTTTTAAATGTCATCTAGAGTGCAACTTTGGTTTCATCTGCATTTCACTGCATGCTCTATTTCTCCTGGAATTTGTGTCAGTAGTTTGTGATTCCTCATCTGAATATTCATTTTATGATCAATGGCTTTAAGTACTTTAGACTTTCTAAGACACCACTCATATGGATCTTTTTCCACACAGTAATTTTCATTTTCAAATGACATGGTCTTTTCCATATCCAAGTATCATTGCTGTACCTTTTGATTATTTGACTCTTTCACCAGGGCCAGTTTTCTCTGCCATGGATTTCTTCCATCTCTTTGTACCAGATACTAGCATGTCCTTTGAATTCTGTATTCAATCCAGCAGTAATCCAGTAATCTGGTATTCTTGGTACATCAATTAATAGTCCATCAGTATAATAAATGAGCTCCATATTATCATATCCTCCTGTGCAAGAGAATTTGGCCCAGCTTGAGGCCTCTTGAAGCTGTTTTAATGCTTTTTTCTCAGAATAAGAAATTTTATCTCCATATTGGTATTGTTATTGGGACCTTTCTTTATTCTCCAACAAGGCATCTGGTTTGATGTCTTGGTGGTATGGATTATCCAAAAAATGGCCTTGTGGTTGGGGCTTCATGTTTTGGTAGACATTAAACAATTTGTTCAAGTCTTGATCCAGACAATCCCTGTCCCTTTTGCAGTGGTTCTGCTTCTCAAAGACTGGTTTCAGTCTTTTATTAGCTTCTTCAGAGGCATTTCTGAGTTTAGAATGGCTTTCTTAAAAGCTTTTGACTATTTTTTCCATTGAGGCTGTGAATTTTTCCATCCTCAGATGGCTTTCTTGGAGCTCTGCAAACTGTTTCTGAGTTTTCTCTGCATATTGAGACATTTGTAACCACAGTGCAGCACTGTTTAAGTTACTCTCAGGTGTAAAAACACTGTGTTCATTCTGAGTAGGGGTAATATTTCTATTATTGGGGATACTGATTCTAGAGGTATTTACAACTATTTCTGGCTCTTGTGTACTTCTTTCTTCAAGTCCAACAGCTTCTGGATCATTGGGTCTGAATCTTTCTTTCTTTTGCTGAAATAAGTCTTTTTCTTGCCCTTGTATCCTTGACTTCTCCTGGAAACCCCCTGAGATTGTGAAGAATGGTGACTCTTTGTCACTGATTTTCTGT
The DNA here is from genome assembly GCA_023105745.1 of Austropuccinia psidii. Lineage (NCBI taxonomy): Eukaryota > Fungi > Basidiomycota > Pucciniomycetes > Pucciniales > Sphaerophragmiaceae > Austropuccinia > Austropuccinia psidii. Next base: position 1,079,908 of record JALGQZ010000020.1, read on the forward strand.
CTGAATGGTGTGAAGCTACTGGGGATTCCGGTTTTTTGACTCCCTGTGAGCCTGAAGGAATCAGATCAGGCCCTGTTTGGTTCAACTGTTCTTCTATAGCTTGGTTAGTGGCTTTATTTTCCCTTATCCTGGTTTCCCTGTCCTCCAGGAGTCTGAACTTCCTCTTGGGATTCCATCCTTTGGTGATTACCATAAAATCTGTGAAGGATATCTCTTTGAGACATACCCTCTGTAAACTTTCTCCTAGCTCTTCCCAGTGTGATTCTAGGTTGAACCTGTTGTTGTCCATGCTTCCTTGGACAAGATCTTTGAGCAGTTGGTGGAGCTGAAGAACTTGAAACATATCCTTCCAGTCCTCTGGTTTGGTGTTTTTGTTGAGCTGGAAGGTGAATGGCAGAGTGGTTATGATTTCCCTCAGTTTTTTGCCATCCACCACTGTGTCCAAGGTGTCCTAGTCTTCTGGTTCTGAACAGGCCTTGTCTATCCTCTGGCTGGTTCCTTGGGATTCCAAGGTTCCTGAGGTGTACAGGTGACATATCAGTGTTTGCAAAAAGTCAAAAACTTGATTTTCTTGGGGTATTTACCTTTTACTGTGTCTTGTACAAATTGGTTATCTACTTCTTTGGAAAATTTGCCTTTAGAGGTTAAAACTGGGTTAATTATGGTAATCTTCCCTATAAAAGTTATCAAGGCTGGTTTAACTTGTATGGATGTAGAGTTTTGTAGTTTTCTACTTCTCCCAGTGGAAATTGGTGTACACTTTTTGGTTGTGATTAGGCCTTCATTATGCATTTTTCCTTTTCCCTTTCTTCCCTCTGGTTCTGAGGGTGTCAGTGGTGTGTTTTTCTGTGACTGGGTCTCAAGTGGGATGAACTTTTCTTCCACTGGCTCAAGGAAAGAGGAGGGCTTATGTCAGTTAAGACTTCTTTAAACTGCTATTTGCATGTCAAGAATGGCCTCTGGGCAATATATAACCATATTTTGCCCTTGTATTATGATGTGGAATTTAAGTTACCAATTACATGTCAAATATACAGTTTTGTGGATGTTTGGTATATTGTTTGTATCCACTCTCACACAGATTAACTTGGAATTAAACATTATAATATTATAGGTGGTTTTTTAAATAAAAATTGAAATTATCAATATGTTCAACCATGCCTCTGAAACTTTTATTTACAGAAGGGGGTTCTTTTTTCATGTAAAAAAGAATGAAAATACAAGGGCCTTAATTTTTTTATATCTTAAACATCCCTATTTTACTAGTGGTGATTAAATTATAATCAAACTGAATAAAAATGATCAAAAACACAGTGGTATAAATTATACATCACTGGAGAAAATAATAAATTTTTATTTATATTTTCTTGTGGAAAACATGGTCTGAAAGAGGGAACATGATGAAAAATAAGAAAAGTACTCACTTTTTACGCCAAAAAGTCCAAAAAAGTCCAAAAACATTGACTGGCACCCAAAACGTCAGGCTGAGTCTATGTTAAAGTTATAGTAATACTATTTACAACTTTGAATATGACTGTGACATGGTAAAATGTATTTTAAAAGAGTTTCATATTAATAATAGGGGTTTAAAACAGAGAAATAAGGGCTTTACTATTAAGTAATAGTGGTGGTGAGTGCTGCTGAAAGCCCTGGGTGCAGTCTTACCAGTTGGATTACTATAATAAGAACTACAATACATAATTTTAAGGTATACCTGACTTGTTTTCCAAGAGTATAACTGTTTTTGACAGTTTTACTACATAGTAATTGAATATAAGGATGTGGATTCCTCTTTTGGGAAGAGAAAGGTTTCTTTTTATCCTGAAATTGGGTGAAAAAGTCCTCTAGACCATTTCATGTGGATGAAGTGAAGATATTTCACTTCATAGAACTGTCTTGTGGTTTCCATAAGGCCTTTATACTCTTTATTGGGCTCAGATGTGGCTTTGAAACCCCATCTGGGTAGTTTTCACCAATACAGTGTGAAAATTTTCCTCTGGGGACCACATAGCCCTCTTCTGAGCTGTATGGCACATAGATGGCTGTACAGAACCTCTATGGGACCCCAGTATTAAATTAACTATGAGGCATTGAGTTATAAACATGCTTCTTTGTCTTTTTGACACCTCATAATCATGGTTATGGGATATTATCCCACAGTAAGGCTGTATTGGTCTGACTGTGGCTTTTGACCTTAAAACTGCCATAACTTTATCAGTTTTCAAGATATTGGTCTCAAAATTGGTTTTTTGTGTAGCCCTAAATGTGCGCTACACAATGGTACCTCATTTGGGCCGGGTAACATCAATTATGGCAAATCTATGCCATGTACATGTTTTGTTATCCATATGTATGATTTTCTCAAAATTTGTATGGAGCTTGTTTGCCCCATAACTTTTGTTCTAGATGAGATATGGGAAAATTAGTGGCACCATCAGATAGCCCTGATTGTTCTCTTTACAATAAGACCCCACTTTAGTTATCTCACACTGAAACTGTAGAAGTTAGATGAGAGGTGAATAGTTTATTCTACCTTTTTTGACCTTATTTTGGCCATAACTTCTGTAGTTTTGGTGTACGCTCAATTTGGCTAGTACCATTGGATATCCCTGAATTAGAGCTTAAATTTGGGTACCCATTTGCTGGGGTTAAGCCTCTTCCTCTGGATTTCAGATGAGAGGTGAAAATTAAGGTTTATGCTCAAAAACAACTTTGAGCAGGAATAAACTTGTTATTCTTTTTCCTATGATGATGGGACTTGTATATTTTTAAAGAGGTGAGTTTCCTCCTTTTTCTGATACCTTTTGATCTGGTTTGGCTCAGCTCCATGTTTTGGTGGTATCTTAGCTTTACCATTGGTTTATGGTATTTGGCTTTCATATTGTGCTCTGGTTTTGAGTCACAAGCTGACATTTACTCCATATAAAGTATATATACACTAGCTATTTAAGGTAAATTCCACTTATTTATAGTAATTCTGCCTTATTTTTTTGAATTAGGAATTAAAAGGATCAAGAATTGCTAAAAATATCATCTTGGTTTTTCCAATTTTTAAATAACCCACTTTATCAAGAGGTTTAATTCAATATTAAAAATTTTTGACAGGAATAAATTTAGCTATATTTTAATTGATATTCAGAAAGAAAAAGGGTCAATAAACCAAAAAATCAAAGAACCTGATATTTTAGATGTTTATGATAACCAACTATGCACTTATTAATACACCTTTTCTGTATGAAACTCATAATTGCTACCAATATAAGCTTTTCTTTTTTATAATTAATAATTATTAAATGAAAAATCAAACCAAAAAAACTACTTTAAATATTCATATATTCTCCCTATAAGTGGGAATTCCTCCTCTACATCAGTTTTTTGTTTGAAATAGTAGTTATTCTCACTAATTATATGCTAAATCTTTGTGTACCTCCTCTCAAAATCAATTTTTTTTGATGAAGCTTTATGGATTTTTTAATATTAATTGAAACACCTACTCTAATAAGAAAATAAAACTAGTATATATAATTACTCACTTAATATATATTTTCTTAAGAGAGAAAAATTTGATAAAAGGTTGTCTCCATTTTAGTATATATATGTCACCATGAGAAAATTGGATACACCTGACAGCAGGTGTTTCATTTGGAATCTGAAATCAGATATAGGATGGGGGCTCAATTTGAAAATACAAGTTTTGGAAGAAATTTAAGCCACATATGCAACCCGAAAATCCACAATCAAGTTTAATCAATATCAGTGCTTGGTCAGGTTTGTCAAAGCTCAAGAATTCCACAATACATAATGAACATACTGATTTTTATTTTCCCTTTTTTGATCTTATTTATTTCTTTTCATGATTTAATTCAAAAAAAATTTAGCCTTTGGAGTATTTCTTATGGAGTGTTACATAAAAATTATACATTCAACATGAAGTCTCTGTCAAGATGCCTTATGGGAACACATGGATAAAAAATAGTGAAATCAGAACCCTTTTATTCTGCATTAACCTTCTAATTAATGAGAAAATTTCTTGGGAAATTTCTTAAAATAAATATAAATATATCCTATGATTGAAATTCCTTTTCTATTTAAAACTGTGTTTTGTGAGAAATTATATTCCTTATTTTTGCTCCATTTTCAGTTGAGGTTCTGATCAAAATTTAGATAAGATGTCAAGATTTAGTCTATAAAGTGATTTTAAGGATAGTCACACACAGCTTTAGTATATATTGAAACATTTAACCCTATTTTAGAATATGAGCTTCTTTTAAGGAGGTTTTTACATTAATAGCTAGATAATTTAAATATTTAAACTGAAATGTTTGGCTTTAGTCTTATAATTGGGGACTTTTCAATTTCAAAATCTTATGGTGTAATTCAAAAATTATTCTTCTCTTCATATAAAACCATGTATAGATAATATAGTTTTCAATATCAATAACCATTCAAAACTCATATTTTTTGTATTTTTGAGGGATTATATGTTTTCCTTTCTTAATACCAATTGAGGTTCACTTTGTATATTATTGTGGAGAAATTATTAGTTGTGATTTTACCATCTTTATCTAGTAGATTTCTTGAATATATGAAGAATTGTAATAATTGAATTTCTTCTCTCAAGTACATTAAGGTAGGAGTTGTATCGAAATAAAAAGTAAAGTTTAAAGAAAGAAGATATTTGTGTGAAATTTCTGGAAAGGGGATATTCATTTATCAATATGGTTATCTATTTTTTCCAAAAATTATTTGACTTTAATTTAAATTATTTATTAAAATAGCTTTATATTTAATTAATTTTTTGCATCAAATAGGAGTTTTTCATTAAAAAATGGTAAATTAAAAATTATATTTGATCATTTATTCGAGAAGAAGTTTTCAGGAGGCTTATGGAACATTCTCATATTTTTCAATTTCAGTATAAAGGAGTACCCCATGCACATTTCTTTTTTATACTTAAAAATATTGTGAAAGGCCAAATCCGACTGATGAATTTTTCAAATTCATCAAGGCTTATATACCAAAAAAACATTTCAAGCTAAAATTTTGTGTCATTGATGAAAAACACTTCTACATGTCCAGTGCACCATGGAAAAAGAAGATTTTACATGATTGATGAAAATTTTCAAAGACATACCCAAGGAATTTTTCATATCAAATTTAAATAATAAAAGGAAAATTAACTATTTATAAAATACATGATAGTTTAGTAAGATTTCAAAAGGGATTGAATAACTTAAATTAGTCTTGGGTTTTCTCCATATAACTTTCTTCTATTTTAATATTGGTTGAGAACTTTTTTCTGTAATCAAATCAGTTCAATATAATGAAATGTTTTTTCTACAGAGGAAATTATAGATTATTGATTTAATTAAATAATTTCAATATCAAATTGACAAATTTAATGATTAAGGATGACATTATTTCTAGGAGGTTTCTTATTAATTAGTGATACAAATTTATATCTATCTACCAAATCATAATTTTTTTGAAATTCTAGTCATCTAAGAAATCTAAAAATTCTTTAAATAATTATTAATAGTAACCAAAAATAAAAGCGTTGAACTATATTTCTTTCAAAATAAAACTGATAGAGATTTTAAAATGATTTATTAAATCGAATCATCTCAGTATTATAAATTGGTATCCAAGATGATATTTTGGAGACATTGGAATACATTAAAAGCTATACCATTAATATTTTTATAGTTAATTATTAAGAGTTATTATTAAAAAATTATTGAATAAAAGATATTTTGAGAATATGTTTAGCTTTGATTAAGTAATTTATTCAAAATTTATATCAGAATAAGTGAGTTTGGGTATATTCAAGACAGATGAATATATTAACAAATCTTTATAAAAAATCTGAAATCCTTTTGTTAAAAAAATTCAAAATTCATTTTTTTTTAAATTATATTTTAGTTTTGTAATTAAGCTAACCCTTGAATTTTTTGGGGGGTTTAAAGATTTTGGTTATAAATTTTTTTTTTGAGGATTTCAAATCAAATTAAATATATTAATAAAATTTTCAAATTTGACAATTTTTCAAACATTTGCCTTATTCTTATTTAAATTATCATTTTATTGAAAATAATCATTTCATATTTTGTAAATTAAAGTATAAAATCATATCTAGATAAAATATATACAATTAATATCTCAAAAAAATTAGTATAAAACACCATTATCAATTTTTTTTGAAACAAAATCAAGTGTTTTTTTGATTTTCAAATGATTCAAAGGGTATTGGGAAAAAAATTATGAATGGTGTTTTGGCTAAATTTTTATTTCTTGGTTCTTTTCCCATAAAATTCAGTTCTTCAGCTTAAGAATCCTTTTCATTATAGATCAAAATTCTCTCTTTATTATTAAATATATATATATTATTAGTTAGTTTTTCTAAAAATTTAGTTTATAACCAAAATTACTGCACAATATTTGAAATTTCATTGGTTCTTTAAAAAAGCTTAATATTTTCAATTAAAAGGAATAAAAAAGCATAAATTTTGAGTAAATTTGTATTTTTTATTTTTCTTACTAATCACCAATGACTCATAAATATGAATCTGAGTTAGTTTGTGAATTTCTTAAAGATATAATTACTTATAATAAACTATTTTATTAAGCTATTATAGCTTTTAAAGCTGATTCAAAATAAATACTTCCATTTATAAAGGGAGGAACTTGGGTTCAAACTGTTTGATCTATCATAGTAACATCTTATTTTTGTAAAAATTTAAAAATTTTAACTTTACCCAAACTATGAGAACTTAATCTTACCCATTTTTTCAAAATTTTCTGCTTAAAATCAATTATGAATAATTTTTTTATCATTAGAGTATAAATCTTACATCTCATATGGTTCTATCAAGGAATTAAGAGCTTTAAGAATTGAAAGAATTCATGAATCATGAATTTCAAAAATTTCATTCATTATAAAATATGAGATTATTTTGGATAAATAAAAGTCCCAATACCAATATTTACCTCCAAATTTCTATAAGTGTTTTTTATGAATTCTTAAACATAATTCCAACTTGTTATCAGTTTTTTTAATAATTTTTTTTCCTCATTTTTAGAGGATTTTTAATCTTCCCCCCCCCCAAAAAAAAACATCTTATTTTCCTTTTTATAAAAATGATATTTTAGTTATGAAATCACCCAAATGAATTCCTCAAATTTACCAAAAGAAAAAAATATATTTTTTAAGACATTAAAGTCATATAAATCCTTTAATAATGTGCTTAAATATTTTTAAGGCTCTTTTTGGCCTCAAAAAAGGTATTAAAATGAAAAAAAAACTGTCAAAAAAAATGGTGAAAAAATGATTACAATTATTATGAGGAAGTTACCAATACCCTTTAATGAATTATTAAATGATTAATAGGCTTCCTTAATATATATTTGCTTAATTTATCTTTGATTAAGTTTAAAATGACCCTAAAAACCTATATCAATTAGATTTCATTAATTCAATTACAATTTCTTTAATTCCAAGTTCATTAATTGAAGGTATAAAAAACATTCCAATCATTATTTTACATAAAATTAAAAATAAAAATGGATTTTTAAATGATAAATTCTTGATATAAAATTATTTAAGACCTTAAATAATTAAGGAAGAGATATCATTTGTAATAAAAATAATTATATATTGTTTATATTCCCCACACATATCCAATTAATTACTAATAATGATTCCCATTCAAAATGAGATATTAAAAATCAAAAATTAATCTTGAATTTTTATTAGCTTTTTATAAGTCACAGAGTCCAAATTTCAACACAATTCAAATTCATCTTTAGAAATGTATTTTTTTCATATTATAATCTTCATGTTATAATTTTGAGTTTTAGAACTATTCATAGTAAAAAAATCAAAATATAAATTTTTAAAAAGAACCCAAGAATTTCAAATTTAAATAGGTATTTTAATTGAAATATTGAATTAATTCTTTGAAATTTAACTTATTATTTTGTTTATAATCTTAAAAATGATTGATTTTAACTTTTTCTTATTTTTCTTTTTCCTTTTTTTACTTTATATATTTGATTATTAATTAATATTTGATTATTTTCTTTTAAGAAAAAAGAAAAAACAATAATTCAAAACTGAATTATATTTAATTCTTTTTTTTTGTTTTTTAAAGAAAAAAAAATGAATGTTGAATATTTAAATTTTTATTATTATTATTGTTAGTTTTAACTTCATTGATTTAATAATTTAATTCGTTTTTTTAGAATTTATATTATTTATTTCAATTAATTTATGAGGTAGAAGGGGGGGGGAGGGGGGAAGGGAATTATATTATTTTATATATATTCCCTACTTCTAATTCTCAATATGAGTTTTTTTAAAAGAAAAAAAATAAAAAGGGAATTTAATTTTTCCAAAATATAAATTATTTTTTAGGTTTTCATTAATTTACATTTTGATTTCAATGTTTATTTGATACCTTAAACAATATAGTACTCAAAAAAAAATAAGAAAAAAAAACTATCTATAAGGTTTCTTTTCTTTTTTTTTCTCAATTATTTTATTTTCATTTTTCTTGAATTATTAATTTATTAATTAATTTTTTTATTTCTTTATTAAATTTATAAATAAATAATTTTTTCTTATATTTCATAATTTTATATTAGGGGGTGTCAAAGTTACCAAATCCCACACTCAAAATCCCAAGTTTTTTTTTTGCCAAAATCCCACATTAATTTTTTGGGATTTCAGAAATCCCACACCTCAAGAGGTGTGGTATTTTAAGGTACAAAAACCCAGGTTTTTTGGTACCAAATCCCATGTTCAAATACTAAAATCCCACCTTTAGCTTCCCATAAAGGCACATGTTTAAAGCACACAACTCAGTGAGGGCATGTTAAATTGCATAAAACTTTACTTTTCTTGCATAAAATCTGAATAAAATTGTCATTTATTAAAGTATTTGATTCTAAATTGCATTTAATACAGGCCTTTTCTTCATTTACCATGTCCAAGGCATCGCAAAGTCTACCTTTATGTCAGACGTTAAACTCACTGCAGCTCATCAATGCACTCAACTCTGATAGTGATTCTTATATCCAGGAAGATATAATCTTATTAGATATGATAACCTCACAAAGATACATCAATCCGTTTAGAAGATATCCATCACATTACATGTATACAATGAATGATTTACAAACATTATCACCTGAAAGGTTTTGACAGCTATGTAGGACCACACATGAATGATTTGAAAAATTGGTTGCACAAATTCAAGCTGATAGAACCTTTCAAAACTCATCACAAAACAAAAAACGCAATCCTGCCATCCAATTGGCTGTGGCATTATCAAGGCTAGGATCAAATGGCAATGGGGCCCCTTTGGGAAAGATTGGAATGTTGTTTGGAATTAGCCATGGGCCTATTGTGTTGTACACTCAAAGAGTGATCCAGATATTAATTAAGCTGAAGCGCAAATTGATTATGTGGCCAACAATAGAACAACAAAGAGAGATGTCTCAAGTAATGCAAGCAGAAGGCTTCCCTGGGTGCATTGGGTTTATTGATGGGAGTCTCATACCATTATCACAACATCTACCCAATGATGGTGAAGCCTATTTTGATCCCAAAAAGAGATAAGCTGTTGAATTTTGATTCTTGATTTCATTTTTACTGATTGTTTACAATTAAGGTATTCTATGTCAATACAACTGGTTTGCAATATCAAAAAACAGTTCACTGCTCTACATGTTGGTTGTACTGGGTCACTTCATGATTTGAATGTCTATCAAAATATGAAAATAGCACAAACACCTCAAGATTTTTATGAAAAGGATCAGTACCTACTTGCCAATTCAGCATATGCAACCTCTCCTTAGATTGTTCCAGCATATAAGGGAGTTGTAGCACAGAATGAAGAAAACCGTTTTTTCAATTACTGTCTAGCAAAATCAAGAGTCTGAATCAAGCATTAAATTGGAATTTTGAAGGGGCGGTGGTTTTCTCTAAGGGAAATTCAAAATCAAATGAGGGATGCTCATGAAATCGAATATTTTGTTAGCTGGGTCATTTCTTGCACAATTTTACATAATATGTTAGCACAAATTGGCAATGAATGGTTTGATCTATATGAGGATGACGATTCACCACATGCAGAAAATCTGTCCAATAGCAACATTGGGGAAGATGTGCTAAATATGTGTGAAAAACTTGAACCAATTACTTTGGCATGGAAAGATAGTGAATTGTGAATTTCATTGGGACCATTGATTTATGTACTTAATTTAATGGCAAACAACAGAGTGGAGATGTTAATGAGAAAATAAAACTATATACAATTAACATTTTTTAGTTCTTTTTTTGTTCTTGCATATTTCTTTCAAAGTATCCATTGACTTTGGAATTAACTTTGTTGGGTGTCATTTTCAAGAATTTGTCACCTACATTAAATAATTTATGGTTGATCTAAAAAGAACATCCAAAATGTGTTATTTATTCATAATTGATGATTTCTGGAGAAGGTTTTGTTGTATGATGAATGATTGTTGATGTCTTCCAAAGAATTTCTATAATGCCAGGTTTCTTTAAAAATCAATCTCAATTTTCAGTTCAGGGAATTGCAATCCATGTCCAGAGGGGGTGAAGGAAGTTGGAAGGGGATGAAAATCTTTTTTTGATAGAAAAGAAAATATACCATAAGTCCAGGCATTGAGATCATTCAAATCTTTGTGTGGCTTATTGAAAATACATCTTGAGTGACAATGACATTGGTAAATGATTTGAATTCTTCCTTTGGATTGGCTGAAGTCCATTCCAGTTGACTGAAATTTTGTAATTTGGCTGCTTCCATTAATAACTGATTTTCATTTGCAGCTAGTTTTGAAAAATGGGAGATTCTTGAGTAAGTAAATCTGTCATATTGTTGAAGTTTGGTCCATTGGATGTTATCCAATTCAATTTGATGAGGAGTCGAACCAGGTTTTCTGGAGTAAACACCTAAGAAAATTGAAATTACTTATTAACTATTCAATTAAAAAGCAAAAAAGATTACACACCTGCAGATTTGTCAGAGTCAGAACCAGGACGAAACCCAATACCTTTCATAATGCCACCTAGGAGTTTCTTGTCTATTTTGAGATAATGAAATTAATGTCATGATGAGGTTTTGGAGCAATTGAAGGTGGCCAGAAGAATTATCAAAAGGTGTTATTTCATATATTATGGCAGGAAAAAATGGCTTTGTTGTTTTATCAATGAGTATATATGGATGGGGGAGAGTATTGAGAGATGGAAGTTTTAACCATGAGGCATTGGCTGATTTCTTGTCAATTGAAATGGTTGAAAAATGTTGATATTCTTTGTTTGAATGGCCAAGGTGAGAAGTAATGTGTTTTGAATCATGAATGTGTTGTCTTTGGCTTTGGGTGAGTTTTCTTTTATTAATTGATTTGGTATTTTTATCCTCATTATGTTCTATATTTGGTTTAGTCCTAACCATTACATCAAGAGGAGGAATAGTAGAATCAACATCATTCAAATAATTCTGATGATGTTCTGAATCTGGTTTAGTCCTAACCATGACATTATCAGAATGATTTGAAGAGTGAGAGGGAGGAGAAGCTTTTTTTTTGAATTTAAAAGAAGAAGGAAGGGGGCTTAAATGGAATGACATTGCACAATAAATCCTTATAAATAATTCACCCTTATAACAACAAATAAATAAAGGGTGAAAGAAAAATTGAAATAAAAAAAATCAAGTCAGCATTCACAGTGATCAGAAAAAAGAAAAAAAAGATCATAAATTAAAATGAATATGATTTAAAAAAAATCAAAAAAAAATGATCATCAGTGATTAATGATGATGATTAGAAAAAAAAGAAAAAAAAATCAAGTCAGCATTAATAATGATCAAAAAAACAAAAAAAATAATCATAAAATGAAATGATTATGATTAAAAAAGAAAAATAAAAAAAAGAATCATCAGTGATTCATCATCATCATGATAAAAAAAAGGAAAAAAAAAACAGCATGCATGATCAACAAAAAAAAGGAAAATCAAATCATATAGATGATTATGATTTAAAAAAAATAAAAATAAAAAGAATTATCAGTTATTAATGATGATGATGATAAAAAAAAGAAGAAAAAACATCAGCAATCATGATCCAAATAAATAAATAAATCATAAAGATGATGATGATTTTAAAAAAAAAATTAAAAAAAAAATCATAATTAAGATTATGATTATGAAAAAAAAAAATATTAAAAAAATTAAATCAGTATGATCAGGTTGAAAAAAAATAAAAAAATTAATTGTATGATGTTAAGGGCCTCTGGAGGCCATTAACTTGAAAAAATAAAAAAAAGAGGCTGAATTGATTCAGAATTGATTCAGGAGGCCTTCTGAATTGATTCGGAATTGATTCAGGAGGCCTTCTGAATTGATTCGGAGCGATTTGGAGTATAATTGACCCTGGAACCTCCCAGGAGCTTTTTTGGGAGGTTCCAGGGTGATTGGTGGGTGGATGGTAATGATAGGATAGCATGTGGAGGTGGAAGGTGATGGGTGGGGGTCATTTTGAGCTGGATGGTGATGGGTGAGGGGATTTTGGAGGTGGATGATAGCTCTAGAAGAAAATGAAAAAAAATATGAAAGAAAAACAAAGAAAAATTAATTAGAACTATTTTTTAAAAAATATAGTTGTGAGATAAAAAAAAAATGACTTACCTGAGATTAAAAAGAAGAGTGTTATTTTTTGGATAATCTAAAAAAAAAAAAATGGAAGAGTTTGGGGTGAAAATAAAAAAAAAAAAAAAAAAAATCAAATCCAAAAATAAGAGTGTTTTTTTTTTTGAATAATCTAAAAAAAAAAATTGGAGAGTGTGTGTTTTTTTTAAAAAAAAAAAAAATCAATTCAAAAAAAATTTTTTTTTTTTTGAATAAATCCAAAAAAAAAAAAAAATTGGAGAGTGTGGGGTGAAAATAAAAAAAAATTAAAATCAAAAAATAAGAAATTTTAAAGAAAATAAAAAAAAAAAAAATAGAAAATTAAAAATTAAAAATCCAAAAAAACAAATTCAAACATCAAGAATAAATAATCAAAATTGAAAATCAAAAGTTACAATATTTCAAAATAAGAAAGATAAAATTAAAAATGAAAAAGGCTAAATAAAAGATAAAAAATCTAAAATGAAAAAAAAATTTGTAATAAAAATTAAAGAGAAATACAAAAAAATAAGAAATATATTCTGTGCATAAAATAATAATTCAAAACTTTACCAAATTGTCAATTTTGTAATAGTTGGCAATTAAATTTCACAAAATGAGCTCAATGGAAAGTTGGTTCCCCAATGAAACATAAACATTGAATTTTCAATTTTGTCATAAATTTCAGTTTGATTTCAAGACATAAGATCAATAATTACACATAAACATCAGTTACATTTAATAAATCCCCACGGATAAAATGATCACATGATTTATACCTAATATTTTATTTTTTATTGATTAATGTCAGAATTCATTCCAGATCCCCAATTGGCCTGCTTGATGACAATGCCCCTATAGTGATATCCATCTGGAATTGCTTTTCCTTCACTTCCGATTCATGATTCCACTCTTCTTTTTCAAGTTCATATTTCTTCATATGTTGCTTCTCCTCAAACTCCATTTGCTTTTGCAACTTGATGTCTTCAAACCATTGCTTTCTCATCATTCCACCTCTCCTGGTCCCACTCTAAACAAGCATTTTCACTGGTTTCACAGGCTAAAACTCATGCATTTTGTCAGTAGGATTGATCAGAGTAGCCATAAATCCAAGACATACCCTTTTGCCGTGATTCAAGCAAATTTGCATATGTTGGTGCAAACATATCCATTTGCCTTTTCCTGAAACCACTCTTGTCATTCAATTTGGGTGTCAATGCTTGATTATGCTTTTGTGTTGAATGTGTTATGAATTTACTTTTCTGATAAAAGGAGAAATAATCAATAATGGATTTAATAAGAATCACTCTTAAACATACTTACTGATTCATCTTGAAGGTTTTCTGCTTGAACCAAGTCATATTCATTATGAAGAAAAGGATCTAGATTGTGAGGTGAATCCAAGGGATTATTATCCTTTAAAAAGCAAATTAGGTTTAATTATTACAGGTAAAAAAAGGAAGAGATGATAACTTATCTTATCAAGAAAAACATCAACATCATCATCACCATTGAAGCTGTCGTTCTCTTGCAAATCATAGCTTGCAATGGGAGTGACATTGTGCTTGTTTCCAATGAGCACATCAATTTCAGCATAGCAAGGACACATAATTTCAATCTTTTAAGTCATTGATTTGATTCCTTTACTTTCATCTTCTTCCGTTATTCCAGCCCCAGTTCAATTTTTGAATTTTTTTGCTGCCATATACTTCTTTTTATATGTTTGCCATTGATCTTGGATGCTGCTTGAGCTAAGGTTCAGGTGATTTTGTGATTTCTTGTTGACCTCAATGGCCATAAGATGAAAGCCATGCTGCTTTGATGAAGGAGGTCTTCCAATAGATGTTGAGCCACTAGTACCAAAACATGACTTCAAATTGGATTTGACTGAAAGCCAATTAATTATGGTTAAATAATCTGTACTTATTAAGTGACCTGATGGATGTGAAAGGCCAGAGGTGATCTTCATATCAGACTTGATGTTTCTTTCTTTGGAATGAGGCATTATTATATGGTGAGAGAAGTATAAATTGACTGTAAGCTTTTTGGTCAGATTGTCCAAAATGGAGTGTAGAAGAATATGTTGTACAGGGATGAATTGTGAGTACTCATTTGGGATTTGGGTTAGGTTTCAAACTCAAATCCCAGATGCATGGGATTTGGTCAAAATACCAGGGGACTCAGTTAAAATTCCATTTGATCTACACATAAAAAACCCTGGATTTAGTGTTGGGATTTGGGTTCCAAATCCCATGTTATTTTAAGGCAGGATTTGTTGACTTTGACACCCCCTATTATTTATTTGTTGATTTTTTTTAAAAAAAAAAAATATTTAATTAAATTTTTTTAATCATTTAACTGTATATATTTTCTTTTTCTTTTGTGATATCAAATTTTCATAAAAAAA